>OV281349.1:26161732-27389078 GCA_923062675.1 Marasmarcha lunaedactyla
TTTGTTTTCAACTCATTCGAACATTTTTCGTCATCATGGATAAGTTAAAAATTCGAGTAATTATGGAGTATGAGTACCGTCGTGGCAGCAAAGCGGCACAAGCGGCACGCAACATCAACGACGTTTACGGAGCGAACACTACAAACGAACGCACCACCCGTTATTGGTTTACCCGCTTCCGTTCTGGAAATTTTGACCTGAAAAATGAACCCCGTGGTCGTCCGAAAACTTTGGTCGATAATGACGAATTAAAGGCAATTGTGGAAGCTGATGAAACTCAATCCACGGCTGAATTAGCAGCAGCTTTCGACGTTAGCATCAAAACAATATTAGTCCATTTGCGTCAAATTGGCAAGGTAAAAAAGCTTGACAAATGGGTACCCCACGAACTTAATGACCGCCAGCGCGAAGTACGCGTGGAGACGTGCCTTGCACTGCTCAGCAGGCATACAAATGAAGGAATTCTGAACCGCAGTAACCGCGTTACTTGTGACGAGAAATGGATCCTGTTTGACAATCGTATGCGCTCAGCAAGTTGGTTGGACCCTGGTTCAGCACCCAAACAATGCCCTAAACGAAAAATTACCCCTAGAAAAGTGATGGTCACTGTTTGGCGGGTGTAATTCATCACAGCTTCTTGCCAAACGGGACAAGCATTACTGCAGATGTGTACTGTGAAGAACTGAACACAATGATGGAGAAGCTCGCACGTCTCCAACCAGCTTTGGTCAATCGTTCGGCTCCACTGCTCCTGCACGACAACGCGCGACCTCATACTGCACAGCAGGCGGTCTCCAAGCTACAAGAGTTGGGGTTGGAAGTTCTCCGTCATCCGCCGTACTCACCAGACCTTGCGCCTACAGACTTCTACTTTTTGCAGAATTTGGATAACTTCTTGGCGGGAAAAAAATTCAATACCTGAGAGGCAGTACAAAATGCCTTTGAAGAATTTGTTGCCTCCCGTCCAGCTGATTTCTTCAAGAAAGGCATCAATAAGCTACCAATGCGTTGGCAAAGATGCATTGATTGCATGGGTGATTATTTTGATTAATAGAAATAAAAAATATATAAAAAAATTACGCCTCATTTATTTCGTGAGAAACGGCAATTTCATAGGTAAAGACCTAATATTTATGTTAAAAACACGAGGTGTTTTAAAAAAAAATATTCAATGATACGTAGGTTATAAAAAAATATGTGTTTTTGGCTAGTGTTTGTCTCTCATATGTTTGTTGCTAAAGTACTAACTGCTCTTAAGATGTAGTAATTATTCTCTTTTGTTTAACGCGTATTATAAGCTTTTTTAAGATTAAGAAAAACCTTTCAAACAAAAATAATATACCTTGATCTCATGTTCCTAAAAGTTTCAGTTTAAAATCAAGAAATTTTTTTTCTAGAATCTTGAACTATGTAGGTGCATTAAAACACACCATCCTACTTTCATTTACAATAAGCCTTCCCGAAAATCCCAACCAATCTCGAAAGTTCCACAGTTAATCAGCAACGCCGCCATTTTACCATTTCAAACTATATTACTTAGTTATTGAAGCTGTTTCTCGCTATACTGAATTGGGTAAGAAGATAAACGTCCGACCCATCGACGATTAAATTAACTTTCTTACAGGTAACGACAGCAGAAAAGATCATGGATTTGTATGTAGGTACTAGTAGAACATATACAACGTTCGGCAGTGGAACGAAATGTTGCGCACTAAAATTCAAAAGTTGTAGAGTGCTATATTTTAGTTTACATTTTAATGTAATATTTCATTAGTACTACATATTTATAGCTTAGTTATAAAATATTTCGTACATTAATTAACGTACAGTATTAGTATGAGGAGCTAAATAAAAATTTTGATACAATTTTTGGTACATTGCAATCAAGGCGATTTTTATTTATTTTGCAAAATGACTCAAAATTCTTCTTCTCGTATAATTTGTAACCGATATTCGGAAAACGACAAACAGCTTTTAGGAGGGAAGTTAAAACAGTTTAGTATAAATGTGTTCATGAAATAACTAAAATAATGACATCTGTAACAGAAGAAAAATACTGATATCCTTAATAGAACTGTTTAATATTTTTATTGGAAATTTAACACATATTTGTTGTCCATCACACCCCTCCCACCTCACCTCTCCACCTCATCCACCTGTTGGAAAGTGATGGTCACGACGATTATGCTACAAGCAAGAGATGACTATTCGCTCTACTTTTGAATACTCCAGTAGGTATGGGTTTTAGGAAATAGAACACCGGCAGTTTAGTCCATATTTTAGAAACTCTATCAGCATCTCGCCATCCGATGTTGGAATGGTAAGGGCTCCATAGGTTTAAAGAGAGCATTTGCACACACAACATGATTTCCGGTAGTAAACCTACAAACATGCGACGGTGCTCAGAATTCATTAGTTTTTTTTTTATGAGTCGGTAATAAGTTTGAGGTCCAGTCGGTTAACTGAGTCCAACGGTGAATTAATATTAATTAAGTCTTTAAGAAAACCCTCAAAAATGCACTAAGGTTGCTTTGCTGACGCTCCCTCGATGGCAGGCGCGTAAATCGTAACCCGAAGTCTTGCTAATGTCCGTCTGTCTGTTGGAGAGGAACTCCGCAACACAATTTACATTACCTTGTTAAGATAAAATGCGAATCTAATTCTGCCAGCCTTTAGGCCTCTTGGCCCAATGTTCAAATTGTTCTATGTAATTTAGGCTTTGTATTCTGATATAATTTTTCCCTCCCTTGCTTTTCTTTTGCCTATTGTTGATTTGTAAATATTTTTGTTTGTAAATCACAGAAATATATTGAAATATAGGAGTGCCTACATACATTTTTCAGACATTTTAAAATATGTCATTAATAATATATCAAAACTCATAATGTCTTCGTGTGTTCATGAATGTTTGAATGAATATTTAAATCTTTTTTAACTGATCTAGCGTAGCAAATATCTTATAAATATAACAAATATACATTTTCGTAACTATTATTAATTCTTTATCAAATAAAGGTGTTTCTTAAATTCCTTGCAGTGTAATTGACGAGCAAACTTTATTGGTAAAAGTAGAGTTTTCTCATGTTAGATTATTTCCGATGTAGAATTATTAGATATGTGTAGACTATTTCGGTTACAACTGCTTTAAGAATACAGTTCCAAAGTAAGTTTCACCTCCGTCAGATGAACCAGCAAGCACCAACTTCAGAAGAATCAAACCAATTCTCCACAAAACACCACATAAACCACGATTATATATTTTCTACACACGCAAGTCCTATTGTTTATTTCTGCAATTTACTACCACTTCCTTCGAACAATATCGTTCAAACGCGATGTAAAGAACCAATTTGGAGTAAAACCTCTTTCTTGTACAGGGTGCTACAAAATTAATTTTGTACAAGTGTTCTAAAACTATAATTCACTGACCAAACTATTTTTCTATGAGAGGATAAAGTTGAAAATATAGGACTTTGGAAAACCTAATACAAGTAAGCAAGCTGTATGCCAAATTTAGCGCGATATCATACGGGATATTATTAACTCGTCAGGGACTCATTTTGTGTTCGCCTTATTTGCGCAATTCCGTTTCCTTCGGAACGTTATTGCATATGTAATAATAAATCGATTAAATTATTTTTGTGACAGTTATGCCAAATTCAAAAGAGTGCTCTTTTCATATGTATTATTAATTGGTTTAGCATAATCCAGATAATAAGGTTATAAGCCATGTCCAAGTGCTACAGCAAGGCAAGCATTAAATGTCATTTTATTTCTTTAGGATTCCAAATGAAAAATAAAATTATTAATCACATTGTACACTTACAGAAAAAAAATAGTTCAAAACGACATAAATAAAAAAATCTTTTGTCGGACGCAGCAACGGATACCTTCACAGAAATCTGTATTCAGATTGCGTGCGTTTAGTTGCGGCTGTTCCGGTTATTGTGTCAATAAGTTTACATCTGTGGCTATCCGGTTATTTGGGAACTTTTCCGGATATGGACTAATATGCACAAAAATCCACTTCATCTATGCGGAAGGTTTGTAGTAGACATATTGAACTATACGTTCTATTATAAAAAAAAGATCAATATAAAAAAAAAAAATTTGTCAATCTTCAGTCGTATCTTCTTCTTGCATGTAGAGCGGGTGGATGAATTCTTGTAAAGAGTGATGATGATAAATATAATTTATTGTACGAGGATGGATTGAAAAGTTCGCGGCCTAAATAGGAAAAGACAGGAATGATGCATATTTTATATATGTTTTTCTATATACTCTCCTTCTAGGTCACAGTACTTAGTCCAGCGGTCCTCCAAAGCCTTGATCCCATTTAAATAGAAGGTCTCGTCAAGGTCTCCAAAAAAGGCATCTACCGCCACTTTGACCTCCTCATTGGTGGAAAATTTCATTTCATTTCATTTCATTTCATTTCAAGGGGGATGAGGAAGCTATTCGAAACCACAATTCACTATTTGAGTCATCGATTCTGCTGATGTGTAAACACGAGCATTGTCCTGATGACACAAAACTTTCTTGGTCAACAATTCTGGTCTTTAAGACTTAATTTCTTCGCGTAAACGACGTAATAGCGTGCAGTAGTATGCATAATTTATAGTTTGACCTCTTTCTAAGTAATCAACCGTACTTATACTTATTATAGTACTATAGTATAGTAGTACTTATAAGTAATTAATAAAATGACACCTTTAGAATCCCAGAAAACCGATGCCATTACCTTGTTTACTGAAAAACACACCATGGCTTTCTTGGGGTCGGAGATCCGGGTCTCTCCCAGTGTTTGGATTGTTGTTTGGATTCAGGAGTATAGTGATGAACTCATGTTTCGTCCGTAGTAACAAACCTTGCCAAAAATTCGTTTGGATCAGCTTGAAAAAGCACTAAACAGTCTCTAGAAATCATGAGCCGAGTTCGTTTCTATTCAACTGAAAGGAGCCGCAGAACCCATCCTGCAGACACCTTGTGGAACCCTAATTCGTTCACGATCATGTTTTGTGTACGTTCATATGAAATCCCTAGAGCTTCAGCTATCTCAGTTACCTTCAATCTTCTGTCTCCCATGATGAGATCACATATACATATAGGTAATCGAATAATTTGCAGAATTAATGAGAAACAAGTTAATAAGGTTGCTTTTCAGTCAAACGCAAACATTACCTTTAAAACTTAAACGCTTCTTTCTATGTATTGATCCAATTACATTTTATTTGCCTAAAATTTCTAAATATAAACTGTACAGTAAAGAATAAAAATCGCCAACAGCATCTAAACTGTAAAACGCAAGATCGGCAGCTCACAACCGCTGCGGACATTAACTCTAATAAAATGAACTGGCGGCCATGTTTATACCATTATACCGGCTTTATAAACTGAACCTTTGTCTTTATGAAATAACACAATTTGCTGGACGGAAATTTCAGGCTTGCCGTAAAATTGCGATATTCCAAAAATGATGAGGAGCAAACAATTTCAGTGGTTTTAGATGCGGTGCAGCGCAGTGCGCTTTGCAAGAAGTCTTTAATAGGCTTTATACGAGGTTTTGCTTGGTTTAGTTAGCGCACACCACTTTTGTTTTGAAATAGGTAAGTATATTTAGCACTTATGTTTTTAGCAAACATCACAGTGCTTTATAATTATAAATATCGTTTTTTTCATTTAGTTTGTTTATTGTGTTTTCGATGAGTTAGTTTCATAAACCCTTTTTTGTATGAACATAGAAGTAAGAATTATACAGAATAGTAATAATACAATCACTATTATTCCATTTTATATTGTTTAGAATACTGGAGTACCACGGACACTCGGAGTTCACCAATTCTATAAAAATAAATTACTCAAATATTCTTTCGTTAATGGTTTCGTTTCGTTAATCTCAATATCTATGCTCATAAGCATGGTTTAATTTTTTAGGTCGATAAAGTCCGTCACGCAAACTAAGATTTGGCGCTCGGTGGTCGGGATAACGAGGTAAGTATTTAGCACTACGCTTTAAAGTGTCACATTTCAGTGGTGCGCCGAAAAATATTGTAATAGAAAAATTTCAAAAAGGACTTAGAGCATTTCTATACGCGCGTTCTATTCTATAGTTGGTCTAAATTAATACTAATTTTAAGTATTGTGTTGGGGATCGGGGTGAACTTGATCGAGTAAATTAAAGATGTATTTAAACAACAAACTTGACTATATTCACTTTTAAAACAAAGGTACAAAAATAAGAATGAATTGCGTGCGAAGTGCGTGATAGCAGTACTCGGACTGTTATTTCAAAAAAAAAACTGTTCGTTATACACCCCCGCGCGCCGCCACGCACCCCGCGCGCTGTCATTACAGTTGACGGTTTAACGTCAGTTTAAAATTATAGAATTATAGACCAGTAACATTAAATGCAATATTTATCAAATAAAATTATACTAAAAATATACTAAATACAGTTGACATTGAAGACAAATCATTAACAAAATGTGTTAATAAAATCTTATGCATCGTTTACGTTCCCCGCCCCAGTGCTGCCCCAGCAGCACTCATTTTCCATAGGAATACGGGCTACCCGTGAAGCGGATCTGGTCAGCATACCAGATTTGGTTTTAATTTTTACAACCCGCACTCTTCCGTCTTTGCCAGCCACAGCCTCCTGTATCAATCCCCTCGGCCACATATTGCGAGGACTATCTGGGTCAACAACTAGCACTAAATCACCTACCTGTAGTTTCCTGGAATCACCCTGCCACTTACTTCTAGGTAACATGTCGGGTAGTATTTCTCGGACCCATCTGCGCCAGTACATATCTGCCAGCTGCTGACAAATACGCCACTGCTTGCGTAGGTACAGGTCGGTGTTGTCGTAGGATCCTAGGTGAGGCAAGTTAGATGACGAACCTACTAAAAAATGATTAGGGGTGAGAGTTTCAGCCTCTTTTGAATCCACTGACACGTGAGTCAAGGGCCTACTATTGACTATGTTTTCTACTTCCGCTAGCAATGTAATTAATGTTTCCTCCCTAGGGGCACGCTCTTTAAGTACAACCCTTAAAGTCGTTTTCACACTACGTATAAGCCGCTCCCATGCCCCACCCCAGTGTGGACTTGCCGGTGGTATGAAGGTCCATTTGGTACCGTGGTGCAACGCTGAAGCGTTGGTGGGTGAACCCTTCAGTAGATCCTCGGAAAGAGCTTCTACGGATCTTTTCAATTCCGCGTGCGCCCCCCTCAGATTAGTCCCATTGTCGGAGTAAAGACATTGTGGCCAGCCTCTCCTAGCAGCCATCCGTCGCAGCGCCATTATAAATGAGTCCGACGTGAGAGATGCCACTACCTCTAGGTGGATAGCTCGGACCGTTAAGCAGGTGAAGAGTACACCATACCTTTTCTCCCGGTGCCTACCCACCGTGACCTCCATCGGGCCGAAAAGGTCCACGCCACAGTGCGTGAAGGGACGTTGGTGGTGAGCTACCCGCGCCTCAGGTAAGTCTCCCATTCTAGGTACTTCCGGTTTGCAACGTCTTAACCTACAGGTCATGCATCGCGAGGTTACTGTTTTTATTGCAGGTCGCAGTCTTGTTATCCAGTACCGTTGTTTAATTTCATTGACCACCGTTTCCTGATTGCCGTGCGCAAAGTAATGATGGTAATACCTAATAATCACCTTACTAATTTGACAGCTCCCGTCTAATATTACAGGGCTTTTTGTTTCAGGAAGCACCCCCGTAACAACCCCTATGCGCCCGCCAACTCGCAATATTCCGTGCTCATCGAGGTAAGGCGACCAGTTAACTATCTTACTGGTTGTAGGTATGCATCTATTATTTTTTAATTCACGTATTTCTATCTCAAAATACCGTAATTGCGATTGTTTTAATAATAATATCTCAGCCCTTTCCAACGTGTTATCAAACAGGTGAGTAATCTTTTTACACTTATTTATAAATTTTAAAACAATTGCAGTAGTTCGACCACTCATTTTCATTGCAGTATAAAAATGTAGGACCGTATCGCCACTCACTCTCAAAAACACTACAGTCGTACGATTCCCTAGTCGCTATATCTGCTACATTTAGCTTGGTAGGTACGTACCGCCACTCGTTCGAATTAGATAATTCATCAATTTCGCCTAGCCTAAATGCAATGAATTGTTTATAGTTACGCGCGTCGTTATGTATCCACGTTAGCACCGTACTTGAGTCGCACCAAAATACTCGTTTTTGTGGTTTAATCCTATGTTCTTTACCCATTGTTTCAGCTAATCTAGCAGCTAGTAAGGCTGCTTGATTGCGGATTTCGAAGCTACCGTGTTTATGTATTCTTATGACGTCGTGAACTAATTGTATAGCGGTTTTTTCATCTGGCATGCTGTCTATATAGTCATCCATGTAATGTTGTTGAATAACAGCGTTAACTGCAGTAGGCATGGACGATTGGAACCGTTGCGCGTTTTTGTTTTTTATATATTGCGCGATGAATGGGGAACAATTGGCGCCAAATATGAGTGACGTCATCACATAGGTATCAACTGGGCCGTCAGGTACGCTTCGGAATAAAAAACGGAACGCGCCCTGGTCTTCCGGTCTTAATTTAACCCTTAAAAACATATCTTTTATATCGCCCGTGACGGCTACCGGATTCTCACGGAATCTATACATAATACCTAATAACGACGTAAGTAGGTCAGGCCCTGTTAACAGGTAATCGTTTAGACAAAATCCGTCGGTTTTAGCAGCGGCGTCAAATACTAAGCGTAATTTATTTTTGTTAGGGTTATCGACCCCGAAATGCGGTAAATACCAAATATTACGTTCATTACAATTTAAGTCACTTAGTTTTTTCGCATAATTATTATCTAATAAATGGTTTATTCGCTCGTTATATCGGTTCGAGAAGTTGGCGTCTTTTGTCATCTTATGTTCAACTCCCTTAAGTCTAGATAAAGCTGTAAAATAAGAGTTAGGCATTACAGTTACCTCGTCTCTCCAGGGCAAGCCCACCTGCCATCGACCGTCGATCCACTCGGAGGTTTGATCTAATATTTTTACAGCTCGCTGATCTTCAGAGTTCTGCCGCGGTTTGGAGGAGACGCCCGTTGAATCCAACAGGAAGGATTTCCTGACTTCCTCCTGGATGTCCCGTAGTATGCGTTCGGATTTCAGGTTGTTATCATCGGCTTGATGGCTGATGGACATGGTACAGTGACTTCCCTGTACAGATAAGCTGCGTGGTACCCTACCATGTAGGCACCAGCCCAGAGGGGTCCGAGTGGCACAGGGCTCATTAAGCTTACCTATTTTACTTTCTAAGGATAAAAGTAGGTGGCAGTTATCTTGACCTATTAAAATTTGTGGCTGACGCGACTCGGTACACAGGCTGTGACTGACCCTTTCTAAATGCTTAAAATTACCTAAATTAATAAACTTTTAACTAGAATAACTAGATGGCGCAGCTGTCAAGTAAACATTAGCTCTTCGTATTTTAATTACAAATATATTAAAAAAACCAATAAAGTGTAGTGAAAATTGAAGAAATATAATAAATTATAAACAAATAATATGTGCCAGTGTTATCCTAACAATCAAACAGTTATTTATATGTGTTTTAAAGACGTATACTAAAAAGTGATGTCTTACGGAACTAAGTCAATACAGTGAATAAAAGTATTATATTTATTTATAAAAAAAAAAATTATAACACAAAGTCAAAACAACAGTGCTCTGTGACTATAAAAAAAAATTGTGCTAAACATAGTTAAAAATAACCTTTGTTTACAAACCACAAAGTAACGATTAAATAACGGTACTTTCTTTCGCACAAAGTAGAATTTTGCGTCATCTACAAATATTATGTGAAAGATCTATGAATCCATGATCAATATTGACAGAAATCCAAAAAGTATTAGTGCAATTCAATAGGGGGCGCTGAAATAACATTCTAAAAAGTACCATTGCAATTCAACGCACTTTAAAAAGTTCCAGTGCAGGCCGAAAGAGGGCATTTAAAGATAAAATTTAACATCACATTGCTACAATAACATCAATACTAAAGTCCTGAGTTCGAACCCCATAGAGTACTATAAAATTTTGTGTTAGAGAATTGCTAAAATATACTGACATTTAATTACAACTAAAACGATGACACCTAAAAATGATAAAAAATGTGAAAAATGTAAAAGGAATATAATAAATAATGAATGCTTGACATGTCTCAATTGTAGATTACATTATCACATTGAATGCGAAAACGTTTCAACTCAAAGGTTTTATAACACACTAACAGCTGAACATAAAAAGAAATGGCGGTGCATTAAATGTATTCGCTCATCACAGGAAATAAAAGACAAGCGTAAAAATAAGCCGGACAAGTCAAAGAGCGAGGTAAATAACGTGACTAATAGAAGAAAAAAGACCTCAAAAACAGGAATCAAAGAAACGCATACACAGTCTTGTGAATCATTGGATCATAACTTGTCTTTAGATACTGTAGATCTTGAGACAGCTTCCAAAAGTTTTGATTTATCTACTAATATGAACGCGGACCAAATTGACGACTTGAAAAATGAAATAAATAATTTAAAGAGAAAATTAGAAAGCTCGTATATGGAAATGGAGAATATTATATTTGAAAACCTTAGCCTAAAAAAAGAAGTTTCTCAATTATCTCGACAAGTTCATTTACTAAAAAATATGTGCACCAAAACGTTAGACACCAAGAACTCTACAAAACAAAACTAAAGATAAAAAAAAATCGCAGACAGACAATAGGTAACTCACGTATTGAAAATTTAGAGAAATTACAATCATCGCCATCGTCCCCGTTATTATCACCATCGATGGAAATAAACAGAGATTGCCAATTAGTGGAGCCTGAACCTCAACAATTGATTAAAAAAAATCAACAGGAAGTAGGAGAAGATACGGTAGAGTTAACGAATCTGAAAAGTACAATACAAAAAAAGAGAATATTTATTGTAGGGGGAAACCAATGTAAAGGTCTTTGTAATAGATTATTGGGATCAAGATTAAAATCTACCTACGAAAAATATGAAATAATATCTTATACTAAACCTTACGCCGGTACTGAAGAAATATTGACGATGCTGAAATGGTTTGATCCGACGGAAGAAGACAAAATAGTAATGTGCGTGGGCGAACATGACTCAAACCCGACAAAAGTGTTGATAGAAATCTGTGTAGTTTTAAAAAAATATATAGACTGTAATATTCTTCTTCTAAGTGTAATTAATAACAGATTTTTAAATGAAAATAAGTTAAATGCCATGATACGTAATTTAAGTAAAAATTTTTTTAATAGTAAATTCGTACACTTGAAAGGTTGCCAAACATGGGATGCAATATGTAGGAAAATAAATTTGATCATTGATGGCTGTGATTATAATAAAAAATTCTTGTCCTTTTGCAACCACAATGTAAAAAATGTACATTCAAGTGCAAACAAATCTAAACAAATTACTTCTGAGGCTATAATTAAAAAAGGTACAATTCCATACTATTTCAAAAAAATTAATAATAGTAACATAGAAAATAATAAATCAAATTTTTTTCGTAAATAAAGGTAATGTATATAATAAGAACGCAAAACAACTTAAAATATTTCATCAAAATATAGCAGGGCTTTTGTCAAAAACTAACCTTCTGGAAATCACCATAACCGAATTGCAAAATCAAAATAATATGCCAAACGTACTTTGCTTTTCAGAGACTTTTGTTAATGCAATTTATCAGAATCATATAAAACTATCTGGATATAAACTTGCGGCAAAGTATTGCAGACAGGATGGCAAAAAGCGTGGCGGTGTTTGCATTTTAGTAAAAAATATGTTACAGTACAAAGAACTTAATATGGTAAGTAGTTTCGCTCAAGATACATTTTTTGAATGTTGCGGTATTAAAATTCTCGGTTGTAATATAATAATTATATGTATCTATCGTACTCCCAAATCAGGACTTACAATATTTTTTGACAATTTAAATAAACTTTTATATAAATTGACTCGTAATAAAAATCAACAAATTATTTTAACAGGCGACTTCAATATTAATACATTAGAACCTTCACAAAGTAGAAACAGATTGCAGGAACTAATAAAAAATTATAACTTAAATCTACATATAAACGTTCCAACAAGAAAAAAAACTTGTATTGACCTATTAATAAGTAACATTATAGATGCTCGAGGGGAAGTATTTCCTCTACAGCTCTCCGATCATGATACTGCACAAATGTTAAGTGTCTGTGTGGATAAATTATCAGAAACTCCAGAAACTTGTTATAAATTTGTAAGGGATTATTCAGAGGAAAACTTAATAAAATTTCAAGAGTGTATGTCAAGTTTCTCATTTTCTGAAATATATAAAGAGCAAAACATTAATACAGCAATGACATTATTTTATGACATTTTAAATATATTTTACAATTTGTGCTTTCCAATTAAACGCATTAAAATATCTTGTAAATATAAAAAACCAAAGTGGATTACAAAAGGTTTAAAAAAATGTTGTACGACAAAAAGACAACTACGGTACCAATTTTATAAATATAAATGTGCTCATAGTAAACGTATATATGAGAACTATTCAAAGTCATTACGTAAATGTATAAATTTATCTCAAAAACTTCAAAACCATAACTTAATTTCTAATTCTAAAAATAAAGGTAAAACGTGTTGGAAACTAATCAATAATAAAAGTTTAAATTTTTACGAGAACCACATAGAGGAAATCCTCCAAGACGGAAAGCTTATAAAAGATCCATTGGAAATTGCTGAGGAATTTAATAATTACTTAATTAATTTGACCAATGAAAATACTTCAAATGTTCGTTACAACACGAATACAAAACGTGTATCAAATACCATGTTCTTGGAACCGGTGACACCTGATGAAGTTGTGTCTATTATTAATTCACTAAATAGCACAATTGCAGTAGGTTATGATGGACTTAGCACAAAAGTGATTAAATATTGTAGCTCACAATTTGCAGCACCCATAGCCTTTCTAATTAATTTGTCATTTTCAGCAGGTCAATTTCCGGATTTGCTGAAAAAGTCTATAGTAAAACCTCTCTTCAAAAAAGGTGAAAAAAACAAGTTCGGTAACTATCGTCCTATATTGCTAGTTTCAATACTCTCAAAAATATTTGAAAAAGCAATGAAAATTAGATTTACAAATTTTTTAACTAAGTATAACATTATAAGTAAGCAACAATCAGGTTTCCAAAAAGGGAAATCTACAACTACGGCAATTTTTGAATTAGTTCAGGAAGTAACAAATAACTTGAATCTGGGAAAAGAAACAATAGGAGTTTTCTTTGATATGACTCGCGCCTTTGATTTTGTTTTACATGATTTGCTGCTAAAAAAGTTAGAAAACTATGGTATCAGGGGGACAGTATTAAATTGGTTTAGAACGTACTTATCTGATAGGCAACAATGTGTTGAAGTTCAATATATAAATAGCAAAAAAGAAATAGTGACTCACAGGTCAAATTTTAGTGACATAAGGACTGGTGTGCCACAAGGCAGTGTACTTGGGCCACTTTTATTTATTTTGTATATAAATGACCTACCTAATCTGACATCTCATAAATATTTTCTATTTGCAGATGACATATCTTTAATTTTGACTAAAAATTACAATAATTTCGAACATGACATAAACAATACAATGAAATTAATAATAAAGTGGTTATCACATAATAATTTAAATATTAACTTTATTAAAACGAATTATATAAGATTTAATACTAATAAAATTCTTAATAATATAAACATACATTACGGCAATCATAAAATTAATGAAGTAGATAGCACCAAATTTCTTGGATGTCAAATTGATAAAAGTTTGAATTGGAAGCAACACATAAACTTTGTTAATAGTAAATTAAATAGTTACGTTTATGTACTGAGTAGATTGCGGAAAACCTGTGCGCTCTCAACTGTGCTGACTGCATACCACGCATACGTCGCGTCAACGTTAAGGTACGGCCTTATAGCTTGGGGGAACTCTACAGAATTAAATAAAGCATTCATAGCACAGAAAAAATGCATTCGGGCAATTTTTGGTAAAGCACCTGATGAATCCTGTAAACCTTTATTTAAGTTATCTAACATATTAACATTGCCTTGTATGTACATTTTTGAAGCAGCCATCTTTGTTAAAAACAATGGTCATTATTTTACTCAGGCAAAGGATATAACAAGACCAACACGACATGGAAATCGTCTAGTTTATAATGCACTGCCACATCTAGAACTTTATAAGAGGCAGTGTTATGCCATGTGTGTAAATATATATAACGCTGTACCTAAAGAATATAAATTGTTGCCACATATAAAATTCAAAAAAATGTTTTTAAAATGTTTACTTGAAAAACAGTTTTACAGTGTAAAAGAATTTCTCAATGTCAATAATAGATAATATCTTAAATAAATTGTTAGTTATAAATAAGTATGTTGTATTAAGGAATAGGATACACTACTAAAAAAAAAAAAATTTTGCATGCCCTAAAAGTGGTAAAATATGTATGTTCTTTCTATTTAATCTTAAGACCTAAATCTGTATCTACCATATTTTAAGCAAATAAATATTTGATTTGATTTGATTTGATTTGATTTGATTTAATAGAACCGCACTATTAGTGTTTATATTGGTAACAGTTTCAGATTCTAACGGTTCCGACTCTAAGGCGGTACCGGGCGCACTATTTTTAGGTACAAAATGCAAAAGTTGATGATGGGACTCACCGCAATTGTTAACGCTACAGTTGGCTGCTGAACACGTCTCCCTTTTATGCGTAGACACTAGACATTTATAGCATATGCCGTACCGTTTCACGTGTTGCCATCTGTCCTTACGCAAAGATTTTTTAAATTTTTTACATTCGGTTAGTTCATGTTCGTTATTACGACAATAACTGCACTTTTGATCACTGCCGCTGTTGGCTAATAAAACCGTTTGCACATTTTCGTTCACTTTATAACGTTTTGAATAATCAACTTTAGATTGGAATAAACTAGCACTACACATAGACGTTTTAACTGCTTCTTCAGTGAGGAAATCCGACAATAAGTCCAACCGTGACTTCGGACTTCCCCCGGAGATAAACGGATAACTGTAGTCTGTCCATTTGGATAGCAGTGTAGTAGGTAGCTTTGCTAACACAATGGTAGCTACTTCCATCCCTTGGAGGTATTCCTTGCGGCCTAATGCATGTACTGCTGCTACATAGTTTTTGACCTTTATAGAAAAGGCAACTATTTCTTTATGGTAATCTATCGATAGATTATTCATCCTTTTGATATCCATCATAATCCGAGAGAGAATGCAATCTGCGTTGCCAAACTGTAGTTCCAAGGTGGACATTATCGCTGCAGGTGTCGTGGCTGAAATCAGCAAAGCACTCACGGCTTCGTAGACAGGGCCACGTAGACACCTTCGTAACCGCCACAAGTTCTCTGTGTCTGTAAAATTGCACACTACAGTTGACTCTTCATACGCCTGTTTAAATTGTAGCCAATCCATTGGGTTTCCGTTAAAACTCGGTAGTTCCCGTGGCGTACTAAGACGGCTAAGTAGGTTTGTGTTATGTTGTTGTGCTGAAGTAGTGACAATCTCTCGAAGTGCGGTGGCTAGTTGCTGAACTGGACCATTAGTGTCGTGGAGATCCGACGGTTGCCGCTTGCCTGCGTCATTCAAACCCAATCGCGACGTTGTGGCCTGCTGCAGCTCCAGTTCCGTTTGGCTTCGTTCCACCCACTTCTCCACTTCACTTGTTGCACTTTTTGAGCACTCCGAAGCTTCTGACTGTGGACTGTAATCGTCTTCTAGTTCGGCAATATCTGCCGCCAACTGTTTGTCTATCGGCTCCATTTCAATACGAGCCTTTGCCTTGGCTGCTTCTAGCTCAAGACGTTTCTTTTGAGCTGCTAGGATGATGAATTTGAAAGCTTTTTAGACTTCATTGAGGCGAGTGACGTGTGTGAAGACGGTTTATTTTTTCCCAACCGCTCCGACTTCACTGTGCTACCCGCACACGAAAACGGTATTTTCTTCCTTTGTTCTGTTTTTGCAGCAGGAATTGGCAATGACATAGCCGTTGCTGCTTTAGCCATTGGTTGCTGTCCCTGCACATCCTTTTCCGGCAGTTTACTCGATGTACTGCGTGTGTTCACCAATTTTCTCGAAGGTGGTGTATTGAACATCAGATCCGAGCTCGAAGACCACTGTTGGGGATCGGGGTGAACTTGATCGAGTAAATTAAAGATGTATTTAAACAACAAACTTGACTATATTCACTTTTAAAACAAAGGTACAAAAATAAGAATGAATTGCGTGCGAAGTGCGTGATAGCAGTACTCGGACTGTTATTTCAAAAAAAAACTGTTCGTTATACACCCCCGCGCGCTGTCATTACAGTTGACGGTTTAACGTCAGTTTAAAATTATAGAATTATAGACTAGTAACATTAAATGCAATATTTATCAAATAAAATTATACTAAAAATATACTAAATACAGTTGACATTGAAGACAAATCATTAACAAAATGTGTTAATAAAATCTTATGCATCGTTTACATATTGAATTACCATATTTTTAAAGTACTTTAAATACAAGAGGAACCATTGCAAATGTACCGCGTAGTCAATTTGTGTTTAATTTACAGCGCAAAATATGTAAAAAAACACTTCAAAAAATGCTACAATTATCTACACATTTCTTTAGTGTCACGTTTCAGGATTATGCGCAGAGAAAGATTATTGTAGAAAACCCAACAATTTAAGGCCTCTTTGCATGGTGGTAGGTTCAAATCACAACTTGCGGTTATATCTTGCCTGCCTGGAATTTAAAAAATAATTCATATTGAAAAACTTTAACCACCCATGTTTTGCGAACTTTGTTTTGCTACTCTGACAATAGTAGTTTAGAGCAAAGTGAATAATTAAGGTAATTTAAATGTTCCCAGTTTCAATATACAAGTTTAACTGAGTGCCATTGCTGTGACTTGCAAAGATGACTTTTCTAAGTAATGTTTGAATTGTTATTCCTCCTTAGCTGTTTAGGAAATAAGAGGTGAGACAAGACAATTTGCTTTATTAAGATAGTACGTAAAAATGTCTAAAATAAGTTAATTACAGGTTTTCATTGACATTTTTTGGGAGTGATTCTGAAATGTGACATTTTAGGGTAATGTCAGATATATATTTGTATTTGCCTTAGGTTTTTCTATCGATAGTACAAGTTTTATTATACGCCGTCAGTTAAATTTTACATCAAATTGCAAGACTTATCTTCCACGTGAAACCTTTGTAATGGTGTATCTTCTATTAAAGTATGCTTAAAATACTATAAGAATCAAATATCTGATCAAGCCAACCATTGTTATTTGTACCTTCTACGGTGTACAGAACCGTGAATTAATTTTTGTAGGGCTATATTCGTTTTTCTATAACAACCTTGGTATACGCATAGATATTTCTGAAATGTGACACTTAAAATAATAGTGGCGTATATTTTTACATTTCGTTAAGTGTTTTCAATCGATTTCTTCAAGTTTTATTGTAGGCCGTTAATTAAATGCTTCATACATTGGAAAAATTTATTGGCTACGCGGTATTTTTGTAATTGTGAATCTTGCACAAAAAGTTTTTTTTTTTATTTCATAGTTAAATATCTGATTGAGCAAAGATGCACTAAATATAATGAGTAGAATACTTATTGTTTGAACCATGAGAAAGTTTAAAAAACACATTTACATAAAAAATAAATATTTAAAATTATTTAATATTTAAATTTAATATTTACAATTAAATATTTAACCTAATAATTTTGTGCGTAAAAAGGCTTAAAGTTATTTTTATATGGTCATGTAATTTTTTTGGCACATAACTCTGTAATGTAACACTTTGGAGCATAGTGGATTATATTTTTGTGTCCCTTAGAGTGCCCTCAATCGATATACATAAGATCTTAAGTGTGCCGTGATTTGAAAAATACAGAAGACGATTGGAGATGATGCCAAGCCTCAAATATTTAAACCCTTTGCTTGTTTGCACACTGCAAACGAAGCCATTATAAGTGGAATATTTTGAATTGTGAATGATATATTCAGTAGATATATTTTCCTCTCTTTAATTCTTCATTCAGCTGAAAGACGTCCACTGAAGGACAACTACTAACTACTACAAATAAGGCAACTCGGACAAAGACTTAATTGTGTCAAAAACCTTCTACGGCTCGGGAGAAAATTGTGCTTTTTTATTAATAAAAAGAAAACCATTTTTAAGATTCACCTGTGCGAAATTTTTTGACTCAAAAGAAAAGGTACAAAACATTGATTCAGGGAATTTCAAGTTGATTGATTGAGAACCAGATACAAAGTAACAAGTGGATACAACATTTTTTTATGTGATTCTCTTTTTTATATATTTGGATTAGGGTTGAAAATATATTGTTACCCTCCTATAAGTCTTGTCAACTTTTCAAGGTTTTATGATAAATATAAGTTGGGAGTTGCTCCACTTAGCGCGTTACCGCACAAATGACTCTTCTTCGTACTTCTTTTGATGATTCTAATTTTTTTTTCGGTTTGTTTCATCTCTTGTATTTTATTTAAATAGTTTTTGCTCGTGAGTTTCAAGCCTTCCTATGTAATTTAACATAGGGTTTTAACATTCGAGTGGCGTAGTTGGAAGTCGCCCTACCTGGCAAGTCCTGGTTGAGGTTGTTTAAATATAAACCCCGACCAGGATCCGCCAGGTAGGGCTACTTCCAACTAACTTTGGGGGGCGGGAGGAAAATCCAGATTTAACGTACATATTATGTACGCCCCCCAAACTTCGCTGTATGGTCGTACATTACCAGTACGACGCCTTGCTTATTTTGGGACCATACAGTTGTGTGTTTGTCTGGGAATTTATTAATTATTTGCTATACTATTTTCATTTCTTTATTTTCTCGATGACAGTTCTAATTTGATATAATGTAGTGTTGTGACCAAATAAGTAATGATATCGATCCCATATATTTATTATGTTTTGAACAAAGACAAATACAACAAAAACATTCAAATATATTTTTTCAAGGTGGGACACTCAATGGCCCACCGCCATTTTGTGTTTGTTTTAATCTGTCACTCGCAACAAGACGGTCGTGCTAGTCACTACATTTCTGTTCGCTGAGTTTTTTCACATTATCCATACGTTACGTTGTGTATTTTGTGCTCCTCCGATTTGATTGCTGCCCAGCTGTCAAATATCAAAATGCCGAAAGGATCTGTTCTGAAAAGGCAGGCGAGAGAACTGTTGATCAAGGTTCGTAATTACTTTGAAGCAGAGTATCAAAATGGTGGCCTGCTATTACCACTGTCGCAAGTGCGAGAGCGTGTTGCGGCCGCGTTAGGAATTAGAGGACCTACTGTTTAAAAATTACTACCGAAGCTTACGGTACAAGCGGCGTGCAGGTAAATAAGCTTCGTACGTTGAAGAAAAAACGCCAACCACGTCGAGTGACATCGGTTGACAACTTCAACGCTGATGCTATTCGCCGTCATATATATGACTATTACTTGCGCAAAGAAATTCCAACACTTAAAAAACTTGTTGTATCTTTACGTGAATGTGATTTGTTCCATGGCCAAAATCGTCATTAAGCTTAGTTTTGAAATAAATTGGATTTTCTTATAAAAAAATCGGACTAACGTAAAATATTGATGGAGCGTCACGACGTTGCTATGGCTCGCTGCGAATTTTTGAGCGAAGCCAAAAAGATATCAGATGGGTCAAATGTTATTTTCACTGACGAGACTTGGTTAAATGCAATCCACACAGTATCTAAGAACTGGACTGACGACACTGCCGCTTCCACTAGTTCAGTGCCAATGGGAAAAGGTGAACGCCATATCATATGACATGCAGGGTCTACGAAAGGATTCGTGTCAGATGCTTTACTGGCCTTTAAATCCAAGAAAAACGTGGACTACCAAGAAAAAATGAACGCGGAGATTTACGAAGGATGGTTTAAAGAAATGGTTCAATCTCTGGAAGAACCGTCCATAATTATTATGGACAACGCTACATATCACTCCAGACAAATTGATAAAATGCCGACGCAGGACAATAAAAAACAAGAGATAATTGACTGGCTCTGGATAGTACTTTATTAAAAGTACAATTAGTGAATATTTTAAAATCGAAAAAAAGCCTGCCTAAAATATATGTTATCGACGAAATAGCTGCCGAATGTGGTCATTGGGTTCCTCGACTTCCGCCGTATCATTGCCAGTACAATGCTATAGAACTAATATGGGCACAAATCAAAGGACACACCGCTCGAAACAATACCCATCCCCCTTTTACGGCAAACAAGATGTAAGATTTATTAAAAAATGCATGTACGGAAGTAACTGCCCAAAACTGGGAAAAATTGTGAGAAGAACCCAAAACATTATAGCGTCGGATTGGGAAATTCATGTGACATTCGATAATATACAAGTGCAGGAACTTATAATAAATGTTGGGGAGAGCTCATCGAGTGACAATGACGATTCATCAGATTTTGATTAAAATAAATAAATACAGAGTACCTGTCGTAATAATTATTTCGTTTCACTGTCGTGTACCTACCTATACCTACTTATTTTACAACAGCTTCGAAAATTTTAAAGAAGTTGCCATTATCAATCAAGAATTAATACGTGTAACATCTCAACCCTTCTCAATTCTTTGAATCTGCCGCAGGGAGGAATTCTGAAGACCCATTATTTTGCTCTTGTAGAAGCTGACTGGCGATTCCTTTGACAAAATCGTAGTAACTGCTAGTCAGTCACGTTCAGAACAAAAACAAGGAAATTCATTAATTAATGGGCTTATTTTGATAGAAATGAAAGCGTCTCATCACATTACGTGATTCTACCACAATTATTAACAATACGATTTTAAAATAGATAAGGTAAATGCAGGTATCCCCAAGATATTTAGAAGACTTAAACCTTAAGCTCGTACAAATACCGTTATAATTATAAACAATACTTGAAATTATATATTTTCTACAACTTCCGGTTGCGTTAAAAATAGATCTCATATAAAAGTATGACCAAAGATTCGTTTAAAATACAAAGGTCAATTAAGGTGTTACCGAGGTATGAAGGACCGATTGCAGCTATTACCGCAAACCTGTGAAGCTATTTAGTTGTAAACTATTACATGTCTTCGGTCATAAACTAAACTTTTATGAAAATATGTTTTTTTGAGTAGGGTATGCTTTTAGTTACTTAAAAATACAATTATATAACAAACCTCGGTAATATAGATATTAGGTAATATGGTCATATTATGGATAATAGCTGGCGAGCTGTCAAACTGATAATACGCGGGACTATAACGTTTCAATGTGACAGGTACAGGGTTTGTTTAAGTTCTCATTGTTACGTTTTACATAATCATGTATAGTAAACTAAATATACATTTGTAAAAAGGTACGATGGGAACAGCATGTGCAATTGTATAAAAGTCCCTAAAAATAAATAAAGAGGAAAAAAAATATATCGTGAAGTCTTTTGCCAGTTCTTCTTCAGGTTTTTCCGAACTGGTGGTAGAGTCATTTTTTGTTTCACGTTAATAAATCACATGCGTTTACATGCATACTGTCATAATAAACATTGTTAATGTCAGTAACCTAATAATACTTTAAAAAATTACGGCTTTTTTAATAAGTTTTTTTAATTTAATTTTTTAAATTTTGATATTAAATTCAGTACTTTATTTTTCAAAACATTGGGTTAAAATAACTTGCTTTTTCTAAATAAATTATAAAACCTTGAATTTTCAAATGTTGTTTAATACCCAATTCAAACACTTATTTAAACATTTTTATGAGCTGGATGAAGAGCGCACAATAAATGCGCATGAAACACAAGATTCATATCAAAGCGATGGAAATAAATGGGCCAACAAATGGTTAAGAAATGTAACAAACAAGAAAATATTAGGTCTTTACCTATGAAATTGCCATTTTTCACGAAATAAATGAAGCGTAATTTTTTTATTATTATATTTTTTATTTCTATTAATCAAAATAATCACCCATGCAATCAATGCATCTTTGCCAACGCATTGGTAGCTTATTGATGCCTTTCTTGAAGAAATCAGCTGGACGGGAGGCAACAAATTCTTCAAAGGCATTTTGTACTGCCTCTCGGGTATTGAATTTTTTTCCCGCCAAGAAGTTATCCAAATTCTGGAAAAAGTAGAAGTCTGTAGGCGCAAGGTCTGGTGAGTACGGCGGATGACGGAGAACTTCCAACCCCAACTCTTGTAGCTTGGAGACCGTCTGCTGTGCAGTATGAGGTCGCGCGTTGTCGTGCAGGAGCAGTGGAGCCGAACGATTGACCAAAGCTGGTTGGAGACGTGCGAGCTTCTCCATCATTGTGTTCAGTTCTTCACAGTACACATCTGCAGTAATGCTTGTCCCGTTTGGCAAGAAGCTGTGATGAATTACACCCGCGTTAGACCACCAAACAGTGACCATCACTTTTCTAGGGGTAAGTTTTCGCTTAGGGCATTGTTTGGGTGCTGAACCAGGGTCCAACCAACTTGTTGAGCGCTTACGATTGTCAAACAGGATCCATTTCGCGTCACAAGTAACAATGCGGTTCAGAATTCCTTAATTTGTATGCCTGCTGAGCAGTGCAAGGCACGTCTCCACGCGTACTTCGCGCTGGCGGTCATTGAGTTCGTGGGGTACCCATTTGTCAAGCTTTTTTACCTTGCCAATTTGACGCAAATGGACCAATATTGTTTTGATGCTAACGTCGAAAGCTGCTGCTAATTCAGCCGTGGATTGAGTTTCATCAGCTTCCACAATTGCCTTTAATTCGTCATTATCGACCAAAGTTTTCGGACGACCACGGGGTTCATTTTTCAGGTCAAAATTTCCAGAACGGAAGCGGGTAAACCAATAACGGGTGATGCGTTCGTTTGTAGTGTTCGCTCCGTAAACGTCGTTGAAGTTGCGTGCTGCTTGTGCCGCTTTGCTGCCACGACGGTACTCATATTCCATAATTACTCGAATTTTTAACTTATCCATGATGACGAAAAATGTTCGAATACGTTGGCAACAAAACACTAACTATTAAACAAATGACGATTTTAGAAAAAGAATTCCATGTTTGTCTAATAAAATTAATTTGAAATTAGAATTATCAGTCAAAAAAAATTATTTTCATTTGAAATGGCCAGTACGGCAAAACGGCAGTTTCATAGGTAAAGACCTAATATTATATAATAGATTAGAATAGATTTGGATATGAGCTGAAAAACTTCTAGATAGGTGATACACACGCCGAATAGCTTATCTTTGATGTTTGATCTACTTCCGCGACACTACAGTATGCAAAATATTCATGCACTTAAAAATACCACCTTCTTTCCACTAACATGATTTAAAACACAAAACGTGACACTGTCGTAGGTGAAAGCACCTTTACTTAATACTTTTCCATCACTCGTTCCAGTACTTTTAATATGGTTTTATAATAATAATAATAAATCTTTATTTGCTAAGAAAGGTCTTATTTATAACTATAGTTTCACAATATCCTACCGACAAGTGTCGGTGTGCAAAATTTAAAATTGAGATAGGTCAAAAAAATTATTATATATATACATATATTTTTAAATAATGAATGTCAAAAAATTTTTAATTACCGTCAATTACTATTAAAGTAAAATTATTATACATTTTCAATAAATTTGTCATTTAAAAATTCATTATTTGAGTAAGATAATTTACATAGCAAAAATTCAAATAGACTATTTTTAAATTTATTCAATGGTAAATTTATGGTAATGGTAAGTCAGTAGGTACCCAAAAAAGTAGAATACTATTAAAATACTTTTTGTTTTATTCTTTTATTAGATCTCAACCCCGTAAAGCCACGCTATATTCTGAGAGTTCTTTTGGTATGGCTCCCAAAATCTATAACAAACTACCAAATTATATAAAGGACATTAATAATATTAATGAGTTCAAACAAAAATTGAAATATTTACTAATAGAAAAATATTATTATTCTGTACAAGATTATTTTAATGATAAATGGCAAATAATATTGGACTTAAGAATTGTTTTAAGAATTTTATTTTACTGAAAAATACTAATATAAAATTGTAATGTACATGCCTTGATGGTGAAATATGGCTGAACTATTGTGTTTTTATATCTGTAATGACCCTACACCTGTATATACCTATATTTGTGCAAATAAAATGATTTGATTTGATTTGATTTGATTCGTTATGTATTCTGTGGAAGTATCTGACTAAAAACTACGTGTTTGCTTTAAACGGTGGTATACTCAAAACAAAGTTGCTACTTTTCATTTTTTCATTTTTTCTTTTCAAATTTCATTTGTAGTTTACTTCTTTTTTCATCTCTACCGGTGATTGATGTCTCCAAAATATCAAGACTAATGAAATTGTATCATCCGGGTTGTTTTTTCAAGGTACTTTTTTACACTAAAAGCTTCTGAAAATTAAGCTTCTTTGAATATTTCACACTCGTAAACTGTGAGATGAAATGGTACTCTCAAACCTTGCAGTATTTAGCGTAAATGAATTATGCAGGCGAATCAGGAGCGTGTGAAGTTAAAACGCAATTAGGTTTCTCATGACGGAACCCGCGGCGGTATTACGTAAGAAAAGCGATGAGCGAGTACCACACAGACAACATAACTCAATCATCATTGAATGTCAAAAAAATTTCTTTTTACATACAATTTGTTTGCTATCGCTGGTAGGTTATACCTACGGTATTTTTGACAATAAGCGATTAAGGAGTAGGTATCATGCAAGATAGATACGTAATACGCATACCGAATTTCTCGGATTCTTTGAGAGTTGATTTGCCATCTATTTTTAATCAGCTATTAAGTAATATGAACGCTAATCTTTTTGAACATTCTTAATACCCATATAAACTGCTAGCGTTTGTTATTCTAGTCGGTAACAAGTCTGTAGTAGAAAGCCTTTAAAAATACGTAGCTCTGTAAGTTTTACGGATTTTATAAAATTTAACTCAAATCTGTAAACATTTTTTAACATAAGTCTCATATTAAGTACTGTTCATTAATAAAAAATTACGAAGGCATTTATTCATGACACAAATTAAAGGGATACTCCTGATACCACAAAACCACACACTCCCTTACACACTTGCAAAACTTGTATCCGAAATCTATAGTTGACCGCGGATAATTGAATCCAAGCCTACCGTAAAGTGATTGGAATTGCACCGAGCTCGCCCCCACCCGCCGTGGTTACATTCAGTTCGAACGCTACATATAAAGGATGTTTGAATTGCTACATTTAATTTTTAAGTCCAAATAAAACGCTTTTATTTAGCTATTTCATTGAAATTAATTACTTTAATCAGTCTGCTGTTTTTTTGAACTGTTAGTAACATAAAATATTAGCATAACGAAGTATTTGCTATTTTATTTATGCAAGAAGTTTTTTATAGAAGTCCGCACCACCGTCAGTGCCTACTCCACCCGCTGCAATCCCCGCCCGCCCCCGTGCCCTCCGAGCGCGCGCGCAGAGCAGCAGCCCGCAGTGCGAGGCGAGGCACAGCCGCGACTGTACTCGGCCCTGATGATGGACTCCATACGAGTCCGAAACTAGTCGGACCTTTCCGACAATAACGCGTGAGTTTAAAAAAGCTGTAGTTTTTAAATTTATCAAAATGACTCACTCAACATTTTTAAAATTAATAGCTTGCATGCGCTTAAATACACCCTTCACACACCCCCCACAAGTTCATCTTGTAAGTACAACTCCACCATGCCATTTTTCACCAGAGATGCGTTCAGCAAGGCTAATAAAATGAAGTAATATTATTAGTCTAATTTTTCGCCGACTTTATTCAATATGGTTAGATAATTAGTCTTAATTAGACCACTCCGCCAAGCTCTGGAACAGCAGATCCTGAGCTCTGGCGCAGTGCTCGATATTCGCCTGGAGGAATCGGAGTTTGTGGTCCATAACTAGAATTCTATGGCCAAAATGTCGAATTCGGACAATTCAGCTGAGCTGCTGCTAGCCGACTACGGTGAGGATGCAGTCGGTGGTGAAAGCCGCTTCTTAGGCCGGGGAATTTGGCATGAATTGCCCCCCGGCCTATGATCAGTAGTCTTTTGGGCTGCACGCACACTTTGCTGTGCGCAGTGGTGGCGGTGCAGACGCGGGCGATCTGGCCCTGTTTCGCGCTACGGTAGTAATCACCGCTGCAGTCATCCAGACTGCTGCACTGCTCCCGGACGTACCCGAGTTGCAGGCACCGGAAGCAGCGCTGCGGTCCTGCGTCGAGGAGTGAGATATTCGCTGACAAGTAACCGACAAGCAACCGCCTGCCTTTTGCCACTTTGTTGGCAGCAGCCTACGGGCAGCTCAGCCAGAGTGTGCCCAGACCCGATTTGTCAAGGCGGACCTTGCCAGTCTTAATGGACGCAATTGCGCATTCACCAATCCCGGCCCTCACCACCGCGACATCTGCAGCGGAAACTGCATCATACAACCCGGACACTCGCAGCTCCGCTCATTTGGTGGGTCTGGACACCACCACGTCCTCCCCAAGGGCCGCCTTTCTGCTAGAGCGTCCACTTTGTCTGTACTTGTGGCAACGGGAGCCTCCAAGATTCGCCAGACACTTGGCGGACACTTTGAACTTTAAGGACACTATTCTGAGGCTATGAAGATCAACCTTATTCTTAGCCTCGGACAGAGCTGCGGCGTAGGTGAAGCCCTTCTTCTGTGCCTCTGGCTGTAGTTTTAATACGACAGCCAGAGAACGAGGACGACGTGGTTTGCGCTTCCACTTAAGTGCATTCTTCGTCTACGATGCCTGCTGGAAGCCAGGCACCGCAGACTGGGCCTTTTGTGGTTGTGGCAGCAGTGCAGCACCTTTTAGCATCGCTTTCGAAAGCCACCTTGCAACTACATTTTACCCCTCGTCAAGAGACGTTGGAGCCAGCGGAAATGGCCAGGGTTCCTTTCGGGGTGGCGGCGGGGCAGGCTTCTTGCCCTTGTCTGAGCCCTTCTTTCCCGCTTGGGGTTTTTGGGCTAAACCGGGGTCAGGCCTACCCTGGGACTACTGTGCTGCTGGCACTATAGACTTAAGCTGCGCGGCAGCATTGGCCTTATCAGCGGATAATGTTGGGTGGCGTTGCTCGGGCGGCAGCCTCTGCAGTGCCTCTAATCGAGCCTCGATCATTTTTCCACGTTGATCATGATGGCCCACTCTATCCTCTGCATCACGTCTTCGGACGAAGTCACTTTTAGGTGCGGACCTGTGACATTGACAGATGGCAGCTCCTCTGCCACCCTATCTGGGGCTCGACGTATCTCGACCCGCAATGCAGCCGTTTCGCTGCGTAGTTCTGCCAAGTCAGTCCACAGCTGGTCATTGTCCGTTTTATAGCGTTCATTGACCAGCTGCAGACGGGTCACCACGTCCAAAGTGGTGCGCTTTTGAAGCTCACCTACAGCTTTATGTATGTTGTTTGCAGCATCCTTAAGTGCCTTTGCAAATGAACCCTTTAGATTTTTAGACGTGCAGGCAACTTTGGAGATTGCTTCCACTGAGCCTTGGATGCGGTCTTGGAGGTCAGATCCAAAGGACTGCGAGGGCTCAACCTTAGACGAAATTGGCCTTCCTTTCTTAGTCGGGAGAATCTTGCGGGTCACCTCTGCAACTTCCTGTTCAGTGCGGAGCTCCATCTCCACGCGTTGTGCCACCACTCTGCCTTAACTTTACCAAGGCTGATATATTTGCCCATGGCGGCGGTCTGCCTCTGCCTCGGTGGGCAGTTGACACCATTGGGGCCCGTGCCCTCCTCAGACGTCACGCTTATGGCGGACCGGCTGCGTTTCCGCTACCATAACCACCCCCTGGTCTCCTCAGATTCTCCAACGCTCATCGCCGATCCAGAGCCAAGCTCCTAGGCACGAGAATTGTCCCCTTCTGAACCACTTTTACGACTGGATTCACAGTCGGTTTTATCAGAAGTTCGTTTGATATTGCCAGGGCCGTGTTTACGAAGGCCAGCGTTTGGCTGGTCTACGTAGCAAATTTTTTTTTGATGTACGACGGGCGGCCGAGGTTCACCGAGGGGTGGGAATTCCTGGCATTTGCCGACGTACCCACCTGGAGACCACATTTACAATTGCTGTCTTCCATTCCGCTTCCGCCGATGACTCCACATATTCGGCCAATTTTTTCAGGGGCTGGGGCTGGGCTACCATGACAGACCACAGAAATGTTTTCGCTTCACCCGCTGCTGGATTGCAACGGGGTACTAAGCCCCCCCGCCACGACATGGCACATTCAAATTCAGGGGGAGGGCGCTTCTACCACTGACGCTACTGTAGGTCAATACAATACGTAAGAAATAAAACTATTTTTAATAACACCAACCTCAATTTTCAAATATTACCAAAAAAATTAAATACTTAGTTGATTGAGGCAATTATTTATTTAAGTGTTAAATAGGGCTTAGACATAACATACGTACATATTGAAAAACCAGAAGTAATTCCTTTTTCTAATTAATCTCTACTGACGTAACACCCTGAGACAAGTGAACATCGCACACAGGCCATCAATAATGCGCGATCGGCAATGCTCCCGCAAGCTCGTGTATAACCTGACGATTAAATATTGACCACTGGAGTATTTTGGGGAGGTTTAGGTAGAAGACATTTTTGTTTGTATTCAAAAATAGAAGAGAAATTCAACATTCAAAAAGAAACAACAGCAGTAAAAATGAAAGAAAGCTTTGCTTGTTTATTAATTTGAAATTGTTTTCAAATCAATAAACAAACATAATATCTTACACTTCTAAACGTTCCAACTGATTCAAAAAAGATTTTCCTGTTGAATTCCCTAACTCCCGACTAACTCCAAAGTGCTATTACTTCAAAAATGGTAAAGTTTCACATTTCCTATGTCATTAAAAATAAATCCATTGAAAACAACTTCGGCATCGAATCTTGAACTCAGGTAAGCCCTGGGCTCAGCGGTAAGCTTCGCAGGCGACACGTCGATAAATCGTCGTCACATTGCGCATCACGCCAAGATCGAGTCTCGGGGGGTGCACACGAGTTTTGTAGGCTAATATGAAATATACAGCTTTTATTTGTTGTGGCGAGCTAGATATTGCAAGTAAACAAATGCAGTATGGTGATGAAATTTGCATGATGAAAGACACAGTTGATGTAAGAAGTACTTACACTTCTTTTTCTGATCAAAAAAACATATATTATTTTCATGTACTTTGCTCTAGTCTGTAGAAAAACACTCTGTGGATATTTGTTCACGGGTCATCATAATAATAACTCTTTATTGCTCACACAAGATATTTTACGAAATAAAAAAATAAAGCTCTATAAGCATATAACCATACAACTTTTAATATTCATAAATATATACTTATATTCTAATTAATAATATACATATGTAACATTAAATTACAAAGATACGTATACAGTTGCAATCTATAATTTCTCTAAAAGGAGATTATGTAATCTTGATTTAAAGATAGCAATAGACTTAGCATGTCGAATGGCAGACGGCAGTGAATTCCAGAGATGTGCCGCTTTCACAGTAAAAGACTCATAAAAGTAACCCGATCGAGTAAGCAAAGTTTCCAGCCTATTGTCACCGTCCGACCGAAGGCAGTGACCATGGCCAGCACCGAGGAACCTAAACCGCTCCTTGAGATAAGCAGGAGTACGAGGGTCATACAGTATTTTGCACATGAGAGTTAGAACGTGCTCCTCGCGATGCAGCCTGATAGGTAACCATCATATTCAAAGCAAAATTTGTCAATATATATAGATCGAGGGCACTAACTCGAATGCTTTAAAAATTCTAGTAACCGGCAATGCCATAATCTTCAAACCCCCTAAACTCTGAGCCACAATCAGTGCCTTTGTACATTATATATTTTTACTACGTCTGTATTTAAACCTGTGCTTACTACAATTATTAAAGTTAATCACGCTATTAATACATTGCGAAACAACTACACGGGTATTATTATATTTATAACATTCCACAAAATATATAAAAAAATAATATATACATCCAGTAAGTATATGTTTGCGTACTATTTGAAATTTCACTAAATACTATCTTTTTGCAGGCAGCGGGCAAAAGCTGGTTATTATCAAAGCAAAGTCGAAGCCGCCGCACACAAACTACAACGCAAGTCCCCAAGTTCAAATAAGCACTTTAATACACGAAATGAAAGATAACCCGCCTGAATGGATCCAGTATAATCCCTGCAAAATGTATGTTTCCGGGGCACATAGTCTACTACGTAATCATCCGTTCAACGAAACTCCAGGTTTTGAAGAGTACTTCTCATTCTCCTTATGAAAGCTAATAACTATGGGAAAATGTTTAGTTTTGGCCAAAGAACGTATAAGTGTCCTTAAGTAGGATTATCTTGGTATTATTTGGTAAATTTCTTCGTTATAAAGAAATGCGCAAGCTTTTTAAATGCCGATAATTACAACAATAGATCGTTAATTAATCTAAAAGAATCTGGCTGATGCAATGAACCAATTTACTTTTAAGAACAATTTAAAATTAAATAGTTCAACCTTCTTCAAATAAATATAACTTGAGATACCTTAAAAAAACATTCGGGTACTGTGTAGTGTAAAAAAGATTTATCTGTTTTTCAGTAATCTATCTAGCAAAGTATCTAATGATATGCAAAGAGTTGACCCAAAATCGATATGTCGCAAGAGACTTTTATAAATAAAATTCTCTTATATTTATTTTATAGTTATCTCACTGTATTTTCGTATTTTATGGTGAATGTGTTATATTCAGTTTTGATGAGTGTGTGTGTGTGTGTGTGTGTGTACGGGACAATAGCTTTACCTTTTCAAGATACTTAATAATGATGCAAGACTGTTTTTTTTTTTCTTTTTTTTTTGTTGCCCTTCACGGGAAGGGCAGGAGGATAAAAAATGCTCTGACGCATACTCTGGCGCGCGCGATCCAGGTTATGTGGGACTCGTTCCGACGCCTACCAGAACCACTACCCACTAAAAAAACCCCTGTCGGCTCGTGCATTTTTGCCACTCAGCCTTCATCTGAGCGACGGCCAATTGGAGAAAGAGGCCGCGCTAGCGGGGCCCAGAAGGGGTCACCCGCTGGGATTTACATAGCACTGAAGGTGCTCAAAGCACTGAAGGCGAATACATAGCACTGAAGGTGCTCAAAATGAAAAGTAAATAATCAAAACATTAAAAATTGAAAAATAAAATTGCATTATTTCGGATTTACGTTAGAATTAGAATTTTCGTTAGAATTAGAATTTGCGGCTTGAAGGGCTTCGAGATCTAAAGTTAATTGGGTTCGCCAGTGTGCGCGTTTCTCGGTCTAGCGACTTTGAATTTCGAATCTAGGACAGGAGCAGTATATGAGACTGAATCTCGAATTAGAAGATTGGGATTGGATTTGGCGCGTTTGAAGAACGATTCTGAGAGTGTTTTTAGGTGCTGTTGCACTGTAGGTAGTTTGAGGTCTCTGTGCAGGTCCGCGTAGCGCACGTACCAAGATGCGTTTGTGGCCCTGCGGCAGAAGAGATTTTGAACTACCTGCAGTTTGTGCAGGACGGAGGGTTTGGCGTGGGCAAAGATTGGCGAGGCATACGTCATAACGGGTCTAACGCAGACCTTATAAAGCGTACGTTTATTTCTGAAAGACATTTTACTTTTACTACCTAACATACTACGGCCTAAGTAAAAACGTGCAAGTTTCGTTACTCTATTGACGTGCGGTTTGCAAGAAAGCCTCTGGTCTAAGGTGACGCCTAAATATTTGGTAGTGCGCTTCCAGGGGATGGGAGTGCCTAGCATTTTAACGTGGAGATTGTCGGCGATACGACGGCGTTTGCAGTCGAAGTAAACCGCAGAGCTCTTCTCTGGGTTCACATCGATACGCCATTCTTGAAACTATGCACCGAGGGCCTTTACAGCCTTTTGGAGTCTGGTCGTGAGCCCCGGGACACTGAGGCCATTGGTGTAAAGGGCAGTGTCATCGGCAAAGAGGGCGAGTTCGACGCCTTTCGGTGGGACGGGAATATCGTTGGTGTACACGGTGTACAATAGAGGGGCGAGGACTGAGCCTTAAGGGACTCCAGCCTTTATGGGACGAGGCGCGGAAAGCGTGCCTTCATGTTTAAATCGAAACGTACGGTCTTTGAGAAACGATGCGATTGGGAATGCCTATGACTGTCGCTTCTTTCCAGGCTGTTGGAAAGTAGCTATGGTCGAAGCAGGCATTGAAAATGATAGCTAACAAGGTAAGCACCTGTTGGGGCAGGTGCTTAAGTGCGTGGTTGGAAATACCATCCGCACCCGGAGCCTTTTTGGACTTTAGATTTTTAATGAGAACCGAGATAATACGCTTGGTAGGACGGGGAGATATTCGCCATGAGCGTTCATCTGAGCGTCTCGGAGTTCCGCGAGCCAAGACCTAACTTTACGTTGAAGCTGATTCGCAGCTGTTCTATAGGCGGACGTGGGATATTTCTTGGCTCTCCGAAGAGCCGCGTTCTTGGCTTTAATAAGGTTGCTAAAGGAAGCGTGGGTTTGCCTTGCTTAGCAACCTGTTCGTTGTCACTGATGGCTGAGTTGATAGCATCAGTGAGAGAATTTACTAATGAATCTATTTTATCCGGGCTAACTAATTGTTCGGGCGAGATCGCGAGTGGAGAGTTCGGGGCCTCTTAGGCTGGAACTAACGTATTTTTAAAGTCTTTCCAGTTGGTAAAGGTCTTAGGAGAGGTGACGTTATCGTTAGGTGGTCCTAGCACGAGGGAGACGGGGCGGTGGTCAGAGCCTAAGTCATCGAGTGGTTTGATAGATCTATAATCGAGGTTAATTTGCTTGACATTTGCAAAATTGAGGATGTCAGGAGAGTGGTCCGGGTTGTCGGGATAGTGAGTGGGAGTGATGGGAGAGATGACCTCTAGGTCGAGTGAGTTAGTGATATTAAGGAGATGGATACCGCTGGTGTTGGTTGACAGGCAAGTCCAGTCAGTATGTTTGGAGTTAAAGTCTCCGAACATAACGACTGAATGGCCGAGGGCGAGAATGGCCTCAAAGTCACTGCGGATTGGACTAGTGCCACTAGGTATGTAGATTGAAGCTATGATGACGGTTGGATGACCAGTCATAGCCAATCTACACAGAGTGGCTTCCATGTTGAGGAGAGGAGGGGTAGTAAGAGGACAGCAATGAAATCCTCTTTTGTTATATATAGCGGTGCCGCCGAAACCGTCGGAGTTGGGCCTATCGTTGCGAGTAAACGCGTATTTGGGAATAGCGAATCCTCTAAAGCGGTTTGGATTAAGCCATGCCTCCTGGAGAAGCAATAAGTCTGGCTCTTTGTTCTGAAGGAACAGTTTGAGCTCAGGAAGGTTGGTGCTAAGGCTACGAGCGTTAAAAGATCCTAGGGATAACCCTTGGGTTTAATACGACCGGATGCGGGATTTGCGGGTCTAGACATTATATTTACTTATTTACGAATTTATACAAAAAATAAAATTTATAACGAACTTAGAAGCGAGTGATGCTCGGCTAACGCAAATAAACGCTCTTGAGGAGAGCGGGCGGCTCGCAGTCTGCGTGCGAGTACGTATATTTCGTTAATGTCGACGTTTTGAATGACGTCGAACACGGTCTTCATGTCCTCAGCCAATGACGACTGAGGTGAAGACGACGGAGCGGGACGCGGGCCTACGGGAGCTACGGGAGCTGGGATAGGACAGGAAGGTGCGGGTGGAGCGGCCGGACGCTGTCTCCAGGACAGAGCCGGAGTAGGCGTTGGCTGCTCAGGCTTTGCTTCCGGGGGACCCCGGTTGGGCAGCGGCGGGAAGTTAGTGTGAGTGAGCGGCGGCACCGGTTTAGGCGCAGCCCTCTTAGTTGAAGAGCGCGGAGCGCGCGGACAGCCCCTGTAGTTAGCTGTGTGGCCGGACTAGCCGCTGGCAGCGGTCTCACTGCCCAGGGTGACCGCGGGGTTGGGACGCTCGACGGAGATATTCGAGAGTCCGCAGATTGTGCGAGCCTCTCTGAAGATCTCCTTAGAATTGGGAGTATTGGATAGAATAACTAATGCTAACAGAAAACGCCTACCGTGGTAGGAGAGCATCTTGTGCACTGCTTCAGCCGGGAAACCCTGGGACTTAAGGTCCTCGAAGATTTCATCGTTCGCGAGCTCGAACGGGACGCCCGTAGTACTGCGCGGATCTTACGCTCCTCCGGGAGGGCGTAGGTGTGGTACGCGATTTGTTTTAATGAAAGTAACCTAGTGAACGCGCGGAAGTCGTCGATGTTCGCGACCTGGATTTTAATTGAATCGCCTGCGTTGGTTGCTTTGAGATAGTTAATTTTTTGCTCTTTGCAAATCCATCGCGCTTTTTCGCGGAGAAAGACGGGCGGAGGGAGCTGAGGCTTCGGTGGGACGGGAGCGCAGCGCGTCGCTGGCTTCGATGGGACCGACGGAGACGCGGTTACTTCGAGCGACGTTAATGGCGCGGGGGCGGGTGTTGAAGGCACCGGGGACTCGGGTATTGAGGATACCGAGGCTTTCTTCGAGCGCTTCTTGGAGCGTTTGGCGACTAGCTGAAACGCGGGCTCAGGAGAGCCGGTTAAGGTGATGGCATCTAACGACGCATCAGACGCGGGTTCGGAGTCGCTCCCGGGAGCGGTATGCTTGCGACGCGACGCACGAGAGGATGTGACCGATTCACATTCCATCTCGGACGGGACGGGAGACGTGGGAGAGCTGTAGACTTGAGGGGTCTGCACGTTGGAAGCCTGAGGGGCCGGGGTTGGGGCCTGAGGGACCGGGGACGCGATAGTTGCCTCTAAGGCCTGCGTTAGTACGTAATCTGAGATGGGGACGCCGGACGCAACGAGAGCCTGGGCGAACAACCTAGCAAAGTTTACCAGGCTTTGCTGGTCCATTGGAGGGCTTGAAACTACAATATATAATATATAAATATATAATAATGCCTAGGTTCCCTAACAAACCTAGCACCTAAACCTCCCTACCCGCGATAGGGGGGATGGGGACGACGCGAGGTGGTGCCCCTAATTTGGACAGCACTATACTGTCACCCTGGGAAAGGCTCAAGTGCAATGGGATCGGGTCAGCCAGTTTCTCCTTGGCCTGAATGGCCTTGGAAGCGCGCCGGGGCAACGCTATCAGGCTTAGTTGTCACCGTTAAGTATCCACCTGAACAAACGCGAGTCTACTACGGAGTGTGTTGCCAATAAAGTGACAACAAAAACCTGACGAGGTTGGGATGCACTGAAAGTGCGGGATTTACTACGTTACGACCGGCCGGAGCCGGCCGCAGAGCGAGTCTCTGACTACGTACAGGCGCCAAGCGTCAAGTACGCAGCCAGAAGGACAGCCCGAGTCTTGCGAACCACTATCGAATTTAATCGACCGTAGTAAGCTCAGCTCTGTTGTTGCTGCGAGACCGACTTAGTTGCAGCCGATCGAAATCGGCCGCAGCGTATGTCCTACAGAGGCTACCTCAAGTCGTCCAGGACGAAGCGAGATTGGTACGAATCTCAGCGTATGAGTATTGCTACGAGTTGTCGTCGTGAGACGACAATCGTGACTCAACAGCTGGTGGGATCGCGAACACGTCCGAGCGGGGCTGGACGCAGAACGGATCTGAGAGTGGCGTTTGAGTATTGCTACGAGAGAAGTCGTGAGACAACAATCGTGACTCGGCAGCCGGGAGCGACCTTCAACACGTCCGAAAGGGCAAGACTGTTGTTGAGTGTATTATTAATTTGTTTGTCTCATTTGTAAATTTGGTGAGGTAAAGAAAAACGTGTATTTAAAATTAAAATTGCCTACTTAGATTCATAAAATGTAGACATTAAAATATCTAGCTTTCTCATATTTAAATTCTTGAAAAACTTATGCCACGAAGCTTTTTCCCCGGAACTAAGAAAAGCTTCATCTTAGCTCTGGTTATTTTGAGAAATTACAGCGTTCATCCAGCCTTACTCTCCCCGTACAAAACGAGCACGAAGTTGATAAAATATTCCTTTTTACAAAGATGAATCTGTTAATAAATTACATTTGATGTGAATTTTATATTATTCTTTCCATACCAGGCTTGAGTTTTAATCGTTATGGTAAAAATTTAAATTTGTTATTACATTACAAGTCATCTTGAGTGTTAAAAAACGATGGTTACTTTGTTTACTTTTTTAATTCTTGACATATTATTATTATCGTATTTTTTAAAAAGTTTTTTTATCTCACCCCCTTGATAGTTAGACTTTAAATATTTTTTCGTACTAAAACTAATTTTCCGTGCAACGCCAGTAAGTGAAAGTTACCCGGCCGCAATCTCGAACCTCAGTTAAAAATGAGTTTTTCTGTTTTTAAAATCATGCGATTGTGATGTGACATGTGTTATATGACAAATGACTACATTAATTTTTTACCGGAAACCGATGCGTGCTAATATTTTCCTGGCTCTTACATGGTAAGTAATACTAACTACAAACCGTATGCAAATAAAAAACTTGATTAGGCGCTGCGCAACCTAGCACTTCATATTGCTGCGCAGTACAATTGTTTCAAAAACGTGTGTTGCTTGTGTCGTGAACTAACAACTTTTTGTTTCTAGTCATAGCAAACACTTGTCTCTATGTCTCTATGTCAAAAATTGCAAAATTAAAATCCTATTCGATTTCATCATAGGTAAAAATTGGACTCATAATAACAGTCTTACTTTCCTTCAGCTTCATCAAGATTGCGTAAATACACCTTAACTTATTCCTTTGAAAGGTATTACAGGTAGACTAGAAGAAAAAAAAAGGGGCCAAGTGCGAGTCGGACTCGCCTATGAAGGGTTCCGTAGCAGCAAGTAACATACCATAAAAGTTCTTGTAGTTCGTTGCTGTAGTAGTAACTTTGATCGATGTTTTAATAATAGTGTATTTTTAAATTAATTTTTATTCCATAGGTTTGATGACAAAATAATTGGGAGACCCCCAAAATTCATTGGTTTTTTTTTCTATTTTTGTGTAAAATCTTAATGCGGTTCACAGAATACATCTACTTACCAAGTTTCAACAGTATAGTTCTTAAAATTTCGGAAAAAAGTGGCTGTGACATACGGACGGACAGACAGACGTGACGAATCTATAAGGGGTCCGTTTTTAGCCATTTGGCTACGGAACCCTAAAAAAGCCGTCAGAAAAAGCCCTCTCGGCACTCCTTTATAAAAAAAAATATTTTATGGGTACAAGGTATAATTTGACGACGATATGAAAGAAATACACACATGACAGCTGATTGTGCGTGCTAATGCCGTAACCAAACTGTTTATATAGTATTGATTTTTTTTTCACAAACAGAACCAGTTATAGCCTGAGGGGACTTCAATCCAACGCTTTTTTGTCATCCAAAAATTCTTTGATCTTATAGTAAGCTTTTTGACATAGTGTTTTCTTAACAGTTCTCGTGAACTTATTGAGGCTGCCCCTCAAGTTTGAAATAAGAATTGAACTGATTTCTACATTTTTTTGTAACAACAACGATAAATGATTTGCTGCTTTTAACCAGCCTAATTTTGGAAGCTCTCACGTCGTTCCTGGTTCTAACAAAGTAATTATAGTCACGGTGACCGATAGTCGAAACTGGGATATAAGCGAAATAATAACAAATCCCCAGACAATCACACCAACTGTATGGCCCCAAAGTAGCCAGAGTTTGTGTTATGGATGACCATACAACGAACTGGGGGGGACCCAGAATAAACATACATATATAAATATCAACAGCCATGACCTGAGAACAAACATTATTAACACTATGTTCATCAAACAAATGAACGCCCGGCCTGGACTCGAACCTGGGACGTAGGAAACGTAGCAAGCGCCGGTAGCACAGTGGTTAAGTCGCTGGCTTCTCGAAACTGAGGTCGTGGGTTCGATCCCCGTGACTGCCAAATGTGCCAGAGTTTGTACAACTTAAGTACATAAAGCCGACTGTTCCAACGGTGAAGGAAAACACCACGAGGAACCCTTAATAAATTCGAAGGTATTGTACAATCAACCCGGAGTAGGCAACTTCGTGGACTACTAACTAAATTGCCTAATACCACCCCGTGGTTGGCTGAGGCTGGTGTCCCTGAAGTGGGGTTATTAAAGCTGTCGTGAAACTTCTCAAACCTCGACGTGGGGACTGATTGATTGCGTATTGATTACATGAATGTAAAAAAATCGCTTGTGTCATACAAAAGTGTTTTTTGCACAGCTCCTTAATCTCTTCTCTCGATATCCTGGCTTTGGTTTGTTTAATATCTAGGCTTTGTGGGTTGTCCAAAAAGTTCTGATTTTCATATTAATTTGACACATTTAGAGGTAGCATTTTTGTTTATTAATATAGCAGCAAAATACTTAATATCCTTTTATGCATATCGTCCAGTCACATATCGATTTTTGGGTCAACTCTTTGCATTACTTTATTTGCTGTATTACTTTTTTTAGAAGGAATAGTTTATCATTATTATTAGACACTTTAGTAGATAGATAACTAAAAAACAGATATTTCTTTTCATTTATTTGAGCTATTTTATATAAATTATTATATATAAAATAGCTCAAATATATATTATATATATTATTTGTAATAATAGGGTCATCTTGTTTGTTTGAAGTCACTAAAACGGCACGAGGGAAGTGTCGGGCAGTTTAAATGCATTAGGTATAGAATATATAAGACATAAACGATCCATGCTGAAGATACTTAATAAGGAAACTACCTGTTTAATAAATACTGTATAGTGTGTGCAGTGGAAAATATGAAAAATAGCTTAAAACTAAGTTGTGAAAACATGCAAATAAGTAATAGTTCAAATTAACCTTTAGAGCGCATACAAAAGTTAGGATATTCTTTTATCTCAAGCCGTGCCAGTCATAGCGTCTTGCAAAGATTTTCGGTCAGCATTTGTACAGATTTGCATGAGAGCATTTTTCATTTATCCGTAGATAGGCGAGTACACGAGACATCCAACAGAGGCCAATTTTGCTTTTAGACAATTCTTGCCAATTTCTGTGTCGTGGCAGTAAGCGCTTCGGAAATATAAATGGGCTTTGAAGTAGTTTAGTAGGCTAAGAAGTTTGGGTAGTTGAAGGTGACCTGTGCTTCAGTTATGCAGATAAAAGTCAATTAAAGATATTAATCAAAAGTTGATTAAGTAGTGATGTATATTCATTTAGTGTTAACATTTACAGAAAAGAAACGTGCTGCAGTACATACGACACAGCATCTTTGAAGGAGTAAGAATCGCATTATATTTCGCACGTGCAGTCAATTTGTTTCATTTACCATTTTTAGCAGTCGGTAACACAACCATATAAAATAGCTTTAAACAATATTATGCCCAAATTCATATCCGAAATGCAGCTTGCAAACACTACGGCCAAAAATGCATGAACCCAGGGTTAGTTTCTTTATGTTTTGTAATGTGTCAATTTTAGTTCGAAAGTATTCCGCAACTGCCACCAGCGTCAAAATGGCGAAAATCAAGCAGGCACGAAAATCATTTGTCTGTAGCCAGTCTAATGCATGGAATTAATATGAATGGAAGGTCCACTACAGTTACAAAGATGATCGAAAGAAAGGTTCATTAGCATTATGTCCTTGTCTAGTGTTACCGGTATCACATATACATACCTAATTTATTTTATTGCTCAATTCACCACAATAAGAGAATTTTTGCCAGGAACATATCTAGTTTAGTTTATTTTAGCGGAGTAGAGCGTCTTTACTGAGATCTCGTTTGGGGCGGTACTACAGCCTTTCCTATTTCGACCGCCGTGATGACCACGTTTACGTGATTGTGTTCCGGTCAAAGGGAAGGGACAGCCAGTGAATTTACTGGAACAAAGGCTATGTCAACTGCAGCTTACGGTTGGCAACTCAACATTAGTCAAATTCAAATATTTATTTCTCAACATTGACAATTATTCTTGTTCTCATTGACGTCAAATAAAACATGACTACCACCAGTTCGGGAAAACCTTCGTCAAGAAGAACTGGAAAGATATATATATTTTTTCGGCGGGTATATATTTTTTCAAAATAAATTTACAGAGTCTCTTTATGTCTATACAAAATGATTCTTATCTTATCTGCATCTGTGCTTATCTGCAGCTCGGCAGGTGTCCCTCACCCTAAGTATCTAGACGACGAACACCCTCAAACCATATTAGAGGGTAGTGAGTGACCAGTCACCCGACGCTACCATTAGAAGACGTACTTTGGTGACAATGACGCTTTAGATATTCATCGATATTCAGTAAAATAATAAATCGATAAATAAGATAGCATGACTGTATACAATATATTGGGTGTTCCATACAGTGTTGCAATACTCTAGTATGCTACGAAACAAGAAATAATACAGTATCCTCACACAGATTATAACTGAAAAGCGAGCTGTAGATCGTAGTACAAAGCCAAGATTATTTTATGCTTTATTGACTATGAATTCAACATGCTCGTTAAAACTAAGCTTTGCATCGAGGAAAACCCCCAAATCGCGAACAAGGTTGGTTTTCTTAATATCCGTATTATTGAAGAAATAACTGAATGACAAGTGATTGCACTTACGGGAAAAACTAATATGTAGGCACTTGTCAATATTTATACTTATACGGTTCTGTGTATAGTAGTCTGATAAGCGATTCAAATCCTCCTGTAGATTTTTACCGTCTATAGGGCCATTTACTTTCATAAAAATCTTAGTATCGTCCGCGTACTTTATAAATTTAGCATGATGGATGGAGTGTCCAATATCATAAAGATAGACAGAGTACAACAGATGACCCAAAATAGATCTCTGCGGGACACCGGATGGAACAGAAACATAATCTGAGCAATACCCACCCACCACAACTGCTTGACTTCGATTGCGGAGATACGATTCTACCCATCTTAGGAGAGTTCTGCAAATTCCCAGCTCGTGGAGCTTCAGGAGGAGGATGACGTGATCCACACGGTCGAACGCTTTTTCGAAATCGGTATACCTTAACCTGTCCCCCACCTTCCATGTCACAAAGAACCTGACTTGTGAAATTAGCCAAATTAGTACATGTTGAGCGATTTCGAATAAATCCGTAGTGTTCAGCAGGGATGTACCTACAGACAGTCGCATACATGTGATTATATGCTTTCCTTTCAGCCACCTTACTGAGAACATTTAATTTAGAAATTGGACGATAGTTTTCTATTGATGTTTTTGGACCTTTTTTATGCACTGGTGTGCGCTGTTTTCCATAATGATGGAAAATACCCTTCAGCAAAACAACGATTAAAAATATAACTTAGGTACTGGTAACGACAATGCAGCTTCACACTTCACAAATACAATTGGAGGCAAATTATCATTACCGGCACCTTTATTAACGTCCAAACCCTTTAACAACATCTTACAATAAACTGTATCTACTACAGGAGCACCTAAAGACTCAGTTTCAAGAAAGTGCGGTGTGATGTGGGCATCGTTGTAAGCATTAAGAGGTAAACTAAAATTCTGCAGGAAAAAGTCATTAAAAGCCAAACATATTTCCGCCCCACCACTGACACTCAAACTTCCATAGTCCATATGCCCCGGGTATGTTGGATTACGTTTCCTTTTCGAATTCACGTATTTCCAGAAATACTTCGTAGATGTTTTAAGCTATTGCATAGCTTCTATCGCGGGCCTTGAGCGTGGGGACCGAATCCAGAAATTCCGTAACGAAAAAAATCTAACACCTTGTCTCTTTAGTTCAGCAACCCGCCTTTAGGTGGCATTGGTTGTATTGGAAAACTACCGTAATCAGCTGTTTGTGAGAAAAACAAACAAAGGAAAAAAATACTGCATTAATAAAATAAATAAATAATTATAATTGTATAAGTTGATAAAAAATGCTATGCAATAGCTTTACCGCGGCAGTCTCCGAGTGCCACACGTCTTTTTTTTATCATGCTTTGAGACCATTCAGTATAATTTTTAAAACATTCTACTTGTAACTTTTTTTGGCGAGCCCTGAGAATCGAAAAGGAAGCGTAGTCGTTAGGAATATGAAACCGTTTCCACAGTGACTGATACTTCGCTTTCTCCTTTGTGACACGAATAAGCACCTGCTGTACCACACGGGGTACTGATGGGTGCCTGATACATTAGAACAAGGAACATATTTTTCTATTATTTTATACATAATGTCATAAAAACGATGTATTATATTTTCAATGTCACAGTTTTCAAATAATTTTAACCAATTATAATTAATTTTTTCTTTATTAATGTCGCCAAATTAGCTTTTGAATACAAATATTTTATACGCGGTCTAATTTTCATAGGTGGGACTATGATGTCGCATACGTCGAATTCAAGCGAGAGATGATGATTATCCTTAGGCACAAGCGGGCTAAGAGAACGCCAAATATTAACATCAAGGTTAGAAAAAATTAAATCCAGCGTGTTATGGCTGGAGTTTAAAATTGAGGTCGACTGTTTTAAACCACAGTAGTATAAAAAATTAACCAACTCCACAGCTACGGACTGAACCTCAACGGAGCCCTTTTGTAAAAATATAGGATCAGATGAACTCCACGTAACACAAGGTAAATTAAAATCAGTGGCAATTAAATAACTATCATTCGGATGCATGTTAATAATTTCGTTAAATAAATTGAGAAAAGATCGCATACGCTCCACAATGCATCGATTTGGTGGGATATAAACCACAGCGTAGACACCACACGTGTAGACCAGGCGACGAAGGGGCGCATGTTTCTTTTAATCTTCAGGAGAACATTTATATATAACTGAAATGTAATATGTGTTTATTTACTAATGGACTAGTAGCATAACCACGAAATAGAGGAAGTAAAAGTTAAGTGTGTTCATAAAGATGAAAATTATTACCCACAATTTATTTTAAACACAAATTAAAAATCCCCCGTATGGCAGCAAAAATCTGGTATAACTTTTCAATGGCTGAACCGATTCTCTGAAGCTTGCTGAAAAACACTCTCGATTCATACACTTTGTAAAAAAAACATACAGCATGAAAGTCATCGCATTAGTATGGGTGCTTCGATGCGACAGACATACACTCATATACATATGTTAAATTTGTAACTTATATTTAAAAATATATCAATATATATACATAATGTATAATTTACATCATTAAACAGCTGACAGAATTCTAGAGATAGAGTTCTTACCAGAAAGATATGGCAATACCATAATCTTTTTACTACAAGAGCACTATTTTAAGTTGTTAAAGGTTTAAATTACGAATTTTTAAACATAAAGATTTATTTCGATGTTTCTAAGATAAGAATAACATAATTAATCTCATTGTTTTGATGTGAGCTTAATAACCAGTGCTATGGTGAAGTTTTAGAACGTATCTGTCAACGTCACATTGACAGTTTATTTTGACTTAGGCATGACATTGACAATCAGTTTGACATAGAATGTTTGTGCAATGCTGCGTTCCGTTTGCCGATTACAGCGCTCACAGCGCTAAAAGTGCTCAAAACCGTTCCGATTCGTTTGAGCGCGCTAAAAGTGTTATTAGTGATATTGCAATCGGAACGGCAAATATCGCGCTAGCATTCTGATTGTTCGTCGCTTAAGTCTAAAGTTACAATTTCATTAAGATCTTTGACCCTGAATAAAGCAGGAGCCATTTTTTCATATTATTACAAAACAAAATGTATAAGCAAGCTTTTAAAATCTTTAAACGACTAAAAAAAACATCAACAAAGTAACGTCATGTGTCAGTATTGACAGGCCGCTCACAGCAACCATGCTCCGTAGCTTGGGCACTGTGAACGGGAAGATGGCGGCGTTTATGACGTCATTGATGACGTATCGATATTGCTGTGAGCGCGCTCACGGGCAATCGGAACGGGTATACGAGCGCTGTGAGCGCTGTAATCGGCAAACTGAACGCAGCACAAGTTTAGAAAGCGTTGAATATATGTATAGATATAGTATAATGTCAAGGCTCTAAAGGAGATAAAACTGTTTCTGATTATTGCTCTGGCGTAACGAACACTTTTTGGTGGAAGCACCAATGCACCAGGGTACGTTCACTATGTGACACGTTTACAATCATTTTAAAAATAATATTTATGAAAAATGTCAAGCTTTAGACTTTAAATTGATACGTGAATTGTTATATTTTATGATCCTTATCGAATACTCTTTTTGCTAAGTTTGTTGTGATTTCGCTGTGTTAAGTAACAGATCCACATACACAAAACACAGTTTAACTTCGTTCATTATCAGAGGAGGGCTGAAACACTAAACATCAATTATTGTTATTCAACATTTTCCACAGCAAATTCTATGACCTTTTATGACCTTTTGCATCCAATCATTTTAACCGTTTGTAAAGATAGGCACGATATTGCACTTGTTAAATGTAAATTATATAAATATGTATCTATGAGAAAGACCTAATGGAAGACCTATGGAACCTTGCATAAAAAATTCCACAAGATTATATTTAACAACACAATAATATTATTTTAATTACTCTCACTTTTCATAAATACTGTTTTGAGATCAATGAATAATAAATCATTGTAATTTATTGACTTCAACGACGGCCTTAAAAATTCCTCAAGATGGTTTTCAGTCTCAGCGGTCTTAGCAGTGGTTTCCGGGAATTCAGATCCCACCACGCTCGCCTGCTGTCAGTCAGTTGGTAGACTTACATGTAGCATCGAATTTATTTCTTAGGTAAGTGGGTTTCCCGACGAGGATTTACTGCACCGTAATGTGCGGTTTACGCGTATTAAGTAGTTTAGTTATAAATTTTAACTAAATATTAAGTAACTACATGTCACTTGTGTGTCCAAACGAATGTCCAATGAAGATGAACAGTAATGAATGTCAAGGAAGTCGTCAATTCTGTACCTAGATATGTGGTAAACGAAATTTTGGACAAATTCAGAAAAAGAATTTGAAATCTCTATAAGAATATATTTTTATCTAAATTTTTTAAACTCGTTTAATCCACAAGCATTCCTATTTTAAATATTCTTCAACAAATTTTAAACTTGAAACTAAACTCCACTCTGACGTTTTGAAAAACGGAGTTAATGCGGAATAAATACGAGCCGCCACCAGCTTTGTCAACTTATGCATTTAACTAAAAAATCACGTCCAAACGTGTTAAGTGAGAAGCCCCGCCCACCTACTTATACGAATCCTGATCTACTTAATCACTTACGTACTAAATTTTAAGTTACCACTAGTCACTTATGGCTGGTTTACACGCGTTAAGTGGTTAAGTTGGTAACTAAATTTTAAGTTAAAAGTTGCGTGTAAACAGTAAATTAAGTGACAAGTGGTGACTTAAAATTTTGTACGCAACTGATTAAGTAGATTAGGATTCGTTCTATTTTTCGTATAAGTAGGTGGTACAAACACAGTTATCAATAATTCAAAAAACCCATCAGCGTCAAAACACTCCAACTGTCCAAGCACTCGGCCGCTCTCGGCTACGCTCGGGCTTCGGAGGTGCGCGGGGCGCGGGCAGCCGCCGTGCTACGATTCATCGCCGCGTTCGCTCGTCACTCACTGCTTACCAGCTGCGCGAGCGCACGTCGTCCATTTTGAAACATTTTGATTACGCACTCTTTAAATAATACATAGTTCTATCGAATATATGTTCTTTTATTGAAGATAGGACCCTAAACAATGGTCCTCGTTTAAAGGAGCAGCCAAGAAATACAGTCCACGCTTTGCTCCCACTGCATATATTGCAGTGGACCTTGAACCCGAGGAGTTCCTTTGTTCGACGAGCGGTGCCACGCAGTCTACGGATTGAAGAAAGTGAAGTCGTCAAGTGATATTGTGGATAAGGATACCGATATACGTGAGATCGTACCAATTATTCCTTATTTACCGTTCCCCTTTATAATTAACATCCTTTAAAAATACCTAAATTAAAACCTATCAATACCTATTATACATTCCTTAATAAGTTTCAAGTGTAGTCTCAGTGGTCTTTAATTGCTACTGGTACGTGCTTAATCTAAGCTTTATTTCTCTTTTCTTACCCTTTACGCACCAATTAGTCATTAGCTAAATTTATTTATTTACTTCATACCTATCTGTCTCAATCTAAATAGATAATTTTGTTCTATCGCAATGGCTGAGAAACTTTACAATAAACGCAGCGCAATGAAAGCTAAGCTTACTAATTTTAGTAATTATTTAGACGTTTTAAAATCTTGCTCTGAACTTTCTGAACTGCAACGTTTGGAACTTGAAAGTCGGTTTAGTAAATTTGAAAAATTATATGAGGACTTTGATCAATTACAGATGGAAATCGAGTCGTTGTCGGATAAACCGGATGAGGCATACCTAGCAAGGGGTCAGTTTGAGGACCGGTACCATGCGTTGATTGCTGCAGCGCGTAAGCTCCTTGACAGCAACCGACGTCAATCCGCCAGCTCCTCTGTAGCGGGCTCCGAGGACTCAGCATCAGGTGGGCACAAACACAGTTTTATGCTTTTACCAAAAATTAATCTGCCTTACTTTGATGGCGGCTATCAGTCTTGGCTCGAATTTAGAGACACCTTTCTATCGTTAATTCATTCTAATGAAAGTATAGATTCAATTAATAAGTTCCACTATTTAAGAGCTAGTTTGAAAGGAACAGCTGCGGAAATAATAAAAAATATTGTTTTTAAAAGTAGTAATTATGAGTTAGCTTGGAATTTACTATGTGAACGATATAATAATAATCGTTTATTAGTCAACAATCATTTGCAAGCCTTATTTAACGCCGATCACATACAGACAGAGTCAAGTACGTCACTGCGTCGTCTAATTGATGTTACTAATAAAAACTTACGAGCGTTACAGATGTTAAACGAACCTACCCAACATTGGGACACCATGATAATTTATATGATGTGCACCAAGCTAGATCCCGTTACTTCTAGGAATTGGGAGGAACACAGAAACTCTTCCACTAACTCTCCTACTCTTCATCAATTTTGTAAATTTTTAGGTGACAAAGCAGATTTGCTAGAAACTTTAGAGGAAAATAAAAGGACTAATAAATTAGAAAATATAAATAAATCAAAAAGCTTTATAGTGACAGACAGTGGTAATAATCAAAGTAAAAATAAACAGTTAAATAAATTAAGTTCATTAAAATGTCCCTTGTGTTCAAATAATCATTTTCTCTATTCATGCAATTCCTTTAAAAACCTATCAATAGAATCTCGTAATCATAAAGCTCTTGAGCTTAACTTTTGCCTAAACTGCTTGCGATTGGGTCACAATCAAAAGCGGTGTAAACTGTTAGCTCACTGTAAATATTGCAAAGCAAAGCATAATACTTTTTTACATTTAGATAAACCTGACACCAATATTATAAATCCCATGCCCGGCCCTTCTGAAAACGTCGCTCTATCATCTAATACCTATGACAATCAGCCCACTACGCGAAGCCTTGTTTTACTTTCAACAGCCATGGTAAGAGTCGTAAGCTCCGTTGGAAAGAAATATCAAGCGCGCATGCTACTTGACAACGGGAGCACGGCGAATTTCATCACTGCCAGCCTCCGTGGCAAGCTGGGATTGTTCAAGCACGGTGCAAGCTCCATGGTCACAGGTATCAATAACCAAACTAGTACTAGTGCACAGTCCTGCTACCTTAGGTTCGAATCCTTAAACGGTACCTACTCAAAGCAAATAGAATGTCTTATTTTGCCAGAAATAACGAAAAGTCTTCCACCGATATCTATCAATATAAAAAAGATACCTATTCCCTCTAATTTATGTTTGGCCTATCCTACATTCAATATTTCTTCCGTTGTAGATATTTTAGTAGGAGCGGAAATCTTTTGGGAAGTATTAGGTAACAATCGGATAGACCTAGGAAAGAAACAACCTATATTATGTGAATCCATGTTAGGCTGGATAATATCGGGCTGTGTGTACGCTCGGTCTTATTCCACCAATAATTCACATTATTGTAATCATTCCTCTACAAATGTGGTCGACGACTTAAGTAAGTTCTGGGAGTTAGACGCTATTTTACCTAAACATACCATGTCACTGGAAGATCGTTCTTGTGAAGAAAACTTCCGTAAAAATACCTTTCGCGATAGTTCAGGTCGTTTTGTAGTATCGATGCCTCTTAAAATCAATCCCAACAAGCTAGGTAGTTGCTACAATATAGCAAAACGTCGATTTCTGTCTCTAGAAAAACGATTTCAGCGCGACCCTAATTTCAAAACACTGTACGTAGAGTTCATGACCGAGTATGAACATTTAGGACATATGACGCAAGACACCGACGAAGTGGCCTACACAGGTAGAATCAACTATTTTCTTTCTCACCACGGCGTGTTACGAGAGTCCAGTACCACTACAAAATTACGTACAGTTTTTGATGCGTCCGCTAAGTCTACCTCAGGTCTCTCATTGAACGATCTTCAGATGGTAGGCCCCACAATTCAAGACGATCTCCTGTCTATTATACTACGTTTTCGACAGCATAAATACGTTGTTTCAGGAGACATCGAGAAAATGTATAGAGCTGTTTTACTAAATAACGATCAGCGGTCACTACAACGAATAGTTTACAGAGCAAATTCATCAGAGCCTCTTAAAAATTACACCTTAAATACAGTGACGTACGGTACTGCGTCCGCGCCGTACTTGGCAATTAAATGTTTAGTAAGTCTAGCCGATGAATCACAACGCGTTGACGTTCAAACTGCAATAAAGCGCGATTTCTATGCAGATGATTTTTTGAGCGGCTCTAACTCCATCTCTTCTACTGTTAGTATGTGTAACGAAGGTATTTCAATTTTATCTCAGGCAAACTTTAATTTACGCAAATGGAAATATAAAAGTAAAGAAATACTAAGACAAATTTCAAGTAACAACAAAGTTGTAAATAATAAAAATTCATTAGATTTTTCCGAAAAACAAATAAATGTAAGTGCCAAAACTTTGGGTTTAAATTGTTAATGCGAATCCGATGTCCTTGCGTTTTCTATCCAGTTCAAACAGCCACTTAGAATAACAAAACGAAGCATTCTCTCTGTAGTAAGTCAAATTTTTGATCCTATAGGTCTGGTGGCTCCTTGCGTTATGGAAGCAAAAATATTGATGCAACAGTTATGGATTAATAAATGTGATTGGGACGAAGACGTGCCCAAACCCATTCGAGATGCATGGTTATCATTTACTCAGTCACTACCACATTTAAATAATATACGTATACCACGCTGGGTTTGTTGTGATGAATCAATCGACCATGAAATTCATGTTTTTTCAGACGCATCGGAAAAGGCCTACGGCGCATGCATATACGTACGTTCTATCAACACTAACGGGCAGGTCACGGTTCGTTTACTCACGTCTAAGAGTCGCGTAGCGCCAATCAAACCGACTGCGACTCCGCGGCTCGAGCTGTGCGGAGCCTTGTTGGCATCAAGGCTGTGCACTAAAGTTAAAGAATCGATCACCCTACCTATAGTTAATTGCTTTTATTGGTGCGATTCTACGATAGTTCTTGGTTGGTTGTCCATGCCTATAGCTCAACTTAAAAAATTTGTAGCTAATCGTATTGATGAAATAAAAGAAACTACGTCCGATTGTACATGGAGCTACTTGCCGTCCAAGGACAATCCTGCAGATTTAGTCTCTCGAGGCTTGAAGGCTGATCAAATCAGCATCAGTTCGTTGTGGTGGAATGGACCATCATTTCTCTTACTAAATCAATCCCTGTGGCCCAAATCACCTCACAAAAATCAAGACCTACCAGAGGTAGTAAGTAATAAAACAGTCGATTGTAATTTTCATGCTGTAAGTAACGAAACTAATGCTAATTCAATCATATCGCAACTAATTAAAAAAACTTCTAATTTAAATCATTTACAAAGAGTAGTTGCTTACATAAAAAGATTCATTCACAATTTAAAAAATAAAACAAATAAAATCAAAACTTCATTATCATGTAGTGAGCTACAAACGTCTTTAAACCTGATTTTGCATGTTGCTCAGTTAGAAATGTTTCAAATCGAGTTTGACGTTCTGAAATCTGGCAAGGCTTTACCCATAAAAAACAGGCTAGTCTCACTAACACCGTTTCTGGATACCTTTGGTCTCCTTCGTGTAGGCGGCAGGCTTGAGAATGTCAATTATGACTTTAACACTAAACACCCAATCTTACTATGTAGTAAACACCATCTAACGAAATTACTGTTTTTGCAGTTTCATAAAAGGCTTCTCCATGCTGGCCCGCAACTGCTTTTAGCCTCTATTCGCCTAAATTATTGGCCTCTTGGCGGCAGAAATCTAGCTAAATCTATTGTCAATAAATGTGTAATTTGTTTCAGGCAGAAAGCTGAGTTCATTCAACCCATTATGGGTCAATTACCGATCTCTAGAACTCATCTTGAACTTCCGTTTCTAAATTGTAGCGTTGACTATGCCGGGCCACTATTGATAGCCGACCGCAAAGGTCGCGGCTGTAAACTAATAAAATCTTACTTATGTGTGTTTGTCTGCCTTGCTGTAAAGGCTGTCCATCTCGAGCTTGTTACGGAGCTTACAAAGGAAGCTTACATGGCTGCGCTCAATCGATTTGTTGCGCGTCGCGGAAAGCCAAGATCTATTTTGTCCGACAACGGCACTAATTTTGTCGGAGCCTTTAATGAACTTTACCGACTTTTACAGGAATCCAACATAGAGTTCGACATTGCTCAAGAAGGTATTGAATTTACCTTTTCTCCCCCCTACTCTCCACACTTCAACGGCCTCGCTGAAGCTGCCATTCGGTCCACAAAACATCATCTCAAGAGGTTGCTTAAACTTACCAACCTAACATACGTAGAAATGAATACTCTACTAACCCAAATAGAAAGTATATTAAATTCACGTCCCCTAACACCTCTTTCAAATGACCCTACTGACTTTTCAGCCCTTACACCATCCCATTTCCTGATTGGTCGATCACTATTGTCGGTTCCACATCCGCAAATCTCAGATGCTTCCGTTACACGACTGGAACGCTACAAGCGGGTGGAACTGCTAAAACAACACTTTTGGCAACGTTTTAACATTGAATATGTTTCCCTGCTCCAGCAGCGGCATAAATGGGCTGTGGCGTCAAGCGACCTCCAACTGGGCGCGCTCGTGTTGGTGAAGTACAAGGCTCTACCACCACTCCTATGGCTGCTCGGGCGGGTAGTCAAGATCTACCCAGGACAGGACGGAGCTGTGAGGGTTGCCGAAGTCAAAACAAAGAAGGGGACCATACGCAGAGGATTCAATAATATCTGCCCTCTACCTAGAGACTAACAATCTTGAAGTGATGTCCACTTCAATCGGGGCAGTATGTCCAAGCACTCGGCCGCTCTCGGCCACGCTCGGGCTTCGGAGGTGCGCGGGGCGCGGGCAGCCGCCGTGCTACGATTCATCGCCGCGTTCGCTCGTCACTCACTGCTTACCAGCTGCGCGAGCGCACGTCGTCCATTTTGACACATTTTAATTACGCACTCTTTAAATAATATATAGTTCTATCGAATATATGTTCTTTTATTGAAGATAGGACCCTAAACACCAACAAAAACAAAAAACTGTAGGTAAATGTAAAACAACTCACAAAACGGATTAAGTAGTTAAGTTCATAAGTTCAATGAAGATGAGCAGTGATGAATCTCAAGGAATTCGTCAATTCTGTACTTAGATATGTGGTAAACGTGATTTTGGACAAATTTAGAGAAGAATTTCATTCGGAAATTAAAATCTTTGCAAGAGTATGTATTTTTCTAAATTTTTTACGTCGACGGCTCGACGTTCGACGGACAATCGATTGGTGTGGTACCTTCACTAATCAGGTACCCTTAATAATCACTGGAGGGATATCAGCCTCTACCAACTCAGGGGTGGCGTCCGACAATTGTAGGCCATCACGCCTACTGCGGGTTAGGAGACTTATCAACTCAGGGGTGGTGTCAGACAATTGTAGGCCATCACGCCAACTGCGGGTTGGCAGACTTACCAACTCAGGAATGGTGTCAGACAATTGTAAGCCATCACGCCAACTGCGGGTTGGCAGACTTACCAACTCAGGGTTGGTGTCAGACAATTGTAGGGCATCACGCCAACTGCGGGTTGGCAGACTTACCAACAATTGTGTTTAGAGAAAAAAACTATTTTCTCTAAAAACAATTGTTCCCAATTGTACACATTCACACGAAAAAAATATCCTAATTCTCCTGTTAGTGAACAAAATCAGCATTATGATAATCATTGTTAGTTTTATATTCTAGCAAGAACAATGCTAGTATTCCTTACATTTTGTTGAAAAACTGTGAAAAACGAGTGTTTGATTTTTGGAAAGTACAATCTATGGCTGAACGATGATATTCCACACTCCTGGAAGTTAGATTGTTTTCATTTTGAAACCAAATAAAACCAAACTCATATCATCTTATTGATCTTACATCCTGCAAAGGAAAAGTCTGAACAATTGTTAAAGCAACAATTGGAATTATAAGAAGAGTAAAATAATATTTTACCTGCTTATCAATTTAGGTTTCGTAAGGAAATGTCGGCTCGTAAAAGTATTTGCCAATTACAGCTGGATATTAAAAACACTTCAAACAATGAGAACTTTTTAATGTCCTTTTACTTTGATGTTGCTGGAGCTTTTAATAGTGTTAATATTGATGTTATTTGTTCTGAATTGCAGTCTATAGCTGTTCCAAACGAGATTCTTCTTAGGGCACAGTTTTCTTGATTAATAGAGAAGTCTAATTATATGGACCCAGGCTTGCTTGTGTCGGGCTTTTCAAAGTCTTTCTCCGCTAATTTGTATTCTATAAACTTTCGTCGTTCACATTAAATCTTTATTTTTCTTCAAATTGGTTGTGTATGCATAATAGTCCTCAATAAAACATTGGAACGGCTGCAAAATAGCTATTGCCATGTTGGAAGTAAAATAATCAAACATGATGCACATATTTAAATAGACGACTCTTTGACGTATGGAACATATACATATATGTTCTTTATTTTAAAGAATAAATTGAAAAATAAACTCGTAATTGCTGATAGATTGTAGAAATTATTTGCCTTTTTCAATTGACATAACCATTAAGGTTCAAAAGAATTTCAGACCGTCATATAAGATACACAATTCCAATTTGATGTCAAAAAGATGAAATCATTCATTGTGTGAAATATCTGTAGCGTGAAGGAAGTTTATATGCTTCAACTGTCAAATTCAAAGGGATCCTGATAGGTGTTGAAGTTACATAATTAGGCCGCAGGTAGTACAAAAGATGACCTATTAATAGTCAGTATATCAAATTAAAGGGCAATAAATATAGATTATCATACATTCATTAGTTTGAATATATAGTCCTTCCTACCATTGTAAGATATTTATTTAAATATATCTTATCCCCGATTTTTTTTAGTAAATCAACAAACTGACAGATTGTTGATTGACTGTCAAAACTAATCCGCCAATAAGGTCCATTAATTGTGGGTTCATTCCACATCGTTTTGTTACTTTTTTTGACATTGACATTGATACATTCAAAAGAAAACAAAATGGTAGCTTATGATTGATTTTTCGCAAATTACTTATTACTTTTTTACAAGATTTTTAGATTTAAAATTAGGGAAGTTTAAAGGGGAAAAGGTTACTTATGAGTTAATCTTTCATGTGTACTACTGACCATTAGCTGGTCAAAATCCCATATTGGCTTTGTCCATCATCTTTGTTGATATTGACCCTAAGGTAATGGTTATCATCAGAACTAATACTTTCTATGAGGCTGTGTTTAAGATTATTGTGAACAAAAATGGAAACACCACCACGTCGGGACTCGATTCTAAAATTATAGTAGTGTGTGTATGAAGGAAGTTGGAATCTTTTGCTTCTTCTTCGTTTTTGTACCAAGTTTCCGAGAGAACAATAATGTGGATTGTTGTGTTGAAAGATTCAATAACACATCGTAGTTCATCAAATTTTCCTGCCTTTACAATACTTCTTATATTTCCATAAAATCATTTAAGAGATTTGTTAGATATATATTTATGTCGTTATAGTTTTGCACGACTTGGAATGTATTTATCTCGGTAGTGCTACAATTTTGTTCACTGTCAGATTTAGTTTTTTGAATCGGTCTGAACTATTTTAGGCAATCCTTTTATGTATTTTATTCACAAATCTGTCTCACCACTGGAATTACGGCTTTCTAATTCATTTTTTAGATTATGAAAATATCTTCGTTGGAAAGGAGTTTGATCTGAAAAAATCTTAAGTTATAAGGGATATCATTAGTGCAATTGTTTTTATAGATCAGATAATTCTGACTCTCTCCGTCGTCGGTTTGCTTACGCTTATTACGATTATTATTATATTACTTAGTAATATTCAAATCATGAAAATCCACATCTTCTAGACCAACCGTTGACAAATTTGGTTGAGAGCCACCTCGGTCAATGAAAGTGCCACATCCAGTCGGAGAATGACGAACACCATTGTATATCTCTCGTCAACAAATCACGCGTTTACTTGAAATATGCGCGTGTTGTGTGAGTGAGTCACAAAATAAGAGCCCGTCTTCTTTACCCGAAGTTTAGAGGGGTGTACGGTCACCTTACAGCATAGTTCTCTTTTGTAGTATGTCACGTCACTCTTTTTTACAATAAACACTTTAGTTAAATAGGTTGATGGTTCAGTATACAGTACCACTAGCGTAACATTAAAAATTAAGACTTTTAAAACACGTCTGCTCTGCGCGCGCGCTTACTGTATTTTTATTCGTCTTATTTGTATTCACGTATTCGTCATATTCACGCAAACGCAACGTTGTGAAGTGTATCAGTTCGTCTATTATTCGCCTATTCGTACGGAGCAGACGAATATGCGATTACTCGTGTACACTTATACGCTAAATGGTCTTTTTTATCATCAACGGATTGCAAATACGCCGAATATGTTTATATAAATACGTCGGACTTGTTAAATTATTTTAGCTTGCTATAAAATGAAATGGATGAATTACCTTGTGATGATATTTTTAGAATCTTATCAAATGTATCCCTGCATATGGGACCCGAAACATATCTTTCATAATAACCGAAGACTTTGCTTCGGTTATTATGAAAGATATGTGGAGATCTTAAAAATAGCCCGTAATACAGAGGCGCGATGAAAGAGCTTAAACACACGTCCGCCTTTGCGTTCCAGATTAATAAAAATATTCGTGGTATTCGGACATCCAACATGATCGTAAGCAACAAAAAAGGTGCAAAAAAATATGAACGAACACTGAACAATTTCAGACCCCTCTTTTCCACTGAGCAAGTTGGGCAAGTGCCCAGGGCCCCGCAATCGAGAATCCTCAGATCAAATATAAGGTTCCTGTCAAATCACCAAACGATAACCAATATTTATTACCGAAAAACTTATATAATCCGAAGAAATCGAACCTAAATTACTGACTGCAATACCAACTTTGTCGCTGATGTCCATAAAATCTGATGTGTTAAAAAGAATAGATTTTGAAGAAGTGATTAACGATTTTGCCCATCTGAAATCTAGAAGGGTTCCTCTTCAAATAACATAGATTTTTAAGCACTAACCTGTAAATGCTAATAGAGTTATTTTTGTGGACTATATTACATTTATCTATTCGTATAAATATAAAGTAATTATTTAAAGAGTTTACCTTGTTTATCAAGCTACTTTCTTTGTCTATTCTAACAAAATAGTGTTCTGTTAAAGTCATATCCCCCATTATCCTAATATACCCAGGGCCTCCAAAGTCGGCCGTGAACAATTTAATTTTAATGATGTTATTATTATTATATTTTGTTTTATGGCAATCGGCTGTTGTTACTACACAAAACTATTTCTGCCAATTTCAAGTATTAGTATACACACGTACTACACGAGGTTAATAATTTTGTAGCGATCAGTTGAGTAGAACTTGCAGTATCTCGAACATTGAGTTACCTTGAACAATACAAAAACAGGGGGATGAAATGAGTTTTTACAGATATTTTTAACACAGAAGAGTATAATTTATAAAGGAGTCTGGCCATTGTTAAGAAGAAGATTAGCAATAGGGGATAACTTTTTAGCAACGGAGGACGGTAGTGGGATGTCTTCAAATTTTGAAAGAATGTTCAAAACTAGGAAAATCAGGAGTTCAAAAAAATTGTCATTAGGGGAGCAAGAAGAAGTAGGGGGGAAGGCGTTATCAGATTTAGAAGATGGAGGGTTAGCAATAATAGCATTATGGGCAATTTTGTCATAGCCTGGAGATAAAGACGGACCGGGTTTTGATGGTTTGTATATTGTTTTTTTGTAAGAAAGATTCAGTGAAGGAGAACTTTTAGAAGCATCTGCGTACGATTTTTTAACTGAAGGGAAGAGGGATGATGCTTCCTTGAATGATATGTTCTTTTGGGACATTGTGATTTTAATATTCTTTTGCCGGGAATGTTCCGGGCAAGATTTGTCAGTTGCTAAATGAGGGCCTGAGCATTGCAGGCAGGAAACTTCAGAGGATGCAAGACAAGAGTCACCTGAGTGAGTTTGTGCACATCTGAAGCAACGAGCACTGGATCGGCATTGGGCTTTCACATGGCCAAATCTACTACAGTTTAAGCATTGTATGGAAGGCAAATTGTATGGATCAACGGTTAATGATGAGTTAAAAATAAACACTTTATCAGGTAAGCATTATCCAGAGAAAGTGATCACTACAGAACCTGTGGGGGTCCAAGTGGAACCAGGCTCCATGGACACTTTTCTGTTTAAGCGACGCGCCTTCAAAATTGGTATATCCCCTTGGCTTGTGGAGATTGTTGATACAACTTCCTCCATAGACTAATAAGTTGGGATCCCGCGGATCAGCCCCATTCTTGTTATTATTTTCATTATATGTAGGAATTAAAGCTATATAGTTATGAGATTTAAGACTCGGGTTTCTGAGAAACTCGTTTGCTGCACATGCAGATGAGAATTCCACAGAGACCCGATTTCTGCCAACACTCTTTACACCATCATTTTCAATATTTTTAATGTTTGATGTAAATAAAAATTTTCCAAAATTTAAATGATTTAATGTACTGCCTGACTTAGGGTGAGTTTCTGACCTGGACACATGAACAATGAAAGGACATTTGAAAGAAGGATGGTAAGATATTTTTCTAAAAGACTTGGATGAGTGTAAATAAGGTTATTGGTTTGAGATGAAAGAGCATTCAAAACAGATTTTTTAGGAGTAGGGGACGAATCCCGATTTATACTTGGACGTTTTCTTGTTTGCACATGTTAAGAGAAAGGGTCAGGGGAGTTGATGACATCATAAAACGGGATTGGGTCTGGGAGCTTAGGAGGGATTGGAACACAATCCATGCTCATTAAGAGCTAGATAATTCATACAACCACTTACTAGGCAAGGAAGAGAAAAACAGAAACACTTAAAATAACTCAATGATGATAACAAAATCACCAAAATAACCGACAAATAACGAAAACCGTGTGTACACCGTAAACGAAAAATTGACAGTCCCCTTTTAATGATGTGAAGTCGACCATTCCATTTGACGACGACAGTGACATCTGTCACTACTCTAGCAGCTCTAGACCGCTAGGACTAGGACTAGGAGTAATATTGTTCGTTGCTCTCTCTAGTCTAGTCATTCACTATGTCCGTCAGTTCTTCTGTTGTTTTATTAATTTGTTTCCATCCTTTAAAGTAGAAGTTACAAAAAACAAATAAGTTAGTATCGTTTCGTTGTACGAGTAGAGTTGACAGAAATTGTGTGCGTCCGTGTTTATTTCATTACAAATACTTTGTTTGCCGTGATAGTGATCCAAAAGTTTGAAAAACAAGTTACCTACATCGTTTTGATATTTTGGAAATTTTATTTGTGGTAATTTGTGTTGCTGTAATACCTATTTTTATAAACTGCATACACAATCGAAATAGAACCAGTTATATTCGGTAAAAGTAATCTTTAAAAATAAATATGGAAATCTCAAAACAAGAAAACATTTCGAATGACCAACTTAGAGAAGTTGTCGGTGATTTACCACCTGGACCTTTAGACACTTATAGAAAAAAAGCCAGTTTTGATTGGAGACGTATGACTTTATTTTTCGACAATCTGGGTACTTTGAAATTAAAAGTAAGTTTTCTAACTTATTATCTTCTTCAATTATAGAAACTATGTTTTCTGACTTGATTTCTTGAACATAATATAACAACCTAATTAAAGTAATCACTAAAAGGTTGAAAAGATAACTTAACATTATAATGTCTAAAACTCTATTTTTTAATTATATAAATTTAAAAAATTTTATTATACATTTATAAAATTAATTATTCATTAAAAATTTAATAAAAAGGCAAAATGAGAAATTTTTGCCTACATTGTTAAAAATTATTCTGTTTTATAAAAAAACTAATTAGTTCATGTTATATAAAATAATACAGGAACATTTATTGTAAATTACGTGACTAATTACGAAGCCTGATTTTTATAAAAATGCCTGTATATATCTATTACTTTTTGTTATAATAATTTTTTTATCTTGTAGAAAAAAATTTTTAAATTCATGGAAACAAACCCATTGTTCCAACATTCCGACAGCTGTTGCAGTCTTGATGAAGAGAGACATATAACAACCAAGAGGATGTATGCCATGTACATGCAGAATTTTGTTACGATGGAAGATGTAAGTTTTCTTACTGCTAAACTATATTACCACATTGTATTGATAAAATATTCTGGTTAATTTGTATGTTGCTAAAATTTGGTCAAAGTAATAGGATAAACAATGCTTTTGATGGTACTTAAATATGTATTTAAATGATACAATACATCTATAGCTTCAATACTAGGGGATGTCTTATGAATTCCTGTTAAGACAGGCATTAGATAATGTACAAAGGTCCACTAGATATGAATTATAATTTGTAACTATTTACTTAGTTAACTTCAGGTTAAAGCTAATATCCTGTTTTGCTATTTAGAACATAAACTATATACTAAGTGATCATGTGCATCTTATTATTTAGTTTATTACATAGAAAAAAGGAAAGTAAATGGTTTTTTACCACATAAATTAATACTTTTATGTCAAAACTAGAAATTGTCATTTATGTTTATACATACTTTATTGGTATTAACAAATTTAACACTGCATCAATATTAATCTTAAATAAATACTTACATGATTCAACATTATCTTCCTTTACAGATCATAACTGATCCAGGTCTTTATCGAGCCCAAAGTGAAGCAATGTACTTGTATGATAGCTCTTTTGCTGTGAAAGTGTCCCTGACTTTCATCATGTTCACCACCACCATCCGGGGCAGTGGACGAGAACACCACTATCACTATATAGAAGATGTTGAGAGTGGAAAAATTGGGGGCTGTTTTGCTTTGACAGAAGTGTCTCATGGATCAAATGCCAAAGGAATGAGAACTACAGCCACTTATGTACCTGAAAAACGCCAATTCGTACTGCACACTCCTGATTTTGAAGCTGCCAAGTTTTGGGTTGGTTGCTTGGGTAAGTCAAATCTGTTATCCCAATAACAGCTCTTTGTAGTTCAGAATGTATTTATTTCTCAATGCTTTTTAAGTTTAAAAACCTAGGTTTGTAAATTGGTTGGTATGTTAGTTTAGGTAGGTTTATCCTAGCATAATGACTGAATACTTGAAGCATTAATAATAGTAGATTGTAAATAATCTGGGATTATAAGAGGCCCAATGTAAATGTTCCTTGAACTGGAACAATAACAATTTTAAATTAATGCTGACCTCTGACAGCTGATTCATCAATATTAATTTCGCATTTAAGTGTTTCCAGCAGTCCAAATTCTGTAATGCCTTATATATAGGCAATTAAAAAGTGTTTAATTATTCCTTGTTTTACAATCTGTTTTATAAAACTGTTCCTATCAAGGTTTCAAGATATTAATCCTATAAGCTGAGGGGGAAAGCCATTCAAATTATTATTTTTACCATAGAATATGTCCATGACTACTATTATAAATGTCATGGTGAGCTTGTTCATTCATTTGTATGTTTGTATGTTTGTAAGCTTTTACTACATAATCAGGTTGAACATTTGCATACACGTTACAAGTACAAAATACGGCATGATATGCCTTTCATGCAGAAAAAAAAATTGAGGAATTCGCGAGTGAGGCTGCGGTTATATCATTCAGAAGACTTTACCAGGTCTGTTCATGAATAAGTTATCATGGTTTTCGACGTGGAGCCTTATAAAACCAAAACTCTCGAAATTAAATTATCTAATCTTACGGTATTTGACAACTTTTGAAAATGTTTTTATCATTTATGTAGAAAATATAAGTTATGAAAATTATTTGGTTTATAAATAATAATAATAAGAATAATTTATTTGCAAGAATGTGTGTACAATAAGATGTTGTTGATAATAGAATACTGAATTCACGAACTGCCAGAAATATTATTGGTTTAAATTTAGGTACCTACTCTATAAAGCATTATATTTTACATGTAAAAATCAAATGATAGTAATAATAAGACTTACATAATTAAAAATATCTTAGCTGATAGGCGAAAGTCGTGATATTTTTATAAAAAACATTTAAATTCAAAAGTCTCGAAAACGGTTGTATTTAGTTTGGTTGTTTCAAAGTCAAATCAGTCAGAAACGACGTAAACTACACGCCCTTAACCGGAATAGGTCGACTTAACCTGTAACCTGTGTAGTTTATCTAATACCATACAATTTTAAGTACGATTTACACGTTGTGACGTCACAAGTCACAACTCGGTACCGTGTTGTACGGAGCGTTTTTCGGCGACTCGCAGCAGCTCCTCAAACATATCGCTGTATAAAGAGAACTCTTGATTGTAAACATAATGTTACTTCTGCAATATTTCTTTACAGTTGATAAACTATTTAAATATGGAATAAAAAACATTTTGTTAAATACCCTATTACGTGTAACAAGATAGATATACAAAAGAAATACAATTCTATATACCTATCTTCGAGATAGGACTTTCACAGTTACCTACTTTAGTACACTATCTAACTTTAATATGAATTATTTCAGGAAAATGTGCCACACATGCAATTGTATATGCTATGCTCATATCTAAAGGGAAAAACCATGGATTGCATTCATTCGTGGTGCCCATCCGGGACCCACAAACCTTAAAGCCACACACGGGGGTCATTGTTGGTGATCTCGGAGAGAAAATTGGACTCAATGGCATTGACAATGGGTAAGACATCTAAAAACAAATGAAAGTTGTTCAGAAGCTGTATGTACGAGGGCCAAACTGATAGTTCTTAGAACTGGCCATTTTCGTCAAACGTTGAATTACTAAGTCACCCGCCGTATAGCCCTGACCTCCACGCGATTTTTTTTTATTCTCGAAAATAAAAGAAAAACTTCGAGGAAAACGTTGTATGAACGCCGCGGAAGCTGTGGCTGCGTTTCAAAAGGCCGTCGAAGGGGGTCTCTCTTAGGACGAGTGGGCAAAGTGCTTTTCTCACTGGTTCCATCGGATGCAGCGATGAATTGACGTGAATGGACACTATTTTGAAAAGATATAATAAAACTAATAATCAATAAACTAGAATCAGTTTTTTATATTCTAAGAACTTTCATTTTGACCCTCGTATTATCACTATTCACACAAAAGATCCGTAGCTTTGAAGTAATGTAATATCCTTTTATAGTATACCAATAAGATAATCATTTTTAGCAATTTTAATTCTGTAGGCACTGGTATTCTACGGTAGGTATTAGGTAGATAAGAAACAACATTTATGAAGCACAAATCATTTTAACGGCAGTAGAGTTTTTCTGGTTAAGATCTCGTTTGAGGCGGTACTACGTTCCGTCCTATTCAGAGCGCCGTAATATTCACGCGTACGTGGTTGAGTTCAACTCCAAGGGAAGAAACAGCCGGTGCAGTTACTGGAACAAAAACAATTGCAACTGGCGTACTATCGGCAACGCATCATAAATAGAACCCCAACGAGAAATGATGTCCATTCATTCGCGTGCTAGTTTACTGAATACAGTGTCGTGTCGTCTCAGCATTAGGTTATAGCCAATAGCGTCACCGACAATAAGAAAACTTTTACTAATACGGTGCCCTCATTGGCTAATATTTGTAGTTGCATCAATGATTCACTGTTTTCTTATCGCGGATAGACTAGTAAAAAAAATATATATGATAACTATATTATATGAAAACATTTTATGTTTACGAGAGTGCAGTAAAGTTTTGAATAAGTAGATTTAAAGCATTGAGAATCACTTAAGTGATGACCTCTTAATTTCTCTTAAGTACCTAAATCGTTATCCTAATGAAAAGTAATTATCTTGGGTCAGGGGTTAAAAACAACGTTGTGTCAGTGGCCTACATTATTGTAAAGTAAGATATCCTGTAGATTGATGTTTTTACCACAGCATACATAAATACACCTCGACTTGTCGCCAGCCGTTAAAAATGTTTCTCTAAAAGGTTTCATCATATAAAAAGTCACTTACGTGCTCCTTTTGACTTTTCCTTTTGACCTAAGTAATAAGGTCAAATAATATCAAATGATCAATTCCTAAAAGTAAACACGTTTTAATAGTCAGTAGCCGGAACGTTTCCCGCACTTTTAAATAAATGCTTTCTAATAAAGTCTCGTCAATAAAAAATGAAAGAATTAGGTATTTTGAAAAACGAATCCTGCGTTATGTTGTACCTTGCGGCTACTGAAAATCAGCGATTGCGTCGCTGAGTTGGTCAGCCATTTATTGCCACACGTATTTATTACCTTCATTATATTTAAGTACTTTGGTTGTTTCAAGTAGTATACGTTATTTTTAGAGGTTTAATTAATTGCTATTACCTTAACTTGTTCTCCTTGTCCATTCTTTATTTTGTAACTGATGTGGTGATAATAAAGCTTATATTATTATTATTATATGTATATTTTAAATAAATTTTTAAAGATATTCTTATAGTGACGTCAGGGAGTAGATATCTTCTTAGAATCGTATTGCAAAATGTGTTATATTACCTGGAATGAGCAACTACAACTCTCTATGGATTCTTGATGACAGATATTTATTGCAAACACTGACAACACCGTTGAACCAAAAAGAAGTTAGAAAATGATGCTACTCTATGGCGTTATGAAGAGGTTGACTGCAAGTCAAATTGTTGTACGCATTTTCGTTAAAATAAGCTTAATCGCTTTTACCGTCGAGCTTTTACCAAAAACATGTGATATCTTGAAATGGTTTGAGAATAAGAATCAGATTTGTGTTCTTTACATACCGAATTTCTATAAAAGTTACTGAGAAACCTACAATGAATATCTAAAGCGTCATTATCAGTAAAGTACGTCTTCTTATGGTAGCGTCAGGTAACGGGTCGCTCACTTCCCTCTAATATGGTTGAGGAGGGCGATGGCTGGATCCCGCGTTAACTCGTGAACCGGTGCCGTTTGAGGATGTTCGTCGTTTGGATACTTGGGGGGGGGAGGGAGACCTGCCGAGCTAACAGATGCAGATAAGAATAATTTTGTAAAGACATGGAGAGACATTGTAAATTAATATTGAAAAAAGTATAACCGTGAAGTTTCTTGCCAGTTTTTCTTTACGAAGGTTTTTCCGAACTGGTGGTAGAGTCATGCTTTATTTGACGTCAATAAGAACAAGTAATTGTCAATGTTGATAGATTAATATTTGAATTTGAATTCAACGTAATAAGGAAACAAATCAATGGCGTTGTGGCCGTTTTTCGTTGCCTTCGCGTCGCTCCTAATAGACAGAATTTCTTTTTTGTACTAATCCAAACGACCATGCGACCATCCTGAACGTACCCACGCGTGGACATCATTTATCGTGGGCATTTAGTTTTTTAATAGTAAATTATGATACCAACTAATGATGCGCTCCCGACCGCAAGCTTCAATTGGAATTGCTTTTGTTCCAGTAATTGCAAGGTTGCCTGGAAGAAATCACGCTTTTAGTGATACAGCTGCCTATATTGTCATTCTCTATTTGTTTGTTAATTTCATTTTTTTTTTTGTGTATTTTAATTCTAACTGGTTTAGCAATAAAGTGTATTTTCACATCATTAATTGCACTGGCAAAACAACCACGTGTTCCGGTGAAGTCGGTGATGATAAACATGATTATTTTGGCGGGAAAAAACAAGGGATGTAGTACCGCCCCAGATGAGTTCTTAACAAAGAAACTACTGCCAATAAAAGCAAAATACGGCTTTTATCTTTACTTTATAAATGTTAAAATCAAAACGTTATCCTTATTAAAAAAGCGAGTAAGAGAACATTACCTTTCTCGAGTCTATTAACTTGCGTTCTTGTTTTTGAAACCCCGTAGAATTATTATTATCTTATTGTTCATTTCTTTGAACCATTTGTAAACGTCAAGTACGATGCTTTGTACGTGGTCCCTGGGTGGTGCTAAACGAGCAGTATCTTCTGGTGGTAGGCTTTGGCCGTGGCTTGTCACCACCCACTAAACAAAACCATGCCGCCAAGTGACATGGTCGTGTTCCGGCATGATTTTTAGTGTAGCCATCGAGGAGGGTAGGTCTGAGTAATCGCGCTGCATCAAAGAACTGTCTTCAGCTCGTAGTTTATTGACTCGCCGGGTAACTGGTTTTGGAGGGTAGCGGGATCCGAAGCAACGGTGCACCGCTGGCCGACGCAGGTAGTAGGGGGCCCAAGTAGTGTGCTAGCCACATGCGAAAGGCTGCCCCGCCACCTTGCGAAAAATCGCTTCATCGCGCCAGCTGGCGACTGGTTACAGAGGTTATTGCGAGTTGCTTGGTTCCATTTGCAGCGCTTCACTCTACTTCTGTCCTCCTCCCTATTCACTCACACATGAAATATAAAAAGTCATAAGAAGGGTAAGGTTTTACAGCGGTTGCACTTCCTCTCTCTTAAAGTGCACTTCTGCAACATCAGAGGAATGCACTCAAATTTCAACGATGTCCACCACCACCTTGCGACAGAGAAGCCTACCGGCAGACTCGGCATACCTTTGTTACCCAGGGTACATCCTGGAGTCCAATTTCCGTCCGAACGCCGGAGTGTGCATGTATGCCAGTGACGAGATCTGTTGTCAGCGTCTCAGTTACTTGGAAGATCTGGACTTTACCGTAACGTGGGTTCACATTGTTACCCGCCTCGACCAATTGGTCTACGCCAGTATATACCGGTCACATAGCGGAGATCGGGAGACAAGGAGGCTCATGGAGTAACTCAGCGATGCAGCAGATAAGGTCCGGCAACGTTTTCCCTCAGCGCACTTGGTGTTCCTGGGGGATTTTAACGCTCACCAAGGGCAAGGGCTATACCCGTATCTGAGGAATATCGCAGGAGACTGACCACGCTGGAAGAGAGGCTTTTAAGTTTTCTGTGACTCAAGGCTCTCTCACAGCTTGTGCACGAGCCCGCGCGCATCCCTGACGTTGCTACACTGCATATTGCTTGGACCTTCTGCTGACAACTGATCCTGACAGGTACTCGGTGTCCGTAACTGCACCTTTCGGAAATGGGTACTGTTCATATTCGCCAAAAGGAGGTTCTTAAATGCTTGCAGAATTTAGACGTGAATAAGGCCAGCGGCCCCGATGGTATACCTGCAGTTGTCTTAAAACACAGCGTAGCCGAGTTGTCTCCCATTCTAACGCGCCTGTATCGACTCTCTTTGGAATCCGGAAAGGTCCCTAAATCCTGGAAGCTGGCTGACGTGCAACCAGTACCAAAGAAGGGAAGCCGTGCAGATCCTATCAACTACCGACCTATTGCAATCACCTCCATACTTTGCAAAGTTATGGAGCGTTTATTGAACATTCGTCTTCTGGCATACCTTGAATCCAACGAGCTCCTTAGTGATAACCAATATTGTTTTCGCAGTGGACGCTCGACTGGAGATCTTCTTGTGTATGACACTCACTTATGGAGCGAAGCCTTCGAAGGTCACGGTGAAGCTATAGCTGTATCCTTAGACATTTCCAAGGCCTTTGGTAGGGTCTGGCATGATGGTCTCTTAAGTAAGCTTCCAGCATAACCTAATGGGCATACCTAACCATACGGAATACCTAATGGGCTCTGCGACTGGATATCTGATTTTCTGAGGGAACGGTCAATTCGAGTAATCCTAGACGGCTGCTCTTCTAATGGCAATTAATGCCGGGGTACCTCAGGGATCTGTTCTCTCTGCAACGTTATTCTTGCTGCACATCAATGACCTGCTAACCCCAGGCATTATTGGTTACGCTGATGACAGCATCGTTGTAGAGAGATACATGTTCAATGCGCGAGGGAGTCCTACAAGAAATCCGGGCTTTGAGAGAGTCCATGATTAAGCGGGTGGATTTGGCCTTAAAGAAAGTGTCCGATTGGGGCGAGTCCAACTTGGTCAAATTGAACCCATCAAAAACACAGGCGTATTTATTCTCCGCCAAAAAGAGCAGTTTCGACCTAACGCCCACTTTCCAAAATGTTTCTGTAGGTACCCTTAACCGTTCACCTAGGGCTTCTGTGTGTAACTATTTCGTCCCAACTAAACTTCGGGCAACAAATTGTGTCCATGGCTCAAACTGCTTCAAAGAAGTTGGGAATCATCTCGAAGGTCCGACGGTACTTCAGCTCTGAACGGCTACTTAATTTGTACACAGCTCAAGTTCGATCTTGTATGGAGTACTGTAGCCACCTTTGGGATGGTTCTGCAAAGTACCAACTAGAAGCGATGGACGTTTGAATTATTAACTGACCACCAAAAATCTGTAAAGGCGCGACCATCGTCGGAAAGTTGCCAGTATAACAGTCTTCTACAGATTACATTTTCGAGAGTGCGCGAATGCTCTTTTTGATCAGGTTGAACCCACACCTTTCTTACATCGGACTACTAGACGCAGACAGGCCTTCCATCCCTTTATAGTAGATATCCCAAGAAGTCGAACCAAACGCTTCGATAGTTCCTTTTTGGTGCGGGTCGCCAAGGTGTGGAATGAACTGCCTGCGTCTGTTTTTCATGAAAACTATAGTCCTAGTTCTTTCAAGCGTCGAGTGAGTAGGTATCTCGTGGATAGACGTGTTACACTTTCGTCTTCATCGTCACTTTCCATCAGGTGAGATAGAAGACAAACGTCTAATCCTTTTTCAATAAATAAAAAAATAAGTAATTTATATTTAATACAATGTGTAAGTATATTAGCATTTGTTTATAGTATTTATGTTATGTATAACAATATATAATTTAGCACACACTAAATTTCCTATTATTCACACTCTCCAGTCTCAGGTCTGTTGGAAGAGATTTCTTTTAGAAATAAGCAGTACCTGTGTACATTTATTGGTAACTAATTTTTATGAATTTAATTAAAACATGTGTGTACATTAATTTTTAAATTTAAAAAAATTATATTAACGATAAAGACCAATATTGACCCAAGAACTGAGAAAAGACCAAGAGGCACCGCACAGAACGTTCTCGAAGCTCAGAAGAATTGCCCGAAACTGAAAGCGGAGAGTGACACACTTCCCCGCGTTGTTTCATAGTCCTCACTGCGTTCTTCACTGTCTGCGTGCCATTTGTGAAACTTTGATTTGAAATTAAATGTTTATACCCAGTTATAAAGAAACAATCCTATACTAATATTATAAATGTGAAAGTTTTGATGTTTGCATGTTTGGTTGGTGTTTTATTACTCAATCACGCAATGATAACATAATTATGTTGAAGATTAAAATATATGTTTTTTTTGTTTGAAAGCTAATGTTCTTAGCTATATTACATGTGTACCCTTCCGAACCAGTGGTAGTTTGAATATACGACGTCCTAAGCCGAGGTCCGTGCCCTCTCGGGTGCCCTTAGGCGTATCATATGTAGGAGTTAGTTTAAGTAGAGCGCCGTTGGCGCTAAGCTACAAATTTCGCTGAAATTTCAAAGGCTTATGCATAAATTTCATAAATAAACTGACCATTTCTAAAAATGTTAATAGCTACATTTCAGTAATATCCGTTCAACGATGTAATAGTTAAAATTATACTTGTCAGTCGTTTGTTTTTTAGTGCGTTTCAAAATAACTTGTTAGCGGAACCGGGAGTTAGCATGACTAAACGAACTTACAACGAGAAATTTGAATTGTATTGATTGATGGTTTAAGTCTAATACAGTGTAACACAACAACATCCCTCAACCTAGGGCGCTTAATACTGTATGTGTCAGATTAAAAAATAGTGACTTGCAATCTTAAAATGGTAAACAGTAAACATCGAATCGAAATCTAACTCTAGCTAATCACTAATCTATGAGCTTCTGATAAGGTAATGTGACAGTAGGAATGTGACAGTAGGAATGTGACACAGTACATGCCATGTATGGTTCATATACTTGTTTTTAGTTATTTTAAGATTATTAATAAAAGATATGGTGTCTTCGTTTATCGAGGTTTACGATTCAATGAACTTTATCAGTAGTTTTCTCCAATGTAATTATATAGAGTTGTTTAGATTCTCTCTAATATGGTTGATATGGATATATATATATGAACGGCGATGGGTGGATTCAACGTTAACTCGTGAAAGGGTGCCGTTTGAGGGTGTTCGTCGTTTGGACAGTTGGGGGGAGGGGAGACTTCGCCGAGCTAACAGATGCAGATAAGAATAATTTTGTACAGACATAAAGAGACACTGTAAATTGATTTTGAAATAAATATACCCGTGAAGTTTCTTGTCAGTTCTTCTTCACGCAGGTTTTTCCGAACTGGTGGTAGAGTCATGTTTTACTTGACGTCAATAAGAACAAGTAGTTGTCAATGCTGACAAGTAAATATTTGAATTAGAATTGTTGTTAGCTCTGCAAGTCTCCCTTCAGAGATTTATATTATCGAATGACAAAGTGCCGCGATCATAATTGAAAAGTCGGAAAAAAAGACCCACCCTATTCGTGAATATTTTCAGGTTCGTTATGTTCAACAACTACCATATACCTAAAGACGCTGCTTTAGACAAGTTTGGAGGGGTGGACGATGACGGTGAATACAAGACCCCTTTCCGAGACCCCAGCAAGAGGTTCGGAGCGTCTCTCGGGATTTTATCAGGTAAGGTTATCTCACTAATGCAGTTGTGAACGCTTATACATATATGCGAAGGATTGTTAATATTTCAAACAGAAACAGAAAAAAAAATTAAAATTGATTACGTAAAAAATTAAGGCTGCGTCGCTTAAAGCTCATGGATAATCCGAGGTGGTACTTGGAAATTGGGTAGATGACACCATTTAAAAATGCAAGTTTTTATAATTTATTTATAAAATATTAGTTATTTTGACAGGTACAATGTTTTGAAAAATATAGTTTTGAATTTAATATCGAAATTATATAGATTTGAAAACTTAAAAAAAGAAGCAAAATCTTATTATAGTATAATATGTTAAATTTTTAAATATCATTAGCTTACTGACATTAAATATAACAATTTTTACTATGACAGTATGCATGTAAACGCATTATCTACGTAGCTATTATATATTTTATCCAAACGCCCATACATTTTTAGTATATGATTCACAAGTCGTGACGTCACAGCTCAGTACCGTTTTGTATGGAGCGTTTTTCAGCGGCTCCTCGAACACATCGCTGTATCTAGAAAACTATTGATTGTAAACATACTGTTACTTTTGCAATATTTATTTACTGTTGATATTTAATATGTATGTAGTTGAATTTAAATATGAAATAAAAAAAATTTGTCCTATACCCAATTGTCACCTATACAACTGCAGTCACCGCTTATCAATGCTTCCAAAGCTTTGCATTTAGTAGTTAGTCGTTTCTATTGTAAGGATCTCTTCTGGGTCACTTCTACAGTTGTTCCTATTTTGACCGCCACAATAACCACATTTACTTGCTTGTGTTGTGGTTAAAGGAGGGAAATAGCCAGTGCAATTATTGGAACAAACAAAATTGTAAATCAAGCCGGCGTTCTGCAAATCACATTCAATACTGATAAGTAAAACAGTTTTGACTAATGTCCAGGAGTGGGGATCCGACGTACCATGAAATGAAATGAATATAATGAAATATTTATTTCTCAACATTGACAATTACTTGTTCTTATTGATGTCAAATAAAACATGACGTACCGCCAGTTCGAAAACACCTTCGTGAAGAAGAACTGGCAATCAGCCATCAGATGAGTTGTCGTTTGTCGGCTATAAAAGTATTTAAAAAAGGCTTCCAAATTGTAATAATAATAAATCCCAATAATAACACCAAGTGCATGGTACCAAAGCTAGCAGAGCTTGTGTTATGGATGACCACACAGCGAATGGGGACACCAGAATAAACATATGTATTTAAATATTAAAAACCATGACATGAGAACAAACATCTGCGTTCAGCGCACATCGAAACTCCGACGTAATATGAGGCAGGGCTGCAACCCGCTACGACACTCGGCCGTCAAATTGTTGATTGATTCTTGTCACAAGATTTAAATTTTATCATTATCATTAACTTTAATGCAATATGTATGCAATATGTATTGAGTAGAATAATACTAGTCATTTGTCATGTCATACTATCTGAACTGAATGCACTTAATTTGCATATTTATTATAGTTTAAAGTCCAAGGTTTAATTTAACATACTTTAGCTTTTAGTTACTTACTATGTACTTTTCAATGATGTCAACGGCGAAACTTTATGGAAATAATTAAACGATTTTTTACTTACAACATCGGCCTTGCGTAATCTCTAAAACTCATGAATAATTCGAATTCATAAATGTTTAAATATCGAACTCATAGATAAACAAAATCTACGTACATCTACAAACTCCTTATTCATATAGGAGTGATCGGCAATTGTTGAATAGGTACCTACTTACTTTTTTATTTTCCCTTCAAAACATGCTACTAATTATGTACTTAGATCTTCAAAGATTTGCGATTGGCATAACATTTCTGGAAGTTTTATTTGTAAATGTGATGGTACTATAACTATTCAAGGACAAAGAAGAAAATGATGAAAATTACAGTGTTTTATTTTATTTTTATTTCTTTGGGAAAATTACAGCTAGTTACAAACATATTTAAGGTAACATAAAATATAGAAAGCCAATTTACTAATTTCCAATTATAAATACTTAAATATATCACATCTTGTCCTTATATCCAAATCCAAAGTTAAATTCAAGGCTAATTAAAATTTTCAAGAGTCACTGAATTTCTTATGAAGCTGATTTTCAAATTTATTAAAGTTTAAACAAAAAGATCAAAGTCACTGTTGTTCAGTGTTAATTAAAATGGTTAAGTGTTTGTGGAGCTCTGATACAGAAGGAGTTCTTACGATAATTTGTATTTACAAGTGGTACGTGTAAGAGTAGAGTGTGCCTTGTGGTTCAAAATATTACTTTTTTAAAGATTGATATACTAGGTATTATCTATACTTTTATTATAAAGAGGACAATGGGAACAGGAGGCGCCGCATGTGTCATTGTTTTGGAGTCCAGTGAACTCGAGGAGCGGGTAGCGGGAGGGTTTGCGAAGCCGTCGCCATTAGAAACTTTATTATAAATTAGAAATTATTACTGTATTATTAAGAAGTTCAGGTGTAATTTACTACATCGCGTCACTTGCTGGTTACCACCGACCATTTTTCATAAACGATAAAATATGATATAAAGATAGCTTCATAAATTATTATTTGTGAAAAAATACGCGCATTTCCTTTAATTCTAATGTGATATTACGCATAGCTTTAACGTGACTTAATTTTTTGTACTTTAAAACTAAATTTTAACTAATATCCTCGGGTGGCAAGACAAAGGGTGCCACATTCGATCCATAACACAAAATAGATAATAAACCTAAATAATATAATGATGATATACGCATATTCAGTACTGTTGAGACAAAACTGTATAGATACGTGGTGGATTTATGGAAACTGTATTTCAATCGACATCTCTGAATGACAAAATATTTTTGGCACTTTTTTTTACTAGAATTAATAAATAAATCTAATAATGCTAATAATAATAATTTATTTGCCAGTACGTGTTTATTAGCATGTTACAAATGAATTAAATGTCCTTACTTATACTGCCGAATAGTCATGACAATGCAGGCAATCCACAACATGTCATTTTTTATTAAACAGTTACATTGCCAGTTTTAGAAAGTATATAATTTATAAAAGTCAACATTAAGTTCATGAATAAAATAAAACAACTGAGAATCTATACAAAAAATTTACAGCAAAAAAACTATAAATTCAATACGACTTCTGTACAAAGTTATAAAAGTTAATAATATGTCAGTTTTTTTAGGTATTTCGAGAAAACATATCAGCGAATTAAAATTATATAGCTTGTCATTCGAATAATCATTCACTATGTCTTTCAACAGTTTTGAATTTATTTTGTGGCAAATATTCATATTTTGTTTGCAATCGGTACGATAAAGATACCTTATATAATAAACATTAAAATAAAATATAGCTCCGTAATCTTATCATAAGAACGATTTTTTTTCAGGGGGCCGGATGAACATTACTGCGATATCTACATACTACTTACAGAAGGCGATAGTCATTGCTATTCGGTATTCTGCTGTGAGGAAGCAGTTTGGACCGGAATCTTCTAAAGAAGAAACTCCAGTACTGGAGTACCAACAGCAAGTATGTTCTAATTACTTAGGACATACAGTTTGACCTTTTTGGTTCTAAGCTTAAAAAAGAGGTTCTAAATAGGGTTTGCAATCCGGAAAACCGGATCCGGTAATCCGGTGGATCCGGCATCAATATACGTCCACCGGATCCGGTACCAGTACACCGGATTAAAACCAAATTAATATTGTGGCGGCCACTTCTTCGATAGCGAAGGCCACCCTAGGATCGCATGGGATACACACCCATGTGGTATGCGGGTTAGGTTATAGGCGGGTTGTAGGACCTATTATATAAGGGACTACACTAAACTAATCTGGAAGGAGGCACCTAGCTCTCACCCAAACACACGACCTGGAGCGGCGGTACTTAGGCCTTTTCTTCTTCCGGGCCCGGGTTATTCCTAATGCTTTCTTCCAGTAGGCATATCACTGCAGTCCAGTAAGCGGGTGTGGGTCGCTAGTAAGCGAGCAACCACGAGCGGTGCGGTCAGGGAGCTCAGATGAAACTTCCCTTCTACAAGTAGGTGGTACACAGCGTCCGACGCGCGGGAGGGTTCGGAGCGTGCGGTGCGTATCGAGAGCGGCTATGTATTGCAATCCCTAGTTCTAAATTTAAACTTTCATCCTGTAATATCACTGGTTGTAATCAGTTATTCTTTTCGAATTAATACACGGCCTGACGGCCTGTTTGGTGTGGAGGTAAGTAGCCTTGCCTTCTATGCCAGAGGTCCCGGGTTCGAATCCTAGTAGGGGCAGATGTATTATTATATTTGCTTTCTAGTCATGGATGTGTATTTACGTTTATTTAAGTTTATTTCTAATATATTTATATATAAAAAAAAATATCTATGTGTGCTTATATATTTCTTAAGTTTATTTATCCGTTATCTAGTATCCATAACACAAGTTCTTTAATGATACTTAATTTGGGCTAGATAATGTGGTGTGATTGTTAGAAATATTTATTATTTTATTATATATTTACAAATATAATAAAGCTGAACAGTTCTTTGTTTACATAAAATCTTTTTGCATTTCAAAGCTCAACTTTTTAGGAAAGTTATGGTCTACGAAACGGCTTATCTTAAAATTTGGTGGAGTTTTATAGTACATAGAACAATAAAGACCTAGAAATAGAAAAAAGAGTATGAAAACAACAAATTTTAATAATATAATCACTACTGGAGCTAAGAAAGATGTGGACTCCTTATACAGCGGTTCTAAGAAATAACTTAATACTTCCATTTCAGGAAATGAGATGAAAGATGACCCCATTTATGTTTTAATAAAACGCTAACTGACACACACAGTGCATAGCCTAATGTGAATGTACGGAATAAAAGACTTTAACGAATGCTCTAGAATGTTAGACATCACTCAATTTTATCATTTTTACAAATTACTGTCCACGTGAAAGGGCAGCCTGATTATGTATATATATGAGTCTATTCGTACTCGCTTATATTGATGAGACCAAAGTTGCTAACAGCCTATGAAATTAGACCCTACCTCACACACCTCACACCTGTTTTGATAAGCAATTTTTTTTTTTTAAATATTGAGTTCAACTCCATGCATGAACCTAATTGATTGATTTCGTTTCAGCAAATCCGTCTACTGCCATACGTTGCCGCGGTGTACGCCATGAAAATATTAAGCAGCTGGTTTGTCTGCACCCACGTGCAAATCAATATCGACCGAGCTATGGGTACTTCATTCTTAATAGATTTACCAACCTATGTATGTAAACATATGACCAAAAATTGATTATGTTGAGACTCATGGATCCTAGAAAGAAAGCATTGAAATGGTTTTGTAGGGCTTCCTGCATACGAATCAGTCTCTTATAGTATGTGTGATATTAAATAATAATACATGTTTCACGTTATGTATTCATGTTTGAAATAAGGTATTTAAAAAGGTACATAGCCAACTAGCTGCTGTACTTACCTACACTTGCAATTATAGATTTCGTCTAGCGAATATAGACTTCGATGTAGTTAAGATTAAGTATAAATTGGCTAGATCTATTCGCTTAACTTTAAAAATGCTGTGCTCCGATTGCCAATTATATAACTCACAGCGCTCCGATACTCATACTCGTTCCGATTGCATGTGAGCGCGCTCACAGCGATATCGATAAGTCATCAATGACGTCATAAAAACCGCCATCTCCCCGCTCACAGCGCCCAAGCTACGGAGCGTGGTCGCTCTGAACGGCCTGTCAAAACTGACACGTGACGTTTCTTTGTTGATGTTTTAATTACTCGATTGAAGATTTTAAAAGCTTGCTTATTAATGTTCTCCTGCTTCAATCAAAGATCTTAATTAAATGACTTTAGATTTAAGCGACGAACAATCAGAATGTTGGAGCGATATGTACCATTCCGATTGCAATAGCACAAATATCACTTTTAGCACGCTCTAACAAACCGGAACGGTTATGAGCAGTATGGGCGCCGATAGCGCTGTGAGTGGCAATCCGAACGCACCGAAAGACAAACACTGGCAACCTATTGGAACTCAACAAAAACAGGGTTCTGAATAATTTGAAGATTAACATTTTTTAATCTACTTACACTAAGCCCTTATTTACATTACTGTTGGTGATTGGTTTTATTTCCCAAAAATACAGTTAAAAATCCGGTATTACCGGTTCTTTGTTTCAGTTATTACAGTAAATAATTATATTCAAGACAATATCCAAAAAACATAACACGCTTTTAACCATAAATACTTATGTAACAAGCATCCATCGTCCATCGCAAAGCAGCGCGCCGCGTTGACCCGAATACTGTCCCTCTCGCACAGTCATCCGTCCCTTTCATACAGTCCTCCAGTAACTGCCAGGTGAATGAGTGCGATAGCCACCTGCAGTCCACTCAGGCGCTTGTTAGGAACTAAAATACCGTATGCAGAAACTAAATACATTGTATGATCTCACAGTAAATAAAGGAGCAGTACAGATATATGTGGACGTTTCACTCACACACCCTTCGCTTATACTTAACCTAACCAAAGTGAAGTATCAACGAAATCTCCAGGTACAGACGACAACGCGGCGGAGCGTGGCATCGAGCTGCACGCGCTGTCGTCCGCCGCCAAACCCATCTGCGGGTGGACGTCGCGCGACGGCATACAGAACTGCCGCGAGGCTTGCGGCGGACATGGCTACTTGAAAGGTATATTACAGCATCGCTTCTGGGGCGGGACTATTGTCCTTCCTATTTTACCCGCCGTAATGACCGTGCTTACGTGTTCCGGATGAAGCCAGTGTAATTCCAACTTAAGCCTAGAATCAGCGATACTCAATTAATAACAATATAATTATTCAACAATTATAATAATAATCGTTTTATTAAGAAAAAGTTACACACAAAAGCTTAAACTACAAATTATTTATAATATGTGTTGACATTGTAAGATTTTAAGTTACATTGCAGAAGTATGCACGAGCAGCAGCTTGGACGTTGATGCTCTGCTTCCTAAACAAGGAGGTTATCAGAGATAACCACAATATTAAGTGTGCGTGCACATGTTTGAATGTGTGAGTGTTTGTGTGTGTGTGCATCAGTGAGCGACTATGTTCGTGAGTTTGTGTGCATTTGTGTGTATTTACGTGTAATTGTGTGTGTTCCATGTCGCAATTTCTAGTATTTCTTCTGCTTTCTGGTAATCTTGTTCTTAAAGCCTAAAAAATACATAAGATTAATAAAGATGGGTGTGATATTGTTGGTCTGTCGAGATACACGCGTAGCCAAGTGCGGGGAATCCAAGTTTATGTATATGTAACGAATGTATCTGGTAAATCAATAAATTATTCTTCTTCTTGATCTGATCATGTGCTTAATTGCTGTCTATGAAAATAATATAAAAAGCTTTTTAAAAAAAATAATGTTTTGTGGATTTTTAATATGGATCTCGCATAAAAATGTATTTATATTACTCACGTGGCAATGCATTTCTGGTGGCTCAATGCCATTTGCCGCCAGGTTTCTTGTCGAGCCTGTTGTCCTGTCATTCTCGAATCGGTCTTTTCAGCCACCAAGGGCCGTGTGTCTCGGACTCCGTATTATAAATATTCAAAACAATATACAAACATTACAGACGATTTATTCTTCGTTTTATTTTCGTTTTTGAATGATTCATCGCCGATAATGAGGAGCAATGTTATAAAAACAACTTCCAGAAAGAATATTTACAATAAACTATCTCCAAACAACTGTATTACGAAACGTAGTGCCTGATGAGACGCTGTCCTGCTTCCAGCGGCTGGCCTGGGCAGCCTTCGCAACGACAATGACGCGAACTGCACCTACGAGGGCGAGAACAGCCTGCTGCTGCAGCAGACCAGCAACTGGCTGTTGAACGTGTGGGCGAGGAGGCACAAGGTATCACTTGGTTTTTTTTTACATTGACTACCAATTTCAGGGGGGTTATTTAAAAGAACATGATAAATATTGAGACATATTTTTCCATCCAGATTAAATTCAGCGCTTGACGTAAGAAGTTAATCGGTTGATAATAAACTTTATCTAACTTTAGTATCATAAATAAAATTATTTTTAAATTTATAATAATTATTTATGAATTATAATTTTAAAGCTAATCAACTTTTTATTTCAAAACATATTCCACTAGGACAATGTACGTTAGCCCCACTTAACACTATTATGCTTTATTGTTACTGGAGTTAAGAAGTTAAAACAACACAACCTGACCTGCAACTTTTTGTAAAAAAAATTTATATCAGTTTTATTTCGGCATGCTGTAGTGAAATGCCTACAAATCATACGATCATTTCCTTACAGATCCAACCTCAGGACACTCCGTACGGATCTCTAGAGTTCTTGAACAACGCGGACGCTACGCTCGCGGAGAAGTGCAGCTGTCAAACTATTGAAGATTTTGTGAACCCCGATAGTAAGTTAATACCTATTTGTAAATATAGAGGGTTCAACGCATTTTGGATTGACGTCAAAAAAAGCATGACTACCACCGGTTCGGAAAAACCTTCGTGAAGAAGAACTGGCAAGAAACTTCACGGGTAAATTTTTTCAAATTAAATTTACAGTGTCTATGTATATACAAAATAATTCTTATCTGCATCTGTTAGCTCGGCAAGTCCCTCCCCCCAAGTATCCAAACGAGTTAACGCGTGATCCAGCCATCGACCTCCTCAACCATATTAGAGGGAAGTGAACGACTCCTCACCCGACGCTACCATAAGACTAATTTACTACAAACAAAAGGAAACCTAACAAATTATAATGAATTAAATACCTCAATTTTCGTTTCCAGACCTCGTTTCCATATACAAATGGCTGACGGCGTTTGTTCTAAAAATGACCTACGAGAAGGTTACTGCGCTCAAATCTTCTGGCAAAGACAACTTCCAAGCCAAGAACGACTCGCAATCTTATAATGCAGTTACTTTATCTTTGGTATATGGAGAGGTACGTAGTGTTACATTTTTTGAAAATACCCTAATAATTTTTACTATTATTATATAAAATTCCCAACTGTAGTACTTTTTGAATGTTGAAAGTATTAAAATTATTTATATTTTTATGGCCTTAATAACTATGTGATTGGAGCCATGTTTCGGATAAAGGTAGACATTGACTTGCGATTACTCCGTATAGTATCTATAGATGATCAAAGTGTGCGAGGGAGATCCCCTTTACGGAAATTTACCAAAACAACGGGAAATTCGATCTAACGCAATTGGAACCAGTTTTGAATGATAGCTCGTCACAAATCGTCACACCGACCAAGTTATCGTTGCAGTCAAGGGCGGTGCTGTCTTCTATGTAAATATTTATTTTTACAACATAGTAATCATGAGAATTTTTAGTTTCGATTTGTTCTACTAAATAGATAAGTTGGAGGATTTATGTAGATTTTGACTCAATGATAAATCAAAACTGGTCTCGCGTTATTACCGTGTAATCTACAAAGGCTATGGGGAAAGACCGGCCAGTGGAGTAACAAGCATTTGTTTGAAGGAACGCGATAAGCACGGTTGGCAACGCTCCAGTGACCTGTTCGATTCAAATATTATTAGCAGAGTAATTCATAATATGTAAGATTTCGTTTTATTTTACACAAAACCCATCGGGCTATATTTAGGATCGTTTCATCCAATGCACTTTGAAGTTTTTGATTGATGTTGATTGACGTTAGTCACAGTAATTATTAAGAATAATTACAAAAGTTGATAATTGATACGATAGTCTCGAACGATACAAAATATGGCACTATATTAATCCTAACAATTTTGTACCAGTGGGCTTTATTTTTCTTTATCTTATCGAATAAGAGCAAGAAAATCGCTGGCCTTGTGCAATTTTTTTTAAATATTTAAATCGGTGCAGAAAACACTTTTTCGTTAAACGTTCTTTAACACAACATATGAAACATGAAAGTTTAAAACGATAAATATTTACAAAGGCTAATAATGTTAATGAGATAGAAAAATTCAACTTTATCTAATAATTTAAGTTTGTTCAATACTTACATAGGAAAAATTAAATTTCTAAAATAGTCATGTTCTAAGTTCAAATTATTTAAATTTTTATTATTTCTAAATTATTACATTTTCACTTTCAAATGGCTGAAAATATTTGGATCAACTACAGTGCATTGTTTCATCCTTTTGATTTGATCGTCCCGTACATTTAACATATTTAAAAGGTATTATTTGTTTTACAGAATTTCATGGTAAACCTATTCTACAAGTATGTCCGAGAGTTCAAAGATTCAGCGTGCAAGAAAGTGCTTTTAAAACTGGTTGCGTTATACGGATCATTTCTACTGGAGAAGCATTTGGCCACCTTGTATATTGTAAGTAATCGAGAAATCAGTTCTATTCTATATTTTACTTTGATGGCCATTACTGTGTGTGTAATGCATTTCTGGGCTTAAATCCCTGAAAGGTTTATGTATGTGTCCAGTTAATATTAGTATAAATGTTCATTTTGATACTTCGCACAATAGCGAAGCAGTTTAGTAAAGATTTGATTTGGTTCAAAAGCGTGCTCTAGCTATCTTGCGATTATATTTTATTTTAAATATATGAATTGTAACATAGCTTACCAAAACAAACTCCCATATTAATTCTGAGATGTATGTATATAGTCAAAACTCGAAAACTACTGACCAAATAAAGTATAGAATATCGTGTGATTACAACAAATAAACAACATGAAAAAAACAACCCCTGGATACATTTTTGTAGATACATAATTTTGTGTATAATTAAGCTTTGCAAACAAGCAAAGTAGGATGGTAATATAAAAAATAATGCCATGTAAATAGTGTGAATGATATTTAACATATGTGGAATACTGTCCAGGGAGGTTACTTCCAAGGGTCGCAGGGCGTCGTGCTGCGCGAGGCCATATTGCGTCTCTGCGGCGGGTTGGTGCCCGAGTCCGTGGCGCTGGTGGACACCATCGCGCCGCCGGACTTCTGCCTCAACTCCGTACTGGGGAAGTCTGACGGAGAGGTCGGTAACGTATTATTATTGTTATTATTTTATATTTTAATTAAAACTGTCATGGCACTTATGGCCGGTTTACACGCGTTAAGTAGTTAAGTTGGTAACTAAATTTTAAGTTAAAAATGACGTTTCAACAGTCAGATAAGTGACAAGTGGTAACTTAAAATTTAGTACGCAAGTGATTAAGTAGATTAGGATTCGTTCTATATTTCGTATAAGTAGGTGGGCGGGGCTTCTCACTTAACACGTTTGGACGTGACTTTTTAGCTAAGTCATAAGTTGACAAAGCGGGTGGCGGCAAGAGCTCGTACTTATTTCGCATTAAGTGTTTTTTTTCTTCAAAGTGGAGTTTAGTTTCAACTTTAAAATTTGTTGAAGAATATTTAAAATATGTATCCTTGTAGAATAAACGAGGTAAAATATTTAGAAAAATCATATTCTTGCAAAGATTTTAATTTCCGAATAAAATTTTTCTCTGAATTTGCTCAAAATCACGTTTACCACATATCTAAGTACAGAATTGACGAATTCCTTGACATTCATCACTGCTCATCTTCATTGAACTTATGAACTTAACTACTTAATTCGTTTGGACACACAAGTGACATGTAGTTACTTAAAATTTAGTTACCAACTTAACTACTTATTACATGTTTCATTACATTTGGGAATGGATGTTATGTTTTCTCTGTGTACGGGATTCGGATCCTATACCGCCGGCGTGCCTAGATGCCGCCGTCGACGCGACGTGCGATTCCAGTTTACCTCGGAAACTCATGGCTGTGGTCAAATTAGGACGTCGCGGTTATTAAATGTTTTGTTGGCTTTCTTCGAATGAATGTAGATATTTGAGTTGATGCATGTGTCCTCCAATGCAGGAATGACTTGAAAATACAAACATTATTCCTGGTAGTTTCTTATGTTCGAATTTCGTCTGGTCCGAAACTACAGTCCTTCCTATTTGAACTGCCATAGTATAGTTTGCGTTTTGGTTGTATTGTTCTAAAACCCAGGTTTTAATTTCTGTAGTAGCTTGCGTGTTGGTTCGTAATGCTAACGAGAATAGGCTCGGTTAACTACCCAAAAGCAACCTTAAAGAGGACCGTATCTCAACAGGGTCCCTCCGAAAGCAATACCGTTGCGAAAGCCGCTCGTTCATGCGATGACGTCAGTCGAAATTTGGCCCGTCTCGAAAACAAGTCGTCACAACGTGCTTGTGTGTCGAATAAAGGGAAGGAAATCCAGTGTATGTGATTACTGGAACTACGGCGATTCCAACTGTAGCCTGCGCTTGACAACTACTTGTAATCTACAATATAGTTAATTAATAATATCTTCGATTAATGAAGTGTATAGGCAAGGGTGCCACTTACCAAAGGCAATGAAATACATTTTTTTTAATAGCCTTGTCTGTTATCTAAATATCTAAACGTCATTGTCACTAAAGTACGTCTTCTTATGGTAGCGTCGGGTGACGGTCGCTCACTTCCCTCTAATATGGTTGAGGAGGGCGATGGCTGGATCCCGCGTTAACTCGTGAACGGGTGCCGTTTGCCGGGTGTCGTTCGTCGTTTGGATTGTTGGGGGAAGGAGACTTGCCGAGCTAATAGATGCAGCTATGAATAATTTTGTATAGACATAAAGAGCATAGCAGGTGGTCTTCATACAAAAAAAAACTAGGTATTATGTCTATGGTTAGAACAATTGTTATATGTCATTTCAATGTGAATGATGAACGATAACACTATGTTCAATCAATGATGTACGGTTTTAGGTTATTTTCAATGTTTTAATTATGTTAAAACTACTTTTATTATATTAATACTTGAATTTGGCAGAAATAGCTATTGTGTAGTAACTACAGTTGATTATCGTAAAACGCAAAACTTAATTTAATTTTCAACCAATCAGCTCGATCTGCCATTACGGTTTCAATGCTTGACGAGTGAAGAGTTTGCGTTGATCAATTTCCGTAACATAACCTCTCAATTCCCAAATATAGTAATTAATTTGCGTTTATGGTGCTTCACAATGTACAACAAGTGCTGGTAGTGAATGACAAAGTAGGCGAAAGGACGTCATTTTCCATCACTTTCCAAGAACTGAGATCGGACTTAACATTGGTTACCGTGTCTCTGTGCTAATAGTGCTTTGTGCTTACAAGGTTTAAGTGTGGTAATACTTTGCATACAGAAATGTTTTCTGGGTTACTTAATAAAAATAACGGTGTTTTATTAGTGTAACGTAATTAACAGAATATTGAAAGCTACTGATGTCTTGCTTCTACAAATTAAAAATTGCCTCCCATGCAATACAAACAAAGCATATAAAAATATAAAACAAAGTTTAGAAATAATTAAAAAAAAATTCATAAATATACAAGTCTTTTATTTATTTAACCTTCTTTATCTTGTAGATTGTAAAAATATCTTGTAGAATAGGAGAGGCGCTTTCGCGCTGCCACAATGGCATTGCGCCAAAATCCAATGCCGTTATTTTAAAATTAAGAAACGAAGGATCATCTAATTTAAAAATAAATAGTTGTCAAATTGAAAAACGTTCGTCTGATGCGTAGCGTCACTAGTTAGTTTGTGATAAAGAGACACTGTAAACAATGACATATTACATATAGACAAGTCATACCCAAACATTACCGCACAAAAAAACGGCGTCAACGTAACTATAGATACCTACCCGATATATAGAGTGATATAATTTGTGGGAGAAGGAAAGAATAATACGGTTCACTTGTTGTAAGAAAGAGTTACCTATGTACTTCGTGACGTTGCTTCGCACTAATTGGTTGCGAGCGTACGTGACGTAGTATGTAAATTGTCGAAACTCTATAGCGTTGTCTCTTTCACTCCCACATACAAAATCATATTATATCTCACTCTTCGAGTTTGTTGAAACGAATAGCAATTTCAATTTTAAAACGTCATTTTAAATAACAAAATAAAATAATAAATTAGATAGTTATAAAAATTGTACTTACGCATGAAAAGAAACGTTTATTCTATTTTTAACAGTAACAGAGTAATTAATACGCTGTCTAAACACACAAGAAGGCATTGTACGGTATTAAAAACACAGAATAGGGAATAAGTTTTGTTTGATGTTTAACCGTGACACTGGGTTGCACAAGACTCAAACTCAAGTCAAATAGCCGGCAACTGCCTTGCATTTGCGTTGCCATTTTGGAGAGCGGATAACCTGTCTGTATGTAATATGTCATTGCCTGTAAATTTATTTTGAAAAAAAATATACCCGTTCTTCTTCACGAAGGTTTTTCCGAACTGGTGGTCGAGTCATGTTTTATTTGACGTGAATAAGAACAATTGTAATGTTGAGAAATAAATATTTGAATTTGAAAATATTTGTTTTTGAGTTAGTTGTAAGAGATCTCCAACAGGGTACACTTTGCTTTATTCTTATTTAAAAAGAAACGCTTATAATTTATTTCAACTATAAAACCAGTAAATAGCAATAAACCAAAGTAGCAAAGTTTATTGAATGAACCAACATGGCGGCAAGCTACACTAGTCCTCGTTTTATTAATACGTTTTTATTGTTTGTTCCAGGTGTACAAACACATACAGACCAGTGTGATGACGTACCCGGGGTCCCTGGTGCGGCCCGCGTGGTGGCGCGACGTCGTGCATTGGCAGACCTACGTCAACGCCAAGTTGTAAATAAACTACAAACATTATGTAATACGAATAATAGTGTTTATGAGAATTTCACAATAATCGCCTTATTTTACCTGTATTTAATCTAAAAATTGTATTTTAGTAACTGATTCCGCTTCGATGGGTTGGTTGGAAGTAACATGCAGCTTCTCTACTAAAACAGTTCCGTGTACCAAAGCATATACAGCGGCGCAACCTCGATATAACAAATCGGAAGGGAAATACCGGTCGGAAATATCTGCGAACCTCGCTGGAATGCGCTTCCCCGCACCTCGCCCCTTTTTCGTTTATCCAGTACCGTAGCCTTCTCTCTCTCCGTAACGTAGCTATCTCTCCAATTTGCGTGACGTCATCAAGCCAGGTTCGCAGATATTTCCGACGGGTAATAAATATTCGTTATTTCAAGTAATCGTTGAACTGAGGCTTGTTATATTGAAGTTGGATTGGTCTAAATTAAGTTATAAAGAGGTTAAAAAGTAGTTTAATTCACGTCAACACAGTAGTGCGAGCAGCAGTGTGTACGTCACTGTCCCTCTGACAACGCGAGCAGCAGTGTGTACGTCACTGTCCCTCTGACAACGCGAGCAGCAGTGTGTACGTCACTGTCCCTCTGACAACGCGAGCAGCAGTGTGTACGTCACTGTCCCTCTGACAACGCGAGCAGCAGTGTGTACGTCACTGTCCCTCTGACAACGCGAGCAGCAGTGTGTACGTCACTGTCCCTCTGACAACGCGAGCAGCAGTGTGTACGTCACTGTCCCTCTGACAACGCGAGCAGCAGTGTGTACGTCACTGTCCCTCTGACAACGCCAGCAGCAGTGTGTACGTCACTGTCCCTCTGACAACGCGAGCAGCAGTGTGTACGTCACTGTCCCTCTGACAACGCGAGCAGCAGTGTGTCCGTCACTGTCCCTCTGACAACGAGAGCAGCAGTGTGTACGTCACTGTCCCTCTGACAACGCGAGCAGCAGTGTGTACGTCACTGTCCCTCTGACAACGCGAGCAGCAGTGTGTACGTCACTGTCCCTCTGACAACGCGAGCAGCAGTGTGTACGTCACTGTCCCTCTGACAACGCGAGCAGCAGTGTGTACGTCACTGTCCCTCTGACAACGCCAGCAGCAGTGTGTACGTCACTGTCCCTCTGACAACGCGAGCAGCAGTGTGTACGTCACTGTCCCTCTGACAACGCCAGCAGCAGTGTGTACGTCACTGTCCCTCTGACAACGCGAGCAGCAGTGTGTACGTCACTGTCCCTCTGACAACGCGAGCAGCAGTGTGTACGTCACTGTCCCTCTGACAACGCGAGCAGCAGTGTGTACGTCACTGTCCCTCTGACAACGCGAGCAGCAGTGTGTACGTCACTGTCCCTCTGACAACGCGAGCAGCAGTGTGTACGTCACTGTCCCTCTGACTATGAGATTAAGAGTTTTACATCGGTGGGCACTTCATATTATGGTTTTGGGTTGACAAAATTCGTTATTAGAGGTATTTATACGTTTTCTTGATAGTCGAAAGTTTGTTATAAAGAGGTTGTTCGCAATGTAAAGGTATATTTTACATGACTCTTATGGACGATTCAAGGGAATTACGAAGAGTTTGTTCAACCGAGGAAGTCGTTATATTGAGGTACGTTATATTAAGTGTACTTGGAAATGGACTGTAAATTTAAAGCAAATGTAAATGATGAGGAGACTGATAGTTTTTGTCTTACAACATTCCTGAGGAAAAAGGTTACTTGTTCTTATAAATATTATTGTTCGCAATATGAAATATACTTATGGGTATAAATTTTAATATAATGGCCGAACACTGCTTTTTGTGTAACTGGTGACCTGAAATATTTCCATTAGATTGCATTTTTAGATTGTATAGTAATTAATTTTACGGTTTGTGTATTGAATCAAATATGATTTTTGCTCAATTATGCTATTGATTTATTTACCTTCTACCGATGTTGAATGTTATAGGTCGTATTTAAATGTTATTGTTATTCTTATAATGGCAAAATTTGGTACGACCAATAAAATGTTATTTTCTGATAATATGTACTGTAAAACTATTACAGGCTTAAGGGTATTGTAGTGTAAGCACAATATGTGATTTTTGGGATAAGGTGTTAAAATTTTATATGGATTTACATAATAATTATATTTTACAATCAAAATATTTACAGAATTAAAGTTATTTATAATGTAGTGTGTGTTTTTTTATTGTACATTAAGTAGTTACAGAGGTTAGCTTTCTCGTTAATAATTTATGATTCAATTTACTTGAAGGAATCGAAAACAAATTGGATTTAAATTACCAATGAGGGCATGTCAATCACCAATGTACATGCTTCGTAAAGTTTCTAGCTTTAGTTTTCATGCTGCTTGCATTCATTATTCGGCTTCAGTGAGTTAAGGAACTAACAACAATGGTAGTTCCAAACATTTATATCCTTTTGTTGGTAACAACTCAAGTTTGGTAAGTATCGTTTTACATTGTAACTTATATATTATTTTATTACTTATAACAAGAGGTTTTGTTGCAGTTTCTTCTGATTCCTTGGAACTCTGGTACTGTTAACATACATATATTAATATAAAAAACCGTGGTCCGAGAACAGACATCTGTGATCATCACACATATGAATGTCCCGACCAGGGCTCGAGCCTGGGACCTCCGGCTTATGAGGTTGGGCTTCTACCCACTACACCAATCGACCGTTATGTACCTTTATCCATTAAACATAATCGGATAAATGTAATCCCTTTAAAATAATAGCACACATTATAATGATTCTGGGTGTACGTGCATTTATCTCAATGTGAATTAGCTTAAAGGCGCTATTCGGCACAGCCGGGTGGCAGAATATGATGAATGCCGCCGGCTCATGATATTCGGGTTTTGGCGAAACTTTCTGAGTAAGCCGACCTATCCGATCGGCACGAGCAAAATATGTGTGCTAATTGCTTCGGGCCCGCCTTGTTCAACATATACTGCCAGGGCTAACATGTGGGTTGCGACGCCTGTTCCATGCTACCATCGATCGATCGTCGATCTATAGGTGTGGTAACACCCTTACGCCAACTTGTGCAGACCTGTATTAACAATTCAACACGAAGTTTGCTGGTCAGTCAGTTTGAATGTCGCTCCATTACGGTCGTTTCCTACAGAACTGATGGAGACATGTGGCGATATTTAAACCTGAGTTAGCTTAAATTTTTACATAAGGTCCGCACAATTTGGCCCCTTTTCTGTTAACTCATGGGCGGCGCTGCGATATTTCATCAAGTTGGATTAAGCAAAATTCTAAGGATAAGTCTAAATTCTAGGAATAAAAACACTATGCCTGGTATAATATAAAAATAAATCCCCAAACACACTAACTGTATACATACATATATAAATACGAACAAACATGACCCGAGAAGAAACATCTGTGTTCATCACACAAATGAATGCCCCGGCCAGGACTCGAAACTGGGACCTTTGGCGTATGAGGCAACGCTGCCTACCACTACACCACTCGGTCGTCACTTACCGCTGAATTTGGCAGTATAAATATTATATTTATGTCACTTGTTTGTTTTAGCCACTGACATTTATTAATAACACTAGACTGGTTATTATCAAAATATTTTTGTGCCTATTTGATTTTTGCTAATAAGGCTTCTTTGATAGATCCGAGGTAAAATAATCTCGAACTAAAATTGGCATTTCCAATTTGGCCTCGCATTGCAGATTCGAAATTCAGCATTTCTGAAGCCGACAAATAAATGAATTTTCATTCAAATGTCGGCTTGCACAGTCCTTTCTAATTCCATTTTTAAAATTTTGGCATTTAGGTAGATTGTGTAAGTCAATGCTTACAAGTCATAATTTAATTTTAATAAAATATTCAAAGTTAATTATTTAAAGGTAAAGCATTCTATACAATTTACAGTTCAGTTTACATTACAGCCAGTGAATGAGGCACAACATTTATGTAAGTAAATAATGGGATTTAAAAAGGTCTATTCTTCTTAAATGCTTATTAAAAAAGTAGATTCGCAACTTGTTGGATAACATTGTTATTTACTTTCACTCTATCCATAGGTATCTAGCTAGGTATTCTATCCATAGTTATCCATAGGATGAGTTATTCCAAGACTTGTTTTGACATTAATCTAAGTATAAATGTTTTGTTGGAATAAAGTTATTTTTTTAGATTATAGATTTTGAAATTTGATGAAATCTGGCCTTAGTAGCTTAAGAAACTACTTTGCTAAAAACATTTTGCTACTGAACATATAAGTGTGTGTGTCTAGTGCCTTTTTGGTCCGAAATGTACCACATCAGAAACATTATTTTTTAAATGCCGCATAAAAAATTCTACTTATACCTACTAATATTAATTGATAATTTCATAGCGTCAACGCGACTTCAGAATTGATTTTAAAATCGATGCAAAGGCCAAAAGACCTGGAGTTTGTGCTGATAGATCTGCTGAATGTGCTGGATAAGCACAATGACGTCACTTGCGTGGCCATCATTTGCGACCCGGTATATTTGAATGTATTTGAAGGAGCGTTTTTTAAAAGAGCTATAGAGGTGCCTTTTGTTATGGTAAGATGCGGTATTAACATTTCAGTGCAATTGACAGCATATTAATTTGTTAGTAACGGTACCGACTAAGCTTTTAGTTATTATTTTTGGGATATTTCACGGGACAATGATGTCTGTCAAACGTTTTTAAACCACAATGCTGCGTTCCGTTTGCTGATTACCGCGCTCACAGCGCTCATATACCCCTTCCGATTGCCCGTGAGCGCGCTCACAGCGATATCGATACGTCATCAAAGACGTCATAAACGCCACCATCTTCCCGCTCACAGTGCCAACGCTACGGAGCATGGTCGCTGTGAGCGGCCTGTCAAAACTGACACATGACGTAACTTTGTTGATGTTTTTATTAGTCGATTATAGATTTTAAAAGCTTGCTTATTAATTTTCTTTTGTAATAATATAAAAAAAATGGCTCCTGCTTCATTCAGGGTCAAAGATCTTAATGATATTGTAAATTTAAACTTAAGCGACGAACAATCAGAATGTTAGCGCGATATTTACCGTTCCGATTGCAATAGCACTAATAATACTTTTAGCGCGCTCAAACGAATCGGAACGGTTTTGAGCACTTTTAGCGCTGTGAGCGCTGTAATCGGCAACCGGAACGCAGCATAATTCACGATCTAGGATTTACAATTAAAAAGTTATCTTTATTTGTAAACCTGCTGGGTAAACCACCGAAGAAATGATTGATTTCTATACTTATAGAATAATTGACGGAGATGGATATGATTACGTACGCCTTTAATTGAAAAATCTTGATTTTCATTGACCGATTCAAAACCTAAGAAGCCAGAAAACAAGCAGGGTAACTCCTGGTTATAATTCTTAGCTTGAAAGAGACATACTTTTGCACAATCCAGTCAGGTATAAAAACCAAAGTATTAGGTCATTGCTTATGAAATTGGCGTTTTGTAAGGGAGGAACATAAAGTCAATTTTTTTTTAATATAATATATTTATTTCATCAAAGTATGTACCATTGCTATCTACTTACACACTTTTGCCATCTCATAGGTAGTTCATTGATCCCTCTACTTAAAAAACCATTCGGACGGGAATCGATAAAATCTTTGAAGGCGCTTTTGACTGCCCCATCGGAATTGAACTTTTTCCCTTGCAAGAAGTTATCCGAATTTCGAAAAAAATTGTAATCTGTTGGAGCAAGGTCCGGGGAGTGCGGTGGATGTAATTGAACTTCCTCTAATTTGGTAGCCGTCTGTTGTGCAGTGTGATCTAGCGTTGTCCTGAAGCAGCAGTGGCCTAGAGAGATTGAACAGCCTCCGTTGTTTAGCAGCTAGCTTTTCTATCATGGTTTGCAGTTGCTGACAATAGACATCTGCCGTGATCGTCTGGCCAGATTTAAGAAAGCTGTAGTGAACGTCACCGGCACTAGTCTACACCACGATCACAAGTATTTTTTTTTAGGTTAATTTTCGCTTGAGGCAGGATTTGGCTGGTTCGCCAGGGTTCAACCATTGCGATGAGAGTTCCCGATTTTTGAACAGGATCCACTTTTCATCACAGGTAATGATTCTATTTAAAATCCTTTCATTATTGTGCCAGCTGAGTTACGTAACGCAACAGTCGACGCGCGTTTGACGGAAAGGTATAAATTGAGGTACCTACCCACCTCTCGCGCTTTTTCACCTTCCCAATTTGCTTCAAGTGGATTTAAACAGTTTTGTCACTAACACCGCAGCCTACAGCCAACTCGGACGTGGTTTGGTATGGATCCGCTTCCACAATAGCCTTCAATTCTTCATTATCAACTTTGGTCTCCTGCCGTCCACGAGGCTTGTTCTGCAAGTCGAAATTTCCAAAACGATAACGTCGGAACCAAAAACGCTCTGTTTTCTTTTGCGACACCCGCCACCATACACAGCATTAATTTCGAACCGTTTCTGCAGCACGGGTGCCACGGTGGAACTCGTACTCGTAAATAACGCGATATTTCAAGTTTTCCATTTTGTAAACTAAGTGACGCAAAAAGAAACACCAAACGAGGAAAAAACAAATGAGTTACGGTTTTCGAAACACAAATGCGTGATTAAATAGCTGTATAAATTTGAAATTGGAATTCTTAACCAAAGAGGAGATAATGAAGATCAAAGTGGCCAGTACTACAAAACGCCTATTTCATATGTAAGGACCTAATACATAATATTATTATGTCCTTAGTTACTGAGCATGTTGTCGACGTAGGGTCATATATAACACAATTTATTGTTTTCGTTATTTAAAGTCTTAATTATTTTTTACGCTATGATGTTTAGATAGTTGTTGAAGAAAATGAAGATTTGCTGTCACCTAACTTTGATACTTTGGAGGTTTTGAGACGAGTGCGGAAGGACGGCTGCAACGCTTATGTGATGCTTCTAGCAAATGGTTACCAAAGTACCAGACTCCTAAGATTTGGTGATAGGTAAATTAAAATGCAATTATAATATTAATAATAATTTCCCAGACAAACACACCAACTGTATGGCCCCAAAGTAAGCAGAGCTTCTGTTATGGATGACCGTACAGCGAACTGGGGGAAACCCAGAATAAACATAACGTTCCTACATATATAAATATCAACAACCATGACCCGAGAACACACATCTGCGTTCATCACACAAATGAATGCCCCGGCCAGGACTTGAACCTGGGACCTTTAACTATGAGACAGGGCTACTGACCACTAAGCTTTTCCGAGATCCGAGAGAAAAAAGTAAAATAGCGATAGGTAGATCACAAGCTCTCGACAGAAGGTCCATCATAAATCTTAACCTTCGCTGGCGCCTGATCTAACTTAGTAGCACCCGCTGTCACTGCGCGAAGTGAACTGATGCGATGCGATACGACACGATATCCGCCTCAATCGTGCGGCACGTTCAGGCATCATTCTAATTTCATCCTCGAAAACACATAAAACCTATTGCACACAATCACACACAAGATACTTAGCACACGCACGCAATTTGGTTGCTGTCGGTGTGCATATTTTATTTAATTTTTTGTTCTGGGGTTTGTTTATGTACCTACTTACCTATCTATTTTATTTTCATTTAGTCATAGTTACTAGAACAGTGCTTTTATGTCTTATACTTCTTATTTAAGTTAACCTATTTTATACATATTATGAATCAAATATTTCTATTCTATTTTAAAGTATCATGAATGTGGATAACAAAAGTACTTGAGATATGAGATCTATGAATAGTACTTACTTCATGTAAGAAAATCACCTAATTTCCGCTTTTTTTATTGAACAAATGTTTAATCATGTTAATTTAAAATTATGCTTACTGCGATATCGTTTTATAAAGAAACATGCAAGTTTTGTAAAATAACAGGTTAGCCGAAGACCTGATCAAGGTCGACCGAAGGGTAGATGCGCTGTATCCTGTTCCAGCCTGACAGATCCTCAGAGAAGCCTTCGTCATGGAGTAAATGTCCTTAAGTTATGCTATTATCCAATAGGTATTTACACTCACTACCGATTTGTATAATTATCATTGGTACCGAAGTGTAAACATGCGTAGGTACAACTCTTGCATAAATGTTATGAAAAAATATAAAAATAAAAACAGTAGCAAAGAATACCTACCAATTAAATGATGACCTTGGTGACCAGCCAAGTTTTATCCTTTAAAGTTTCAGGATCGTTCTGTTTCAGTAGATGCTGCAGATAATCCCTGATCACATACTTCTTACAGACATCGCGAGTTGGACACAAGAGCATATTTCATAATGCTTCACGATTTACGCCTTTATCACAGTGATTTACACTACCTTTGGAAGAGAATTGTGAACGTCGTATTCCTGCGTTACCATAAAAAAGTCATAGGAAGTTTAAAGAGCAAAGCTTGGTTCGACATCTCCACTGTTCCCTTTCCGAATCCCATTCGAGGAATATTTGTGCCTCGGCGAATAGATATATGGAAGAATAGAAGATTCCACTACAATAGAGCCCTATTTGCTGATAAAACGGGAAATTTAAACGGCGAGTTGTTAAATGTAGTCTACCTGGATCATGTGCCGTCGGTTGTGGTTACGAAAAACAATCAATCCAATAAAGTAGGAGGTGTGGAAATAGAGGTCAGTAAGTATTTCTTATTAGTTGCTATAATCAGGGTACCTCGAATTTTTCGCAGTCAGTTTACTCGTTGCCTGTACCTACTGGACTACCTATTCAAATAACTGATCGAATTGTAGGTAATTCCGGGTTCTATACTCTCTTTATGACTGAAATATATGATTGTTTAAACTTCAGTAGTTGTACCCACATATAATGTAGATTATCCTTAATATTTAACTATGCACAGTGGTTTCACTTATTTCCTGTTAAACTTACTAAGACGCCAACTGAATATTTATATTTCCTAGATTTTAAATACTCTAGCCGGAAAAATGAACTTCGTACCCAACCTGTACCAGCCTGAAAACGCTGAACTCCACAAATGGGGTCAGATCCAAGCAAACGGTTCTTTTTCTGGTTTACTCGGAGAAATGGTCAATGGAAGAGCTGATGTAGCTTTGGGGAACCTTCAATACACACCTTACCACTTGGAACTAACTGACCTGAGTATCCCTTACACTACGCAATGCTGGACTTTCCTGACTCCGGAAGCCTTGACTGACAACTCTTGGAAAACGCTGATTTTGCCATTCAAGTAAGATTCTTAAATTTTTTTTGCCTTCTGATATCAGCAGGTGTATGGCACCACTAAGTTTCTATGTTGTCGTCCCTACAAGTTGCACAATCTTAGGCGAGGGCGCTGGTCTCGACCCGCCTGATGGTAAGTGTCATCCAGACCCATGGACAATTTTCGTACTGTTTTATTTATTTGCAGTGATTATGATCATTGTATCGGCTGATGATGCGTTGCCGACCGTACGCTCCAGTTTAAATTGCCTCTGTTCCTGTTATTGCACTGGCTGTCCCTTTCCTTTTACCAAAGACAAAACATGAAGGACTGTGGTATCGCACCAGACGAGATCTTAACGAAAAAACTCTTCTACTGCTTTTGCTAAGTAAACAGAAGTTGTAAAATTCATTCGAAATCTTCTAACCTGAGGCCTCCTTAATCCTAGAATCGTTCTCTTCAATCACTACGCTAGTGACGACGCTCCTGCTTACTTTAGTATGTAAAATGTTTCATATAAATACCTCAAGTTATAATATTAATAAATCCCCAGAAAAACACACCAACTGAATGGCCCCAAAGTTAGCAGAGCTTGTGTTATGGATGACCATGCAGCGAACTGGGGGCAGAATAAACATACGTACGTAAATATTAACAACCATGACCCGAGAACAAACATCTGTGTTCATCGCACAAATGAATGCCCCGGCTAGGACTCGAACCAGAGACCTTCGTTTAGAAAGTTTATTTTTTTAGAACTCCGTTGCAAGTTGCACTTCTGGTTTCAATAACTTTAATCAATTTATCAGAAGTCCACAAATATTTATGAAAATACCTACTTTTAGATTGTACATGTGGGTGGCGGTACTGTTAGTACTACTTATCACTGGAGTAATTTTCTATGGATTAGCGAGATATTATATGCATTTACAAGAACTAAAAAAAACTAATGATAATAAACCAATAAAAGATAAGGAGAAACAATTGTTTTTGGAAGGTAGGTACTATTTATACCTACCTAATGTTACACTATCTTATGCAAGAAAAACGAGATAAGTTTTCTTTGTTAACGTGAATGTGAATGAACTTTATGCAAACTCTATGATGCTAATAAGTGGTGCTTACAGATGAGAAACCGGTCGGCCTCTACCTGTTTGGAGAAATAATAAACAGCATCCTGTATACTTACGGCATGCTCCTTGTTGTTTCCTTGCCTAAGTTGCCTACTGGATGGTCCATTAGACTTCTCACGGGCTGGTACTGGTTGTATTGCATCCTACTAGTGGTCTCCTACAGAGCTAGCATGACAGCTATACTGGCCAATCCTGCCCCTAGAGTCACCATTGACACTCTCAACGAGTTAGTCGACAGCAAAGTCACCTGCGGCGGATGGGGCGATCAAACAAAGAAATTCTTCGAGGACTCTCTAGACGAGGTCGGCCAAAAAATTGGCGAAAGATTTGAAACCGTCAATGACCCTCATGAAGCGGCTAGAAAAATAGCACAGGGTGTTTATGCTTACTATGATAACTCAGATTTCTTGAAGTATATTAGTGTAAAGCGAAAGAATACCTTTGTCAATATGAATCCTAGCATGGACACAATGAATGAGACAGCTGTGTCATCTAAAACTGAAGATGAAAGGAATTTGCATATAATGAGAGATTGTGTCGTTAGCATACCTATATCTATAGGGTTTCACAAAAACTCCCCTCTGAAACCTCTGGCTGATGTTTATCTTCGCAGAGTTGTTGAAGTAGGTTTAGTACAGAAATGGTTGAATGATGCTATGCATCCTATCAGATCATTAGACACTAGTGAAGAACAGATCAAAGCATTGATGAATCTAAAAAAATTGTACGGAGCTTTCATAGCACTAGCTATTGGCTATTTGCTAAGTGCCATTTGCCTTGTTGGTGAACTTGTCTACTGGAATTGCATTGTAAAACGGGATCCTAAATTTGATAAATATGCTATAGATATCTACTATATGGAAAAAAATAAAAAACAGTAGTAAATTAATATAATTTTGCATTATTTATTTACATCACTATTAATAATTACCTAAATATATATTTAGTGAAATAAATAGACATGTGCGTTGGCAGTCATTAGCTCAAGTCTCATATCAGTAGGTTTATCATCCACATGATTACAAATTAATCCTAAAATGATACAATTATAAATTCACTAACATAATAAACATTAATCCATCATGAATAATTAATCAATACACAATTGAATAAAAAAATAAAAATTCACAACAAGTTATCCTACTATTTCTGATCCAGGTTAGCACAAGTTCCTTCTGGTGCATTTTCTAGAATCCATGGATGCTGCAAAACATTTGTCAATGGCAATCTTTGATCTGGATTAACAACTAACAACTTATTCATCAAGTCTCTAGCTTTCTCGGTAACAAAATCAGGATACTTGATTATAACATGTCTGATCTTTTTGTAAGTTTGATGAGAATCTTTTGCATCAAATGGAGGGAGCCCCACAAGTAACTCATAGCATAGCACACCTAAGCTCCAAATGTCTACAGCATAATTATGAGGCCTTCCTTCAATCATCTCCGGGGATAAATAATCAAGAGTTCCACATAGTGTCATGCGTCTGGATGATGGTGAGTGTACTGACCATCCAAAGTCAGCTATTTTCAGCTCACAGTTATGACCAATAAGTAAGTTTTCAGGTTTTATATCACGATGAATAACTCTTTTAGAATGGCAATATATCAGTGCCTTAGTCAGGTCCCTTACATATATGGCAGCTGTCCTTTCATCAAAACGCTCCCGCTGCTTGAGCAATTTATAAAGAGCTCCATGTTTTGCATATTCCAAAATAAGGTAAATTCGTTTTTCATCATGAAAGTAACCATACATGCGCAATATGTTCGGGTGGCGAAGACGACACTGGATTTCTACTTCGCGACGTACTTGATGCTCTATCTCTGAGTCCAAAATCTGACTTTTGAATAGAACTTTTAATGCTACAACGTAATGAGACTCCTTTTCACGGGCTAGGTATACATTACCAAACTTCCCTTTGCCCAAAGGTCGACCTAAGTCGAAATCGGATAAAGACCACGACTTCTTTTTCTCATCCTTCCCATGTTGTTCTTGCTTTGCAGTAGGCAATTTGTCCTTGATTTCGTTAGCTTTTGAACTGCCTAGAGGTTTACTAATAGGCGCTGTAGGCACTTTAAAACCACCAGCTGGAGGTGGAGGCATCTTCTGTGTAGGACAAGCACATCCTGACCGACCAGCAGCAGGGTAGCGATTTTCTTTACATCCACAATGCTGAGGTGCATTCATTATTTCAGATTTTTGGGCAAGACTATCTAAACTACAATAATCCACTTTTTAAATAACACGGGATAAAATGGAAACAAAACATTTGATTCGAAAACCAATGGAGTAACGAATTTTACACTCAAAGTCAGTCAATCATCAATAGTCACTTGAATGAAAGTGAAGAAAGGCTATTTTCTGTTTCAAAGGTAACATTCAATTTGATCCAAATTTGTAGCTTTTTAGTTTAGCAGACATTAAAATAAAATCCGCTTTAATTCTTTCTAAAAATAAAATAGGTTTGTTTTTTCTACAGTATTGTTTACAAAAAAATAATCGAAAGGGTGAAATTATTTAGATTTTAATACGAAGTTAAGATACAAAAAAGTTGATGTGGGAACGCATTTTATAATCAGCTGGCTTGCTTGGTTCTCTCTCGTGTCTTGTCTGTCAATGTCATTATTTGAATATTGCTAAGTTGCAGAAATAAAATAAATAATTATTTGTTACTAATATCCTACAAACCATTTAAAAGGAATTATACTTTTTTTGTTTTACTTTTTGTAAGTATGAAATAGTTTCGCTTAAAACTTAGTAACCCATTTTCAATAGTAGTAATGTAAAGTTTTTTGCTGTTGTGCTTTGTGCACAAATGTTATTAGCTTTTGAAAACAGTATATAAAAAATCACCGGGAGTTGCTTTGATCGTATTCCAACCGATTTTAACATAACATTTTTAAGCTACAGTTTATAGTAATTAAAATCATTCGTAACCCTAGTCGTTTGCTGTACACAAAATATCTAACCTAAAAACTGATACACTAGGTATTTCAGATTTTAGAAATTATCTTGTTTTATAATGTGTGATGATGCTGAACAACAAGCAGAAGAAGTGGAGGTTCTTAAATCCATCTATGAAGGAGATGAACTTTTCAAACAAGTGAATGATAAAACTTACCAATACAAGGTTTGTGTAAATGTCACATTATTCTTCAACATCAATCTTAAATGAAAGACACCATAAAAGTATTTTTTTCTTTATACTTTATTGTTTACCATTATACATTTAGAGACAGGCAGGTATAATGTTTAAAACAATTAGTTGTCTTATTATTGGGATAGGATTTGTTCCAGACAACCAGGTTTACAAGCTTAAGGGTTGAGACAAGGGAATCAAACAAAACAAAAAAAATTAAGTAATTTTAAGTGACTGAATTAATACTAAAAATAAAATATAAATATTGATTTAGATGATATTATTTATTGTACATGACATGCTTAAGCAAATATATAGGAACTTTTTACATATAAAGTGTACATAAATATAGATATATATACATTAGTTAAGGAGTTCATAAATCTCATTATGGGGATGTCAGCTTTTTTTTAAAACTAGAAAGCTAGAAAGCTTATTGGGTACTTGGATACATAACAAAGTAACTTGGCAGTATAGGCACTACACTATGTTTGTGTTTGTCAATCTACTTCACTACACAACTCTATATATTTTTGATTAAATAAATTTTATTTATGACAATTTTGTTTCAGTATATAGATGGAGATAAATCTTTTCTATTGGAAATCTCATGGGGGCCTACATATCCTACAGAAAAACCTAACTTTAACTTAGAAATCTTCTATAATCAACATCTGTAAGTATAATTACAATAGATTTGGCCTGATATGGTTGAAAAATCTGCCCTAGTTATCCATATAGAAAACTTGACTAAATAAAAAAAAAGAATCAGGCATGGAGCTCAAACACTGCAAATGTAGAAAATTATTTACTGAATTAATATTGCTATTCTTGATGCCCTCCAGCCACAGTTCTGCTGTAAGAATTTTGTTTTAGAATTGAACCATGCCTGTATACATTGTATCTTAAACTTACTGCGCTAAACAAAAATAATAATACATTGAATGTACTAGGTTACTATATAATTGTACTAGGTAATTGCATTTCTAGGTTTGTCACATGCAACTGATGCCCCATGGAAATTTTGAAGTATAATTTTGAGATCAAAGTTGTTCCGGAGTAACCTATGCTACTTGGTCCAGCAGTTTCATAGTTTATTCATGGCATATAAATAATCAAATAAAATAACTACACCAGTATAGTACTTACGAATTACAATGTGTATGTACCTTGTACAAATATGTAGTTTGTATCTAAGTTTTATGTAAAATTTAGCAATTCAGTATACAGGGTGCCCCATAACTTGCACAACAAACTGAAATGAAAGAAAGTTTGAGGTGTGCCCTACCTGATAAAAAAAAATTACCTTTGTAAAAGTGTCACCATTTTCGAGTTACTCCCGACTTTTCATTTTTTTTGAAAAATGCCGGTTTTGGTTTGCTTATTAATCAGCCCCATTGGCACAAAACTGGCAATTTAGTTTTTAATTACAAAAATATGGACCTTTCTGAAATATTTATTGAATATGTAAATTATTTGTAAAATTTGCGGTGACAGTCCAGTACATTCTTTTTTCACCACCGAATGCTAACGCTGGGAATGTAAATAATTTTTGTAGAAAAAAATAATGAGAATAATATGTTTTTTCTCAATGATACCTAATGATATTTAACAGAATGATATTTGCATGTGGTAGATCTACTATTCTAGAATATTTACAAATGAAAAAAACTACAAAAGTATCTGCTTGTTTATGCACACAGCAACAAAAAAACTGACCAAAAGCGGCAGTTCTTGTAAAAAATCAAAAGTCGGGAATATCTCGAAAACGGTGACACTGTTATTGAGGTAATTGTTTTTTATCGGACAGGGCACACCTCGAATCTTTCTTACATTTCAGTTTGTCGTGCAAGTTATGGGACAAAATGTATAGCTAGTCAAATATGCCATTTTAAAATTATATTTTTATTTAGCTGGAGATAACATAAACTAACTCATAAATGTGTTATTTTGCTTACAGTTTACCATCTGTAAAAGAAAAAATCTTGTCAATCGTAGGTCAGGAGGCAGATCAATGGCTTGGCTGTGCAATGACATACACTTTATTTGAATGTCTAAAGGAAAAGGTTCCGGAAATTCTTGCTGAACAGACAGAGGAGGCTGTGGTCTCATCCAGAGTAGAGAAAATCGTTATTGATGATTCTGTGAGTATATACTTACATTATTTAAATAAGTTAGTAATCTTACATATACAGGGTCCCTTAGAAATCAATGTCAAGCCGGTACCGGCTGATATGTCAACTCATAAGAAAAATATAAAAAGAATTTGGATCATGAAAAAGAAAGATGAAAGATCATCACAGATTTTACGAATAACTTTATGATACTTATAATTTTAAAAGTATTTAGTAAGTATTTAAGTATGTGACCAAAATATTTTTTTATTTTTTTTTGATAGCTGTCACGACTTCACCTATCACCCGATTCCGGCTTGACCTTGATTTCTGGGACACCTTGTATAATACATGTGTATGTGTAACAATATGTGTATATTATTATATGTAATTGTATATTGCCATATAACATAATAATCTCTATGCATCAATACTTGCCAGTATTGCATAGATTCAATGATAATATTTGGAAACAGAAGACTGTGTCAGAACCACAAATAAGTATTTTTTTAGTTAATATTGGGCATAATATAATTGGGCAGTGTAGGGGCAGGCCCGGAAAAACAAAATCTATTGCTAAATAATCATAACAAAAATGAACTTTTCCAGACGGAGCCATCAAGGAAAACTGAAAAGAAGGAGCAAATGACAAAGGCTCAGAAGCGTCGAGCGTGGGACCGCGCGGAGATCGGCCGAGCGGGCGAGAAGCCTCGTGGCTGGGACTGGGTGGACATTGTCAAGCATCTGTCGCAAGCCCCCCATCAAGCGCCGGCCTCATGACAATACACTGTTTGAACAGAGTTTTTAATTGAAGCCGATGAAATAGTGATATTGCTTGAAAATATATTTTTTAATCCATATAAAAGGAGGTTTTGACATTGTATTTTTTTGTGTGTATACTATCTGTATACTAATTTTAATTTCTTTTTTCATGGATTAGGTCAAAAGTTATTTTACCATTAATAAAATTTCAAAGTGAAAGATAAAACCACCAAGGGTGGAAAATTTTGGAGGCAGTTCGTTTTTTTGTTATTGTTTAATATAAGAAAAATGTTTTGCAATATATATATGTTAAAGACTATGCTAATGATAATTATCGATGGCCTAACCACGAAAGCCTTAGGTATTGACTTAAATTGACTGTTACTCCTTAAGCTAAAACAGAAGTGTCCTTTCACGACGTCAATAAAGCAAAAATGAGGTACTGAGACAAGCTGTTGTATGCCCTTTTCCGTTTACTTCAGTTAAAAACCAATGTGTAATTTAAATTATGTATAAAAAATTCTTAAGTTCACGTTCCTTTTGTGCAACGTTCGTTGCGACATACGCCCGCAGAAAGTGACATATTTTATACAAAGCTTAAGATTAAAATACTTATGTTTTCAAATATGTCTAATGTGATAATCTATCGGCCCTTAATTATTGCCTTAAGTATCACAAAAGTGGGACAGCGGATGCTTCATGAAGGAAACATACAGTTCATAATAAATTAAAAAGAATGAATATGGCAAAAGTTGTTTAGCGATAAATATTCATACATACAGAATTTATACAGGGGGGAATTTTGCGACGCCACCAGGAGGGAAAGTATAACTCTCAGGAAACATTACTTTATATCTTAAAGCTTAAAATTACTTTATATCTTAGCCGCGTTACTAAATACCTAATATAGACACGAAAAACTCAATTCAAAGATATTTGAAAATATACTTGCCTTTTAATACCAGGGCCTGGTAAGCTTAATTTTGAACAGGTTTGACTGCATTTTTCTTCTTTTAAAAATTAAGGAATGTTTCTTTACAGTAAAACTTGCTATCTCCATTACAAACAGTACTTTCTCTCCAGGTGGCATCGCAAAATTCCACCCTGTATATTTTCAATAGCTTCTCTATATCTTTCAGTAATTATTGAATATCAAATTTATTTTGGTGTGGTTAGTTTAGTTTCCATAGAATTACAAAAATTTTATTGCCAGCTCAATTTAAACAAACTGATTTGGTCTAACATGGCATGTTTTATATTGATGATGCAAATCTCTTGATTTGTACAGTAATTCTAACCTTTAACCTGTCAGTTTTACGGCAAGGTTGGTGCAATCTTACATATTTTCTTTTAACTCTAATACCTGGCGTTATAATTACACTGACCTCGGTAATTTCTGCTTTGGTAAAGTAAATGTCTTCATTACCAGAAATATTTATTTTAGGAAGTACCTAAATATGAATTGGATATCTCAATAGTAGAGTTTTCTAAGTGCTAACTCTATCATGTTGTATAATGTATATCTAAGACATTATATTTTCTCAGATGCTTAACAATTTTATTTTAAGCAAATTGCAATAACCTATAATAATTATTTTGTATTAGATGCAGTAAACATTTTTTTGAAATTCTATTTGTACAAGGTGTAACATAAAGGCAGCATAATACTTAAGGGTCAGTAAATATACCATTGTTAGAATACACTGTAAAAGAATTGGAGTTGTTAGGGCTGGTTAAGACTTTCACAGATTTCAATTTTTTTACTTCATCATCTATGACAGCCCTAGGTGGTTTTCATACCTACCTATGCATGAGACGCGCGAGGCGCAAATAAATAAAAAAGATACGAGGTTTTTTATTTATTTGAAATCATTATAGTAACTAAAATCGTGTCCAGTCGCATCGCATCATGTGCTACTCGTTGGGCAACGCGCTGAGCAGCGCCTCATGCATAGGTAGATATGAAAACCACTTAGGGCTGTTAAATTGTTGAGTAAAAAAGTTGAAATAAAAAATTACATAAGTCTTAACTAGCCTATAACTCGCAATTCTTTTACAGTATATGCTAACAATGGTATATTTACTGACCCTTAAGTATTATGCTTCCTTTATGTTACACCCTGTATAATCAAATTAAATGTGGTCATGTATTTGGTAACCAGAGCTTGAAAAATATAATATAGGATTTTACTGAAATATTTTGTAATATAGAATGTTCGTTTTGTTTCTTTATGATTGAATGAATATATTTGTTTAATATATCGAAATTGTTGTATTACTTCATAGTTTGATGGTATGACCGAACTGGAGGACTGACTACAGACCTTGCAAAGCCCGATAAACAAAGACAACACGAAGGCTGGCATTGTATTTGAAAAAACGTTTAATTTAAGTTACTGTGGAGACCCTGTTAGCCAATATAACTCTATTCATAATATAATTAAAGATGAATATGATTCTGTTTTTACAAGTAGACAATATTCGTAAATAATAATTTATTTAGATTTAGTGACTGGGCAACAGTGGGAGTATGCAGAAGGAGAAATAGGTTATATGAATTGTACAGTGAAAGAACTTAAAATCATAATGAGACATTTTATCAATATATTAAAAAGTATTCAAAATTGTTAATACGATTATGCGGTGTATCTAAATCTAATTCCATTAATAATGAAACTAAATATAGTATTAATATTTCAAAAACTGCATGGAATTGGGAAACTGGGAAAGCAAAAGACCCAATCACCAAATATAATTTAAAAATTAATGATGAATTGTTGTCAACTGACAGAGAAGTTGCTGAAGCATTTGAATTATTTTATACTGCCATCCCTGTGTCAGCTACTATGAGTATTAATTCATGTTCCACTCTTGCTGTCGCTGCTCAAGGAAATTGTAAATTCATGCGATATTGATTTCATCTTTAAACATGTTACTGTTCCACAAGTTTTAAAAGCATTAAAGTAAAAAATACTGCCGATTTAGATGGTATTTCTGTAAAAATTATTCAATCTGTCATTGATGGTATAGCCCCGCACTTGGCCAGTATATTTAATGAATGTGTTGATTATGATGTATTTCCTGATTTAATGAAATTGAGTAAGGTAAGGTCATTCCAATATTCAAAGCCGGTAGAATGTTTGACCCTAATAATTTTAGACCTATATCTATACTAGCAACGCTGATTAAGATTATTGAAAAATTAATTTTAAATAAAATAAAAATTTCTCATTTTTATGGCAATAGTTTAATGACTTTTAAGCAATTTGGTTTCACGCGGGGTCGCTCAACAACCGATGCCGGTGTTGAGCTCATAAAACACGTATTCAGCGCCTGGGAGGAGTCGTGTGATGCTATTAGTATCTTTTGTGACTTGTCCAAGGCATTCGACTGTGTGGATCATAATATTGCTATACTCATGAAGTTGCACCATTACGGCATAAAAAACCCAGTGCTTGCCTTGATTAAATCATATATTTTTAATAGAAAACAGAAAGTTGCAATAAATGGAGAAAGATCATCAGGATCGGCAGTGACAATGGGTCGGTGGGACAATTCCCAGGGCTCAGTTCTTAGTCGTTTCCTATTTTTAGTATATGTCAATAATCTGCCATCTATTTATTTATTTATTTCAAGGTACACACACAGATTACAATCGAAAATAAATTATTTTATACAGGGTGAAATTTATAACAATTTAGACCTAGATGGCTACCCAGTAGTCGTGTATACACAGCATTATTATATAGCGTAAACAAAGCTTAAAATTAAATACAAGTATATTTTACTTAAAATTAATAATCCGTATACAACAAAAACATTATTGAATATAGGTACATTACACAATTCAAATAATTTAATTTAATCGGTGGTTAAGAAGCAACGGAGGTCATATTGTTTACTGATGATCCTTCCTTCTTATTTAAGACCAAAAGACAAGAAACTGACTATCGAGCTGTAATTCGGCTATTCGTGCAATCTATCATTTCGATCCAAAGGTGTCACTTACAAGTAAATTTAAAGAAATAATTATTCTTACTTTCCTTTCCTTTTTATTCACAATATATTTTAGAAAATTTAATGTATGTAAGAAACACATAACCTTGTTCAAAAGAAAAAAAGATCTGCACAATGTTAACACAAGAGGAAAAAATATGCTGGCAGGTCATAATAGTAGGCTTCATGAAATGAAATGAAATGAAATGAAATGAAATGAAATGAAATGAAATGAAATGAAATGAAATGAAATGAAATGAAATGAAATGAAATGAAATGAAATGAAATGAAATGAAATATTTATTTCTCAACATTGACAATTACTTGTTCTTATTGACGTCAAATAAAACATGATTCTACCACCAGTTCGAAAAAAACCTTCGTGAAGAAGAACTGGCAAGAAACTTCACGGGTATATTTTTTTTCAAAATAAATTTACAGAGTCTCTTTATGTCTATACAAAATTATTCTTTTCTGCATCTGTTAGCCCGGCAAGTCTCCCTCCCCCCAAGTATCCAAACGACGAACACCCTCAAACGGCACCCGTTCACGAGTTAACGCGGGATCCAGCCATCGCCCTCCTCAACCAGTCAATGAAGTCACTAACTCATTCATGAGTCAATGTATACCTACGCTTTTATAATAAGGTTCCTGAGGATATACAAGGTCTTACTACTGACAAATTCAAAGAAACTATAAAGTAAAAGTTGTGTGGTAAAGCTTATTATAAACTATCCGATTATAATATTATATTATTATAATATCTTGTGGATAGACGTGTGACACCTTCGTCTTCATCGTCACTTTCCATCAGCTGAGATAAAAGACAATCGTCTAATCCTTTTTTAATAAAAACAAAATTTGGCCGATCTAGTTGTTTAGTTAGACCTAATTTCGAGCCCTTGGGTGTAATCATTGATAGGATTTTTACTAGTATTTGTAATAAAACATGTGTAATGTATCTGTTTGTTCGATGAGTTCTTCGTCCTATTGTCACTAAAGTACGTCTTATTATGGTAGCGTCGGGTGACAGGTCGCTCACTTCCCTCTAATATTTATGTATTTATTTATTAAAGGAAGACTAACAGCCAATATTACAATAATACATATCTATGATAGCAATAGTGGGGCAATTATAAGTCCTCACCTTTATAAAATAGTCCAAATTTACCACACAACTATATTCTTTAAATCACACTTAAATTTACTCCTTAAAAACTATTTACAATTACTACAATAACCTAACATTTCCGTCACTATATAAACCTATTTATTAAAAAAAATAAACATTGCTCATTACATATTGTAGAGGAGGGCGATGGCTGGATCCCGCGTTCGTCGTTTGGATACTTGGGGAGAGGGAGACTTGCCGAGCTAACAGATGCAGATAATAATAATTTCGTATAGTCATAAAGAGGTGCTAAAAATTTTTTGCACTTCTGCTTCTTCAAAAAAATTGTATTTCCCTAGAGTTTTCACTTTTCTTCCAAGTGGCATTACAAAATTTCACTCTGATACGGCTAAAATGAAGTCTGCATAATTTGCTCGTGTGGATAATTTGTATCCTCACCTCTATTTTGTTTAAAAAAGCTAGTTCTATAAAAACAAAAACGGTGCGGTCGCCCTTATTTAGGTTTAAATTTATAAATGTCACAAAACATAAAAAAGAAACATGTCATAACATGACCTTCAAGCGCTGAAATTAAATAATACTTGCAATTTCAATTTTCTTTTATATTACATTTTGAAGATATTTACAATGTTAATGAAACAAGAATGGTATACGCCAGCCGAGGTAGCTATTCACAATAAGGCGTCAGACTGCTGGGTGTCCCTGCACGACAAGGTCCTGGATTTGACTCCATTTCTAGAGCAGCAGTTTAAACTGTGCAAATGCATGAAGAACTGCTCTTGTCCTGTCAAAAGTTGGTACTGTGCCGACGACTGCGTGGAATACTGTCCTTGTGTTAAGAGAGGGTATTCTTACTGTGATGCTAGACGGGTAGGAGATACACCTTTATTTATACAACATCTAGGAAGTAGATATTTAATGTGATATGAGTTCTAGAATATGCAAAACATCATAGGTTTTTGGGCTTCGGGAAATAGGAGTTGCATAAGAAATTTGCATCCCGAAATAAGAGATTTTGGGGTGATGGGGGACAAAGTGGAGTGGGGATAACGCTTTTTAACTTCTCCGAGTGAGGAAATAAGTGTACCCAACAATTTTTTAATAAACTTTGAGGTTATATTCGGTACGAAAAGAAATGTCTAAATACAGATTTATTTTTCGTAGAAATTAATTTTGCCATAATTTCGGTCCTGGCACTTCGGCGGATGAAGCCGGATGATAGCCTATAAATGGTTATGTCTATGTATGTATTGACTTTACCCCTACACAAAACAATCCTTATAAACTCAAAATTCGAGATGCTCATGTCTAACTCCAACACGGGAAATATTCTAAAAACATATTATTTTGATAATCAATGCCAAGTGCTGTAAATTAACATTAGCAATAATTTCAAAGCCACTATTAGCGACAAATGAAAGTCTTCATGGACAGTCTTAATGACTCATTTAGTAAAATATATATTAGTTATCTACGATACCCTACTCGGTCAAGCCTACTGTATTACACTCTAACATTATCATGGCAATACAATTATAATTCCTCTGCACTATATTAACCTCAGTGTAGATAAAGACAGACAAAATACTCAAAACGAATGTTTGACAACGAATTTTTCCAACAGCTAGCAATGACAATCCTCGCGTACGCCGGCAAAGACATCAGCTATTGGTTCAAAGGCAGCGATTGGGTAATGTATACCCACCCAATAGTTGGTTCAGTGACCACATACCACCAACACGGTCATGAGTTGCGGAGACCCGTGGTGCCGTCAACGAAATGGCGCCCGTTCGACGCCGTGCCGTGGTGGCTGGATGACAAGTACGTGGTCGGGAGGATGACGGCGAAAACTCGGCCGATCACGATTACTAATATGTTGACAGGTAAGGTGGATTGTTCTAGAAAGGTTTATGTACCTACTAGATGTCTGTGTTAATTTATCCGGAGTTAACGCTTAAGTTTTCAATTCAGCCTGTATGTTAGGTAAGATACTGTCTGTTTGAGCCATAGAAATCAAAAGTGATTTGAGCTAACTAAGTGTCGAAAATTACATTAGTTTGTGCAAGTATTTAACAATGATTGGGTGACACAAAGATTATATAATAATTTTGAGAGATTATGTTCACTGACCTGTAGATTTTCTATGTACACTGAAAACATTTCATACAAAATGACAGCCAATTTTTTGTTCTAATTAGAGCGCCTCTTTTTTTTTCGAAATGGACACTTTATGTATGGCTCTATTAGCCTATTAAATTTTACCGGATTTTGTGGCCTAGCGCTGAGGGCGCTTAGCCGGAACTTAATCTACTCCTACATACGATACGCCTGCCTCAACAGGTGCTTACCTTGTTAGCTATAATTTTCAATGCCTGCTTCGACCTTAGCTACTTTCCAAAAGCTTGGAAAGAAGCGACAGCCATAGGCATTCCCAAGCCGGGTAAACCTCTGAATATCCCGGCTAATCAGACCCATCAGCCTCCTCAAGGCCATGTCTAAACTTCTCGAGAGAGTCATACTCTCTCGAATGCGGAACCATCTGTTTCCAACGGATGGTTCCGCATTCCATCGAATCAAGTCAAATCAAATCAATCGATGGCTCAGCAAGTCCATCGAATCGTTGAGTACATACTCGATGGCTTTTATCCGCGGCGTAAGAAAACGGTCGCAGTTTTCGTTGATGAAGCCAAGGCTTCAAGTCTGGCACAGCGGTCTCGTTTAAAAACTCTTTAAAATAGGCTTACCGGATCGCCTAGTTAGAATAAAAGCGTCCTTTCTCAAAGATCGTACGTTTCGTCTAAGACATAAAGGCGCGCTTTCCGCGCCTTATTTCATAAAGGCTCAGTCCTCGCGCCTCTATTGTAAACTGCCTCGAAATGCCTCGAACTCGCCCTCTTTGTCGATGACACCACCCTTTACACCAAAGGCCTCAGTGTCCTGGGTCTCGTCATCAATCTCCAAAAGGCCGTAAACGAACTCGGTGCATGGTTTAAAAATGGCGCATCGATGTGAACCCAGACAAGAGTTCTGCGGTTTAATTCGACTGCAAACACCGTCGCGTCGCCGACAATCCCCACGGTCGAATGTTAGGTATTCTCATCCCCTGGAAGCGCACTACTAAATACTTAGGCGTCACCTTACACCAGACGCTTTCTTTTAAGCCACACGTCGATAGAGTAATGAAATTCGCCCGTTTTTACTTAGGCCGCCTATATAGTATGTTATGTAGAAAAAGTAAAATGTCTTTCAGAAACAAACGTACGCTTTATAAGACCTGAGTTAGACCCGTCATGACATATGCCTCGCCAATCTTTGCCCACGCCAAACCCTCCGTCCTGCACAAACTGCAGGTAGTTCAAAATCTCTTCTGCCGCGGGGCCACAAACGCACCTTGGTACGAGCGTAACGCGGACATGCACAGAGATCTTGAACTACCTACAGTGCAACAGCACCTCAAAACACTCTCAGAATCGTTCTTTAAACGCTCCGAAACCCACCCCAATCCATTAGTTCGAGATTCAGTCTCGTATACTACCCCTGTCTTAGATTCGAAGTTCAAAGTCGCTAGGCCGAGCAACGTGCATACGAACGTGGCGAAGCAGCTGACGCTAGATCTCGAAGCCATTCTGGCCGCAAATTCTATTTCTAATGTAAATTCGAATTAATTCAATTTTTATTTTCATTTTGAGCACCTTCAGTGCTATGTAAATCCCAGCGGGTGACCCCTTCTGGGCCCCTCTAGCGCGGCCTCTTTCTCCAATTGGTGAATCGCTCGGATGAACGCTGTGTGGCAAAAATTGCACGAGTCATTCAGGGGGTATTTTTAGTGGGTAGTGGCTCTGGTAGGCCCGGAGCGAGTCCCACATAACCCCGATCGCGCGGGGTATGCGTTAGAGCATTTTTATCCTACTGCCCTCTCCGTGGAGGGGAACAAAAAAAAGCCGGAACTAGTTTGAAGCGCCACTAGCGATTACTCTTAGGAAGTTTTTGACGTAAAACTGAAATAGTTTTCCGTCATTTTCTAAAGGACAACCCCGGTTTTGGGCCTAGCAGACTCAGGAGAAATTTGCATAATAAATCGGTATTTTTAGTTTGGTATTTAAAAATGACTCAGATGTCCACGTACTTATTAGTATTTTTGAAAACTGATTATTTTTAATAAAATACATTAATACAGTTTATATAATTTTATACAATTACGTAGTTATTATATCAAAGTGTGCAATAGTTTTGTTTTTAAATGTTTATCAATATGAAATTATGGTTTTTAGAAACAATTTATCATAATACAACATCATCTAGGGTAGATGTAAAATAAATTAGAAACTACTGTATTTTACAAGAATAATTTCAGTTAATTAATAAAACAGGTTAAAGCTGACATTTTAGTGCCTTTGCGTATTTTAATTTGTCAGTTTTATTGTTAGAGAACCACGCGCTGCCTCCAGCACCAAAATGGCGAAAATCAAACAAACACAAAAACCATTTGACAATAGCCAGTGTAGTGATATTAATATATGTCAGAGTTTATGTTTATCATCTTGTTAGAATAACTACAACGTAAATTCCATCGTTATCAGTATGGTACTTTAAAAGCTCTGAACGTGCAAATACCATAAAATACAAAAAAGTTTAACTAACACTGATGAAATCAAAATTCTTAAGCGTGGAAATTATTAAGGTCTGCATTGAAAATCCAAATACCTATATTTTAGCATAAACAATTAAAAAAAGAACGTGTTAGGTTTGTGTATAGAAGACATAGCGATGAGATATTGGTATCGTATAATAATAAGGGGCAAACAAAATGTCATTATTTTCTTTATTTTATTCGAGTCTACATTTAAGCCCAGTTGCATAGTTTTACTACCCAAACCTAATATGTATTACTTAAATTATATTCAATTTTATTGTGGTATTAGAATCAACAAACCAATCTGCATTTTGTATTCCAGCTTCATCAGTTACCCTGGAAGTTTGTAGCGAAGAATCGATCTACCAGATCATGATGCGGTACCTGCCACACAATTCCCACCTGACCTCGTACACCTTTAGATACATGAACAGAAATCTGTGCCTCAACAAGACGCTGGCCGAGAACGGCATCCCTGATGAGAGAGAGCTCTTCAACGAACTGGGGCTGCCGGAAAACACGCACATACCGTCCTTGCTGGTGTATTATAACGATGATTTGACTGTTGGTAAGTTTGTGAAGGTGTCGTGGTGGGGGTAAAGTTTAATGTAGAGGAACCGACTGGATGAGACTGAGCATGTTCTCATGGTTTGCACAGACAAAGAACGTAGATATACAAATACTTTTGTCATAGTAGAAGGGTTTCATTTGCTTTGAGCGTGCCTGGAGCCGTATCATGTATGCGTGGTTGTTGGGATGGATGTATTGGATTAAGGGATGGGACAGCATAAAATATCCAATAATAATTGATTAATCCCTACGTTTCATGATGGCCCCGAGTACGTTTGCCGCTTACCATCACGTGGATCGCTTCCTCATTAGCTAGCTATGAAGAAGTATAAAAAAGGAACATGTAATGCTAGGAACGCCGCATATTCTATCCCCATATCAGAGATATTCCTGTCAACCTTTTAGCCGGCAAGCGAACATGGTGTGGTGTGGTAACATGCCAATGCGTGTGTTCCGAAATATTACCCAGTATACTGGCCAGTGCTAATGACGTCATGAATACGCCATGTTTATCGATGTGCCATCACTTTGTACTGGTGAGGCAAGTGTTACGTTGTTATTATATCAAACGGGCGTGTGTGCATCAGATTTGAGGATGTTTTTTATTATATTGTCTATTACTTGCAATAATTACATCCCAACAAAGTCATCAATAATTTTTGGCGGAAGGAGCAAATATAGGGTCTTATAGATTAACCGTATCTAAGAGGAATGCGAAAAAGCCAGCTTTTTGATTGTGTTTGTGAGTCAACGCACTGCCCAGTATATTTCGAAACGAATCAGTATGACATCGATTTATGACGTCATCGGCACTGGCTAGCATGGTGATTTATATTTCGGAATACATGCAACATGGGGGTTAAGGAATTCATTCGAATCAGACAATCTCATACGAAACCCAATAAAATACCTGCTGGACTAATGAAAACCTAGGACCTTGTTCGATGCTTTGCATTTCTACGTAAGTACTATGCATATTTTGATAACACTAGTCCTTCGACCATTTACAGATCCTCCAACTGAGTACTGCTACTGTCAAGACGACGAGGTAGACATGTGCATGGTGAACCGCCCTTCCAGGCTGTGTGAACTGTGAAATGAATCCTGTCATAGTTTACACTGGAACAAGATTAATAAAATTTTTATGCAAAATTGAAAACATAAATTGATAGTTAAGAAAAAATTGTTGTTTCTCTTAAGAAAAAATGTTGACCTTACCTGCGAAACCATGACTTGATGATTGATGACACTTTAGTATAAAATTCGTAAAGCCAGGTTTAAATAGTGCTAGTCTTATGTAAATCTTTCAGTCCGAATAGAAATTGACAGTTATGGAAGAACATTTAACTGACTAACCGGCTAACTCCCAGTTCGTATCTATTTACATATAAAATTATCAAAGAAATAAATACAGACTTAAAGCTCATATCAAACTAAGTGAAGTTTGGGCTTGACGCACGCAAATGTTTGTTTTGACGACCGAGTGGCGTAGTGGTAAGCCTTGCCTCATACGCTGAAAGTCCCAGGTTCGAGACCTGGCCGGGGCATTCATTTGTGTGGTGAACACAGGTGTTTGTTCACGGGTCATGGTTGTTTATATATGTATTTTTATTCTGGGTTCCCCCCAGTTCGCTGTATGGTCATCCTAACACAAGCAAGGACAAAAAAAAATAAATGGAAAAAAAGGAGGTTCGTAATTGGCTTAGAGGTATCACATAGTCATAAATCTCTGATAACATTAGCTGTAAACCTACCTGAAATTTCTAAAATAAAAAAAATATGCATTTATTCTGAATTTTTACCAGAGAAAGGTCAGCAAAAACATTTATTGTTTGATAATTATTAAGTATCAAGCGAATATGTTTTTTAAGTTCGCTGACCTGAGTGACCAATTGGAACACATCTATGTTAAAGGCTCTTGAGCGCGTGTATTCGAAAACTGCTATATTTTATATACCACTTTTTGACTACATTTCTAATTAAAATATACTCATTGAAATTGAGTATTTTCCGAGATTCTAAGTTTTTATAAGCCCTTTAGTAAAATAACTGAATAGGGTGACTGTGAAGCAAGTCTTTAAAGATTATAGTCTATTTTTCTCTTTTTAATTTTTAAGAAAAGTTAATTAATTTATGCAACGATCATATATTGTATTAAATGTCATATTTTTGACAATATTTCGCTGATTTTTCAATAATCAGATAAATTTAATCAGTAGACTAATTTGACACTTGACTTTGTACGGAAAATATGTCAAATTCTCTTTTTTATGGAGTCGGTTATATACTTTTAGAGACATTTCTAGAGGAGCTGATGAATGGATGTTTAGGCGGGACGTTAGCTGGTTTAATTTATTTTACTTTGTTGGTCTCAGAGTATATTTTGTCGGTGTATAGGTTGGGATATTTCTTTACAAGCTTACAAACTTCGAGAATATATTAGGTCCTTAGTCCTCACACATGAAATTGGTGTTTTGTCGTACTGGCCACTATAATCTGTATTATCTCCTCTTTGGTTAAGAATTCCAATTTCATATTTATACAGCTATTAAATTGACTCAAAAAAAGTTACTTGTCAGCGTGTGGTGGACTAGTGCCAGTCTCGTTCACTACAGCTTTCTTAAATCTGGCCATACGATTACGGCAGATGTTTATTGTCAGCAACTGCAAACCATGATGGAAAAACGGAAAAAAACCATGATGCTAAACAACCGAGGCTGGTCAATCGCTCTAAGCCACTGCTGCTTCAGGACAACATTAGACCACACACTGCACATCAGACGGCTACCAAATTAGAGGAGCTTCAATTGGAATGTCCTAAAAAGACATCCACCATACTCCCCGGAACTTGTTCAATCATATTACCATTTTTTCGAAATTCAGTGTAAGTTCTTACAAGGGAAAAAGTTTAACTCCGATGGGGCAGTCAAAAGCGCCTTCAAAGATTTTATTGATTCCTGTCCGAATGGTTATTTTCGTAAAGGGATCAATGAACTACCTATGAGATGGCAAAAGTCCATAGATAGAAATGGTACATACTTTAATTATATAAATACATTATATTTTTTTAAATCGACTTTATGTTCTTTACAAAATGCCAATTTCATATGTGATGACCTAATAATAATACATACATAGATGGAGTAATTTTTGAATTATAAAATAAGATTTGCAAATTTCTGTATTATCTATATTAGCTATAGAGCTCTAATTAATTTGTTTGGGTCGTAAAAACAGATATGGCATCTAAACTGTTACCCCACAGGATATAGTTGAGCCAAGAATAACCGAGAGCATAGGTGGTATAATAATAAAAATAAGTTAATACTTCAGCAGCTAAAATAAAAATAAAACCAAACATGAACAACAGAGCAGGGAACGTAATTTAACTAGTTTATAAGGACACAATACCTACACGAATCTTTATATACGTAAATAAATCTCCAGACAATCACACCAACTGTATGGCCCAAAGTAAGCAGAGTATGGATGACCATACAGCGAACTAGGGGGAACCCAGAATAAACTTACACATCATTATAAATATACATATATAACAAATATCAACAACCATGACCCGAGAACACACATTTATGTTCATCAAACAAATTAATACCCCGGCCAGGACTGAAACCTCCGGCGTATGAGGGCTCTACTAACCATTACGCTACTCGGTCGTCAATTAAATTTATTAAAATTAAAATTAAAATGTAATCTATTGCAATTAAATTTAACATAATAAACTTTCCGGCCACGCTACACTTGTATGGAGAGTAAATTACCCATGTAATAATGCCGCTCAAAGTAATAGAATACTTATTATCCCGAGATACTCCATAAATTAATATTTCATACAACAAACTCTACGTAACTTTCTTCTGCAACATATTGTACAAATAACGTCACACCAAAGAAACACTTATAATAGTTATTGTTATTACTCCAAACCTTATATCAGTACGTCACGTCACTACGCCATAAGGCTCGCTGTGCTCGGCGGAGCGCGGTTCCTGCGACTCCGCGAGCCAGTGGAAGGCAAGCCCCCTTTGTTTGACGAAGGGGACTTAATGGGGGATAAACGCATTTCTTTACTGCTCGTAATGCTCAAATGTATTTAATATTGGAATTTAAGTTTGTTTATATAATGTTACATTATCAAAACATGCACGGGTCAAAGCCCGTGGTAGGTTTAGTACAGTTTATTGCTGTGATCCATTTGAATGAGAATCTACCTATTCCCTTGACGTTTCGTTCCAACAAAAATAAACCTAAAATAAAATATATTTCAATAAAAATAGGTACTAAGCACGTGCTAAGCTCAATTCTATAGACTGACTGACTCTAAATAAATAAATTAAATTGGCTGAGTTCCTTTATTAAGAAGAGTTTTCTATTTTTAACTCCCGACGCAAAAATATGGAAGTTATTAGTTTAACGTATGTGTATGTCTGTGGCATCGTATCTCCTGTGCGAATGGACCATTTTTTATCCGTTTTTATACATGAAATCAGCCTGATTTTAAAACTCTAACAAGAGCTTGGAATTAATATGTTATAGCTAGTGATAGCCAATCTACCTTGATGCTATTTAGGCAATTGTTTAATAATTCTGTTCGTATTGTAAACCCTGACATTAATAAGTGTGCTTTAAATACGTAAAATTAATAAAAACGTTTCTTTTATGTGGTAGCTGTCAATAAGAATTCATATTTAATGCAAAAAATTTCTTAATATTTTCTATACATTCATATATTTTTGTCAGCCATGTTGGCTAAGAACAGTAACTAACGCCATAAGCCTCAGACCTTACAAGACAACTTTTCAAAAGAAACTTGCCCACTCAGTGAGCGAAATCGTTATTTCTACTTTTTAAATAGCTACTTATTTGCGTACTTACAGTGTGCGACCACCACGCTTGCGCAGTTCTGTTAATTCACCCACTTGCTGCCCGAATTATAGTGGCTGCGACCCCATGCAAAGGTTTACAAAAATAACTATAAGGACGCCGAACGACATTCGTTGTTGCTCTACCATAGAGAAAAGTGAGTGAATGAGAGAGGACGCGTGTTTGACGTTTCAAGCGCGGGAATTCGTGTGACGTTTGTTTGTTTTGAATGTAGTTTGAACTTGATTAGATTCCTTTATCATTTTGACTTTTGAATTTTTTTGTGGGCATTTGGTGTTTTTGTGTTTTGTTTCTGTAAAAAAGAACGATTGATCAGGTTTAAACTTGGTAAGTGGAGTTCCTTGTTTATAAACACATACATTATTTTTAATAACAAATAAATATATTTTCGTATTTTGTTACGTAGGTGCAAAAAGTTATAATCAACAGGTTTAGATGAATTATCACTAAGACTATTACAGAAATGGTACCTTCTACTTGAATACGAAATTTCAGTTTTGTTTGTAAAAAATTATTTACGATACTTTTAAGATATCGATAAGTACCTATATTTGACCAATGTAAGAAAGCACCTGCACGTCGGTAATGTTCATTTGTAATTTGTAAGGACCTGAGGATCTTTTTTGTTGGCTACAAAAAACGCTGCAAATTAATAGAATGAAGTCTTTTCATTTCTTGATAGTTACATACATGACAAAGTTTGTGTGTCCTAGTGTTCATTTGTTTTTCTTCGCGAAGAAATTAGATTAGATAAATCTAGGCTTAGATCAAGTATAGATGAAGTAAAAATTCACCGAGCAAAACTATACCTAAGTTCTTACGAGAACCTTAAGTATCTTTTAAACTGTGAGTGCAGCCGTTAAAAATCGTTGTTCGGGGCAGAAATAGGTAAGTACAATATGATGCAACTGAAAAAAGTCACTACGTGACACCAACTTAAAGAACTTATTTGCAATTAACAATTTTACTCTAGGGGCCTATTGCTCCAATAAAGTATAATTCAGTGCAAACCATTAAATATTCGCGAGTAAACACAAATTGCCTTTCGTTAACTCATGAACGGAGAACACATTCTTTATCCCAGGAGACTCTGGGGATTTTATGTTGTTGAAATTGTCCCTAAATTAGAAATAGATTTTATATTAAATTAATGAAGAGCGATTTTGTAGGCAGTGTACATAACGAAATGTAATAATTTACTAAAAATAGGAACAAACAAGAATAGGCCCCTATACTAATCTCTACATGGTTTCTGCAGAATAATGTCTATGAAGGAGCGTTCGTATCCTATGTAAGCAGATACAGTTTTGAAAGGACACACAAAGGATTTTTGGGCTCAAATCATATCTTGCCTGTACTGGAGTAGTTGGCAGTACTTGTGGCTAACAAAGCGCTAACACAACAGTCTTTGGAATCGGTTTCCAAGCTTTGGAATAAATTGGCTTGCATCTGTTTACTTCAGATAATTATTAGAGTTTTAAGGGTTTTTTTGTAAATATTTGGTCCAGTAATAGGTTCAGGTGCAACATTGATAATAATAATAATAATAATAAATCCCCAGACAAACACACCAACTGTATGGCCCCAAAGTAAGCAGAACTTGTGTTATGGATGACCATACAGCGAACTGGGGAATACTACCCAGAATAAACATACATATATAAATACAAACAACCATGACCCGAGAATAAACATCTGTGTTCATCACACAACTGAATGCCCCAGCCAGAACTCGAACCTGGGACCTTCAGCGTATGAGGCAGGTATTTAGTTTCCTTGCCCATGTTGTACTTAATACGCAGTTACATATAATGCCTACATTATTACTAATGTTTATTCCAGTCAAGATTCAAACCCTAGACTCTGATTATAAAGCGTATACAAAGCGTGTGTTTTTTTAGATATTTCCAACAATTAACGTGTCATGTAATTACACTTTGCGAACAAATATTAACTGGGAGGGGTGGCAGACTGCCAAAATTAAATAAAGGTCGATCTGTTTGCCGAATTAAAAGCTTTTAGTGCCGAAATGAAAGTGATATTGATTTCGCACCCCTCCGAAGCCACCCCATTTCTTTTACACTGCAATTTTGGTTGTTAACTGACCTTCGGGGTTCCGAGCAAATTGGTATTATTATTCGGTAGCATGCGATGGTGCATCAATTTTATTAATGGTCTTTTCATTTTTATTACTCATGTTGAGGCAGAAATAGCATGAAGGTAATTTGAGTTTGTCGATCGCTATGTAAAATTAATAATTTATCACGTCTTAGATGAGAAGGGCAATGAATTCTTTCCATGTGTAAAGTTTATAGCGGAACTGTTTAGAACTTTTGATCAATTCCAAGACCCTATCAAGCTGAACGTTGCTTAAGCTTAGCAAATATATACTTAAGCTCAGAGAGACGCACCAACAGTACCTATACAAAACGTGTGTCTTCAGCGAACTTTGGGAGAACAAATATACATATAAAAGACCCAAAACAACACACATATTTTCTGCCTGCCTAAACCTACCACAACTCAAGTCCAGACCAGGATGACGAAGAACTTCCATCAATAGCACATCTGAAGCGTTACGGTACCCAATAGTTGACCAACAATTTATAAATAAAAAAGCCTATTATCGATTATATACAATAGCTGTATGAAATTGGTGTATTGTCTATGGAGACTGCTTCCTTTACTCCAAGACATCCGGCCAAAACACTGGAATCTCATTGAAGAGCTTAAACAATAGAGCTTTCTTATTTTTCAATTCACTGAGCTTTTGCGTCGTCATGTTTGTAAGATAATGAAATGGAGAATGAAAAATGTAGAGACATGCTTCTAATTAAAAACATAGAAGCTATCAACAACGTACGATGCGTATTGCTTGTCGAAATTTCGACGTAATTTTTGCATTGGTAAATATTTTGCCTCGTAGATTTTTTGAATGGTATTCCAGGCAGTATTCGAACTCCTTCTGAATTGCTGTCGTGATCGAGGGCTCAGTAGCCTAGTGGCTATTGTATCAACAATCGAGGTGTGCGGGCTTGTATTCCTACCTATACAATCAGAAAGTGTGAAGTATACCACTGATTTTTAAATATTTTTAAACAGTGTGTTGTTTATTTCCAGATTTTTTCTGATCAGAGCTCGTATTGTCAAAATGGCGACACTACCGATCTTCGTGTCACTCAGCAGGTGAGTCGCAAACTTATTTCTAGTTTTCTATAGTTTTTTTCTGTATAAACCAGTAATTATGTAACACAAAGCCAAGCTAGATTAGCGATGTGAATATAATCCTTGTTAATTGTTAGTTTTGTAACACCAACTTGTCAAATACACCTACTTACTGCTTCTAGCGGTGGTAGAGATTCTAAGTTGAGATCTATTCGAGGGCGGTAAATTCAAATTCAAATATTTATTTCTCAACATTGACAATTATTGTTCTTATTGACGCCAAAAGAACATGACTCTACCACCAGTTCCGATAAACCTTCGTGAATAAGAACTGGCAAGAAACTTCGATATTTTTTTCAAAATAAAGTTACAGTGCCTTTTATGTCAATACAGAATTACTCTTATCTGAATCCGTTAGGTCGGCAAGTCTCCATTCACCCAAGTATCCATTTTTTTTGTTCCCCTCCACGGATCGGGCAGGAGGATAAAAAATGCACTGACGCATACTCCGCGCGCGCGATCGGATTTAAGTGGGACTCGCTCCGAGCCTACCAGAGCCCTACTCACTAAAAACCCCCTGAATGACTCATGCAATTTTTTGCCACGCAGCCTTCATCTGAGCGACGACCAAATGGCCAAAGAGGCCGCGCTAGCGGGGCCCAGAAGGGGTCACACGCTGGGATTTACATAGCACTGAAGGTGCTCAAAGCACTCATGGTGAATACATAGCACTGAAGGTGCTCAAAATTAAAAAAAAAATTGAATTAATTCGAATTTACATTAAAATTAGAAGTTGCGGCCTGAAGTGCTTCGAGATCTAGCTTTAGCTGCGTCGCTACGTTCGTGTGCACGTTTCTCGGTCTAGCGACTTTGAACTTCGAATCTAAGACATGCGTAGTATATGATAGTGAATCTAGATCGAACTAGAGGATTGGGATGGGTTTCGGAGCGATTGAAGAACGCTTCAGAGAGTGTTTTGAGGTGTTGTTGCACTGTAGGCAGTTCAAGATCTCTGTGCAGGTCCGCGTTGCGCGTACCACGGTGCGTTTGTGGCCCTGCGGCAAAAGAGATTTTGAACTACCTGCAGTTTGTGCAGGACGGAGGGTTTGGCATGGGCAAAGAATGACGAGTCTAACGCAGGTCTTATAAAGCGTACGTTTATTTCTAAAAGACATTTTACTTTTTCTACCTAACAACATACTATATAGGCGGCCTAAGTAAAAATGGGCGAGTTTCGTTACTCTATCGACGTGTGGTTTAGAAAGAAAGCGTCTGGTCTAGGGTGATGCCTAAGTATTTGGTACTGCGCTTCCAGGGGATGGGAATGCCTAACGTTTGGATGTGGAAATTGTAATCGGCGATACGACGGTGTTTGCAGTCGAAGTAAACCGCAGAACTCTTGTCTGGGTTCACATCGATGCGCCATTTTTGAAACCATGCACCGAGGGCGTTTACGGCCTTTTGGAGTCTGGTGACGAGACCCGGGACACTGAGGCCTTTGGTGTAAAGGGCGGTGTCGTCGGCAAAGAGGGTGACTTCGACGTCTTTCGGTGAAATGGGAATGTCGTTAGTGTACACGGTGTACAACAGAGGGGCGAGGACTGAGCCTTGAGGGACTCCAGCCTTTATGAGACGAGGCGCGACAAGCGTGCCTTCATGTTCAAAACGAAACGTACTGTCTTTGAGAAACGACGCGATTATCCTCACTAGGCGAACCGGTAAGCCTATTTTGTAGAGTTTATAGACGAGACCGCTGTGCCAGACTTTATCGAAAGCCTTGGATACGTCAAAGGAAACTGCAACCGTTTTCTTACGTCGCGGATAGAAGCCGTCGAGTACTCGATGATTCGATGGATTTGCTGAGGGCAGGAGTGCTGAGCGCGAAAGCCAAACAGGTGGGGAATGATGAGGGGATCACCATCCGTTGGAAACAGATGGTTCCGCATTCGAGAGAGTATGACTCTCTCGAGAAGTTTAGACATGGCCTTGAGGAGGCTGCTGGGTCTGTGATTAGCCGGGATATTCATAGGTTTACCCGGCTTTGGAATGCCTATGATAGTCGCTTCATTCCAAGCTTTTGGAAAGTAGCTAAGGTCGAAGCAGGCATTGAACATGATAGCTAACAAGGTAAGCACCTGTTGAGTTAGGTGCTTAACTGTGTGACGGTTGTCTATTTCGACCTCTTTTTGTCAGTAAATTTTATTTTTTTGTTGTTCCCGACGTAATTTTAAACTAGGAATTACGTAGTGTCGGAGAACGGCAATGTTTTGATTTGACAAGTCAGTCACGAAAAATTATCCATCAAAGCAACTTGAATCTATTTATTTATTATTTTCCGAGTTTATTATTCCAAATTACATAGTTAAGATATTTTATTATCGATAATCAAAGTTCTTTTTAAGAAACCTATATTTATTTTTTACGTTCACGAGTGTGCGTAGCCAAAATTGTTGGTAAGGATTCTCATTCATTAAAATTTATTTTATTGTTATTTTTTCTTTTCAGATCAAATTTAATTGTATTAATATTTCTGTTCTATTTTGTGTGACTATTTTTTATTTCAATTTTGTTTATATTTTTCTGTTTGTATTTACAGGCATCTTTGTATATTTTAAATTTTACCGAAAAAATAAACACAGAAGAGAATTTTGTGTTTTATTGAAACTACGCTACATACTGGCGCCCGAATATTCAAACGTAGTTTATGGAGAAGAGAGGAGAAATTGCAACAGAAGGAACAAAAGGAACAGAAGAATTGCAACATTAAAAATAATTTTTTTATAATTATTATTGAGGTCAGGCATAAAACTTTATTTGTTACCATTTTCAATCATTAACATTCACTATAATATATTATATCTATATATATTATATAATATAATATATCTACTATAATATATCAAAATACTGCTAAATTATTCAGACATTTAAGTTTCTTTAGTTTCTTTCGTTATAATATCCTTGAAGAAATTTTCTGAAGACACAACATTCTATAACCCAGTAATTTCACTATTTAAATAACATTTTCTATTCATTTTCATCACTTGAAAATACGTATATTTTTAAGGCTCTATTCTGCATAACGACTATTAACAAATTTGTTTCACTTTAACATTTTTTTTTGATTTTGCAATGAATTTTTCACAATTAAATAAACCTGAAATAATTTATGAATTAAAAATCAGAAATATAAATTTTTCTTCGACGCAATCTGTAGACGAACTACGATCATTATTATTAAATATTAATGTAGATTCTGAAACAGAAATTTTACAAAATAGCCCTGAAGAATTTTCAGAAGATATTAATACCATTAAAAAAAATTTAAAACTTGTTGAAGCTTGTATAAACTCTTATCCTATTAGGAAACAAAAAATTTCACCTTATTTAACTCATATAAGAACAAGATTAGGCCTCATTGACATTACATCAGATTTATCTTCAGAGCAGTTAGATTTAATAAATTCATGTTGGAATGATTTAACTCAATTAGACTCACGTTTTAAAAATTTGGAAAAATCACCAACACATTCCACATATCATTCCGCAGAATCTATACAAAATATTAATCTACAACCCCTTTCTTTTTTCGAAGCATTAACTGATAAGGTCAGTAAAATTACAGAAAATCGAACTAACAATGATTTAAAAAGATTTATTTATAAAGGTGAAGGTTGTCCAAAGGATTTTATTCAAAAACTTGAAGAATTTTCACAAATAAAAAATATTTCTGAAAAATCTTTATTCTCACATATTTATGATATTTTATCTGGATCTGCTCTTGATTGGTTTAGAGCTAGAAAGTCGACTATTAATGACTGGTCATCTTTCCGATCGGCATTGTTGAATGATTTTGCAATTACCGATTATGATTATAAACTAAAAAAAGTAATCGATGCTCGTAAACAAAAACATAATGAGAGAATTATCATCTACTTTGCTACAATGGAATCTCTTTTTTCAAAGCTCTTGGAACCAATGTCCGAAAAAGAAAAAATTAATACTCTTGTTAGAAATCTTAAACCTGAATTTACATTACGTCTTTCACCTACTGATTTACATACTGTAAATTCCCTCTTGGAATCATGCAAATTTATAGAAAGCATTCTCCAAGTTTCTAATAATACATCTTACTACTCTTCATCATCACCACCAGATCATTATCATTCTTTTCCTATTCCTTCTACATCAAATTCTAATAACAAATCGTATAATAATACTCTACTTTCACATAATCAACCATATATTCCTGAATTTCCTTTTAAAGCTTGTACATATAATTCCATAGCAGCTGTAGCTAATCCATTACCTAATACTGTAGCTGCAATTAATAAAAATCAGAATTTTTATAAATTCACTTGCCCACGTTGTAGATCTAATACACATTTATTAAAAGACTGTACTAACACTAATATAGTGTGTTTTCGTTGTGGAAAAAAAGACTTTATTACTAGTAAATGTCGTAATTGTAATAAGTCGATTTCAAAAAACTAAATTACGAGGAGTGCATAAACAAAAATAATGGTATTAAATCATCAAATTTTGACAAAAAAGATTGGGATACATGGTTAAAAACTTTAACAATTTTTTTTAAATCTTATAACACTTGTGCTCTCCTCTTTAATAAAACATCAGATTTTGAACGTCCTTATTTACATATAAAAGTAAACGATTTAATTTTAAATGGTCTTTTAGATAGTGGTAGTGCTATCACTATATTGGGTAATAATTCTCATAAAATTTTATCACAACATGGTCTTTTTATGCAAAAAAGCTGTTTAATAAAAGGTAATGTTGCAAACGGACAAACTATTTCTTCTATCGGCATTATTACTCTTCCTACTTTTTATAACAATAAATTTGCGTTAATTACAGCTCATGTGATCCCAGAAATCACTGAATCACTCATTTTGGGTATTGATTTTTGGAAAACTTTTAATCTTGCTCCGGATATTCTTAGTAACATCACATTACAACCTTCAAATTTAAACTCATCTTTTCTCATTAATACAGATTCTAACTTTCATTTACATGAATACCATTCTTTAACAGACACACAAAAAATTATTGCAGATGCAATTATGGAAAAGTTTAGGTTGATTTCAACTGAATGTAAACCTTTAGGTCGTACTCATTTAGTCGAACATTTCATCGACACTGGAGACCATCCACCTATTCGTCAACGCTGTTACAGACTTTCTCCTGAGAAACAAAAAGCTCTTTGTAAAGAAGTTGATGATATGTTACAATTAGATGTCATTGAACCCAGTGACAGCCCATGGCTGAACCCAATTATTATTACACCTAAAAAAGATGGTACTTGGCGATTTTGTATTGATAGTCGTAAATTAAACGATATCACAAAAAAAGATGCTTACAAACTTCCTTTCATTTCTGATATATTAGATAACCTTAAAGATGCTAAATTTATATCATCTATTGACATTGCTAAAGCGTTTTGGAATATTCCCTTAAAAAAAGAGGATAAACTCAAAACTGCATTCCATGTTCCAGGCCGAGGAATGTTTCAATTTAAAGTTATGCCATTTGGTTTAACTAATGCACCTGCTACTCAACAAAGATTCATTGAAAATCTACTAAATGATCTTACAAATGATAATAATGTTTTCTATTTTATCGACGATATAGTCTGTATTTCTCAAACCTTTGAACAACATGTCGATATACTTACTAAAATTCTTAAAAAACTTTCAGATGCCAATCTCACAGTCAATTTTCCAAAATGTTCATTTTTCCGGAAAGAATTAAAGTACTTAGGCTATGTAGTTAATGAAAATGGTTTAAAAACGGATCCTAAAAAAGTTCAAGCTATTCTTGATATACAAACTCCAAAATCTGCTAAGGAGGTCAAACGTTTTTTGGGTACTGCCAGCTGGTACAGACGTTTTGTACCTAATTTAAGCACTCTTGCAGCACCGTTAACTAAATTAACTTCTACAAGCAAAAAATCACCTCCATTTAAGTGGTCTGATGAAGCTGAAATTGCTTTCAAGGCTATTAAGCAAGCTTTAATTAGTACACCAGTTCTGGCATGTCCAGATTTCTCTAAACCATTTGCTGTTCATTGTGATGCCTCTTCCTACGGCATTGGCGCAATGTTAACTCAGGAAGTCGATAATATTGATAAACCTATTGCTTATATGAGTAAATCACTTACAGGCGCTCAAAAGAATTATTCAGTCACTGAACGTGAACTTTTAAGTGTTATTACGGCACTAGAACATTGGCGTTGTTATTTAGATAATGGATTACAATTTACAATTTATACTGATCACGCAGCCCTTCAATGGTTTATGCATTTAAATAATCCTACTGGCAGATTAGCTCGATGGAGTATTCGTTTATCTATGTTTAATTTCGTAATTAAACACAAAAAAGGCTCAGATCATGTCGTACCAGATACTTTATCACGTATAAAACCAATTGATTTAATTAATTTTTCTACTTCTCAAACTAAAGACACTTGGTATTTAGCAATTTATAATAAATGTTTATCATTTCCTTCTAGTACTCCGGATTACATGATTCATAATAATAAATTGTTTAGATTTTGTAGATCTAACACATTATTTAACTCTGAATTTAATTGGAAACAAGTAATACCATTAGAATTTAGGGAATCTGTTATTACACAAAATCATTCTACTCCTCAAACGGCACATTTTGGTATTTTTAAAACATACCATAGAATTAAAAATCTCTATTTTTGGCCTGGTATTTATAAAGACGTAGCCATGTTTATTGCTAAGTGCGAGACTTGTTTAGCTACCAAGCACCAAAATCAAAACTTAATTGGTTTAATGGGCAAACCCAAACATTGTTCACGCCCTTTCCAATGTTTATCCATAGATTTGATAGGTCCACTTCCTACTTCACGTAAGCAGAATAGATTTCTATTTGTAGTTACTTGTTGTTTTTCCAAATATTGTTTGTTATTTCCAATAAAACATGCAACCGCTTCTATTATTCGCCATATATTGGACAATTTAGTTTTTATGGTTTATGGAGTTCCAGAAACTATTATATTAGATAATGGTCCTCAAATGATAAGTACAGAATTATCTGAATTATTTAAATTTTACAACATACCAAAAATACATTACACCCCACGTTACTGTCCACAGGTTAACACCGTTGAGCGTTACAATAAAACTATTGTAACGGCGATTGCAGCTTTTATAGATAAAGATCACAGAACTTGGGATACATATATAAACAAAATACAGTTTGCTATTAATACTGCGGTTAATGAAACCACAAAATTCACTCCATCATTTTTAGTATTTGGTAGAGAAGCTGTTACATGTGGATCTATCTACAAAAATAAAGATTCCAGAGATGAACTAATTTTCAGTCCTAGGGATGTATATGCTGAAAACATAGGACAATTAATACCTATCTTTTCCGAAGTACAGAAACGGTTATTTAATGCACATCAATATAATGCAACTTATTATAACAAACATCATCAGAATTTAGAATTTAATAACGGTGATATTGTTTGGAGGCGAAACCATGTAATAAGTTCCTCTAAAAAACATTTTTGTGCTAAGTTTGCACCCAAATTTATTAAATGTAAAGTTTCAAATAAAGTTTCACCATTAATTTACGATTTAGTGGATATGAATAATAACCCATTAGGTCGTTGGCATATCAGAGACATTAAACCTCTACCGCGTTTAACTTCTTTTTTGAGTGACTAGATTGGTTGTTACCAATTACTTTATATGAATTCATATATAATTATTGCTCATTATCTCACGGCGAGCATAAGCCGATTCTTTTTGTCTTATTTTTTTTTTCTATGCACCTCATTATCGTTTGGCTATACCATTAACATTGACGTTGGTCAAAACTTATAATTAATTATCATCATCGTAGTATTAGGTTAACTTATTGTGTAATTTATTTAATATTTGCAATTCTAGGAGTGTAAACTCTTATTTTCAATATCTGTATTATACTTTATAGTATAATTTGTTAAATGTTATCAATTTTTTTTTCTCAATTTTTTTTTCAAGCGGTTTGCAACTTGTAAAATTAAGCCTTCTGCACGAGCGTTTATTAAGGTAACTCGTTAAACTAAACCATACCTATGTGTATTATTTATACACTTGAATCACTTTCCTGTGAGAATTATTTTCATATGTTTATTACATAAATATTTTAATTACTTCACAAAAGACCCTTGGATTTTATTTAAAAGTCAATGTTTCACGACTGGCTATGATTTTCTTTTCTTTCCGGCATATTTATTTCAGTCTTTAACTGAAACTTGTTTATAGTAATCACCGTGCGGGAGTTAGCGACACGTTAAAGAAGCCATAAGCTATTAATATTTTCAGCGGATGGCAACTATTAAAGCCTTTTGCCGTTGCGTTCAACTCTGTGGAGTTGACTTATTTAGGATACGATTCCTCATAAGCAACTCTAACTGCATGATGTTTTATTTCCAGTTGTTGGAATAAGACTAGTATGAAAGAGAATGTATGTTGTAATTATAATGTACGTTGATGGAGTTGAACGATGTATATTAACATTGTATATTCCAGGAACATGTTTAAAATTTTATCATTCATGAACCATGTAATTTAAGGTAATTATTTAGGATTTTTTTTTTTCTCTCTCTCGTCTGTTTTGTTTTCTTTTTCTATTAAATAACTTGTTGATAAGCATTATATCAGTATTATTTTTTTTTTTTTTCATATATACAGGATGTTTTTTCAGAAAAATTCTTCTATAGGATGTTAATATTAATTTTCATTTTGCTTTTAATTATTATTTTTTTTTTTTTTTTGATTGTTCTTTCATTTAGCAGATTAAATATTAAAATTCGATATGTATATGCGGTTTATTTTGATTTGGTTTGAATTTGAAATTTTACTAAAAAAAAATCTTTCAGATTTTTTTTTTCCCGGCCCCCGGGGTATTGTGACGGTTGTCTATTTCGACCTCTTTTTGTCAGTAAATTTTATTTTTTTGTTGTTCCCGACGTAATTTTAAACTAGGAATTACGTAGTGTCGGAGAACGGCAATGTTTTGATTTGACAAGTCAGTCACGAAAAATTATCCATCAAAGCAACTTGAATCTATTTATTTATTATTTTCCGAGTTTATTATTCCAAATTACATAGTTAAGATATTTTATTATCGATAATCAAAGTTCTTTTTAAGAAACCTATATTTATTTTTTACGTTCACGAGTGTGCGTAGCCAAAATTGTTGGTAAGGATTCTCATTCATTAAAATTTATTTTATTGTTATTTTTTCTTTTCAGATCAAATTTAATTGTATTAATATTTCTGTTCTATTTTGTGTGACTATTTTTTATTTCAATTTTGTTTATATTTTTCTGTTTGTATTTACAGGCATCTTTGTATATTTTAAATTTTACCGAAAAAATAAACACAGAAGAGAATTTTGTGTTTTATTGAAACTACGCTACAACTGCGTGGTTGGAAATACCGTTCCGCACCCGGACCCTTTTTGGACTTTTGACTTCTAATGAGAAGCAGGATTTCATCATTGGAGACTGTGACCCCGTCGGTGATGGGGAGAGATTCTCTACGGAAAACTTCGTCCTCCGCCGCCTGGATATGGGAGGGATCCGCGGGTGCGTGCTGGGCGAGCATTGTGAAGCAACGCTGTCAGCGAAACATTCGGCTTCCTTCTCTTCGACTTCGAAGGCAGTAGTGCCATCGGGCCGAGTGAGAGGAGGAACGTGAGAGATGGCGTCTACGCGTAAGGCTCGGGCCATACTATAATACGCTTGGTGGGACGGGGAGATATTCTCCATGAGATCGTTCATTTGAGCGTCGCGGATAGGTCTGGTGCCACTAGGTATGTAGATTGAAGCTATGATGATAGTCAGATGACCAGTCATGGCCAATCTACACACAGTGGCTTCCACGTTGAGGAGAGGAGGGGTAGGAAGAGGAGTGTGCCGCCGTAATCGTCGGAGTTGGGCCTATCGTTACGACTGAACGCAGATTTAGGAATAGCGAGTCCCCTGGTCCGGTTTGGAGTGAGCCACGTCTCTTGGAGAAGCAATAAGTCTGGCTCGTTGTTCTGAAGGAACAGTTTGAGCTCAGGGAGGTTTGTACGAAGGCTACGAACGTTAAATGAAACTTGGGATACGCCCTTGGGTTTTATACGACAGATTGCGGGATTTACAGGTCTAGAGATTTTATTTACTATTTACCGAATATATACGAATTATTGAATTTATAAAGAACTAAGTAGCGAATGATGCTTGGCTGACGCGAAGAGACGCTCTTGAGGAGAGCGGGCGGCTCGCAGTTTGCGTGCGAGTAAGGCGATTTCCCTAATATCGATGTTTTGGATTACGTCGAACACGGTCTTCATGTCCTCAGGCCAACCAACGATCGATCCGCCTCCAACGACGACTGAGGCAAAGACGACGAAGCGGGACGCGGGCCTACGGTAGCTACGGGAGCTACGGGAGCTGGAATAGGTAGGGAAGGTGGAGCGGCCGGACGCTGTCTCCAGGAGAGAGCCGGAGTAGGCGTCGGCTGCACGGGCTTTGCTTCCGGGGGACCCCGGTTGCGCAGCGGCGGGAAGTTGGCGGGAGTGAGCGGCGGCGCCGGTTTAGGCGCGGCCCTCCTAATGGAGGAGTGCGGAGCGCACGGACAACCCCTGCAGTTTGCTGTGTGGCCAGACTGGCCGCACAGCACACATGCAGGAGGGGAAGTGGAGTCGGGATTGCGAGTGCACTCCTTCGTTATATGAGGATCCAGGCACTTAACGCATCTAGGGGGAGCTGAGCAATTAGCCGCTGCTTAGCCGTAAAGCTGGCAACGGTGGCATTGCCCAGGGAGGCCGCGACGGTTAGGACGCTCGACAGAGATGTTCGAGAGTCCGCAGATTGTGCGAGCCTCTCTGAAGCTCTCCCTCGAGTTGGGAGTGTTGGTAAGAAGGATAACTAAAGCGAGTGAGAAACGCCTACCGCGGTTGGAGTGCATCTTGTGCACTGCTTCAGCCGGGAAACCCTGGGACTTAAGGCCCTCGAGGATATCATCATTTGCGAGCTAGAACGGGACGCCCCGTAGCACTGGGCGGATCTTACGCTCTGTGATACGCTGTGATACGCGATTTGTCTGACTGATAAAAGCCTAGCGAACGCGCGGAAGTCGTCCAAGTATCCAAGTATCCAAACGGCGAACACCCTCAAACGACACCCGGCACGGCAGCCATTGCCCTCCTCAACCATGTTGGAGGGGTACTACAGCCTTTCCTATTTCGACCGCTATAATAAACACGTTTACGTGATTTTGCTCCACTCAAAGGAAAGGGACAGCCAGGGAAATAAATAATAAATATTTCTAACAATCACACCACACTATCTAGCCCGAATTAAGTATCATTAAGAACTTGTGTTATGGATACTAGATAACGGATAAATAAACTTAAGAAATATATAAATATTGGAACTAAACTTAAACAAACATACATACACATCCATGACTAGAAAGCAAATATCTGCCTCTACCAGGATTCGAACCCGGGACCTCTGGCATGAAATGCAAGGGTACCTACCTCCACACCAAGCAGACCGTCGAAATTACTGGAACATAGGTATTTTAACTGGAGTGTGCTTCGCTTATCACAACCACTATTCATAAAAGAAACATTGACGATTGATTATGTTCATGGTAGTATAATCTCGTGAAATATCGAGTTTTAGGGCAATACATAAGAAACTCATTCGTTGATATTGTTGGCTTCCGTTGGAAGCTTATTGTTGTGGTCCCAATCACAACTGTATCTCGGGATATTTTTCCTCGTTTCATTGTTTCTTTATGTACGGTTTTAACCCCCCTAAGATTTGACTTAAAACCTAACGACGATTGACTGACTTACGACTGAGCTTGAAAACTTGTCTCGATTCCCCGCGAAGTAACAAAACTGCTTTACGAGGCAGTAAATCTGTTAACCAAGAATTATTTGTTTAACTAATTATCTGAAGCATAGAAAGGGCCATAGGACACAGGAAGTGATCTGGTAATGTAAAGGAACACGTGCTGTACTCGTTAACATAGCGGCATGTTTTCATGTTGAGATAAGTTAAAAATATTATAGCTGTTTATAACTATTGAACATAGAACCATCCAACTTTGTTAAGGTTTCTGAAGCACTGGCAGACAAAGAGTTATTTAGGTTAATTTTGTATTTTTTTATGGAAAAAATAAAATAAAATGCACACACACACACATGCACATTTATTTCACTTAAAAATATATTCACAGATCGAAAACAGAAAATACACAGACACCTACTTCAAAAATCACAGTACGTAGGTGCTAGGGTTATTTTATACATAAAAATTGAATACGCCATAGTGCGTAAAAATAGTTAAATTGGTAACACAAATCGTCACTCGTGTCAGAAACTAATTACAAAACTTAGTGTAAAATAACTTATAATTAGAGATTCAAAGACGTTGAAGGTGACGCTATGAGCTCTAGATTACCATCGGGTTCGTGATAACGCTGATAAAGGTTATAATAGCTCTGCATCTAATCAGCTCAGGAGTACTTCGGCAAGGACAAACATTTACAGGGACAACAGAGCAAACGTCTGTATTCATCACAAAAATGAATGCCCTAACCAAGGGTAGAGTATACACCCTTGGACTTCTGGCGTATGAGGCATGGCTACTACCCCTGACGTTTAAAAGCTTACTGCAAAAAGCTAAGCTGCAACTGCTCCACCAACACCCTATAACAGTAACCACCCGAATTATCTACAAGTAGTATTAATAAACCATTTTCAAGTATTCAATTATCGTACTGCCAACATATATAGAATCCTAAACGCTTGTTATGAATGTTCTAAAGTCGCTAGTGGTTTAGTAGGCGGTGGCGCGCGCGCAGCTTCGCGAGCTTCCTGTCGTCCGATTAGGAAGTGAATGTCTTACAGTACGTGACTTGTTGTAAGGTTGGCACGCAAGAGGAAATTTGTCAAAGGGTTCTGCTGTTTAGTTTTATTTATGCAGGTGGTCGAATATTAAGGAGTTAAAGTTTTATTTGATTCTTGACCAATAGCGTTCTAGGATAGGTTACATACGAATTACTATTAATATGGTATCTTATGGTGGCGTCGGGTGACGCTTCCCTCTAATATGGTTGATGAGGGCGATGGCTGGACCCCGCGTTAACTCGTGAACGGGTCCGTTTGAATACTTGGGGGGAGGGAGACTTGCCAAGCTAACAAATGCAGATAAGACTAATTTTGTGTAGACATAAAGATACACTCTAACTGATAAAAAAAAATATATATCTGTGAAGTTTGTTGCCAGTTCTTCTTCACGAAGATTTTTGCGAACTGGTGCTAGAGTCATGATTTGTTTGACGTCAATAAGAACGAGTAATGGTCAATGTTGAGAAATTAATTTTTGAATTCGAATATCCCTGGCTCGAACGCAGAAGGTTATTTATGCAATATGTTCATCACAAAAACGTTAGTTTCTACCAGGAATCGAATCCTCTGGTTTAGAGGGCAATCACTACCAACTCTCAATGTCCAGTACATAGACATAATTAAACCAGAAATAGGCGTAAAATTCAAAAAGTAATTCAAGATGTATATCAAAGTTTAAGCTCATTTCCTGTGATCGCTTATTTTTTTTTTTTTTTGCTGCCGAGGCACCCTCGCGGGAGGGAGGTGGAAGATGCGTCATGCATACCCGCCCGCAGGTAAATTCCTCTGCGGGGGGTTATGTGGGACTCACCAGAATGGCACCTACCCACTAAAAACCACCTGTTGGCTGTAGTTATTACCGTTAGCCTTCATCGGAAGCGACACCCGTCGGGAAGTTGGGTGCGCTGGCGGAGACCCGCTAGCGGGTCTTCCGCCTGTAGTGAAAGTTGCACTGAAGGTGCTCAAAGGGACATGAGTTGGTGGCCGTTCTGGGCAGCCTCCGGTGAAGCCGGGGCTGGGCAGAGGTCGGCCGAAGCATGATTTAGGGATCAATTCATTTAAATGAACCTACAATGAATTGAGAAGGGAACTATGCTCCGCCAGAGCTAGCAAACGCTCTGTCGGAGTACGTGAAGCCCTAAGTTTACGGGCTAAGACTGCGATTTCACTAACATCGACATTTTTTAAAGTGTCGCAGACGATACGCATATCGTCTGCTACGGAGGATTGAGGAGTGGGTTTGAATGGGCGAGGAGCCGGGATGGGATTCGATGCGGGGCGCTGCCTCCAGTTTTCTGGGGCAGGCCTAGACTGTGTAGGCTTTGTAGCCGGAGGAACCCGGCTACGCAGCGGCGGAAAGTTTTCTTGAGAAAGGCGCGGGGCCTGTTTGGGTGCCGACCTCTTGGGATTGGAACGCATACAACGGGGTGCACGAGGGCAGCCCCTGTAATTTGCGGTATGGCCGGACTGGCCACAAAGCACGCAATCGGGAGGAGAGGGAGTTTCAGGAGTGCGATTGCACTCCTTAGTGAGATGAGGGACCAGGCACTTGACGCACCTGGGCGGTGCGCGGCAGTTTACCGCCGCGTGCCCGTACAACTGGCACCGATGGCACTGGCCGGGATGACCGCGGCGATGAGGCGCCTCGATTGAGATCCCAGAGAGGCCGCAAATAGAGCTAACCCCTTTCAGGATCTCTCTGGACTTGGGGACGTTGGCGAGAATCACCAAAACGAGAGGGTGTTGCCTCCCGTACTTGCTGTGCATTTTATGCACCGCGAGTGCCGGGAAGCCTTGGGACTGCAGATCCTCCAGGATAGCCTCGTTCGATAATTCGAACGGGACTCCCCTGAGTACCGCTCTGATCTTACGCTCTTCTGACAGAGCATAAGTGTGATAAGCATATTGCTTATCGGTGAGGAGCTTAGTCAAAGCTCGGAAATCGTCTATCGACGAGACAGTGATTTTAATAGATTCACCCGAGTTTACCACTCGGGTGTAATGGATCTTGTGCTCATTGCACAATGTCGAGACCTCAGTCCATTTACCTTTTTCCCGAAGGAAAACGGGTGGTGGGACCTTGGCCTTGACAGAAGTTGGGGCTGGAGCGGGTGTTGAAGACACCGGGGCAGCTGGCGTTGAAGACGCCGCAGGGGGTGTAGGGACGGGCGTCGAGGGCGCCGGGTCTTGTTTCGAACGCTTCTTAGAGCGCTTCTTAACAAGCGTAAAGGAGGGAGACTCAGGGCCAGTTGGGGTGGCGTCCGAGGATGACTCGGTCGCGGGTGCGCGCTTGCGGCGCGGAGGGGCGTCTACTTCGCACTCCATGTCACTGGAGGAAGGGGACGCGGGAGGGCCTAAGACCAGAGCGGTCTGAGGGACGGAGGTGGCCTGAGGGGCCGGTGTGATTAGTGCCATGATTAGAGGGAGAAATGATTGCAGTGTGCGAATCATATGAGGGGGGCAGTAAATGCCTTGGGCGTTATAATCAGCGATCAGCTTATTCAGAAGCTCCTCAGGGCTTAGGGAAGCCATTGCGGAGGGGTTGGGGAGGGACAATATATGAACCTAACAACGATGACTAACTTCCTAAAACCACCATACACGCAGTAGGGCGGTTGAGAACGACGCGGATAACTTACTCGAACACGGAACTTGAAGTCCTGGAACGACGAAACCCCGTCGACGAAGCTCACGTTCCACGAAGTACGGTTAACAAGCCACTGACCGCCGTGAAAACGGCGTTAGAAACTTATTTGAAGTACGGTTAACGAGCCACTGTCCGCCGTGAAAACGGCGTTAGAAACTTATTACGGTATACAACTATGAAATTATATATTACGACAACAACCAGTGAAATTTGGGTGCTCATTTAGCGCGGGGGCTAAAAGAGCGGGAAGGCGTCTGCGATCGACGTGCGCTCGAGCACGCACGCATACCGACACTGCGAATGTGATGTGAATGTGTGATCGCTTATCACATGGCGTGTACTTTATACGAAATTTCATAGTCTGTACAAAGAGACAATTAACTTTTATCCTTAATGGACAACGTACTTAACGAATTAAAATAAAATAATTATAAATAAATTATACAAAACTTATTATTGGACTTTGTTTTCAAATGAATGTGACAGCCCTGCGGCAGTTATATCATTTGTCAATATTATTAATTCCTTACTAGCTATATATGCCGTTACTGGCAGTCTGTACGGTTATGCTTCTCACATACTAATTGAATTTCTGACTACCCCCAAATTAGGAAGTGACGAATGTTTGACTCGTGTATGTGGTGGCAGAGCCGAAAAATTTATTAGTAGAAACAATATGGCAAATATTAAAACTCTTTCCCGTTTTACAAAAGTTACCTCTGTGCCTTTTTTTATCGTAAGCCGATATTTTTCGCTCTAATACTTAATACACTATCTGTGCTTTTTTTTTCATTTTGACTCTAATGCGCGGTTTACACGTATTAACCAGTTAACTTGGTAACTAAATTATAACTAAATTTTAAGTTACTACATGTACTTGTGTGTCCAAACGGATTAAGTAGTTAAGCTCATAAGTTCAATGAAGATGAGCAGTGATGAATGTCAAGGTATTCGTCAATTCTGTACTTAGATATGTGGTAAACGAGATTTGGACAAATCCAGAGAAGAATTTGTTTCAGAAATTAAAATCTCTAGAAGAATATGCTTTTTTCTAAATTTTTCACCTCGTTAATTCCACAAGCTTAGGTTTAAGTAAGTGACAAGTGGTAATTATAAATTTAGTACGCAAGTATTTAACTAGATTAGGATTCGTTAATTTTTCCAATAACTAGGTGGGCGGGAATTCTCACTGAACACGTTTGGACGGTATTTTTTAGTTGAGTGCATAAGTTGACATAAGCTGGTGGCGGTAAGAGCTCGTATTTATTTCGCTTTACCTCTTTTTTTACAAAATATCAGGGTGGAATTTAGTTTCAACTTTAAAATTTATTGAAGAATATTAATAGAAAGAATGCTTGTGGATTAAACTCAATAAAAAATTTAAAAAAAAGGATATATTCTTATAGAGATTTCAGTTTCCGAAACAAATGTTTTTCTGAATTTGTTCAAAATCGCAATTATCACATATTATATAGGTACAGCATTGACAAACTCCTTGACATTCATTACTGTTCCTCTTGATTGAACTTATGAGCTTAACTACTTAATCCGTTTGGACACACAAGTACATGTAGTAATTTAAAAATTAGTTAAAATTTAGTTACCAACTTAACTGCTTAATACGTGTAAACCGCGCATAACAGCTTACAAATCTTTGCCACATCTTTCAAATATACTTTTATTAATAGACAGATTTATTTTAAAATAAGTTTAGTTTTGAACTGAACAATATCGTCACCCGTTTTTTCGTGTCATCCGTCAACGCGGCCATCTTGTACGATCCTCGGCCCGGGTAGATAGTAATGTTAATGTAATTACATCTTTCATTAACTCCTGATTCAACAAATACGCTTCTTTTTAATTAGTTAATTTAGGAACATTTTAATATTGGTATAGAAGACATGATTAGATAAAGAAACTTAGACAAAAGCGATACTTTTTCTTTCAACAGCGTCTATTTTTGTTAATTACCAAAAATTCGATATGTAAATTTATTTTGTAGTATCTTTCTTAGATTTTTTTCCGAATAAGTAAAAAAAACTGAGAAAAGAATTTGAATATAACTAATGTCTGTGCAGTATTTCATTTCAAATAAAATTTCAAGAATGAGAGTAGTAACGCCGGCGTTCCAGTTAGAAATACGAATAGCAACACGCCATTCGAATCGCCTAACCCATGGGTGGGCCAGACTAACGCGGCGTATGCATTCCTACTGAGTTTCTTGCTGGTTCTTTGGCAGTACATGACCCTTCCGAACCAGTGGTAGTTTCAATATACAACGTCCTAAGCCGAGGTCCGTGCCCTCGCGGGTGCCCTTAGGCGTGTCGTATGTAGGAGTAGTTTAAGTTCCGGCTAAGCGCCCTCAGCGCTAGGCCACAAAGTCCGGTGAAATTTAAAAGGCTAATAGGGCCATAAATAAACTGTCCATTTCGAAAAAAAAAAGAGTGTAGTTATCTTTTTAAAGTTGCATAACAAAGTTTATTATTTTAATTAAATGAAATAACAAAGAATAATTAGAAGTTACTCGATGACGTCATATAGAGGTTGAATGAGAGTAAATTTAATTTGCTCACTATCGTTAAAATAAGTTTAATTGCATTATTATGCGCGTATATATATATATATATATAATATAACAAAGTGATATCTCCAATTAGAGGGTTTCGAATTAGAATCTGAAATTTTTTCTCTACACACCGAATTATGTTATGAGTGTCCTACCAGTTAAGCTACCAGGACTCTTTAACGAGAGGATGAAATTTCGTTTTTACAATTTACATTAATTTACAATTTGCATTCAAATGCCAATTCCATTCAACGAGCCAAAGAGTGCCTATATTTGTTGGTCCCTTAAGCTTCACCATGGTTCCTATGAATACAAGGTCCACCTTACACTTTAGCATGCTTAACCTGCAAGTGCAAGTGATCTTGTCGAATAACCTTCTCAAATATTTCTAGAAACAAAATTTTGTACATGTCTCAAACCCTGAGTCATGTTCCAAATAATACCAAAATTTTAAAAGTACTCAATAATAGCACAGACAGCTTTAAAAATATTATATGTAAAAAGTGCTAGAATTTTCTCTACCACATTACACAAGCATTGATGCTTAGCCTACTCTTGGCGATGGGGCGTCACACCCGGCGAGCTCCCACAGAATCCGATGACTGCACTAAATGGAGCAAGAAATTACATACTTCAACTAATTAAAATATCATTAAAATGTAATCAAAACTAATTAATGATTAATACGTATGTTATATTTATAGTTGCCTCGTATAGTAATAGACACTGGAAGTTTTTGTAGAAATTTTGTGCTTACATGTTTATTTTTATTTGATTCATTTATTTGTGAAGAAAATATTGGGATTATTATAAAAATATTGTTAATAAATGTTTGGGGTGCAGCAGCAGTGTGTTTTGGTTAATTAGAGCTTTGCTGTCATACTTAAAAAATAGGTTAATACGTTAAAATACCTTTGACGGCAGAGTGGTGTAGTGGTAAGTAGCCTTGCCTCATACGCCGAAAGTCCCAGGTTCGAGTCCTGGTTGAGGCATTCATTTGTTTGATGAGCACAGATGTTTGTTCTCGGGTCATGGTTGTTGATATTTATATATGTATGTTTATTTTGGGTTTCCCCCCAGTTTGCTGTATGGTCATCTATAACATAAGCGCTGCTTACTTTGGGGCCATTCAGTTGGTGTGTTTGTGTGGGGATTTATTATTATAATTACATAACTACGGTCAATTACTAAACTGTACCACAAATCATTCACCAAACATACTGCGCATGCGCCTGCCAGTAGCGCAGTTCCGTTTACGAACTGGTTTCAAGCCCTTGATATTAAAAGCCCTAAATCAACGGACCTTTCACCAGCAACACCTGACTTTTAAAATCGCAGCCTTTACTGTTAATATGGATAAGCCTGAATTGTATCAATTTTGTTGGTATTTCGACTTTAGTAATTAGTTCAACCTTGTATTCGTTGCCAGGCTCGAGTTTGTACTCGCAATGTGGGTACTAGCTCTGGTCTAGGCTCTACTGAGATGTACTGAGGACGCCATTAAGGCTGAATGCCACTGAACAGGTTAGTCTGGTATTCTTTGCTCTTCTCCCGACATCTAAGTGTGTACATGGAAACGTAGCAGCTTAACCACTGAAACTGCTATTGCTAAGTTTTTTGTAAATTCCACTCCCAAAAAGGAACCTTGAAAATATTTTTAGCAAGAATTTTGTCAAAATATGCAACAGTCACTGACGAGTATCAAATCCCCTCGAAGTGCCCTCGGGCCCTCAGCCATTTGTACATGTCTAGGTTAATTGAAAGAAATGGCCAAGAGTGGTCAATAATGAAATCTATACCTGAAAGCTAAATTGTCCAAACTCTAGTGATTATAGTTTATTCTACATAATGTATTTTTATTGTTTAAATTCCAGCTAGGTGTCCAATACGCTTAGAAATTGAACCCACTGAATGTCTTTGAACCATGTGTAACTTTGAACATAAACACTATGAACTAGTTACACACTACATAACTGCTTAAACAAGATCTTATTGAGTAAAAACAACTCGAGCATAATTGAAATAACTTAAAAAAATATACTCCTGCTTACGAACAATCTTAACAAAGAGCCTTTGTTGTTTTAAACCCAAAACGATTAATCAATTTAAAAAAAAACTTAATTTTCGAGATAAGCGTTGTCTGCAATTTGCACGTCTGCCCGTTTCCTTTGAAAAAGGTTAATTTGTCAAAAAGGACAATCAAAGGTTAATGAACGGATTTATCACGATTTTGATTAAAATCGGCTTAATGAGGGTTAAGATGGTACCGCGTGGGATGCGGAGCGTAGCTTTGTATTGAGTGCCGATATCTCGCTCCCGACCACGGTTCGCGTTATGGTAGAAGGCCGTGGCAGGCGGTGTGATCCTTCCACTTCGTCCCCGTCGCACGGGACGCCGGAGGGCAGCTTTCATCGCTGGGAGCTTCCCTCCCCCGTAGTCACATGAGCCTCCGGTGGTGGTTTCGGAGGATTCCGCGTCCGGTCCAGGGCTCGAGATGGCGCGTGCGCCTCCTGTATACCATCTCATGAGGGACGATAAGAGAGGGGCCTCTCCCTCTTAGGACGTCGCCGGCGCTGCACAGAGCACCGGTTAATGCTTTCCGGCCGCGAACGGAATGCGCCAGCTCCTCGTGACCCGGCTTCGTGTCGTCTACACCGAAGCCGCAGGCCAACAGCCAACTGCGGGTTGGCAAACTTTTCACATGACTTCGATACGTATTTTATGAATTGACAAACTTACGAGCATGCTGCTCTACTTATCGTGTGAAGTAAACGATACAGAAAAGAAGGTTTGTTGAGATTGTTGATATTAAATATTTTATGGTGTCTATTTTTTTTAGTTTAGGCCATTGCACTAAGCAAGAAAATCTCTTTTGACATTTGTTTGAGGGTAAACTGATTATTTCAGTAGTGGTGCCTCCGGGCTAACCGTTTATTTCGTATTGAATTACGTAGACTTGTATCATTGTAAATTTTGTTACTACTCAACTTTGATTGGTACTGAGGAGTTCGTCAACGTTTTGCATTTTTACGTTAGTGCTCAAATTACCTGAACTTAGTTATTCTTCTTTCGTCAACTTCAAAAGGCGACTGGAGTTTCCTTTTATGTAGATGATAAAAGACAATTAAAACAGGAACAAAAACTAATATAGATTCCGATGAAAGTCAATGCACCACGTTTTACTCACTTCCACCCACATAGATATAAAATATTTCAACGTCAATTAATGAATGATACAAAAATATTATGAATCCACGATAATGAAAGGCTCTGGATACGGTATTTATAACGACAAGGTTCTTGGGACAATGAATTACGCAAGAGTTTGTAAATAAAGGACAATAAATATTAAGAGTCGACAAAATTTTACGATGTTTGTTATTAACTTTCTTATTTTATATATTAAAGGTTTTCTCGTATAATCAAAGTGGGTTATTTCAACCGTTGAAGTCTGAGTTTATTTCGTTTAGTCCAAAAAATTGTCATGTCCAGTAGTTAACGATTGTAAATTCATATATGTATAGAGCCTAAGACGGCAGCTTCGATACAGTTTTCGTAAACCAAATGAATAAACTGTAAAAATATAATTTATAGCCGTAACATATAAATACCCTGTATATTGAATCTGAAATTAGTTGCATATATTTTTCTATAAATTTAAAGTTCAATATTAATAACATTTCTTAACATTCTTTGACACACTACAAAAAATGATGAAATGAAATGTTCTTCAAATTACAGCTGAATATTATTTTACCCTACAGAAAAACAACCAAATTAATTTACAAATTTCCAATAATCAAGAGCGAAATGCCATTAATCGTATAAACAATTTAGAAACCCCAGAATCCAAACATGATATCTTAGAAAATCGAATATGACTAATACGATTTGCATGGTAAATCCTCACGTTACCTGACGCCTACAGTGGGCAGCATCCATCATGAGCAACATGTGTGGCGTGAAGCTGGCCATTGGAACCATTTCTTAACACTGTTGCAGTCGTAGATAACTCAGTAATTACTCAGAAGTGAAAATTAGGTTAATCAGATCAATACCCCACCCCTACTATGTGTTTTTCTGGGGGAACTCAAAAAGAATATACATAAATAAATAAAAAACAAATATGACCCGAGTACATGACGAGTTTCAAATACCGGACTACAAGACTGCTTGCGTCTACTCACTATTTTTAATCTTTTGCGTAGGTACTTACCTAAAAGTCGTCCTAAGCGTCATGACAAATTATTTTTGGTTCAGGATTCTCAAAGTATATATATTTTCTCATTTTATTTCAAAGTTGAGTTTGAAGGCAAAATAGTGTAACACCCTTATTTTTAATCATCAAAAAATTTAACACGAAAACTTTAAAAAAATCACACAATTCAATATTGGACACAGCTCTCGTCACTGACTGTAAATAGTTGACGCTATGAGGAAACTACGTACAGTTTCAGTTGAACCACTTGTAGTAGGGGTCGCGAAGTTGTATTGGTAGACAAGCAGTTGTCTTAACACTTATATTGTTTTATTGTGAAGTAAAGGCGATGATGGTTACCAACATTAATCATTTCGGTTTGATTTATATTTGTAAATGTTGTAAAAATTGAGGCGTTTAACTTATTATGAATAGCATTTTTATTGTAACTAATTCATATATTACTTATTATGTCTTAACATCGAAGTTTATTTTTGTTATATTTTAAAGCAATTTGTAAAATATTGAGATGATGTTCAGGACAGCAATTTTTTTATGATGACTGAAAGTTTTGCGTGTTTGTTACTCATTCCACAATATTCATGGGAACGAGAAAAGCTCAAAATCCAGAAAAATTTGCTTTCAAATATTACCACATCCATGTTTCTAACGTCGACTTGTCACCCTGCGCCGTCCACTCCAAAACTTGAGCCTACGCAAGCTCGGCGCATTAGGCGCGCGCCCTACATAGACCGCTGATTGGATGCAGCCTGCCGCTTGATGACGGCCATTTTGCATACTTTTTGTCTGAGTTTTGCGTGGGAAAATGGTGTTTGAAAATTAATTTAAGCCTTTAACTTTGTTTTGATATTGTGCCAAAAAAAATCATAAAACGTATAATTAATTGTGCTGCAATTAAAGAACTAAACGTTTTGATTCATAACGAAGTGGTTATTGTGTTCGGGTATTATACATGTTAGACTTTCCATTGGGTATTAATATTAATTATTTATCTTATCTGTTTTTGAATAATTACAAATTAATTATAAGGGACATGAACTGTTACCAATCATAAAAAATTTATTAACTCTGCCATAGCCGGCAAACCAGCAAGTAATCCACCTCATGGTAGGCCATTATTTTCATAATCATAATCATAATTTTCATAATTTAATTAATTACATTGATTGAATGTTTGATGATTAAATGGCAACACCCTAAGTCAGACATACGACCGTATGCCGCAAGGCCGCCGTAGGTAAATAAGTCCATCTACATATAATTGAATTCAGAGTCAGATAAAATTTCAGAGAATAGCGAATTAGCGTCGACTAGGCACATTATACCGCCGTCCTGCGTAGCATCTATTAGAAAGACATTTTTTTTTGAGGCTGTAGATCCCGATGCAAGTGAAGCGTATAAGAAACCTAACATTTTCAACAACAGATTTCTTGTCTACCAGACGTTCGTTCTCGTTTCTTTCATTCAATATTTTGTCATATACATAAGACCGCCAGTAAATTGTACATTGTTTCATTCTCTTTCGTGTAAATGAAATGTTATATATTAAAGTGTTGATATATAAATATGATCCCATATGTCACATGGTCACATGTTATGATGAAAAGTTAATTAATGCAGACTTTCTTTCATATTTTATCAATTACCACTAAAAAAATGACGAGGAAGTATTTCCTCTTATATGATAATAATTCCGACCCAATATTACAAATGTTTATAGCGAAAGTGAGTTTATTTGTTTGTTTGTTACACTTTCACGACTTAACTACTCAACCGATAATGATGAAATTGTTTATAAAGAACTTTACATTTCTTTTATTGTTTCAATTTATAATTTATTCAATTGAAATATTATGGTAACATTGTGTTCTCAGATTAGGCGTGTATGGTAAGACGGGCTCGTAAATCGTTAGGTGTTCCATATTTATGTGTTGTAAAAATGTTATTGGCATTATATTTTATGGCTAAAATATCTTAAGTTATTTCTCCTTAAACTGGGTTGTTTTATTTCCTTGTTATAGTTCGTTTTATTTGTCGTGTTATCAGAATGTAGGCGTTTTGGTAGACGTTCAACGTCCCCAAAATATACAGCGAGATAATAAATTGGTCGGGGTAAAGAAGGATTCATTAAACAATTTTTTTAAAGTGCTATTGAGTCATTGAAACGGCATTTCCCGAAACTCTTGTGGTCAAAGTTGCAGTGCCTTCGAAAATTATTGCAAGGAAAACGGATTTATGCTCGAGTCGTGGATCTCAGTTTCAATAAATCACTTCCCTCTAATATGGTTGAGGAGGGCGAGGGCTGGATCCCGCGTTAACTCATGAATGGGTGCCGTTTGAGGGTGTTCGTCGTTTGGATACTTGGGGGGAGGGAGACTTGCCGAGCTAACAGATGCAGATAGGAATAATTTTGTATAGACATAAAGAGAGACTGTTTTGAGTGAGGGTGAGTTTTTCGAACTGGTGGTAGACAAATATTTATTTCTCAACATTGACAATTACTTCTTCTTATTGACGTCAAATAAAACAAGGCTAAACCACCAGTTTGAAAAAAAAACCTTCGTGAAGAAGAACTGGCAAGAAACTTCACGGATATATTTTTTTTTAAATAATTTTACAGTGTCTTTATGTCTATAAAAAAATATTCTTACCTGCATCTGTTAGCTGGGCAAGTCTCCCTCCCCCAAATATCCAAACGACGACGGATATTTGTGGTCAAGTGGCACCCGTTCGCAAGTTAACGCGGGATCTAGCCTTTGCCCTCCTCAACAATAGAGTTTCATGCTGAAGCAATTTTCAAAGCACACTTTCCAATCTGCGGCAGGTACTTCCTCAACGGCCTTCTCGATCGCAGTGAGCGCATCTTCTGGGGATAAAAAATCTTTCCCCTTGAGCAGTTTTTTAATTTTACGGAACAAGAAGAATCATGGCACCATTCCATGCGAGCCTGCTTCTGAGCACCGGTGAGGTACCAGCGCCAAACAATCCTCCTTACGCAAAGGTGGGTGTGTAGAATACCATGAACACATCCCGATCCAACATCAGATTGTGGCACGTTTTGCTTGCCTAACAGCAGTCAAAGGACGACCACTTCTTTCTTCATCCTCCAAACTTAAGCGACTACACTTCAACTTGCTATACCAGCGGTACACAGTTGCTTTTAAAGGCACCTTGTTCATAAAAGCTACTGAAGTCTTGGACTTGAAGTCGTAAAAAATCATTGCACGAAAATGTTCGCGACGCTGATCTATTTTACTAGGAATTATAAAGCTGGAAAAAAAAAATTTGAGGAAAATTTGAAATTTGGAAATAGAATTTTTAAAATAATAATAATAAATCCCCAGACAAACACACCAACTGTATGACCTCCAAGAAAGCAGGGCACATAAATTATAACTTGCCAGCGTTCCATACATAAATACTTTTTTTCCGTAAAACTATCTAAGTGGCCTGTTACGAGTATGTACTGTCAAAATAACCTGATGCAACTTAATTTTAAAGGAAACCTAAGTACTCATTTGAAGACTCTTTTGGCGATGACGTTGGTCTGACACTGATTGTTTCTAGTTTGTATATGTGATCGATGATTTACCAGAAACGAAACAGACTATATTTTATCCCGAAGTTCCCGGGGGTCACGAGATGCACGCGAAAAACCTCGCAGCGACCTTGTGTTTAATACGCGTTAAGAACGACGAATGTAAACTGGGAGATACAACATACTTAAAATATTTAAATCATCCAACTAAAATATACAAACATAGTAACAATTCCGGTATATATAAGAGCATTTCTTCTCATGAGGTGCCGCTCTGTTACTCTAGATTGGACATCAATTTGGAGTACTTGCCAAGTGGAACAGTTCTATGCTCGCGATTCGAGTCCACTCCCGTATGTTACGTCACCATGACTTTTTACGTCTTTCGGGGCATCTTTTGCTTTCAACCTTTCCCACCAAAATACGTTGAAAACGTTGATATTTATCGTGTCGAACCACGTGGCGAGGATTATATATTTAATTGTATCAATCTAGTGAAAATCTTAATAGTGATAACATCTGCAAATCCACTTTTATATCACACTTTTGCCAAATTCAGTATTGCCCCTGATATTAGAATAACAAACCTTACTCACTTAAACTAACAACTTAAATTAAGTTATTTATAAGGCTGTACATGTAAAGTGTTAGCGAGTATAAAGTTTAATTAGTGGGCATGCGCTCTGTGGGAACTGAGAATAATCCTGCGCTTGACTACCCACAAGGTATGCGGCTTTGTCCTATGTGTAGTCACTTGGGCAGTTGAGCTAGTGGATCTGTTTTAACTGAGTTTTGAAGTTTTATTGTTTTAAAAAGAAGAAGTTATGTTATTCCGAATTTTAGTATCCGTCGTTCTTCGTTGATAGATTCCAAAATTTTGGTTAAAAAATTACACTCGTTGAATATCTTCTGAATCTTCATTGATATAGCGTAACCACGCCTTATCTTCGAAGATCTACAGTTTGGCAACGACATGAACTCCTTAATGGGCCTGGAGTCTTGATATTATTGAAAGAGAGCGTCCGTTCTTAACACAACTCTCTTATTTATTAGCTCAGTTAAAGTCTAAAATAAAAAATAACGCAAGAAAAAGCTACACAAAACTATCTCATACATTTACCCTTACTAAACTAAATTTTAAAATTTCTATAAAATTACACAGTTTGAAACCACAGTGGCAAGATAACAATAACCGCGCGTTTAACTAAACAATAGTTTAAACTTTTTGCTCGGTTTTCTCATGAGTTTCTCCTAACTCTTAGTTTATCAGATATAGGTGACTTTCTCCATGCTGTCGCAGTTTAACGTTCTTTGTGACAACTTGGTGGTTACGTCTTGAAATAACGCGATAATTTAATCAGGCACTGCGTAGATTGATTTCCGATCAAGTAAGGCATTGCAAATTACCTAAATCAATCAGACTTAACTATTTATCTAAACTTTACTTATTTTGGATTGGTTTATGTATCAAAGTATTGTCAACATTTGTTTGTATATTGACACCAACTGAACCACATAAAGTTTCTCGGATTTTCAGTTTTCTCAGAAGATCATAAGTCTAACAAACATTTAACTTTTTCATATTTTGTTCTTAAGTAAATCAAATAAAATCTGGATTCAGAAGTTAACACACTATAAGCTTTCCTAATTTGTTTTTGCTCATACTGTGTCTTGTTTACAATGTATCAATTGAAAACAAAATGTAACAACAAAGAATACTTATTAGATGTCCATACCAATTAAGTATTATTAAATTCAATTACTACGACGCACCTGGCCGACACCGGCTGTGAGTCATGAAACTATGAACTTCGGCCGTTTGTATACAACTCTACAGTAGGTACTTGTTTTCATAGCATGGAGCACACGAGCCAAACAGATATTCAATTTGGTATTTTTTAGTTATATGCTTGACGGCCGAGTGGCTTAGTGGGTAGTATTCCTGCCACATACGCCGGAATTACTAAAATACTAAAATACACCACTCACACTCGCCGGGTTCGAGTCCTGGTTTGGGCATTTTTGTGTCATGACCACAGATGTTTGTTCTCGGGTCATGGTTATAATATATATGTATGTTTATTCATGTTCCCCTAGTTCGCTTTATGGTCATCCATAACACAAGCTCTGATTACTTAGGGGTAATGGAGTTGGTGTGTTTGTCTGGGGATTATTAACAAAAATCACACTGAAAGGATATTTTTATAAACTGTAATGTAGGTATCTTGTACCTAGACAATCTTTTAGATCTGTTATAAAAATGACTGATATGAATGATTTATTAGTCATAAAAGTTACAGAAAATGTTCACATTAAAAAATGTTAAAAAGACGCTTTCACAACAAGATACTTAACTCGACACTATAAAAGCCTAACCAGACAAGAGCCCCACAGGACTTCCTTGCGGCACACCTTGTCTTAAAGTCGGATCCATAATATCAACTTTACTGGAGAACGTTAATTTGATAGGCTGGTTCAGCGAGCTGCGCAGTGACAGATTCTTGAGGGAAACCGCGGTGGGAACCCCGGACAACGAGGACATTTGAATTGGTCATGGTCTTTTCAAAGAAGGAAGGTATTTGTATAATTTGCAATTATGGTTTAGTAGCCTAGTATTAGTAGGTATGAATGTGAAAGTATGCATGATTACTTAGGATTAATCGTGCCCTTAGTAATGGTTCGTTCCTGGAATTATAAATAGTTTTTGTATCTATTTTGTTATTTTTATCATCCGTATACGAAATATTAATATAGTATAATTCAAAGATAATATTTGTTTTCGTTGAGGGGTTTATAATAATATTTTGTTAATAAGTAATGGTAGTTTCGTAGAATAATCACTATTGGTCATATCTAACAATTATTTTAATAATCAATCAAGCTACATGACATATACCAATTATAACTTGATTTTTTTCATGAAAGATAATAAGTAGAACAAATTGATCGTAATACTATTTATTGCTATATATTCAAGAGTCTAAACTAAATTGCGTACTAATACTGTTTTCAAATAAAAATAAATTAAATTTTTTTTAAATTCCTAATTACAATCGTTGCAGGATTTATTAGTAAATCTGCAGTCGTCGGGAAGTCGGCGATTTCCGTTTGTGATTTAAAATGGCGTCGGTTCCCATACAACCTGTTTACCGACTCTGAAAATAAACTTCGTTATGAATTTAGTAAAATATTACTTAATTAACTACTAAATGTATTTATTAGACAAATTGATAACGTTACTAATTTTGCACATTTTTTTTAACCCGTTAAGTTATACTTATTTATAAAAAGCATTTTTCAAATAATACAATAACAACTTAGTATTACTTAAAATGAATTTGGTTGTGTTGCAGAAAATATGGATAAGCGCTCTTTTTCTTAAGGTTGAATTATACGTCAAATATAGATTAATAGGCTTAATAAGAAATAGAAACCAACATTTGCTGCTTGTCTTAACCGGTAATTACCCGCTAACCACCATTTTAACATAATATTCTCCCACCAAGAAAACATTAAGAAAAATATATCTAAACTGTTTTCCGGCGGTACAATGGCCCGTTACAATTTGTCATCGGTGCTGACAGATCTACTTGTGAGTGGTACAGTCGACACCACATCTAGTTTACGTCGGTGTGAATTTTTATTTATTCATGTTTTATAAGGATGTTCGATGATGTTTGCATTAAACTTGCCTAGCTAACAGATGCAGATAGGAATAGTCAGATAGGTACAGACATAAACAGATATTGTAAATTTATTTTGAAAATACTACGCCCGTGACATTTCTTGCCAGTTCACTTTTTTTCCGAACTGGTGGTAGAGTCATGCTTTATTTGACGTCAATAAGAACAAGTAATTGTCACTGTTGATAAATAAATATGTGAATTTGAATTTTTTAGAACTAGTATTTATGTACACAAATAGCAAAAAACAGTAACAACAATAAATTTTAGTGTTGGCAAGTGGCACTAAAAAAAGTAGTAGAAAACAAAATTGTTTTGGATAAACACTCAAAAAAAAAAATTAAACAATAACTGTTTCAAGCAGATTGTACAATGGTTGATTTATTTAAAAAGGTGTTATTCGAATACCAGGGCTGTGACAAGGTTATATACTTGATGTTATGTTGTATGTACTTACTAACATTGTTCGTATGTGAGAAAAGCACAGTTACAATACTTTCCAATAGTCTCGATTTTGAATTGTTTCGCTTTTAAGAGAAACCGGGTCTAGTATGATAGGAAATGCGAGAAAAGAAGGACAAAATGTGATATTGTAAGATGCTTGCGATTTAAGTGCATTTGTATCGCACGCGGAGGCTTCATTCGTTTTATATTTAGGCAAATAGACATGACAATATTAAGTGGTGTCTATATACGCGTGATATGTGAAACTCTATTTTATAATACTTAGAATTTTTGTAGGATAATCATAACGAACGGTCGTTACATAAAAACGTAACCTAACTTTACCTAATTAGAATGTAACATAGGCTTTAACAATTTTATGACATACCTAAAATATATAACAGCTTAAATATGAAAAGCACAAACAACTCAATAAATACCACGATAACCTTAAATGCTATTTATCATCAGGTGTCCACTTCCTAACATTCCTAAGAAGCAGTACCCCGTGTCCAGGAAGCCGCGGTTTGTTATCGCAAGGCCGGGTTCGACTCCTGTTTGCATTCCGCGGTGGCAGTAAAACCCTGAACAATGGGGTTTCAGTAATAGTTGGAAACTTGCGTCGTTTACACGGCCGTTTGAGTCAAATTTATGTGGTGTTTCGGCTGTCACTTTTTGAGGATCTTAGTCGCTTGGATACTTGGGGGAAGGAAGACTTGCCGAGCTAACAGATACAGATAAGAATAATTTCATATAGACATAAAGAGACACTGTAAATTTATTTTGAAAAAAATATACCCGTGAAGTTTCTTGCCAGTTCTTCTTCACGAAGGTTTTTCCGAACTGGTGGTTGAGTCATGTTTTATTTCACGTCAATAAGAACAAGTAATTGCCAGTGTTGAGAAATAAACATTTGAATTTGACTCTAGTAGGTTTGAACGATATAAAAAAATCTCTCTTAATCGATGCAAGCAAAGTTTGCCGCATATTTTTCCTTGTTCAATTGGGGGCGAAATGCCGAATATTCGGATGAAAGTTCGGGAAAAATGTGGTTTGGGTTATGGTGAGACGAGCCAAAGGAGCTCATCTGTATATAACCTCAGGGAACTATGAGCTATTCGATTAGCACTTCCCGAATATGTGTCGGTAGCCGTTGCAGTGCTGTTCGAAAATTCTTAAGATATACTTACGTTTAGATCAAAAATAACAGTGAATGATTATTACAACTGTAATTTAAAATATGCTCTACTGTCAAACATGCGTGTTTCAATATTTGATAAAAGTGCAACCCAGACATAATGTTACGAATATTTCCCTGCTTAATTTAGTATTATTTACTCTAACATTTTTGTTAATTCCCGTGTAGACCGCCACTTACCACGTGCCGGTGTCACGAGTGTTTACTGTTTGACCACCAGCCGCCGGTTGGGTCGATGTGAATGACTGCTGTACTGGCACTCTTAAATCTTATAACACTTTAACTGTTTCCAGTTAAAACTTTTTTTATAGTTTTAGTGTGAGAAAGGATAACAGTGTCTTTAAGAATCTTAACTGAATAAACCGCCGAGAGCCGTCCACATACCAGTTACTGTAATAATTTCTTAAATTGGTATTTTTATCGAAATGGACCTTATTAATTATTTATATAAATTGAATTAAACCCGCTTATCAGCCCCCAAATCAAAATAAGAATTGATATCCTAAGCATATTTACTTTTTACGGTTTTTTTTACGGTTACTTAGAACTTATATAAAATTAAATTGATTTGTATAAATATTTGACCCTACCTGAAATGGAACGCAGATTTTCCTCTTATACTTTGTAAATAACATAGCACACAACTGATTTTATTTTACGACTCCACACTTAGGTAATATTCACTTGTTATTTACCCAATGTGACACACTAAAAAGCCTAGTTTATTTCAACATCAAAACATAGTAACATTACACCTCTACAGACTAAAACTTTATCAATATTATATTGTCAATAAGTTCGTAGTCATTATCGCTATGCAAGTCGCAGCAGGTTTGGTTAAATCCGCATTCTCGTGCTATGGAACTCGTGCGCAGATATGGCCGCCTACTGACAAAGCTCATTCAGAAATTCATTGATATTGTGTTTTATATTAGTCATTGACACACTTTCAGTTGCAATTGCAAATGGTTTATATCTTTTTGATATTTGATACAAAGGTTTTAAGGAAAAATGGCAAATTCTTGTTAGATTGGGGTTTCCATTATATTATTATTATTAATGTAAAATTTTGTTTATTTTACTCAGTATATTTAGTATTGTTTTTACATTTTTGCTCTGGCATTTTACGAATAAGTATCTAAACGATAAAATAATTTAATTTTATGTAAAGCTTACATTAGTACCTTCTCTACAGGAACGTTTTTGCAGGTTTAAACATGAAATGTTTTAGTATCCATCTTAGCGAATCCAACTAACATTTTGCATCCAAACAAACGTTTTAAAATTTGCATACACCAACTCAAATTTACAATAAGTATAACTAATAGCGTCGCGTGCTTCAAGGTCATTCAACAATCTACAGGAACCCTGCGCCCGCGCTGATGACGTCACAGGTCATTAGCATGGCAAGGTCACTGACCTAAAGTGCAACTAGTCAAGATACTTGCTAAGAACTAGATGCTTGATGGCATCTGAGGTGACAGCATGCAAATGTGATACGATCTACGCTTGAATAATTAGTTTTGATACTTGTTAAAGGACTTTTACATTATTCGAGTTGTTCTTTGTAAGAGTGATGATTATTTATTGTAGGATTTGTTAATGTAGTGTTTACTTACTGTAGGATAACAATTGAATTGGGCTTTTATACTTTATAAAGTATATGAACTTATGGAATAATTTGTTACCGTATTTGCAATTTTTCAAGTCAATAATTTTATTTTGGACAAAATGTGATAGCAGTAATTTATATTAACAAAGACTATTTGATGTCACTCGTAACTTAAATCCACTGTATTTACAAAAGTCTAAATTTAATGTTTCTAGTTAAACCTTCAAGGTAATAAAATCGAAGTTGCAAAGGACCAGCGGCTGTAGGTAGTTTCCGCATAAAAATCAAGTACAATAACGTCAATACAAAAACGTCACAAGTGCATTGTAGTAAAATAACTTGTCTATAGACCTTTCAAATAGTTTGCCAACATTTTAATAAAAGCAGCTGCCGAGCCGCTTCTTACAATTACGTTAATATAGGGTGTTACCATTATGTTGGTATCCCCGTTGTTTATAAAAATAAAGCTAACGCTACACTAACATTTGTATATATATTGTATACCTATGTATATTATATATTCAGAAATGAAACTTACACAACATGCAAAGAAGTACAGTAAATATTTTTGGTTAATTTAATAGACTAATATTGCAGTATTATTTTATCATACCTAAGGCTGTCAGGAAGAAACCACTTTGTAGTGACAGGGCCTCTTTTTGTACGTAGCTACTGCATAAGTTTCTTTCTTTGCTGTGTTTTATTGCCTGCCGTAAAAGTATGGTGTGCTCTGAAGAGAATTATTATTGCGACTATTTTTTATTAATGTGGAAACATTAAAATGTATATTTTCAAATTCTGCTGTAAAGAATTAGCTTTAGTTACAGTACGGCCACAGGGTAATCGTTGTGCAAGATACAATGTATGTTACCAAATACTAAAACTTTGAGGAGGTGCTGTGAGTCGCCATAAAAACGCTGCATATAAAACGGTACCGAGTTGTGACGTCACAATCTACGATCACATCTACGTCACGATCTACGGATCGTTCTGAAAATTGTATGGGCATTTGGATAAAATATATAATAGCTACGTAGATAATTTGTTTACAAGCATACTGTAATAATGATTTTTTTATTCTTAATGTCAGTAAGCTTATAATATTAAAAAAAATTACATAGGTAATATACAATAAGTTTTATGCTTCCTTTTTAAAACTTCATCTTCTTAAAAATGTTTTTATAATAACTCATATTTTCTAAATAAATGATAAAAAGTTGCATTTCCAAATGTTTTGAAATACCCAATTATTACACTCATACGAGTTCGAAAGGATGCACCCTGTATAAATGGATGCATAGGTATTCCCTAGTTGTCTTTTTAATAATAAGAGCTTATGTTTAGTGAACTGGAGTAAAATAAGTAAATAAGTAAATGTAGACCCAGTAAGACAGGATTGTCTAGTTGTAGGATAATGTCTTCTAAAGACATGGCGGTTCCAATCATTTAAACTGTTGAAACATCTGCCGAGGCAGTTACGATTCATTGTTGGATTTGAATTATTATATGATTTGAAATAATATTATAATATATATAAGAAAATAGTGATCTACTCATGTATAACTTGGACTACTCCATGAATTTGGCATATTACTAGTTGTTATGACGAAGGCACTTGGGCGGTCCGAGGATGGTCGCAGCGTAGGTTTCCAGATCATATAGGCAGGTCAAATGAATGGTGCCGCTAAAAAAATGCATTTTGAATGTTTCTTAATTTGTCTACTTTTTCCACGCATATGAAAATACCAATCCACGCAAAAATTTTCGTTGTGGAGGAAATATTGAGAAATTTTCGACAGATGTTGCAGAAAATGTTTCACTAATATTTGTCAGAAGTAAGTAGTTAATACACAAGTATACAATATAAAAAGAAAAAGGCCTTAAATATATACTGTTCGAGACGACTTGAAGTTAAATTCAAGCTAAAGTTAAATAAAACTCATCTTGAAATGAAACCAAAATGTATGTTCTTCGTACATGTTTTTTACTGTCAGCTGTCGAACCTATGAAACAACCGGCGTAGAAAACTGAATGGCATCCATCTATGGATATATTGCTGGATGATAAAATTCTCTACAGCTAGATTGTCTATGTTTTATTATTGTGTATTTCATAAATCGAATTGGTAGAACAACATCATCAGCACCTTAAACCTATGCTTGGTTGGTGGTAAACAAGTCTAGAATGTCTTAAGGAGTTATGATAGCCATCTTTACACCATTCTTTGTATATTAAAGAACGAAATGTACAAACACAGTAACCATTTCAAGATATCTGCAACATCTGCATTAAATTGTAAAATTTGTTGTTCTTTTTGTTTGTGTTCGTTTTTTAAACACGAATATATTCACAGCCGGCAAACGAACAAGCGACTTATCAAGTGGAATCCGCGCCCATTGGCATCGTTGGTCGTAGGTGTGTTATCTGTCAATGTTGACTTTGATTATTAAATCGATGGTGCCTTGCCGAGCGTTGGAACAGTTGGAACTGCCTTTGTTCCAGTAATTAGCATTGATTGTTTTTTTACAAAACCACGTAAAGGTGATTATTTAGCGATCAAAATATGAGATAATACAGTCCTGTAGTAACGCCCCAGCACAGACAAGGTCTTAATACAATAAACTCTACTAACTACCAATGGGTACTCTTATTTTTGATGACTTCGTAATTCACTGATTTCATTGGTCGATATCTTCTTTGAATAGCTACATACTTTTAAACTAAGTACCTAGTTTTATTATTGAACTATAAAATTATATTACAAAATGCAGTTTTTATTAGCTGTATTTTACAAACTGTAATATGGAAGTATGATCCGAAACTAAGCTTATGGACGTGTTTTGTGAATGATCACAAAAAGGCATTAAGCGTGCTGAAATTCGGTAAAACGATAGACCACAAATAATCCAATAAAGAACATAGGCTTTTTAATACAAAATAAGGGCATTAATAAGCTGCTCGCGTGTTTTGCATGGCAAAAAAAAATTCAAATCAAATCATTGCACGAACTTCACCTAAGCCGACAGAGGACGTAACGTGGCATCATGAATTTACAAAGCACTGAAATGTGAGAATGAGTAACGACAAAAGTATTAAGGTACAAAACGTAACTTTCTCGTTTACCGGTAACGAAAATAATAAAAAAAGAAAATTTCCTAATCTGTTTTGTAGAGCTTTTATAATTTACACCATTACAAAATGGTCACATACCTTTTAAAGATACCAGCTAAGAGCTGACTGAAAATAGAATATTTATTCTCTAGCATCATATCCCATAAACATTAACTTATTTGCACCTTCTTACCAGTAACTTACGTTTTCATGTAAAGGATATTGGCAAACTCACATTCATTGTCAGTACCGCTTTTATTTTCGCAGAGCATTCACGTATCTCAAATTAAATACGTGGGTTTGGCTGTTTGAAAGATGGATAATCGAAATGAAATCATAAGATGTACATAGAAGTTGGGACTAAAAAGTCAAAATTATAATCTAACCTCAAAAACACGTGAAAAAGACGTGAAAACGTTGTTTACTTTATTAAGTACTTATGAGTAGGGTAATAGATGCGTGCATAGGATGATCAGATGAAGCTATTGAAATTAAATAACATCCTAATTTCAGATGGCAGGAACCTTTCTTCAACATGGGATCTCATACTTAAAAACATAAAAGCTCATTGAAATGGCGGCTCAATGTCTTTGAAGTTTGACAGATTGACAGTACATAATTTTTCTAAATGTCGATGAAAAAATAAGTGGCGTTGTTACGGAAATAACTGGATTTTATTTTTAAGAAGATATTTTTAAGAATCCCCAACAACTATCTCAATATTTGAGCTTGGTAAATACGTGTCTAATATTGACCTATAAACTAAATATAGCCCGGTTTTTATATGATTACAATTTATAAATATGACAGGGTACCCAGTCTGCCTTTCTCTTTTACAATTAAGCTCTATAAAGACTCTATTTTTGTCATTTTCCTAGCATCGACACTGCGACGCTATTAAAAAAAGGAAACAAACATGGCGCCGACATAAGGGCGGTTAAGCCTTACAAACTTACATGTCCACCCAGCATAGCAAAAGAGACTTTATGCCTATAGTAATAAGATACAAAGAAGGTGTATTTCTGGGTTAGTTTTAGAATTTCCTGCGTGGATGCGCGTGCGCGGATGTGGTGGTTGTAATAAAACCATAAATGATAACGTCGATAGCCTCAAAGCTTGTGACGGAATATGAAAGCTCCCATCAAAAGCTTGCTAGCTTTTACAGATTGAACTTTTGCGGCGTACTTAACTTGAAACTTGAAATGTTAACTGTCAGGTTATTCTATAACTGTGGATTTATTGAAGGAAACTGACCGAATTAAAAGTGTTCTAGAAGTGTGATGGAGTCTTGAATGAAACGTTATGAGTAATATAGTTTAATAACTTAGTAATCAGGAACTCATTGGTTTTTAAACAAAATGATTTATTTATTTTCTATCTGAACTGAAGTATTATTATTTTAATGAACTGAGTACTTAATAAGTTAGGGTAACTCTTCTGTGGTTTAAAAATTTGGCCGTATTTCCATCGTATTATGGTCGTTTTATTCCTAAACAGAATACTTAATCTGTTTCTAGTCAATCAAAGCGTCTCCGCCTATACCGCAATTTCAGAATTAGTCTTTAATTTATTATTGATCTTAATGAAGGAAGGCCTAAAAAAGTTAGGCCTAGGTAAATTTTATAAAATAAAATAAAATTTACTTATTGAATATAAAATTAAATTTAAATTATAAGTATAAAATTACATTACATTGTACCGTAAACTTGAATATCGTCTATCCTATTCTGAGCCTAACCAGCTCACCAAAGGTGCCATTTATCCACATTACCCAGAAGTGCTATCCACCTGTTGGAAACTAATAAGAGAACCTGTGTATAATTAGTTGAACAGTAACCATTGTTTGACAACGTTCGCCGTCCGCACAGAACTGAGCCGACCGTTCTACTGCGAACACGCGGGCAAAGACATTCATATTCAATTTCCGAACGAAAATAATCGAGTGTTTTTTTTTTAATTTTGATTGATAACTTTTTCATTCAAACTTTTAAAATAAAAAGTAATTTTGTAAGTGGACAGTATTTTTTTAAATTTTTTTTAGGCTATTTTGTGGTAGTCTAAACTATTTTAGAAGTGAAGTGAAATAGTGCAATAGACTGCCAATTGTTTTAACTGGTTGCTGAAATGACCCCTGTGGGACTACTTTTTAAAGTTAACAGGTGCGATTTTCTGGTATTTTTTTACTAATGTATTGCAGTTACTCTTTATACATGGGGGCGCTACCGACGTATTCGGGACGAAACCATTCGGCTCTGCCGTTCAGCAAAGTGTTTAGACGAAGGTTCGGGGAAATAGTTGGTGCGAGTCGGCCTTGCCGTACAACACTCAAATGTGCCATCCCGAATATGTAGGTAGAGCTCCTAACACCCTATTTTATAACATCCGGCCTTTGTAAACAATACACAAAAATAACGTGTAGATAGAGAGATAATATTAATATACGTAACAAGTAATTAAAATATATATATTTTTTAATTTAAATCCCCTATTAATGTTTCATATGTAGGTAAAATTTGAAAACATTCAACTAACAAAATGATTATTCTAAAACTTGCTTAAAATGCTCCGTCACTGCTATTCATAATGTAATATGTATAAACTTACACAATTAGTATGCGAAGTGGTCCTACCCAGCCATCTTAAGAAACAAACTGTTTTGTACAGAGAACCTCGCGTTACGTGATGGCTTATGCTAAGTACCTACCTTTGTGAAGGGACAGACAATACCTATTGTTTTTTTTATTAATGAAGCAAAAATCATTTCTGTAAGTTTCATTAGCTGTCGGGAATCTTTACTTATATTATAAATACAATATGTGCATGCACAAGAAGTAACCTAGGCTTAAGTTGTGAGTGGATGGGAGGTTCCATTTTGTTTGTAGATCTTGGAGAAATTACACCCTTACTGGGAGAATGTAGACTAATATTTAAAAGCAGTATGTATATGCGGTGTACCTAAGTTGGACCGTTTTTAATAAGACATTTGTCACCCTCGACATGCAAAGTCGAAGATGAAGCAGTAAGTTATTGATCCCATATTAATATTATAAAGTTAAATTCATCGTCGCTAAACGGATTTCAATGTACAGTCAAAGGCTACCTGCATTTTTATCTTGGCAATTTGGCGGGAACAGAGACAAAAGCTAATGTAACAAATTGAAGGTAGTAGAAAAATGGACACATGGGCACAGACCGCTACAGTACTCTGAGCAAGTTTTCCGAAGACACCATAAAGCGGGAATACAACGTCGAGCCGACTTGTACGAATCATTTAATAAGTGAAAAGTCACTGAAAGCAAGATTCATTTTTATGAAAATGCAAACCAATTTAACTTTAATAACTTCTGTCTGATAACAAGAAATCGCCAAATCACAAAACTTCGATAGGCACCTAGTGCCTACTGTACAAGCAGGCTTTACACTATATCTTTGCCTTCCATACTCTATATTTTAATAACCGTTATGTAGTTTTTCAACCTACATAAAATAAATAAAAAATGCACTTAATTCGAATCGTAAAAAAATTTGAACAATTGCCCATCTGTTTGTTAAGGCTCTATAATGTAAAAGATGGCATATAACCACGCTTTTTACTCGTAAACAAATAGCAAAACAACATTTCGTATTAATAATACTACTTTGCTTCTTGACATTGTTACGCTATCAAAAGAAGAATAGATATTTAGTAGATATATACATTTTAAATCTGTTTCAAAGGGGTTTCGATATCGCACGGACAACAATGAATTGTTATTGTAACCGACGTTTATTATAATACATTGTTTCATAATATTTATATTTTAATATTGTTTTATTAATTTTCTATGTCATCGTTTGCTTTTTAAATTAAATAAAGAAAATATAACCTAATGACTAAAGATCGGAATAGGCTGACGCAAATGTTGTCGTAAGGAAGTCTCCACTTTCTATCTCTTTTCTCTGAAGTACAGGTAAATACTTGAGTTATACTATTTGGTGGAGGTAAGTAGCCTTGCCTTTCATGCCAGAGGTCCCGGGTTCAAATCCTGGTAGGGGCAGATATTTTATCATATTTGCTTTCTAGTCATGGATGTGTATGTATGTTTATTTAAGTTTATTTCTAATATTTATATTTTAAAAAATCTATGTCTTTATATATTCCTTAAGTTTATTTATCCGTTATCTAGTATCTATAACACAAGTTTTTAATGATACTTAATTTGGGCTAGATAATGTGGTGCGTTAGTTAGAAATATTTATTTTTTTATATAGTCAGCCTATTCCGATCTTCTAATGACCAATGATATATCTATATCTATATATATAATAAATCACTCTTTGCGTTTTTGTTTACATTTTATATGTTGTTGAGGTCTAATGCGAACTGCTTAACTCTTAATCCGCTTAATTATTTTGTCGTATGGGGTGGCGCTACGTTCCTTCCTAATGTGACCGCCGCAATAATCACGTTTACGTGGCTGTGTTCCGGTCTGAGGGAAGGAGCAGCTGGTGCAACTGGAACACAGGCAAATTGAAACTGAAGCCTTTGCTCGGCAACGCTTAATACTTGAGATAATAATCAGAATATAAATTAGTACAACCCTTATTGCGGTCACACGGGTGCGGATGGCACGTGCCATCAAGTGGGTCGATTGCCGTATATGAATCCAGTAAACATATAAAAATAAAACTATGCTCATTTTTTATATTGGTTTTAGGTTTTTGTTGTCAGTAACCTTTATAATTGAACCATATCAATCTGTCACCCCAACAAAATGGCTAAATCAAATCATGAGAAAATATAGTAGTTTCGTGGCACTCTTTCTATACATATTATATTATGTATCATATTAATATGGCGACGAAGCTGTTAAATTACTAAATAGGTTAAGTATTCAATGTTATAAAATGACCAGTAATTCCAAATACAAATCCATTTGATTCGATCCATTCGAATAACTGTTATAGGTCTATAGGTATTGAAAATACTTTTTTTACAAAATATTTTTATCGACTTAGTAAAATCGTAATAATGTAAGACAACAGTTTTGTCACAAAATGTGATAACCAAACTACATCACAGTAATGTTTTAAAGCAAACTTCTAACGGAGAGGTGTGAATTCGAAGTTATTTAGTGCTCAGCCTCGCCGCACGCTGTAAAGTTTGATGACCAAGTGCAGGCAGTTGTCTTGATACTTGCATTCTGTGGTCCGTTAATGATAATAGGTTGTTGTACAAAAGTAACTGAAAAGCTGGTTTGAAAGTCCACCTGGAATGCATATTATTCACGAGTTATCAACATTTGTTAGCCTATTAACAGGAAAATTGATCTTTATTGAGAGTCAGTATCTAAAGTTCGCATTTAAAGATAAAACATATTTTTATTTATGTATATATTTATATTGTCAAATAATAAAATATCGGTTGGTTGCAATTATAAATAACTTACTTAATTAAAATAACTTACAATTGAGAACACAGCGATAAGCGCATTAGAAAACTAGATAATCGAAATATTTCCAATAATTAACAAACCAGCACTACAATTGATGGAAAACGCAAGAAACTCTTAAAATATCACAAGACACTTAAAGGCTGTTCGCAACATACACGGACACAGAATAACGGGACCGCGAGTTGCACGCCGCGTCGCCGGCATTTCATGAAATCCGTCATTTTCTCAAATACCCGGCTAATTACTGATAATTAAAATCGTATTTGTTTTCTTGTTTCGTTGATCTGTTATCTCGCTTGATTGTTATTTGATTGAAATGGTATTCAACAGTGTTATATTGATGATACAGATTCCCACATTTCCGATGGTTTACGTCGGTCGGAGAATAGCTTTTTATGTTTATTACCGTAACTCTCGGAGGTATGACGTAAGCTTCATAAAAATATGTATTCGTGTTTTAGTACGGTGCGACTTATCTATTGTTTTCTGTCTTTCTCAAGTTCATCATACCACGAACGAAATTCTTGAGTAGAAATACATGAAACTTGTTTTTTTCTTTGTATGGTATGTAAAAATTGTTTTGAATTGTTTTGCTTTTTTTTAAGTAACCTGTTTAAAAATTAAGTAATTCCTTTTATGTTTAGTTAATACTGAATTTAAACTGGAAAACAATAATACTTTTTTAATTAACTTTAGTGCCACACATAATTTTTTTTATTAAATAAGATTATTTCCTGTTGATGATATTCTGGTCCGAGTTTAGTTCAAATCTGAGGTAGCCAGTAAAAACAACAAACATACAGACTTATTTTTGTTTAATGTTAGTGTCACTGATTTCCATAATTCCTTTACGTACTTAGCTTTTAATAAGATTCGATAATTACCAATAATTTTAACAATATTTAATTAAGTCCCGTTTATCAATTCCCAGCCATTTTGATCATTCATTGTACATATCAAATATTAAATCATATCTCTGAAAACATAATAGGAGAACATAAATATCAAAGATTCCCGACGATACTATCATCAATCGAAAACGAAGCACGTTAAAGAATTTCTTCACTAAAAACCATACATAATTAAATATTATGCTTTCACTCTTCAATCGATTTAGAATACTGATAGTTTAATCGACACCACAAAAAAGCGCTTACAAAATTTATGGCTGTTACACATGATAATACAATATGAACCGCGAAATAAATTAATAAAGTTATTTATTATTCTGTACAATATCCATAACAGGCGTTGTAGCGAATGCTAAGCAAGTCGGAAGTAGCACTTAGCCATCATAATAACAATATTACATCAGAATGTGTTCACGATAAAGTAATAAATCGCACCGGTAACTTGCTGGTTTGTACATTGACAGTTTGACTGCAGCATTGCGGAGAGTCACGCGATAGTTTATACTCGGTTAAATAATAATAATAATAATAATAATAATAATAATAATCCCCAGATAAACACACTACTCGTAGGTTCATGAAACATGGTCGCCAGTGGAGATGTGCTAATCGCAATACAATTTTGTGGCAATGAGTCTTTTTGTATGGAAGTGTAAGAGCATAACGTAGGTCAAGAATTAGTATAGGCAACCCAGCGTATTAGATGCTACTTGTACAATAAAAATATTCGTTGCAGAAGTTTTGATAAGTACACAGCGAAACGAATTTCACAGGCAGGATAGGACGTAAAAACGTAAAAATACTTATATCGGTGAATTAATCGTGATACAGGTTATTTCCGGTAATGACGAATCTTGTTCTGAGTGTTCATCCCATTCATCTTAACAATATTTAATAATTTTAATATATAAATATATATCTACTTAAATTATACTGTTAACCTAAAATCTCTATAAAACTCAAAGATGTATTCCTTTATACTGTTTGCTACTATTTCATAAACACAAACTGCGTTTATATTTACCTCAAAACTCATACTTTATTACAAAATCTTCTAAAGAAACTCATGCGACGCCGCTACTAAATCTACAATTTTCGCAACACACGGCATCCTAAGGGCTGCATGCGTCTGCGCACGAATACATGCAATATTCAGTTCCATGTCGCAATAGACGCTGCGGAATACTTAACTCTGTATATACTTGACACAAATGCTTATGTGAGTGATGGTAAATAATACATATACCTATTCACATACGTATTAGGTGTATATGTATGTTCCGCTGATGTTTAAGCGTTTGATTTCATGGGAAAAAGCTTGGCATGGAGAGCGTTTTAGGTATGTTTTAATGTCTTATTGTACGAGTATAGTATTAGCAGACTTGTAGTAGTGGCGCAGATGTTACAGCTCCTCATTTGTCTTGTTTCTGACAGCTTTCTACCAATGACAGTTTTCGTATTAGGAGACTCCAATATTTTTAAAGGGTGCTAATTAAACAGACTTCTTTTTAATAGCATTATTCGCCTCTAAATATCTACATTGCCTTCTAAATTACTAAGTCAGCCACAATTTACGAGCGTCTGAACGATACTATCTTAGCCACTAAAAATACCTACGTTGTTGCATGATGTTTTTGCTATAAAATTTTGAATTATCATCTAATTTCGATTATGGCACTTCGCCTGGAGCTCCCGCACTACGCTCGCTTGGCTCGCTCGGCTCGAATGCGATAAATACAGCCTAACATTAACCTAACCCAAATTTAACTACTACGCTTTCTATAGAACATTTAGTAGGCGTTGCAAAAAAGACAAATTAGTTTATTAGAGGATATCTCATTTTCCCGTGGCTTAATTATAAAATTAGAAGTTTGATCACGTGAACAATGAAGAAATTTGTGGGTTGACTTATAATTCCCTTTTTTTAAATAAGCAGATGTTTAATAAACCTCTATAAGACGAACGCACATACATGAATAATTATGGTTTCTGTCGTACATCATATCTTAAAGTGAGCATTAATTCATTTTGGGACCTCAAATGAATTGATAATTTAATTATGAACTGTTTGCAGGCTAAATGTTTTTCCAACAACCAAACCATGATGCGCTTTTCAGAAATATTTGCGCGTCGTATCGCCGACGCGCGGCTACTGTCTAAGGATTGCTCAAGGTACCGCCCTAAGTATAGTCCTTCTAAAGGCTCTCTCTCTATAATCTTGTTATTTACTTCGGAATATTGTTGTTTTTTCTGAAATATACGTTGAACGAATGAAACTTTAGTTAGTTAATCTACGATCCCCCGATTATATTAGTTCGTATTATCTAAGTGATTAGTTTCAACCTTCTTTGTTAATTTTTTATACAAAAAGTAATTTAATACAGTCAAGTCCGAGCTTACAGATGCAGTTAAGAATAATTTTGTATAGACATAAAAAGACACTATAAATTGATTTTGAAAAAAATATATCCGTGAAGTTTCTTGCCAGTTCTTCTTCACGAAGGTCTTTCCGAACTGGTGGTAGAGTCATTTTTTATTTGACGTCAACAGAAGTACATAAGAACATCTAAAACAGTATAGCCCCGAAAATCAACAATAACACCTTTCATGTAAAAATACTGAGCTTAATCTCTATCCTTTACCACTTACACTTCTGTCTAACACAATGCAAAGATATATTTATATTACTATGCATTAAAATACATTCTCCAAGATACAATCCATTAGCACCTTTAACCTGAACAAACCGAGAGCCACGTTCGGCCGCCTGCGCGGGCGCAACTCGCGGTTTCCCATCGGTGTCAGTTACAGCTGGTTGTTACAGACACCGTCGTCTGTTTGTCTGAGTGTGTGGTTCGGAGTTCCTGGTGTATCGGGTGTTAATGGTTCCGATAAGGTGGGCAGGTTGATGTAGGTCGTGAGAGGGGTTGGAAACTAAGTGTTATAGCACTGAGTACTAATAAGTGACAGGACTGAATCTTGTGATGACGTGTCATTGAATAAGAATATAAAGAAGTTTATCGCCTAAATATAGGGGTCTTTTACAGTTAGGTGTTCACAATCTCCAGTCTCCATAATCGCATTTGAATGTCGATGTCGACTGTTTCCGCGGAGAGTACAAAGATATGTAAATACTTAAACAACGTGTTATTTTCACACTAGGGGGATAGATTATTTGCCCGACTTATTCGCTAACACAATCAAGTAGACTTGGTTCGTTTTTAAGTAGAATTAATAAAACACGCGAATAGTCATTTTTATATTTTATTCGAAACTAAAAAAAGGCATGTGTTTACATCATAAGTACTTTTATTTTATATTTCTTTGTGGTGATGAATTTAAATGTTGTTGTAAATGAACTTTAATCATGAATTGTAATTGTTGGTTTTCTGTTGTTATTTTACGTCTGAGGTTCAAGTTCGTCTCGTCGTTCGTTCGGCAGAACTTGTTCTACAACAAAGCCGGCCAGAAGCAATTACTATACATATTGGGCTTCTGCGATGAGGTAGTCTGTTGGGCCTTTAAGTCTGCACATTCGGCTCGTCTTTTTTTTTGCCAAACGTTCATCTACTCAATATAATTTTTGATTAAGGCCGGCTCGAATATTAGGGCAGCACCCCTTAATTAACATCCAATATTGTACTAATATGTATGGATAAGGTCTGAAATAAGCAAGATTAACTCTTTGACTGAAGATTTACTCGAAAACTATAGATAAATTAGGGCATTTTTGAAAGAACGAGACAAAATTTACAGAGTTTTATAATCGAAATTCTGTTAGAATTGAGTGACAAAGTTAGGAAAAAGTATGGACTAGTAAAGTTTTAATTTAAATCGGAAATTATTTTAACCTTCGATTTTGTTCGCTCAAAAACTCAAAAACTGAATTCCTGTACATGCAATTTTCAATTCAATTCAATTCTATAAAGATCTTAAAATTCTTACATAACTTAAAAATCTACTTTCCTTCCTAGAATCATAATACAGTTCTTCCAGTCAACCATTTTATTATAAATCGTATTTATTAATTGTGCATATTGTTTCTTTATGTAAACCTTACGTAACCTGCAAATAAAACAGCAAGTGGTCTTCCTACCTAATATCATATAAACAATATTTTATTAACAAGCTATAATAAGGAATCGTTTTACGATGCGCTTCATACAATTATATTATTTTGTTAATAATGTTGGCACCCAGGAAAAAAAGAGAAATAATAAGACATCAACATGTACCAGTAATTAGAGCTCCGTCTCACAATTCACACTATGAACGCGCTTTCGATAAATAATAGATTCCTGTTTAAGTAATATTAAAAATCGATTAATCAACGCCAACTTTACGACTGATTGTATCGATATAACCAGTAATTTAACGACAGTGCTTTTGCAAGTGGAGCAGACACACACAAAAACAAGCAAACATAGTCGCTTCCGCGCACAAAGAGATGCGGTCCATAATTTTCTTCCTATTATCTTCTAATTACATTACAAAAAACGTTTCATTACCCATGCAGCACCGTTCAATATCATCAACAAGTTTGTAACGCATCAAAATTAGATTATAAAATCTACGCCTTAAAGATTAAAATAGCAATGCGGTTTAGCGCTGCATTGCTATGAATGATGCAGGAGGGTCTGTAATTGTAGATAATGATAGACCGATGGTGTTGGTAAAGTAGTTTGATGTGGTTTTGTATATTAAGGAGATCTGATTGATAGCTGTTGTACATAGAAACGTTTTGTATGCGCATATTTTGATATAGCAATCTACCTGCGGTTAATTGCGGTAAAAAATTAATTGTTGATGAACATGATAATTTCACTTATAGTCGTTTTTTTTATTATAGAAGGTTGGTTGGATCAAGTTCTGTTTTTATAAATTATTTTATGATAGGAACGAATCTACTCATCTTATTTTTTGGGTAGAAGAGACATCAACGGGTTGCGCTCAACAATAAATATGTTCAATTTTTCCTTTTTCCACAACGGATTCTATCTGTGTATGTCTTATATGCATTAGAAACAGTATATTCCTTCGTACATTACTTCTCTAAAATATTTGTAAAAATCAAGATAGAGGGATGACGCTCTCAAACAATGATATTAATTCGATTCAAAAAAATGTATGTTATATTTTCTTTGAGTTGTGTCTACTAAAACTTGAAATAAATATTGAATTCACACAACTATTCAGGTCGGCCTATTTACACACATGGTGCCTGGATTATTTGGATAGCAACTGTAAAGTTGGTACCAAGGCGCCGAGCAAATCTTATTCGCTTCAAGTACTGAAATGAAGTATTGCCAAAAATAAAATCCCTTTGCCATGTTTTGTGTGTTAGGAGGTTTATTCATAATTATTTGTAAAGATAAACTTATACACTATACCTACTAACAAATAACAAAATACAAAATAACAATTCAGGTGGCTTTATTACTAAAAAAAAAATAACTTCCAAGCCACCTAACAATTAAAAGAATGAAGAGAAAGAAACAAAATTAATTATATATTTCACAATTAAAAGGGTGCGTTATCTCGCAGGCCTATCCAATAAACGGTACACCCACTGGACAAGGACTTCTAAATTAAACTTAGAAAATGGCGTCTTCACAGGAGAAAATATAAAGCAACGATTATAAAGACTTTTCTTTTGTGTCGAGCGATCGCAACCCGCTTACCATGAAGTAAACCAGTAAACTAAATAATTAGAATACTTTTCACAATTCATACACAAGCCACATTCTTCATCTCGCGGAATGATTGAAAGCTAATGAATAAACATGTTTCTAATTACGGTTCCATCGGAATCGGTTCAGCAATTCGTGCTGTGCTATGTGCGCATCCGCACAGACAGACACACGAGTTCTTGTACTGGGCTTCTTGAAGTGTCTTCTTAGAAAAACTAGAGTTTTTTTTCTTTTACAATAAAAATAACTTGTGATGAGCACTTTATTTTACTTATTACGTTAGTAAGTTCCCTTTCTTATAGAATCCCCTTAGTTTCACCCTCTTAAATTTCAAACTTGTATATAGCTTTCTTAATTTCACGTCGGAGTCACTCGATTGGAGAATTGGTGAATTGGAGAATTGTAGGGCGGATCTATGTACGCAACATGTAACCTTTAGAAAAGGAGTATTCGTCAAGTAATTCCATTTGTCACCGTTAGCGGGATTGGGTTTGAAGAATTAGATCAGTGAATATTTTAATCAAAATCATACCTAAAACTGTTCTAACTGAGCTCAATTTAATGAAATTCAATATCTCACTACCGACCGTAGCTAGGTATAAATCGTTCAAATCATTTGCCCTAGGGATGTGAATATGCAACTTAATTTTGAGCGGCAGCCGCCATCTTGTCTTAACGTGTTCTCATCGCTTTAGTGTATCGCATTGCTTATAAATAATCTTTACTTGGGACGCTAAGATATTCTGAATTTTAGGTTGAACATTGTACATAAATTAAGTAATAAATTGGATCTTAGTATTTTGGTTAATAATTTTGAAACTTCAAATAAGTTTGTGATCAACATTGATAAAACACTTTAACACTTTTTAAATATTCCTAACCTATATTCTGTTTTGTTTCAGCGAGGGTCTGTTCACGTGTCCAGTGAACGCATCGCCTGTCGATTACGCAAAGGTATGCATCATTTTGGAACCATTTTACTAGTTACAAGCAAGATTTAAAGTATCTAGGTACACCTACCTACCTAAATCTAGCTTGGCTTTGGGCATCGGTCTTTTTAAACACATTTAGCGCCATCTATCAGTTCGAACCAGTGGTGTGCAAGTTCGTGCTCGGTAATTTAAGCAGGACAGAATTTGTTTCATGATCGCCTACTAGATGGCGCTGTATTCCATTTCTTATATGAGCTTTGAAACATGCCGCAGTAGGTAGTTCTATGAGGAGTGAAGCACAAAATACACAGAAGTCTTTATTACAGTTTGGGAATAAAACTGTTAATGCAATAACTAGATCACTGGAATTTGACCAAGCAAACCATTTATGCAAATTAGAGATAAATCGTGTAAAATAATTCGGAACCAAATAATAACTACTACTTAGGTACCTAAGTAGTTACTTAGGCTTTCAACAAGTCATTAACTTCTTTAGCAAAACAAAATATTTATTTTTGCTACATTAAAAATCGTCATTACTATTATGAAAAATATTCGCAAGGTCTAATGCACCATAAAGTTTTAGTATAACGAATTACAAACAAGTCCTCCAGACCGGATTCATAAACTTAACTATAAAATATAACAACAATGCTCATATTTTTTACACCTAAACACCATAACAAACTAGACGTAATTGCTTTAAAAGCGATGATCGATTTAAAATCAATAGTATCTGTATTTTAAAACAATGGAAGTTTAGCACGCGAGGCAACCTGCGCCTGCGCTGAGTGGTCAATGACCTGAACTTGCGAAAAACGAACGACCTTGCAATGCTAACCAGCCCCAAACTAGTCTTGGATATCGCTGTCTTTTTCTAACGTGTTAGTTCCGGTCTAGACGCGTCTTTGTATTTTAGCGGTAAACAAGTTGCGGCTATCTCTCTCGCTCTCCATTTTACTTTTGAATTATATGCGGATATTGCCTTTGTAGGTTTTGAGTAGTTCTTATTGCAGTCTAATAAGAATGTATTTTGGATGGTATGTTGAGCTGTATTTGTTTTTGCATTTACCTTTGTCATTGTGGTGTGCCGTGTGAGAAAGATGCAAGATGGTATTGTTACAATTAGTTCTGCGTTCACAATATAGATTACTCTGCTCTTTTTGACCATAATGTTGCCTAGTTAGCTAGATGGATAGTAATTAATGTCTGGTTATAAAGAGGACAATTTGTTGTGTGTGTTTGAAACTACTTGATCGTTTTTAATTAAAGATTGTATTATAAACAAAATTATGTATTTAAGGCGAGGGTGCTATTTTGAATAACGAACATTGTGAATGTTTCCAGGATTGAATCCTGAGCGTAGCGAAAGATTCTACTGTAGAAATCCGCGGTGAGGGAAGCAAAGAATTATACGACCGAATGATACACTTTATCTTACTTAAAATAAGAATAGTGTACTTTTTTATTTACATACAATTAAGAGCAATAAAAATAATTACATACAGTTGAAACAGTCATAAATGGCATATATTAATATCTTGGTCAAATTATTTTAGCGCAACACAAATGTCCAGAACAAAGCTGCCTAGGCGTATCACGTGGGGCGCCCTTGTTACCATTGCGTCGATTGGTGCGCAGATGTGCTTTGTGATGCAACTTATGCTTATACAATTTGACGTATTATTTTTTCTAAGTTACTACTTAAATCTGAAGAAAGTTTAATCGATAGTTTGTTAATTCTCCAGGATCAAACATGGCTGAACATGATAAGTAACAGCTACACAGATTTATTTATATAAGTAACATGTGGCACTGAGCCTAGATATCACGTAACGTAATATAAGCGAGTAATACAGAGCAGTGAAACCTATTTTTTTCGTCGCCAAATTTACCTAATTATTGCCAGAATAATAATGTACACCAACGGTGTCAAAAATACAAGCCAGTAATGTATAAAACAAAGTTATAAGTGAATTTGATCTCACTAAACTTACACTATCAGGCAGAGCATCGACAATGCCTTTATTTATAATCCAATATATTATATTAAAACTAAGAAAAACTTTCTCAGCGATCTCCTTACGACTAGTTCTGGACAATTACTACAAAAAAATCTCCATGACATGAGCTGGCATCTGACAGCCCTATTATGTGCATATCGACGGATCACCGCACCTTAAAGAACCCCTTAATATTTCCCTTTGGTATGTAAATTAATAAAATAGACAACTCTCCTATAAATGGTAACTTGATTCTTGACAAAAAACCGTTGAAAACTTAAACCAAATCGGTCCTTTGTTTAGTGTTTTAGAGGTTTGAAGGACGTGTAATAATGTAGAAAAGGTTTGTACTATACACTAGTGATGGTATGTTAAATCAATGGTACACTAATAGGTGTATCGATATTTTTAAATTTTTTATAAAAACGGTTTTAGAAAAAAATTGGTTCTCAAAGAAATTCTGTCGCACACTCGGCAACGCGTCCATAATCGTTGTGCAATATAATAATCACAACCAATATGGAACAAAAGACTATTGGCACGGATGCACTTATATCTTATGTTATCTATGAGGAACCTGTTTCACCCGGTTCCTGCCTCATTTCAACATATAAAAAAAATATTTAACTTATATTAAGATAGTACCTAACCTATACTTATTTTATAACTGTTTGACAATGACAATAGCTATACAATAATTCAATACAAATACCAAAAGGACTGCCAGGCAGTGTTCAATTCTCCAAGAACTATTGAACAATCCAACAAAATTCTTATTCATCATACACTTATAATACACTTTTTTTTCTGTTTACTAATCCTCTACACACTCTATTTCACATGATCTTTCGGAACAATATCTGTGATCAAAGTTTGGAAGGCAGATCGTATCTGTCATTATGTCAAAGGGCCAAGGATATTATGGCCAGTTAAAATGCATTCGTTCTCTCTATAGACAGTATTTAAATTAAATATTAATCTCTATAGAAAAACTTTGGAGCACTGACCCCGTTGTGAAAAGTTCTAATTTGATGTTATTCAAGTGGTATTAGGATGGGGCCTGATTAGACTACAATATTTATGATATTCTCGATAAAATTTGGCCTATTCGTTAATGGTTTAATAAGGATGAAACTAAAACATTCGTTTTTGAGTTTGTTCCAATGAATCCACAACAATAATTTGTCTTTATAATGATTAAAGATTCTACAACGACTATCTACAATTACCTATCATTTTTAAACCGTACGCTAAAAATTTAAAACTAAAAATACTTTTGCTTGTTGATGAAGTCGGACCCTAAAGTAATGTTAAGACGTTTAATATTGAGTTCATTTCAAGCGCGTAATAAAATAGGGTCCAAATATTTTAATGTAAAACAGTCTGTAAACAATAATATAAAGATTTTCAAAGATAGTCGGTTCAACTGTGAGGGCACGTATGCTCACCCGCTCGTAGTGCCATCTATTATTCGGTCGAGGGAATTTATTCTGGCTGTCAAAAGGATTCTTCACCAATTCTTATTGTAATTAGGTGGTATTTTGTATTCAGGAGCTTATATTTGAAGGACGTTGACCTATTTCTGAATAATAAAAAAATAGTTTTAGTTCTTAAATTTATTCGTGTGCTTTTCAAATAGTTTAAACATAGCCCAGTCGAATTAGGACTTGACATCGAAACAATTATCGTTGAGGGGGGTCATTGGCAGTCTATATTTTGGTTTTCGGGATTCGCACCCTGTTGCGCCATCCACCATATTGAATTTAAGGGTGAATTTTACTTAATTGAATAAGTTTAATTTCAATTTTACCTGAAAAATTGTCAATTCTGGTTATCCATAAATTTTTTCTAGGATTGATATTTCTCGATTTATACCCGATACATAGAGGGGGTGATGTTTTGTTATCACATTATTACCTCTATTTTTCATTTTACACGAAAAATGAAATGAAATTTCCTACAATTTTGGTTCTCATCAATGTTTTTTATGATCGATATTTTTCGATTTAGACCCGAAAAGAGGTTGAGGTTAAATTTTATTTTCCGTTTCACACGAAAAATGGTCATCAATAAAGTTGTTTGGAATTAATTTTTCTACAATTTTGGTATTTTTCTATTAATAATTACTTCGTCAATTATTTAATTGCATTTATTCATGGATAATATTCATAAAACGCATTCCAGAGTGTTTTACCGTTGAGCTGATTCTTTTTATTTTGTTGGCAAATTAAATTAGAAATAATGACGCAGATATTTTATTTGAAAAAGCCATAAAAGCATAAAAATCTTAATTTTTTTAGAACTTTATAAACAAGAACATGAAGAATGAAGCGAACAAAAACAAATTATTGAAATAGGTGTGTGAATAATTGTGATTGTGTTTTAGTGAATATTGAAGGTCGGGAGATGATTCTTGGACTCATCTTTTTTAAGGCGATAACGCAATACTAAAATTTCATCCCTCTTTTCAGGCCTAAATCGAAAAATTTCGACCTAGCCAAAATTAATGGGGACCAGAATTGTAGGAAATTCAATTCCAAACAACTTTGATAGTGACCATTCTTTGTGCAAAATGAAAAACAAACGACATATTCAAAATACAAAATTTCTCTCTTTAATTCAAGATGGCAGATGACGTGACAGGGTGCGCGTCCCGAAAACCAAAATATACTGCCAGCGACCCCAACAGTTTCAGAAGGAAATTGCTACTTATAATTTTTTGATGCTAACTCCGGTTTTACCTAATTTGACTGGGCTAATAGTTTAACTAAGACAAAGGGGGATATTGATTTTAGGGCTATAAGCTATATTTTATAAGTGCTGCTATAATTTGACTCTTATTACATAATATATGCGAAAATTGATCCGTGCATTCATCAACAAAGTTAATCTTGAATCCAAAAGTAAGTTTAATGGCTAAATATCCAAATCAAAATCAAAATGTTTTATTTCATTATTGATTAACATTAGAAACACTTCATGAAAGTAGGCGAACACATACAACTTTGAACTTCGGCTTTTTATCTATTATAGGTAGACTGAGTAGGGAAAAAGCCTCTGTCTCTCTCTCGGCGCTCTTTTATCAAAAAATGTGATTAATATGTTTGATAGAAGGTATAAAATTTGACTTCGACACGAAAGAAACAAACACAGGACAAGTTAACTTTGCATACACTTTATTAGGAGCGCAGAAAAGGATAAATCGGTATTTTTACCCAGAAATAACTGGGTACTGTAAAAGTACTATTCCCAAAAATATGCGCGCAAGAGCCTAGTTAACGGTATATAAAACCTTAATAGAGAAACTTGGAAGCCAATATTGTGTAAATAATTGGTTTGATTGAATGAATTATTTATCTTAAACGGTATATTTACATTAAGCGGCATTGTGGTATTAGCCCTGGCTCCAACGCTGGTGGTCTTCAGAATAGAATATCGAATCCCGATATGAACGGACATTGCTTTGTACCGTAATACAAGCTGATTTGTTGTAGATATTGCACTTATGTGTGGACTATACGTCATAACTAAGACTTCGTGGGCATTTCACGTTAGCTTTTAAAAAGTTTAATTTTAAAGCAAACACATGGATATCACACGAAAATAAGATAATATGTAAGAGGCTGTACCCACCCATATTCGGGCCTGCATTATAATTGGCACATTCAGGTGGCGAAGTTGAATTCGGCTTTTGGTGAGACGACACGAATGAGCAGTCCTGTAAGACAGGGTTTCTCAAACTGGGGTACGCGAACTCCTAGGGGTTCACCATTCAACGGTAGGGGGTTTGCGACATGATTTACGTAATGGTGGCTAGACGTCTTAAGGTTAAAATTACTGCTAAAGTCGACTCAATTTGCGCAAAGAAACTAGCCCACCCATCACATTAACTCAAAAACCTAGTTCTTCTTGGTACTGTATTTGTAACCTTTTATTGAAATAAAAAACTTTATTTTCTTCAACAGCCAAGTTTATTATTATCTTTAAGGATAAGGTTTAGAAGGGTTCGATGTCATATGAAAACTTGAACGAGTTTTTTTTTTTTTTTTGGTTCCCCTCCACGGGAAGGGCAGGAGGACATAAAAAATGCTCTGACGCATACTCCGCGCGCGCGATCGGAGTTATGTGGGACTCGTCCCGACGCCTAACAGAACCATACCCACTAAAAAACCCCCTGTCGGCTCGTGCATTTTTGCCACTCAGCCTTCATCTGAGCGACGGCCAATTGGAGAAAGAGGCCGCGCCAGCGGGGCCCTTAAGGGGTCACCCGCTGAGATTCACATAGCACTGAAGGTGCTCAAAAATGAAAAGTAAAAATAAAAACATTAAAAATGAAAAATAAAAATTGCATTAATTCGGATTTACGTTAGAATTAGAATTTACGTTAGAATTAGGATTTGCGGCCTGAAGGGCCTCGAGAGCTAAAGTTAACTGCGTAGGTTCGCCCGTGTGCGCGTTTCTCGGCCTAGCGACTTTGAATTTCGAATCTAACACAGGAGCAGTATATGAGACTGAATCTCGAACAAGATGATTGGGATGGGATTCGGCGCGTTTGAAGAACGATTCTGAGAGTGTTTTGAGGTGCTGTTGCACTGTAGGTAGTTCAAGATCTCTGTGCAGGTCCGCGTTGCGCACATACCAAGGTGCGTCTGTGGCCCTGCGGCAGAAGAGATTTTGAACCACCTGCAGCTTATACAGGACGGAGGGATTGGCGTGGGCAAAGACTGGCGAAGCATATGACATGACGGGTCTAACGCAGACCTTATAAAGCGTACGTTTCGTTACTCTATCGACGTGTGGCTTAAAAGAAAGCGTCTGATCTAAGGTAACGCCTAAGTATTTGATACTGCGCTTCCAGGGGATGGGAATACCTAACATTCGAATGTGGGGATCGTTGCGGCGATTACGACGTTTGTGGTCGAATAGAATGGCAGAACTCTTTTCTGGGTTGACATCGATACGCCATTTTTGAAACCAAACACCGAGGGCGATTACGGCCTTTTGGAGTCTGGTGATGTTATACGGGATCCTTTTACCTTTAGTGTAAAGGGCGGTATCGTCTGCAAAGAGGGCGAGTTCGATGCCTTTCGGCGGGATGGGCATGTCATTAGTGTACACGGTGTACAGCAGAGGGGCAAGGACTGAGCCTTGCGGGACTCCAGCCTTTATGGGACGAGGCGCGGAGAGCGTGCCTTCATGTTTGAATCGAAACGTACGGTCTTTAAGAAACGACGCGATTAATCTGACTAGGCGAACCGGTAAGCCTATTTTATAGAGTTTAAAAACGAGACCGCTGTGCCAGACTTTGTCGAATGCCTTGGCTACGTCAAAGAGAACCGCGATTGATTTTTTACGATGCGGATAGAATCCTTCGAGAATGTACTCGACGATTCGATGGACTTGCTGGGGGCAGGAGTGCTTAGCGCGAAAGCCGAACTGGTGGGGAATAATGAGAGGGTCGCCATCCGTTGGAAACAGATGGTTCCGCATTCGAGAGAGTATGACTCTTTCGAGAAGTTTAGACATTGCCTTGAGGAGGCTGATGGGTCTGTGATTAGCCGGGATGTTCAGAGGTTTACCCGGCTTGGGAATGCCTATGACTGTCGCTTCTTTCCAGGCTTTTGGAAAGTAGCTATGGTCGAAGCAGGCATTGAAGATGATAGCTAACAAGGTAAGCACCTGCTGTGGCAGGTGCTTAAGTGCGTGGTTGGAAATTCCATCCGCACCCGGAGCCTTTTTGGACTTTTGCTTTCTAATGAGAAGCAAGATTTCATCATTAGAGACTGTGACGGGGTCGTCGGTGATAGGGAGAGATTCTCTGCGGAGAACTTCGTCCTCCACCGCCTGGATGTGGGAGGGATCCGCGGGTTGCGTGCTGGGCGAACATTGTGCCGCTATGCTGTCGGCGAAGCATTCGGCTTTCTCTTCGACTTCGAAGGCAATGGTGCCGTCGGGACGAGTGAGAGGAGGAACGCGAGAGGCGGTGCCTACGCGTAAAGCTCGGGCCATTCGATAATACGCTTGGTGGGACGGGGAGATATTATCCATGAGATCGCTAAACTGAGTGTCACGGAGTTCCGCGAGGCGAGACCTAACTTTACGTTGAAGCTGATTCGCAGCTGATCTATATGCGGGCGTGGGATATTTCTTGGCTCTCCGGAGAGCCGCGTTCTTAGCTTTAATGAGATTGCTAACGGCTAAGGGAAGCGCGGGTTTGCCTTGCTTAGCAATGATTACGTTGTCGCTGATGGCTGAGTTGATAGCATCAGTGAGATTATCGACTATCGAATCTATTTTAATCGGGCTGTCTAATTGGTCGGGCGAAATCGCGAGCGGAGAGTTCGGTGCCTCTAAGGCTGAAACTAACGTATTTTTAAAGCCTTTCCAGTTGGTAAAGGTCTTAGGAGATGTGACGTTATCGTTAGGCGCGCCTAGCACGAGGGAGACGGGGCGATGGTCGGAGCCTAGGTCATCGAGCGGTTCGAGACCTGAGATCAAGATTGATTCGCTTGATAATTGCAAAGTCGAGGATGTCAGGAGAATAGGTCGGGTTGTTGGGATAGTGAGTGGGAGTGATGGGGGATATGACGTCTAAGTCAAGGGAGTTAGTGATGTCGAGGAGAGCGATACCGCTGGTGTTGGTCGATAGGCACGTCCAGTCAGTATGTTTGGAGTTAAAGTCTCCGAACATAATGACTGAATGGCCGAGGGCGAGAATGGCCTCAAAGTCGCTGCGGATTGGTCTGGTACCACTAGGTATGTAGATTGAAGCTATGGTGATGGTCGGATGACCAGTCATAGCCAATCTACACACAGTGGCCTCCATGTTGAGGAGAGGAGGGGTAGGGAGAGGACAGCAATGGAAGCCTCTTTTGTAATATATAGCGGTGCCGCCGTAACCGTCGGAGTTGGGCCTATCGTTGCGAGTAAAGGCGTACTTAGGAATAGCGTATCCCCTGGAGCGGTTTGGAGTAAGCCATGTCTCCTGGAGAAGGAATAAGTCAGGTTCTTTGTTCTGAAGGAACAGTTTAATCTCGGGAAGGTTAGTGCTAAGGCTACGAGCGTTAAAAGATACTAGGGATAAGCCCTTGGGTTTAATACGACTGGACGCGGGATTCGCGGGTCTAGACATTAAAATTTATTTATTTACGAATTTATACAAAAATAAAAGAATTTACAACGAACTTAGGAGCGAGTGATGCTCTGCTAACGCGAATAAACGCTCTTGAGGAGAGCGGGCGGCTCGCAGTTTGCGTGCGAGTACGGAAATTTCGTTAATATCGACGTTTTGAATAACGTCGAACACGGTCTTCATATCCTCAGCCAACGACGACTGAGGTACGGATAACGGAGCGGGACGCGGCCCTACGGAAGCTACGGGAGCTGGGATGGGTCGGGAAGGTGCAGGCGGGACGGCCGGACGCTGCCTCCAAGACAGAGCCGGAGTAGGCGTCGGCTGAACGGGCTTTGCTTCCGGGGGACCCCGGTTGCGCAGCGGCGGGAAGTTAGCAGGAGTGAGCGGCGGCGCCGGTTTAGGCGCGACCCTCTTGGTGGTGGAGCGCGGAGCGCGCGGGCAACCCCTGTAGTTAGCTGTGTGGCCGGACTGGCCGCACAGCACACAGGCAGGGAGGGAAGTGGATTCAGGAGTGCGAGTGCACTCCTTTGTGAAATGTGGATCCAGGCACTTAACGCACCTGGGGGGAGCTGAGCAGTTAGCCGCTGCGTGGCCATATAGCTGGCAGCGGTGGCACTGCCCAGGGTGACCGCGGGGGTTGGGACGCTCGACGGAGATGTTCGAGAGTCCGCAGATTGTGCGAGCCTCTTTGAAAATCTCCTTCGAGTTGGGAGTATTTGACAGGATTACTAAAGCTAAAGGAAAACGCCTACCGCGATTGGAGTGCATCTTGTGCACTGCTGTGACCGGGAAACCCTGAGACTTAAGGTCCTCGAGAATGTCTTCGTTACTGAGTTCGAACGGGACGCCCCGTAGTACTGCGCGGATCTTACGCTCCTCCGGGAGGGCGTAGGTGTGATACGCGATTTTATTTAACGAGAGTAGCCTGGTAAACGCGCGGAAGTCGTCGACGGTCGCTACTTGAATTTTGATTATGTCGCCAGCGTTGGCGGCTTTTAAGTAATTGATTTTGTGCTCTTTGCACAAGTTAGAAACCGCGGTCCAGCGCGCTTTTTCACGCAGGAAGACGGGCGGAGGGAGCTGAGGTTTCGGCGGGACGGGAGCGCAGCGCGTCGCTGGCTTCGATGGGACCGACGGAGGCGCGGTAACTTCGAGTGATTTTAACGGCGCGGGGGCTGGTGTTGAAGACACCGGGGAGGGCTCGGGTATTGATGATACCGAAGCTTTCTTCGAGCGCTTCTTGGAGCGCTTGGCGACAAGTTGAAACGCGGGCTCAGGAGAGCCGGTTAAGGTGACGGCATCTGATGACGTATCAGACGCGGGTTCGGAGTCGCTCCCGGGAGCGGTACGCTTGCGACGCGACGCGTGAGAGGATGCGACCGATTCGCAGTCCATCTCGGACGAGGCGGGAGACGAGGAAGAGCTGTAGACCTGAGGGGTCTCGACGTTGGAGGCCTGAGGGGCCGGGTTTGAGGCCTGAGGGGCCGGGGTTGAGGCCTGAGGGGCCGGGGTTGAGGCCTGAGGGGCCGGGGTTGAGGCCTGAGGGGCCGGGGACGCGATTGATGCCTGCAAGGCCTGCGTTATGATGTCATTCGGGATGTAGACGCCTACCGCAGCAAGTGCCTGGGTGAACGCGTTAATAATGCTTAGCGGATCCATAAGGGAGAGTTGGGACAGTAATGTTAATAAATATAAGTATAATAAAAGATGCCTAGTTCCAAAAAACCTAGCAAAATCCTAGCGGCTAACCTCCCTACCAGCGGTAGGGGGGCTGGGGAGGAAAACTTAAAATTAACAGTAGTACGCCGAAGGCCGCTACCTAGAAACCTAAAAAAGGGTACGCAGGTAAAGAGTTGACCACGTTAGGGTCAACCTTTACCGACAGAAAGGACAAATACACACGAAAACACACAGATATGATAAAAATAAATATGCAAAAATAGAAGAAAAATAAATAAAATAGAGAAGAGAAATAAAATAAAAATAAAAAGGACTGGTTCAGTACAAATTCGTTGTCACCGTTAAGTATCCTTTGCACTGAAACCAGACTACTTACGCTGGGCACAACACTGCACTCAGCACAAGCACAACACAACTTAGCACAGCACTTTGAAGACTAAGGGGCTTAGTCGCAAAGAAAAATACGCACTTCGATAGCACTCAGACGGAGTAGAAAACCTTGAAAACCGTAGCACGGAACCAACACGCTAGACTGTGACGTCAGTAGACTGAGCGCCACGGAATAGCGGGAAAGGACCGATCAACGGAGAACGGGGCTTGCACGTCCGCACCGCGTGGCGATCGGAGCGAGAATGTTGACTTGAACGAGGGTACGTGGGGCCATAAGTTTGAGAACCTCTGTATAAGAGGATGTGTAAAACTCTGCTGTAGGAAGCCGAAATGTACTACCCAAGCGAAACTTGCTGGATATTAATAGTTAGTTCGGGCGGGCTTTACCGTTCAACAAATAATACCAACTCGAATATGTAAATAGCGCCCATAAGATATCCAGAATTCTCTTTTTATCAAGTTCTTAATAAAAACAAACATTACAAACCATAGACTACTAACCGACTAAAGTTTACTAATCGGTGAGTCAGTTTCAAGAATTAACTGTCGTTTAAGTTTATCTGTTGCTTTCTCACGTCGAGGAATGTCATTTAAGCTGCGTTTGCGCATGTGGGGTGAAAGTACCTATTGTGTGCGCTGCCCGCATGGACCTTGGTCGGAATTTTAGGTATTTTTATGGTCTAATTATTTATTTGTGCTTTTTTATTGAGACATGAGTAAAACAAGTTCATTGTTAAATATGGTATAAATATTGGTAATAATTGTGTTTGAGAGTTATTTTTGATAAAGATATTTTTAGTTTGGCTCGTTATATTATTGTTTTGAAGTTGTTGTAGTCTATAGTAAGAGATAAGACGAGTTGCAAAAAAGTGATTCATCCTGATGTTTGTGACATTATTTACCATATCAATTGAGAATATTCATGATCCTTAGCCACCAGTATTTCATTTTAAACTTTTATTATAATAAAATAAATGCTTAGTCTCGATTATTACGAAGTGCGATAGTAAAATATATAGATGATCTTCAAACGAGATACAGATCTTTATAGATATCTCTTTAATACCCATCCATCTATTGCACATTAAAATAGTAAACTTGACCTATACTCTGGTGTACATTATCTGTCGGCTTAGGATCGCCCGGCAGACGCACGATGGACCAACAGTCCGTGTGCTGTGTTTTGTTATGTAATGGTCGTAAATCACAGGGCATGGATTAGGTCATACTGGGATCTATGTGGATTGATCTTGGGATTCTTCTGAACTGGAGTACAAAAAATGAATGGTGGCGTCGACTCTAAAGATTTTTGGTGATTTCTTGTATGGAGATATCATTTGAGTATCACGTAAGCTTATTTTTATTATCATTACAAATAATCTGTGTGTAATAAATAGATATAAAAGGTTTTTGCTGAGCTACAATCAAAAGCAAAATGACAGAAAGATATTAAGTTTTCAACTAACGATGCGAAAAATAATTGCTGGTAAGAATATTAATGCGCCATTTTTAATCAATAGGCTTGAACGTATTGATCTCATATAGATTAGTATATTTAAGACTTACATGTTTACTCACAACGAACAGAACTAATATAGGTGAATGAAGGATTATTTTCAATCATTTTATAACTAATTACAATTGCCTATTTTTAGAAAATTTTGGTTCTCTGACTTCAACGAGCGATCAAAACATGTGTCATTTAATTTAAATCTTACTTTACAAATTATCAATAAAAAAGAGTTCAGCACCAGAACAGCCCTAATCACTCACACACTATTTAGTCAACTCATTGCTTCACATGCCTGTGACAAGTCGGCCATCTTTCTCCTGCCCTGGCTGGACGCATCAACCTATGATTCATTATGATTACCGCGATAACGGTATTGTGCTCTGTGCTCTGGCTCGTGTGACACTGTGATTGATCAGCCCAAATTAGACGATTGTCTGTTTTGAACATAATCGGGCTAAACGAGCTGGTGTTTAGCTGGCTGATGTTGTTATTGGGTTGATTTAGTTTGTGGTCAATGGTGGTTTATTGAGAATGTAGTTAGAGTAGGGTTATGTGCGGGCGTTGGGTCTTGCCTCTATTTGTTGGGACAATACATATAGTGTTGTTGGTATATTGATCGCGCAAGTTAAGATTTTTTTGCAATAATTATATTTCAAATATATGGCTTCAATGGTTTTCCATCTCAAGAGAATTTGGTTTAACTACCGCACCACGATATAAGAGTACATTTAAGAATAATGTGTATTTTTAAAATGAATTGTAAAAATATTCTTGGCAACTACAGCAACTAAATGTCTCTAAATGTAAGTAATTAAGTTATCGATATGTACGAGCAGAACAAAGTTAATCAATTTGTAAACCAATGAATAAACAAATAAATATCTAAGTTGATAAAAAGTAATGGTCCCTACTGGGATGCAAATCTGGGGTTCATTACTCTTAGATACTGAATAACAGCAATTTTATGATATCGTACAAAGTCCTTAAAGACAATTTTCCCAATAATCCATAAACTTTTAAAACGTTTTGAATTTCAAAGTTAACATTTACAACGTAAAAAAAAATATCAACGACCATTCCGATCCTCCAATTATTCATAATCAAAAGGTCTGAGACCATTTTTTACTGTCGGTCACCTAATCAAATTGAGGCATTTTTTACTTATTCTGATACGAATGTGACCCTTCAAGTGTGGTGATGATTAACTATTTCAGCGCAGGTTTGTTGGGTTTTGTTTCATAAAGAATCAAACCAAACCAAATTATTTTTATGTCATTAAGGGAACTTAGGAAGACATAATAATTGATTCTTTTAATAAAGTATCGTTGTTAGGTTTCAGCACATTTTAAATTATGAAATCAAGAAAACTTTCGTATAACTGTTCGACTACCGTTTCAAATACTGGGGGATTACACTTTAAAACATTTATTCTTCGTCATGATAATTATCTGTAAGCTAGATTCAGCATTATAATTGTAGTGATTTAACGAGTTCTTCAATTACCCACAAACTTTCGTCTACACATTAGATTAATGTTATTATTGGTAAAACATATATTAATATTATTTATATAAATAAATTCTATCATTTCGTAATTAATTCAATGTTATTCAATAATGTTGGCAGTTAACGCGTTAAGCGCGGGCGTAGACGATGTATTTTGTATTGCCGTGTTTTGTGTGGTGTAATGAATAATGCAAGTGAGTTTTTTAATAATAATTTGTCCATTATTTGTATGTTTGTTTTGAATTGTATTAGTTTGATATCTGATATTTATTTTATGATGATATAATTGATCTTTGAAGGGGAATAAACATAAAGCGTACGGTGATATTATACTTATAAATTACTAAGAAATTGATCTAGGTATTGTAAAGGGTGAAGGGGCGTAGCTGTAAATAAAAAGATTTGTTATTAGTTTTGTAATTGTAATGTAATTTGTAATTAGTTATATATACATATACTTGATATTTATTATTTCATTTTATAATTTATCTATACGCATCGACCGAACACCGGAACGTTCCGCAAAACGACTGACATTGTTTTCTTTAATGCCGGGAATGTGGTATTTACTTTATTCAAATTCGAATCTTACTAAGGCGGCGGCGACATAAAAAGGTCCATAAAATAATTACAGTATGTAGAGACTAAATTGTGACACGCGGTAAGATGAAAATGCTGTCGTAAACAAGATATGTCAAGGCAATGGATTTTTTAAAATTGTGAATTGCATTTTCGTTTGTCTTCTATCTCACCTGATAGAAAAAGATGACGAAGGCGAGGATGCTGTCGAAGAAGTCGCCATTCTCTCTACTCTTGAAGGTTCCAGGGCTCCACGTTTTAATAAAAGTGGACGCCGACAGCTCATCTCACATTTTGACAGTTTTGGCTATTGGTTCGACATTAAACACAAGTGGACTCGCTCCCTGCGCCACCTAGTCCGATATTGGATGGTAGAAGTTCAATAAGTTCGAAGGAAGCTAGTGCACATTCTACAAAATGCATACCTTAAAACCCCGACAGTTATGCGAAAGGCTGTAAATAAAACTTTCTATAATACTCAGGTAACTTAACTTAAGTTCTCAAATAAAAAAGCAAATCGATCAAACCAACCAGCAAAAAACTAGGTAATAAAGATTATTATTTCGCCAATCGTATCGGCCAAAGACAGATGTCCAGATCAATTTCCAGCTTCTATATCTGCAGGTTCTATAGTTACGAGAGTACGAGAGATTTTATAGTGTCCTGGCAGCAGCTGCACACGGACACCTGCGCAAGGTGAAGCAGCACGTGTGAGTGTGGATGGCCAGTTACAACGATCAAGAATATGTGGAGAAAGGAGGTGGAGGTACGGAGTATAATTAGACTTGTTAAAGACGGTTCTTTTTTCTGGAAAAATGAGGAATTCGTAGAGTTTGATGCTGCGCGAATTTTGATATATGTTCACTGGGCATGATTGTATTTGTTCTCCAGTACTCCCTTTATCTACTTCATTGCCAGTGAATTAGTTTAATACTATAAAGCAAAAAAAACATTTAGTGTTGTGTGTAAGTAAACTTCATTATTTATATTTCTATGAATGATATCCTGAAATTAATTTCATCAGTTTATCTATGCTTCTGTACTACATGTACTCGTATCTTTTCCCGATTTTTCTCGAAATTGACACGGCTGATAATCTTCTTACATTTGGACACTTAATTTAAATAATATTCTATCAATCGAGCATAATATAGTTTCTCCATTCGATTTTCGTAGCTCCCAGTCAGCCAGTAATCGCGATCAGCCTGCATTGTTTTATTTTTGAAACATTTCCTACTCATTACTAAACATTGAGATTTAAAGCTGAACTAACAAAGCTTTGTATAGAAGAGCTTTCTGTAGATAATGACATGCGCACGCGTTCGTCAGGTGGTTTGGAGCACGTTTGCCGGCTGTTGTTTTAAAAATGGATTAATGTAGGGTACTTGTAAATTATCGCCTCGCTTTGATGCTCCGATGTGATTTCTTAAGGATTTTTATATTAAAGTAATAAAAAATGAAATTGCGCAGATTTGCGACTTTTTATAGAGTTGTTTTATTTTTGTTTTTGAAAATGCCAAACTGTATGTAAATTCAAATGGTAACATTTGGTGTTCCTAAAGGTGTTTGAACCAGAATAAATTTACAGAAACATATTAACCAGAATTGAGACTTTATATTCATGTATATTTTAAGTGTTTTTTGACCATTATTCTGATACCATACCTATTTTGGTGGCTTCATTATAATTTCAAATCTATATTGAAATTCAAATCCAAACTTGAAAGACAAAAACCTATATTATACGTTGGATAAGGTATAATTTGAAATATAGATAAGTTAGTGGACTTAAGTCGTTGACCCAAGTTACATGTCTAGGTCGCTGGAGGTCGCCAGGACCCGCTGCAAGTTGCGACATGATCGGAACAGTACGGTTAAGTTAAACGAGACTAACATAACCTGTTTTAAAGGATGGACGTGGGAAATATGCTTGCTTTGCAATGTGCCGCCAATAAAATAAAAATCTGTAGGGTTTTAGTCCTTAAAGTTTGTGGGATAAAAGCTAGGTGTAAATGACAAGTTGGCCATGATTTGGTGTTGTATGTAGAGTCATTGATGAAAATAATGTAGTGAATCTTATATTTTGTTCAGTTGTTTTGCTGGGTGTCAGCTGATGGAAAGTTTTAATATCTTCGTATCAGTGGTTAGGTATAGTTGGGGATGTCAGTGAAGACTCAGGCTAAATCAGAATCGGTTGTGTTCGGTCTTTATTTGGAATTGGAAAATCGGTATTTTTAGATAAATACGATTTGTATTGAAGTATGATAGTATCATTGAGTGTGAAAGATTCAGTTTTCACTTGATACAAATGTCAGTTGAATGTTGAAGAAGATGCATAGAAACATCTTTTTCGATATTCAATGCAAATAAACAGTACTTACTGAGTAGTACTTACTAACCAATAAGTATGCAGCTATTTAGAAGACTTTTCTTATCGAAAAAGGTTATTATAAAAAATATTTCTTTAGGACTGGCCTTTACGTAGCCAATGCCACTTAGGTATAACAATAACATTTCATCCTATCCTAACTTAATAAAATTATCTTTTATAGTAGCATAGCGAACGTTTTTCTTCACCTACTAACAATTATAACAATTATCTTCTATTATTCAAAATACTGAATATCGATCCTAAATTCTTTCTCTGCATAGAACTTAGCGACAACCAATAATGGTGAACACAATCACGGATTTACACGCGCGATAAATAAACAAATAAAAACAATAACATAGCCGGGAGACCTCCTGAGGCAGGGCCAGGAGGAAATGTCCAAAACTTTTGCACAAAAACGAAACAATGAACAAAAGGGACGTTGTAAATATTCAAAATAACCACTAAAGGTGCCTCCTTGATACTGTTAAGGCTTTTACAAGGTGGTATAATAGGGACAGTAGTTACAGTCCGACCAAGTTCTCTGTGTGTCCGGCGAAAATTGAAACTAAACGGTTTGTATGGCCGCCATATTGAAGACGTAATTAGCACATAGAAATTGGAGTCACTCTGAACTGCTCAATTAAGTTGGTTGAACTGTAGCAGAAGATAATAGGGTCCTCATAACAAGGGGTTCGACTGATCGGTCCGTGTCTAAACGGTTTTGTTGGCAGCAGTGAGTGTGGTGTGGGGGATGCTGCATTACAAGGCTGGGGTGTTCTCACTTCAGCAATTTAAGTTTTTTTTTAAATGGTTACCTTTGATCTATTTTCATGTTTTGTAATTTTATGTATTTTTAATTTGAACGGTGCACATTGACTAGTATGTTAGGGGTTTTATATAATAATAATAATAAATCCCCAGACAAAGACACCGACTGTATCGCCCCAAAGTAAGCTGAGCTTGTGTTATGGATGACCATACAGCGAACTGGGGAGAACCCAGAATAAACATACATGTATAAATATCAACAACCATGACCTGAGAACAAGTATCCGGCCAGGACTCGAACCTGGGACCTCCGGCGTTTGAGGCAGACCATCAAGAATGAATATTAAAGCTTTTTCATTCAATTTTAAAATCAATTTACTTATTTACTATCCATGAGACTACAATTTCAAGTGAACTCAAACTTCACGAAATGACAAGTATCAGGGGGAACCACGCCATTTTTCTATACAAAATGGCATAGCCGTTGTAAGAATGCATTGGTTCAAAAAAAGTTTGGACCGGGTCCCTTCAGTGGGCCAGAAGAGAAGAAGACTTTCGATTATTATTTACACAAAAGCTTGACTGAATTAAAAACTTTCCAGAACATTTAAATTAACTATAGGCACCTCTTTCATCTGCCTATTTAAATATTTTTTATGCCAATGAACTGTTTCACTGAATTCCATTGAAATAATTTAAAGCTCCATATATTTAATTTCATTATTTTTCATTCGCTTAGAATTTCTAATTGAGTTTCATTAACCGAATGATTTTTTATCAATTAGTTTTGCGGCACAAGAGAGAATTATTAGCAATTTAATAGAAATACATTATTAATCAAGGCCGTTGAAAGATCTTGATGAAATAAACATGAGTGTAATTATTAAACAGATTAAGTATTTTAAATAACGAACATCAACAGTATTTGCAAATTAACGGTTGAAAGGCCTCATTTTTAATCATAAGTACGTAAAACATTCATTCGAAGTGATCGTCACTTCCCATTAGAAAACTAGAAAACTAATATACAATATTATCTGCTCAATTCTTTTTTAAGTAACATTCCCTTAATTCTACAATAAACAATCCATCGGGCGATTTTTTTCATTATTTAATTATTTAACCATTTTCTGTTTTGATACGGGAGCATCAATTTGCCTTAAATGGAGGTAAATATATGCTACAGCCGGCAAGGTGGTTTTTAGTGGGTAGGTGCCACTCTGGTGAGTCTCACATCACCCCGCAGAGGCCGGTATTTTAGGCATCTACCACCTCCCTCCCGTAAGGGTGCTGCTTAGGCGGCTCAAAAATAAAGAAAAATGTGGTGGAGTTGTTTTTGTTAAGATCTCGTCTGGGCCGGTACTACAGTGGTTCTTGATGCCGCCTTTGACCGCCATGATCATCACGTAGACTTGGTTGCGTTCCGGTTACGAGGAAGAAACAGCTAATTACTGGTACAGAGGCAATTTTAAGAGCCTGAAATGAAATGAAATATTCTTTCTCAACATTGCCAATTCCTTGTTCTTATTGATGTCAAATCAAACATTACTCTACTCTCGGGTCGCTCACTTCCCTCTAATATGGTTGCGGAGGGTCATGGCTGAATCCCGCGTTAACTCGTGAACGGGTGCCGTTTGAGGGTGTTCGTCGTTTGGCTACTTGGGGGGATGACTTGCCGAGCTAACAGATGCAGATAAGAATAACTTTGTACAGACATAAAGAAACTCTGTAAATTTAATTTGAAAAAAAAATTCCCGTGAAGTTTCTTGCCAGTTCTTCTTCACGAAGGTTTTTTCGAACTGGTGGTAGAGTCATGTTTGATTTAACATCAATAACAACAAGGAATTGTCAATGTTGAGAAATAAATATTCCTTTTCATTTCATTTCAGGATGGCCAATCTAGCAGTCGCATGAAAAGCCTGGACCTACAATTTAAATTCGAAAACAGTTATTTTAAAATTGGATGACTCTCCGCGTGCCTCATTCGAGAACTGCCATAAAGGCAGAACAAAGAACCGCAAACGTTTTCAAAATTACTTACAATATCCTTTACTGCTTACAGTGGCAAGTGGTGGAGTGGACAACAATACTGGGCTTACTCCGCCCTATAATTTGTTACTCCAATAAAACTTCATAGCATTGGAATAACCTATAAAGGCTTGATAGAACATAAGTAATTATATTTTAGATGTTCGCTGTATTTGGGAATAAAAAGTACTGATATGTTGGAAACTACGCGCCTTTTGCTAAATTGTGTATTTCTACAAAAACTGGTTAACTTAGGTATATTCATAAAATATGAGAATGTTTGTTTGGTATGCTTTGCATACTTTGCAGATAAGAAATTAAGACTCATTAAAAATCTAACTGTGTCCAAGTTATAAACAATAAATCTTTTTTACGTTTTATCTGTCAAAATGTTGCATATTTATTTTTAAGGCTTCGTTCATTGTTATTTTTGCCAAACCCCTAGGTGGTCAACTAAACTAAAACCTCCACCTAAATTTAAAAAAAAAAAAAAACTGTTATCAACAATTAGTGTGACCATTTTTTCCACAAACAGTATCTTAATTTATCGGAACAAGGTAACGTCATTACTAAGAATCTCAACAAAAGTCCTCAACAAATTCGGCAGATAACAAACAAATAAATAGACAATCCCATCTGAGGACATCGGGTTCCTTGGAACTGCGCAACTCAATCGAAGCGCCCGCGCCGCCGGCAACGGATCACCTCTTAATAATCCCAAGGTAATATAGATGTAAAAGTCCACTGTCTTAGAGTTCTAATTTCAATAACCCAAATTGTACTTGCAAGCCAACGGGGTTTTAAGCGATATTCAACTTTAATATGTTGTGTTTAAATTTATATTCGTATTGAAGCGAAATTGTGACTCTAAACAGGGTGTCAAACTGTGATATACAGGTTAAAATACGTTTAGTACCACCGGCGTTGTAACGAATGACATTGACCATTAAGAATATTAGGCTTTACGACGATCTTATTAAGAGCTGTTTTGCTTGTCAGTCTTGCGGCAATGTACGGATTCAATCAATCGTTGACAACTAAATATACGACCCATTTGGCGGCAATGTTGACAAATAATGCGATTCCCTGTAAGTCTTCAGAGTGCCAACAAGCCGAAAGTAAAGAAAGCAAATAAACGTTCCTATTGAAAATATTAAAGAATGTTAGCCATATCATTTAAGGGGAAATTTTGTTGAAAAATGTGCTTTTATTACGTTTGTAACCTAAGCTAAATAAATACGCCTCGTCTGTCATTTGTTTAATTAGTCGATATTGAACTGTTATTTTTACACTACACTATTTTTACACATTACATTAACATTATACGCGTTATACGTGTTTTTATACGCGCTAGAAAAATTTAATTTTGAAACGTATTATCATTAATTTTAGATAGTTACCTTAACTACGACTACACGTATATTAGCCTAATTATATTAGGTACTATGGCAAGGTACCTCTGTAAGATATAAACTGAGCAAAATAACCATGGCAGCATTCTAACAAAAAACATTACGTTTAAAAAATATATTAACCTTGGCGTTAAAACATCGGTTTAACTTTGACGTGTACCAAGAAATACTACACATCTTTACGATGGTCAACTCCATAAATTATTATGTTTGCACATGGATCGGAATTCAACATTTCTGGACACTAAATAGTAATGAGTCATAAACGTACCGCGCCCGCCCGCGGCGTCAAACTTGTCTATAGAAGGCCAGGAATCGGGGCTTTCTATACCCACCACACCGCATACTCCAGTTTTCATTAGTTTTTTTAGACTTATCAAAATAAAGTGGTAGATATTAAGGATGTGCTTTCATTGTTTTGCCACCATCGAAGTTTTGTACATCGCTGATTGAAGAAAGATAAAAAAGGAAAGTGGGAAAGTGAATTCTCTAAAAATCTATAATAATAGAGTTTAAGAACATTGTTAATTATATTTAACCTCTGTTATGTACATTGTTTTATTTGATTAGAAACTCTTTTAAAGGATATGTCATTTAAAAATTCCTATAAAAATACGTTTTTGGCTTTGTAGCCATGTTTTAGGAGGACATTAATATCAGTAAAGGGCTAGCATTAGAAACTAAAACATCCATCCGCGACCTATACACCAACGTTTACACCGTGTTGTTACTACCTATAACCGGCCCAGACTTTCTTTCCGCAAATGGTCCAACGTCTCTTCCATACCAACATTATTTGTCATTAATTTTAAAAAAAAACCTGTAATACGAGAAGTTTGGGCGTGAACAGCTGATCGCTCGACTAGTTCATAACGGACACCGGACGGATCCGAAGCAAGGTTGACTGATCAATAATGGTATGGTTGTTTTTAAAATAATAATAATAGTTTTACTTACTTCATTTATTTAGGCTTTTGATTTCTGTGACAACTATGTAAGTCCCAAAGATACAAATACACACTAACTAATAAAATATAAATTAGTTTGTACAGCTTGCTTATTAACTTTGAAATACCCGAAAAATCATATATTTCTAAAATATTTGATTCCGTTTCAATTTTTAGCGAACATGTAAAACTGTTTGTTGATGTTATTTTTAATGAGCGCATTTTTAAGACTGTACAATAAATTATACAAAAATAAATGAGTAGCGATATTTCATAAAATCTTAATTTATGATATAATATATATAAACAATAAAATGGCATTTCCATAGTAAATGTTTATTATTTTTAGTTTTACAGTCTCTAAATGTCACTTTATTAATAAACTTGAGGCCCAATTACATGTTTGCAACTACTAACATTTCTCTACCAGATAATAATTTACCCTTAAACTTTTACTAAAAAAAAGTAATACGAGCGGTTTAAATGAATTCAGTAGCGTTTAATAAATTGCGAGTACCATTTATTAGTAGCTTTATAATGGCAGGTGTCAAGTATTGGTGCAGATACCCTATCAGAAGGTGGTTCTGTGGCAAGTGACCTTTCGATCATATGGTGAGGCCTGACTGGGGTTCCAGACATTGCTATATATTGAGTAGAAAACGTTGTGTTACTTCGGATCACTAAGGTTTAATTTATAGGGATATTTTTGATACTTTTGAGGCCGTTTATAAGTAGCATAGCAAAACTATATAGACAAGGGTATTTAATGATCCTTGACACGCTTATAAATTACTTGTTCTGTACATCAAAAATACCGAAAATACGGAGAAATGTGTGGAACGCTCGACGTGGTTGAGAGAACTTTGGCGCAATGTGATTTAAATGAAAGCTTTTAAAAATATATCACACAGTTTTTAGATAGAAAAAAATTAAGAATTATAGTAGTTTCTAATTCCATACGATTTTAATTAACATTTAATAACGTCACTTTGTATCTATTATACCGCTTCAAGGTAGAGCGTATTTTAAATATAAATGAACACCACAGGATTTCTTTAAGATCACTTTTTTAATGTTAATACTTTATAAATATTCTAATTAGAAATTAGATTGCCAACTTTCTATAAATTAAAAAATAATTTCATCACAAGGAGGTTAGTCACATGTAACCTTTTTAGTATGTAACGAACTTTTAGGCGTTAGTCGTTGAAGTTTTTTTCTTATGAATATTTTTATGGTGATGCCATCAGCAACATCTTCATTTATCATATTATTATCTATTAAAATGAAGCTGTTTATTTAATAATATCGCTTATTCAAATAACATATTCAGGACATGCTCTTGCCTACTGGTATTAGCTACCGCGATACTTTGTAAGTAGGATTCAATTAAGCCACAGTTGAAGTTCTACTCCTGCTCGTCTTGTAATTTAAATAAAAAAATAAAGAAAGAAACATTCTCATAAAGTTTTTAAATTATAGTATGAAAGTCAATAACATGACAATAAATACTTCATAGAGAAAGCCAAAATCTCAACCCCTGGCCAGTGACTAGGCGTTTTTACGCATCACGCATTAACAAATATCCATCGGCGTCCAAAATTGTCCCAACTCCTGTTTCACAGAACGCTGCTGTAACTGACATATCCAATTGATTTGGGTCTCCTGCGATTGGTACTTTTTTTGGACCACCCCGGGCCATAAATACCCTCTAATTGGACCGGAGATTAGAGATAAAGATCCAATTTTAATATTTCGTGTGTTGACACAAAAGCTTTTGTGTTTTGCAGTTTGGATTTTGATGTAATGTCGTGATTAGATTTTTTAAAATTTTCTTTAGAATCCTAAAAGATTAACATAGTATATCGAAGGCTTTTTAATTTTTTTTTACATATTTTTGGCAATGGCAAGTTCTAATTTTCTTAAATGATCCGAATTAATCCTTTTGTTCCGAACAAATCCCTGTGTTTGTTCCTGATAGCCGTTTATTTGGGTACGGTATCTATGCATAAGTAGTAAGTTTTTATATGTGGGGTGGTAAGGTATTTCTGTTCAATTAATGGGAGACACCACCCTTTGTGGTCAAGTTGCCTTTTGGTAAAAACCCTTCGTAAAATATTCGGTAAAAACCAGACCTCCAACATTTCAAGACGTAACTATACCTTTTACCAAGTTACAAAAATGTAGGTATGTACACCACAAAAAGGCAGCACTTCATTACTAACGTTACATTATAACTGTTACGCGATTCTGCATAAACTGAGCGAGTTTAATGACGTCTAGTTAAGACACGATCCCGCTATTGTTCATCGGCGCAAGCGCACCCCATGTTGAAGCTTTAGTGTTTTTAATGTTTGGGAACGTTTTTGTATGGCGATGCGAAATGTGATAAGTTTTCTTGATTATCTTGAAGTTACAGAAGAATTTAATTACTTTGTTGAGAACGTAAGTTTTAGACAGTAACAAACAGTTCATACTTCAATTGAGAAAAATATTTTTTTGAAATATCTTCTTGTTAGTGTTCTTCACAGATAGATATTCGGAACTAGTGTTGATACAAGAAATTGTAACATGTATTTCTATGTTAAAGGAGCTTTTTCTTCCAATATTCTAGAAAGTTTACGAAAAATATTTTTGCCGTTAGAATCTTACACTGTAATATTAAAATGTGGTCATCTTAATTAAAGCTTTTACTAATTTAAACTTTTTCCATATTTACAGGTAATAAACAAAATCCATTTAACAGTAAGTACAATTCGAGAGCTAACCATCAATTCGATTAAAGGAATTCCAGAATACGTCAAAAGGGCGAACGGACTGAAGCGGTTGACAGGGACCGCTTTGTGTTCGCATCTGTCCCCCATTGTTGTGAACAGCTGACTGCTGGGTAAGGGCAAAATTCCTGTGATATAATAGGTGCTTTAAGGTAAAATTGGGTATGAACATTCCAATATAGTTTACTTGCCCGATTGGATTGCTAGTATGAACCGAATTCAAACTTTATTTATGCTTCATCTAAGTCTATATTTGTTTAGGAAAATCTATAATATATAATGGCCGATAGAGTTATATGTAGTTAATTATTATAATTATTTTCTTGGGACTAACTGTATTATTATTTGGGAGTGTCAATTGGTTGGCTCATATACTCGGTCGAGTATAGTAATCACTTTTCTTCTAATTAGCTTAGCAAGTACCTATACAGTCGCTATTTAAAAATATATAACTTTTCTATATAATGTGAGTCGAAGATTAATCTTTCGTTTTCAAGGACGTCCTTAGAAATAATTGCGTAACACTTTTACATTTTTGGCAAACCTAGTTATCTGTTAAGTTGATTCCCACATATGAATGATACTAAATTTCCTCGGTTTCATCAAGTAAGTAATGCGGGGGCCTATATTAAACCAAAAAATCATTTATAACAAGATTTATAACACTCAGCAGTAAGACTGTTTCAAAATTCTAAATTGATTTTTAACAGAAGATTAGCCTGTTAAAACCTCGTCAGCTAGTGTCATCAGTGAGTAAAACTTGGCGCCATTCTTGGTAAAAAACACTTTCAAGTTAAACATAAAATAGCTCCTATGACATTGCATTAAGAGTCTGCATTGAACACGATGGAGAAGCTTGATATCCTCTTGCGTGCTCTTGATTTGTTCTTGTTCTTCAATTACTGTAATTACGTCAGAGCTGTCAATGTCACTAATCTCTAATTTGACGTTTCAACGTGGCTCGTTGGTAATTAGTCTCGGGATGTTAGGTATTTAAAGTCACGATGTATTTTTGTCTTATCATGGTATAGTTATATTGCGTGTAATAACTTCAATAAACGATTTAAACAAAGATAATAATCCATTTGCGTGTTAATAATTAGTGTTTTAATAATAATAATAAATCTTTATTAACCAAATTAGCCAATTATGGTAGCGTCCGGTGACGGATCGCTCACTTCTGGATACAGCGTTAACTCGTGAACGGGTGCCGTTTTGGGTGTTCGTCGTTTTGGATACTTGGGGGAGGGAGACTTGCCGAGCTAACAGATGCAGATAAGAATAATTTTGTATAGACATAAAGAGACTCTGTAAATTTAATTTGAAAAAAAAATTATACCCGTGAAGTTTTTTGCAGTTTCTTGAAGCTTTTTCCGAACTGGTGGTAGAGTCATGTTTTATATGACGTCAATAAGAACAAGTAATTGTCAATGTTGTGAAATAAATATTTTAATTTGAATTTTTGCCATTACATAATTTAACCTTAACTTAATACGTTGTCATGCAAAAACCACTTAGGCTATTTACAATTTTAAGGGATGTCTAAACGTAAAATAGTAATAATTAACTGAGCTATCGAGATTTGCAGCTTTAGTATTTCTTATGAAAAGAATACATTTTCTTTTAAATATGTACTTACAAATTATAGCTTTTAGCCTACAAGTTGTCTATACAACTCGCAAGTAACAACAAAAGGCCTAAAGTGGTTTGAATACTGCGTCCTTGCTCCCGCGTATTGCAGCCTCTTCATAATCATATTGTTCAAATCATTTTTGATAAATGTATGATGAAGAGGGATGGTAATTTTTTTATCATGTCGTGACAGTTTTTTCACAAATAATTTTTTTTCATTTTTCACTATTATTTATAAACAAAAACCTAGGTGAATGCTCATTGTTTCCAAAAACAAAGCTTCAAATTAAGCAGCACAAGATAAAAGCTCCGATGGTTTCATAAGCAAACACCATTAGACTCTCCATAAAATGTGAAAGCTAAACCCCGGTAGCTTCTCGTCATTTGGACGGTACCTACATCTGACTTATCACGAAATTAATGCTCTAAAACTTATGACCTGTCAAAAGTAAGAAGCAACTGACAGCACTAATAAATGTGTCACTACCTTCACACTGCCACCAACTTACCTTTTCAGTAGCAGAAACTGGAATTAACTCATCTGGTACGCGACTTAATGTTGAACTTCATTTACGCATTGAACGCAGCGCCGCGCTTTAGTTGACAGAAAATTTGGTCGGGCTGTACTTTTTATATGCATACGCCATCAATGTCACTTTACTATTCCATGATTTAAAAGTTTAAAGCCCTTTCTTTGTTTCGGATTTTCAAATTAGGACCGTTGTGTGATGCAACCGTTTCGGTTTGTAAATAGAACGTGTTTATGCATTGTAGACAAAAGAGGGTAGTTTTACAAATCGTCATAACGGTCGATAATGTTTCGATGGTGACAGTTTATTTATGAATGGTGGACATTTTTAGCTTATTGTTGTATTAACTTTGACATGAGAATGTGGCTGGTTATTAATTTATTTTAAGATCATTAATAAGTTAATATGTAGAAGTTAAAAATAGGTAAAAAAAAATTAATGTAAGCTATGTTTATCCATTTTATGTTTGTAAACGGATCTTTTAAAGTGTAAAAAATATTAAATGTTAATTAGGCAGTTAGTAAACAGGTATTTAATTTCATTACAAAGGTTATACCATTTTTCGTACCAAGTAAGGAGATTTTTATGTATTTTCGTGATCGTGGGCGTAGGTCTGTAATGCGATGTACATAAAATTATATATTGTGAAACCTAATTTAGTTTTGATTATTTAAGACATTATTGTATAGTAAATATACATTTTAATAACCGTGACTTCTTTAAAATTAAACGCAATAAAGAAATTATACTATAGTATATAATGAACACTAAAACTTTGCGGTTGTAGTTAGTTAATCTGTGCCGCAGATATATGCTGGAATTTGTGAATTAGGTTGGAATCGGAAGGAACTTAGTAATTTTGCACCAAAAAGTACTGAATACCTCAAAATCCGCATATATCACTGAGGGGTGTATCAATAAATTGTTATAATTACTTACTTATTACTATAATGCATACTATAATGCATTATAACTACTGTATTTGATATAAATAATTTCAATAAGCAGTTACCTTTACTTATAACGTACCTATCTCTTAATTCCTCAACTAAAATCATGTAGGTACGCAAACAAAGTTATTGATATGAAATGATAACCTAAAATAAAAAAAAACCGTTAGAGAGATATTCGGTAAACTTCAAACAGTGTGTAATTTCAATTTATGTACAAATGGCCCACGTGCCGTAATATTCGTGACCATTATACGGCATTTTTTAATAGGACAATACAACAAAATGGCGCATGATCACCATTCATTTGTTAATTAAACATTCCAGAAACAAACTCGGCACGTGTGTGTGATATCGTTTTTATTTGTTCGATCGATATTATCGATCTACCGTGATAAGTCAGCTATACGTTTACGACCATTAGGAATCATAAATCCCCAGACAACAACAACCAACTGTATGGCCCCAAAGTAAGCAGAGCTTGTGTTATGGATGACCATACAGCAAATGAGGGGAACCCAGAATAACCATACATACATAAATACAAACAACCATGACCCGAGAACAAAGATTTGTGTTGATCACACAAATGAATGCGAAAATCGAATCGAGCAAATCGAACGTCTACTAACCACTACACCACTCTCCTACTATAGTCCACAATAGTAAACTAAAATCGCACTATTAAACCTAGTATTTTAGGTTTAGTTTTATATTAAGTAGGCCGTTGATTGATAATCGTTCATCTCTTTATGACTTTGTTTTGATTGGGTACCATTTTGTTTTGCCGAATGACAATATTCACTACCTACAAACGTAATTGTCTCACGACTGCCTCCACAAAGGAGTTTTTCATCCTCTTTCGTCTTGGTCATCAAAATCCAGATCGCATAGTATTTGTAGAGATTCAAAATTTGTTAAACAATCTGTCAATGTGCACATACCTCCCAAGTGTAAACGAGTTTTTTCAAAACTGAAATTTGGGGTTAGCTCTAAAAAGCTTTATTGTTCCTTTAAAACCAGAAACCTAAAGAAACACATTAAAAAGTTCTTCTGTTTATTCAAATGTTTCTAATGGATGCCAGTAAGTAGGGTGGGTCAAATTTATATCCTTCCATACACCGCCGCGCCATATGCGAGCAGGGTCACTTTGGCACAGACTATTAATATTACTTTTTTTTTAAACCAGGCGTGACACACGTGGCCATTGTGGCGTTCAAAGTTTTTTTTATTGTTATTGGTTTGTATTTGACGTTTTCTAATTATATGACTAAGAATTGCAGTGACTGTTTAGGACGGTCTCGTTTTGAACATTTCATATGGTTTGAGTCTGTTTTATTTCACGCATGTGGAATAATGAGGAAGACACTCGCCTTGTCATTCATCTGCGTTACATAAAATCTAATCTAATAATAACATATAATAATAATGGTGCCTTTCGTTTAGGGTTTTAAAGATGTTCAATGATTCCAGTAATTATTTTTCCGTTCAAATATACAGCCCACCTGGGCAACTTAAGGCCCGCTATTAGACAACTTTGCGTTCATCTCTCAACTAGATGTAGTAACGCTTTGCAAGTTTTTGGTGGCGCTTTTTGTGAAATTATGACAGATAAGGTTCAATTAATCGCTTTGAAGTATGGCAAATCAAGAAAAAGTGGTGGACCAAAGTTAAGTTGACGACTTGGCTAACATTGTGACAAACACACCTACTGTACGTCCCCAAAGTAAGCAGAGCTTGTGCTATGGATACAACAAACTGGGAGCGGGGGGGGGCGTAAATAATTATACATATGTACTTACATACATGTCGACGGTCAACAACCATGTCCCGAGAACAAACATCTGTATTCATCACACAAATGAATGGCCCGGTCAGGAACCTGGGACCTCCTGCTGCGTGTTAGACAGGGCAACTAGCCACTATGCTACTCGGCCTTAAATTGAACAGAAACAAAATTTAAGCAAACCTTTCAAAATTTTGTTTACTTTTCCCACAGTAACAAAGACATTTCGATAAATTATCGCCATTTTTAATCTACCCTCAACTAATCAAGAGGTTCACGTGTTCAACAACACCCGGATCACCATTATTGTCTATTTTGTTTTATTTATTTATCTCTATTGAACTAACGAGCAATTCAAGTAGGAACTTAAATTGTTTTCTGTTTATGTGTAATTGAGATATGAGGAACTTCCGCTCACCCCTACTAATGTTACTAATTTATCTCTAATCGTCAATTCCGGTGGTAAGGACTGGTTGCGACAAAAAAAAGCGTTGTTGGCTTATATACCAAAAGTAAAATAATATTGTTTTCGTTCTTTGTCATGAATGTGGTGGTAAACTTTACCAAACCAGAACTCTGTGGAGTTAAGAGTGCCCGTATTTAACAAAATTAAGTTTCGATCGATAATTTTGCATTCAAATTAAACGATAGGAGGACTTTATTCAAAAAAGCATATTTACTGACTTGATAGCTAATTTATTAACTAAGGCTTCTTGTTCGTATACTGAGAGGGATAGGGAAACAAGGAGTGCCTCTAGTGTCGGAGTTGATCAAGCCACCTCTGTGACCTCAATAGGCCTCTGGCGTGGCTTATTGAATGTTATGTTGCGACACCAAGCAGGTTGATTTCAACGAACTGTCAACTCTAGCCTGTAAACTTAAGGCTTCACGCTCACCTACAGAGCGCCTCATAGCTTTGACAGAGCAAAGTTCCCTTCTCAGTTCATTATAGGTTCGTTTAAATGACCTGATCCCTCGGATGCTCCGGTTCATCCGACTCAGACCGACACGGCCTAACGTGTCCTCCGCAGCACGGAAACACTCAAGTTCCTTAGCCACTGGCGGTCACCCATCCTAGGTCTGCCGCACTAAGCGACAACGACTACCATTCGGCCATAAGTGACGTCCGAGTGGTGTAGTGGTAAGTAGCCCTGCCTTATATGCCGGAGGTCCCGGGTTCGAATTCAGATTGGGGCATTCATTTGTGTGATGAACACAAATGTTTGTTCTCGGGTCATGGTTGTTGATATTTATGTATATAAGTTTATTCTAGGTTCCACCCTCAGTTCGCTGAATGGTCATCCATAACACAAGCTCTGCTTACTTTGGGGCCATTCAGTTGGTGTGTTTGTCTGGGGATTTATTAATATTACTTTTTATAAGCGATGAAGATTTACTTGCGGAATGGAAATATAAAATTTTAGGGTGTGAATGGTTTTCATATTTGGATTATCTGCTACACTTTAATACTTTTAGTTTTCATTTCGTGTAGTTTTCCCAAAATGCCATATTTATTTTCGAAACTATGTAAATCAAAATTAACTCCTACCCTAACCAAGATCTAGCATAATGACTTCTTGACAAAATAGACAGTTTTGCGTTCGTAATTGACGAGCTACGAAAATAGGCGCATGCGCATACACCGTGACGGTGACTTTGACATGTGACTAATTTCGTTGAAGTATTTAGTGCTGTTTTATTATAATAACAACCCTAGTGATCGCGTGTTAGGGTGACTCTCAGTTAAGAGAGTTGGAAATATTATTTTTAAACGTTACAGATAGATCTGGGACACTTTTTGATACGTTTATGTATTGTAAGCACAGTTCATATTGAATAGGAGATGATAGAAGATTTGGTTGATTCTTGACCTGAAAAATATGAAAGATATAACTGTTACTAGATCTAATTCAAAGTTATGTAGCTCATATATAGATACAACTTAACCAAGATACACTATTTTAAATAAAACAATACAGTCAAATGTTTTATATAATGACGAGATAGATAAGGAAGAGCTTCAACAACATTTTCAATTTTATTCACGATTGTGGTCACCCTATGATGAATCAGGAAAGCTTTGTCTTCGTGAAGCTTACACGCTTTTTACGTTAGCTTTAAGTCAACAGATGCTCCCATCAGAGCGAAGCACGAAATCCTTGTCAGATAATTTTTTTAATTTATAGTGGATTACCGTAAAGCTTACGTTTAAATCAGCGAATGGAAGGTAGCTTCCGAGCCTACGCTGGTAATTTGCGATGAAATTAATTCCTGCTAATATTATGATGTCTGTTAAGATTTTTGGGAGTTACTCACTTGAGTCTTTAGCTGGAATATCCTTCTGTTCATGTAATTTCACACTTTATTTTACACGTAGTATTTTTTTCAACTGCCTCGGAACTGTTGGAACCAACAACTCACTAATATTAAAAGGGAAGGGTAAATATCTAACTAAGAAAAATTTCGTGTTCAGTATAACTTGTATTTATTACGCAGTCAGATCCGTTGGCAAAATCCAATTAAAATCATTTTTATAAAACCTTTGTTAAATATACAAACAAAAAACTTATTGTGCAGATCTCATATAACATCATATAATTGAAAACATTCTCTAATGACAGCTTCATCTCCCTTGTTCAACTAGTAGTGAAATTTGAAGCCCTCTAGGACAAAAGACCAAGCAGAATAAAGGGTTGAAACAACCCTTGTGAAAAGACTCAAAGGTCATCATGCTTCAAAGATGTATAGACATGCTCATAAATTTTTATTGAACTTTTTTGATGGGGTGGAGAGTTTTAGATTTCAATTTCTGGAACTTTTTAAAGGATTTTTTATAATTTATCAAGTTTGTTTTTTCTTTGTTATGTAGATCATAGTATTTTATGAATTAAATTTCGAAATATATGTAACAGAAATGTTTATTTTAAAATAAATGATTCGAAAGTAATTTATTAAGTAATCTGTTGAAAATGGCGTTTTGTTGTTAATGAAATGTCAACATCACGGTAGTACCCACAAAATAAATATTGTGAAAAAATGAAACAATATTATAATTGTTTTAAATTAATTTATTGAATATGAGAGTCAATTAATTCCTCCCAATGCATTTAAAGTAATTTTAGATCCAAAGATTTAAAGGTTTTCCTAACCGATAGCCTAATATTCTTTCATATGTTTATGATTGATATTGAATATGAATCCTACGGGTCATACCTAAACTAGCACTGTCTGGCAAAATAGACCCCAACTACGGAACACACTTCCTCATTTTCTAAAAAAACTTTCAAAAATCCACTTAACCTATCCTCTGGCGGTCCGACAGACCCCAGGCAGCTGCGCGCGCACGTGGCGGGAAGCAGGCGGCGCGCGCGCACCCATTGTGTAGGATTTGCTCACCCCTGCCGCCACCACGCCGGGGTTATGGCGCGGAACTAAGTTCATGGGTTTTTGTTGAAATAGTGTGTTGATAGGCTGTTGTGTGGAGTTCTGAATACAACGTTTGGATTAAGTAACTTGGTGTATACGGAACTATAATTCTAGAATCTACATGCAAATGAATGAATCCATTCGTCAGGAAGATTGTAAGGCAAAAACATCATGATTAATTAATGATGATGAAGCATGACGAATGAATTAGCATTATTGTGAATTGTGATGAGCATTAATAATGTTCTCTCCAAGTTTGGAAATACCTCTTTAAACAATATATGTAGAAAATAGATTGTATTGTTTTGTAACATTTTCATTCCCTACCAAAGTTACCTTAACCCGTGCTTATAGTCTGTTCAATGACATCAAGAAAAAATACGCAATTGGCTTTACGTACGGCACACGCTGCTACAAAGCACGTAATCATATGAAAAACTTCGAAAACCATAACACATATATAATTAAGACCCTTTCCAAGAATAACAGTTAGGTACATTGTACATAAAAAGCCTTCCACAAGTGAGTGCGGCTGCGCACGCGGCGGCGTGTTCGACATGCACTGTGAACTCAAGTATGACGCGTGCGACGTGACGCGGGAAAGTGCATTTCTACAATAAAGGAAGTAAAAGAGTAAAGATCACTTTTCTGATAGATGACGTTGTTAAATTTATTTTTTAAATATCTGATATGATAAAATACGTTCACAATTTCATTATATGCATTTTTTTTAATTTGTGATAGATATCAAGAACAAAAGGAAACCGTGACACTTAATTTTGAGTTTGTTTATAATTTGTAAAAAGGGCGCCAACTTGGCTCATGTTGCAATGTAACAGACAGAATTTACGTGGTTCTTACATTGATACCGGTGACGGAGTAGATATGAGTAAAGAAAGATATCTATCATTATTGATAACTAATTTATTTACGTATTGATAACAATGGCTAGCCGTGAAATGTGTCTTAGAAAGGCTGGGAATGGTCATTTCTCATAAAGTCCACAATATATAAACAATTTGACTATATCATGTCAATGTAATGTCCCCTCAGCAACAGGATTGTACTAGTATTTGTAACAAAGCATGTGTAATGTGTCTGTATGTTCGATGAGTTCTTCGTCCCGATGAATATCTAAAGCATCATTGTCACTAAAGTACGTCTTCTTATGGTAGCGTCGGGTGACGGGTCGCTCACTTCCCTCTAATATGGTTGAGGAGGGCGATGGCTGGATCCCGCGTTAACTCGTGAACGTGTGCCGTTTGAGGGTGTTCGTCGTTTGGATACTTGGGGGGAGGGACACTTGCCAACAGATGCAGAAAAGAATAATTTTGTATAGACATAAAGAGACTCTGTAAATTTATTTTGGAAAAAATATACTCGTGAAGTTTCTTGCCAATTCTTCTTCACGAAGGTTTTTTCGAACTGGTGGTAGAATGATGTATTATTTGACGTCAATGTTCAAGTAATTGTCAATGTTGAGAAATAAATATTTCATTTCATTTCAAATAAATATTTCATTTCAAATAAATATTTCATTTCATTTCATTTCAATGTAAAAACCAAGGTTGGCTCATTTTATATAGTTAGTAAACCTTGTTTTTGCTATTCACACATCTGCTTAGAAGCTGGCAAACAGTTTCCATTGAAATCCAGAGGAAACCTAACACTGCAGTTTTAAATCTACACCAAGGCATCTAGTAGTTGAGCGATCGCAGGCTGCACAAACCTAGCAAGAAGTAAAGCACAGAACTTAAAGGCAATTAAAATCTTCCCTGTTGTTGGAAAACTGATAATGATTGGCAACCAAGAGATGGTTTTTGCTCGTTATTTTTACGTGTAATGCAATTAATTAATCTATTTACTTATTATTATACAAATGGATGGGTTTGAACTAATAACAATGCCGGAAAAACACAATAACTTGTTAATTAATGTGCTTAATATGCACTTGTTGAATGAAAATAGCTGCAAAAATTGTTTGTTGATTACTTTGATCACATTAGGGAATACACAAAGGTTTATGTGTGACGGCTGAGTGGCGTTGTGAGTAGAAGACCTGCCTCATACGCCAGCGGCTTACAGTCCTGGCTGGGGCATTCATTTTGTGACGAACACAAATGATTATTCTCGGGTCATGGTTGTTTATATTTATGTACGTTTATTCTGGGGTCCCCCCCTGGTTCGCTGTATGGTCATACATAACACAAGTTCCGCTTGCTTTGGGGCCGTACAGTTGCTGTGTTTGTCAGGGGATTTATTATTATTATTATTATTATTATTATTATAGATCCTACTTAGTTCGAATGAAGCCAATAAATATGTACTAATTGCAGTCTAAACTGTCATTTGTTTAATTATAAATAAGTAATGGTTGCCAATTTATGCTCAAACATCATTAATTGGGAAAAAACAAAAAAGTAGATAGTTAACGCGCTACTAAACAGTGTTATCATCATAACCAAAAAAATAAAACATTTGTTCAAAAGAATTCCATTTTCAAGTCCTCCGAAGCGTTGAACTCTTTTCTAAAGAATTATGAATTGGTATTTGAACCACAGACACAGATCCACAAATTAAAGAAATATTATGTTAATATTTTTAAAAGTATTTAAACCAAATACCATTGTACTTAAATAACAGTTCTGAAAAAAAACAGATACCGAGTTAACTTCCCTGACTCTACATTTGAGGGCCGCTCTACTGACTCCCTCCGTTAGGGCTGTGACACCCTTCCTGTTCTGTTTCGATATTTACACCATTTATTACTGGGTTGTGGCAGCAGAAATATATTGATATGGCTTTATAGTGCAATCACTCCTTTCTAATTGTTTACCGTGCGTCGTCACGTCGTAACAATTATTCAATGAGATTGATGGAGTTCAAAAAGAAGTTCGATAAGGTGTAAAAACTTTTACTTTGTAATTTGTTTAAAGTCTGAGAGCCAACCATTTGTTTTAATTATTGCATCGTTCAATGATTAAATCTTATTAATCGAAATTAAAGAGTATTCAAACTACAAAAATCACCAATTAAATAAGCAAGCTTGTCTTGAAAAGGCACTTATAATGATTCTATTTTTTTTCTGCGTAGCGTCCACAAACATCGCCAAGAATAAACAAAAGCGCATAGTGTAGCAGCTTGGTGTGACGTGCGCATACACTACACACACAAACACACCCCGTTTGTGCTGCTGCTGTACCGGCTGTATGTACCCCGCGCTCGGGTCAAGTCCCAACTTGCAGGCTGTTTGCTACACACAGACACCGTGGTCGCTGGCTCGCCGCGCGGCCGCCGCACTCGCGCGCGCGCCGCCGTCCTCGACGCACGTCTCGTCAGTGCAGTGCTGTGTTTACAAATACTCTATGAACTATCAACATGGTTCGTAGCTTATCCCAGTGGACGAAGACGCTCAGCTTCCCCGCGAGGCTGTCTCCCAACAGAACCTCCAAGGAGAGCGTCAGCAATGTGGCCTCCTCGTCCCCCGGAGTGTCTCCCACTCCCAGCGCCTCGTCTCTCCCGCAGAGCTCCGATAAATCACCCATCCCCATCACGGAGATCAGCCAAATTGTAAGTCACCCCTTGTTTACTGAGACCCTCAGCGGAGAGCCCTCTAAGGGCATTAGCACGCAGAGTTCATGGGAACTGGTGTGCGAGCTGCTTGCGAATATTCTGATTGCATACCTACTTCACATTCTACTTAGAATTTTATCTTGATTTTTAGTAACATTGATTGAACACTGATATTAACAACTCAAGTGGGTACTTATTATGAAATGTTATTTTGTTACATTGTAATTGGAACTTCAAATTTTCCCAAAAACACCTGACGAAGGAGTTTATATTAAATGTTTTATCAGACCGTGATGACAATCATATCTCAATTTAGTGTATAAAATTACTTAACATTGCAACATGAAGTTAATTTACGAAACATTAATGTGTAACATGACTACAATACTTAAACACTTACAACTATAACACAACTCTACTTTAATTATTACGAACAACATAACATTCTGTTGTTGAATACCTATTTTCGTTCAGTTTAGTTTAGTATAAAAACTTGGATGAAGGCTAATATTATTTACAATTACTTCAGTTACAAAAGTAGGTGTACAGTAAACTTGGTGAACTTTTATTTGACACAATTATATCTAACTGCATTCCCTTATAAGAAAACTGATGGACGTGTCTAAAATACTAGCACCTGACACCAAGTCATGTAGGCTGTACGGGCCTCATTACTGAGAGGAAACCGATCGGACGTGCATAGCTTCCTATATGAGAAAACTGCACGTTGTCTGCTGATACATTGCTGGTTTAAAGTCTTCGTCGGTAGGGAACATTGTAGGTGAGCGTGTAATGCTCAGGTAACGTATCAGTGGAGTAGGCAGAAGCGCGTGTTTTGGTGCGGAGGCCGCGTGCACCGTTAGGCCCGTCCCCGTGCAAGTCACCTTGGCAAGGCCGCTCGGAGACGCCAGTTTTTGCAAGCCATGAAAACACATGACTTTCACCTTTTAAGTCGCCTTTCTAAATACTGAAGTACTTTGAACTTTTCAGATGAAATGCATATTGTCAACTGGAGCGGTTCATTTTATGCGATTTGCAATGTAGTGTAGTATGACAAACATTTAAAAAAATAGGTCTTACGTACATTTATTTGTTTAGTTTTACACAACTGAAACCTAAATATATTTTTATTAACAAATACTTAAAACACACAATGCTAGAAGGTACGACGCACAACCGCTAGGCTGTAAATTAAGAAAGAAGATATAAAAATTCATTTTTTAATCATTAAAAGAAAGCTATCAATAATAAGCACGCCATTTTGGATTTATAGGGCGCGTTTTTCGTTCGTTGTTTGACAGATTTAAAATGTTATTTGTCATGGAATTCGGTTAGTGACTAATAACTATAGTTTCAAAATTCAATACGGGTTTTTTTCTTTGGAATACCTTTTTATCTGGCGATACAATAAAAATCCTAGTTCTAAAATTCATTAATGTCAATATTAAAGCCATTTGCGTTTAACGCAAAATACTATTGGTGAAGAAAAATAGTGCACACATTCCATTAAAGAATGTTCAAATCAGTATCAGTAGTAGAAAAAGTAATTATTAACAACAAAAGTGAACAACAACTAAGAACGTGATGGTCTCAAAACCGTGGTATCACTATGTGCTCTGTACAACTTTTTCAGGTGAAGGATTCTGTCTGTATAGTCTCTAGCACAATTCATGTTTACGGTAAAAGAGGCAAGCTGAACACTATTCATCTCACATTCCAATAACAAATAGTTTACTTTTCAATAACAATTAACAGTTTATTCATTCTTATTGAATGACAGTAGCATTTATCTTATGTCAATAAATAACATTATTCATAAACTAGTTATGCAGAAAGGTAAAATGTGGCGATAAGTTTGACATTTCATATTCAATACCACGATGTATCATGTTCTGATGATACCCCGTGTAAATGAAAATGCGGTTTAAAAAGTCCATTAAGTATCGAAACAGTATCCGCCATTTTGTTTAGGTATTTTATTGTGTCAGTAGCGGAACGAACATCTGCGTGTCAAATTCCTTAAAGCCATGTGCAAGTTGGTGGGAAGCGAAACACATATGTCAGTAGAAAAAAGAGGAACTGAGGTCCCTAACGCCCACTCGTCTGTATAGAAGTTACGCTTTGCCAGAGAATAGTATGAACTTTTTGATTTGGGCCGTATTAAAACTTTTTGGATTTGTTTTCTTTCTCTGGGGCAAATTATAAAAAAGAAACAACTAGATAAAAAAGAGAGTTTATTCTGAATTAAAAATGTATTGATTATTGTGAATAAAGCATATATTGTTATTTTTTTTTGGAATATTACCTAAGTAGAGCTAGATAAAAATAGTTCGGTATCGTTTAAAATCACGTCCGCGCATCGTCCTTGAGATTGAGCATAACCTAGATTTTTTCTTTGAATTGATGTAGATAGACATTCTAGTAATAATATTAATAAGAAATAATTAGTTACTAATACTATTGACTTAATATAACCTATTTTGAACATTCAATACAAAATAATGTTACCAAACTTTTACAAGGTTACAAGATTTACCTCAACATCCCGCAGGTAAAATCAGTTAAATATTAGCTACCTCTTATTAAAACATTTGAATCACGAGTACTGTCGTGGTGCAGAGTATACAGAATACTATAACTCCATACTGGTTTGTGTGAAGGGAGAAAACCATATTTTTTGTGCCGTCAGCTGCTCGCGAGAGCTCTCGAACGGAACGCAACATTTGGTGGCACAAAGGGAATTAATAAATAGATTTCATGGCGAGGAGTTCATACTGATTAGGTAAATGATTGTACGTTCTTATAGAAATATTAATAAATACTTCTATTGGAAATACATAATGATGTTATCATCCAAAAAGAGTTACCATTTTAAAGCAGCCGAGGCTAATGTGTCATTGACATGACGAAATATAAACAATCTGCTGAATCAACCGAATGAGTTAATACAAACAATACTCCATAGAAATTATTTAGGTATCAATCGGAATATCAATCAGAAAGAAAGTATTAAAATACAAATATGTTGAATACAGTCTAATATCTCGCCTGAAGACATATTTAAATACGTATCACATGTCATGAATGGCATAACGGATATGATATCTGATACTCCGGCATCAATGGTTTATTATCAACTATTCTATCTTCTACGAATACGCAAAAAAGTAAAAAAAGGCAGAATTTCCGGAAACGTAATCAGTTAAGAATGTTAAAAAGGATGCGCTTGCGCTGGTTGTCTGATTTAATGCTGATTGGTAATTTATTTAATGGTAAAATATGTTTAAATTTGATAGTACCTACCTACTATTTTGTATTAGTGTAAACCAAAAATCTTTTAAATAAAAGTATTTAACCCAGCAATAATATCTTATTTTATTCATAAAAGAAACAGGTTTAACATGAAAACGCCATTTTATTAAAAAACTAGCCATTTCAATACCAATTATATTAGTTGTATAAGTTATTATATCTAAAAATGGGGACCGTTTCTTGAAAAACTTAACTTTTAGTATAATTTTAAATAAAATTCCTTAATTTTAAACAACAAAAAGTAGATACAGATATAAAAGTGCTATGTTCATAAAAGAACTGAACGTCAATGCATACTTGCCAGACGACTTCTGAAAATATGGAATTCACAAAACCACCTGCCGCAGCAGATGTTCGGATACCATTTGCTAACTATAGGAACCTCGGCACAGGCACCAAACCGTACCATCTGACACACAAAAACTGTTACCTGGACCAAATCAGGTTCAAAGTGGACGATGCCAGACAGCTGATACCAAAGAATGCTTTTCAAAATCCTAATCTCCAGTTTATTTACTTTAAAAAAAAAACTTCGTGTTCGTCTGTAACATTCACCAGTGGAGTATGCTGAAGGGCTTTCAAGTTGAAATAAACCCTGTACAAAGGGTACTTTCTTTATTGTAACGTCTGTTTTGTATCGTGTGTATGTTTATTAGTGCAAGTCCACTGGGAACCATTGCTCCCCTCGGGACAAGTTTACAATTTCTAAATAGAGTTCATTGGTAGCTGTTAAAAAGTTGGGTCTGGTTTTTGGGAGTTTCTTTAAAAGTTACAATTACATTCAATGAACTCTCTCGATTATCTTTCCTAAAATGCAACTTAAATCCGAAATTATACTTTATGTCTATTACCGTTTTCAAAAACATTAATTTTGTAAAAGAACAATAATACGATTTCATTTTTAATTTCAGTCTGATAAATGTCTTTAAATTATACATCCAACACATATTAAAAGGAAAAAAAACGCCATTCTGCTTCAAAGGCCAATCAAATGCAACGAATTTTTCGAATGCATCAAATGTAAAAGGGTTAATTGATGGATACCTCACTTTGAAAAAAGAACGAAACCGTAATCCAATAAGCTGCTTCTGACAGCGTATCATTTAATACAACGTTTTCGACAATTTCAGATTAGTAATCGATTCTAATGATACGGTTCTTGATATAATTACTTAAAAAGGTAACATCGAATATGGATTTAACGTTTATACTGTTTTAATAGGCATCTAATAATTTAAAATGGCTGTCAATTTTCTTAAGAAAGGCTGTTAACGAGACGGATTCTCATGTATTTAAAATATAGCTAGTAAGATAGATATATAATTGACTACCTTTGCTTAGTTCTATAGCCGGATGAACACCGCTTTTATTATAGAAATATTAGATGAAATCAATCACATTACTTGTTAATACAAAAAGTATTGTAAATAAAAAAGTAAATAAATCTAATTATTGTTAAAAAAAGTTCTCATACGTTGTTAATTTTGTATGATTATGATGTTATAAGCAGAGTTGTTATTAGTTTCTTAGGTATTATAAAAGCTTGCATATGAATTGATCAAAAAGACTTCGATTAATTCAAAGAACCCCTCATACTTCTAATTTTGCACATTTTTTACTTATGCACTGTATACAAGGTTACACCAAATTCCTCAATTGCTTTGTAACACGGAAGTCTTTAATTTCATTAATGGCTTATCAGATAGAGCTACCCGCATTCAAGTTACATCGCATGTCCGAACTATTGTAGTAAATTGCACATTCATATTGCGGTGGAGGAAAGGAAAGCTTGAAATTTATAACTTTAATTATTGTAGCTAATATCAAAGAGCTTTTTTTAAACATACTGTTACGATTTCTAAATTTCATGAAAACTGATAAAGTATTTTATAATTTTTTTATCATGGGCCTACGTTCCTAACATTGTTGTATAATATCTGGAGCGTTTTAGTTAAACAACTTAAAAAATTTAAGGTTTGAAATTACATCGATACCTACCTACATTAAATCACCTATGATCGATATGATGCAACAAAAACAAATGCCTTTTGACACGTTGATACCAGATTTACTGGTAATTAACAAGGTAAACAAATCTTCGGGTTATAATTAAACCACTACAGTCACTGACTCACCATTTTAAACTTTGCAAATATAATATACATAACTTATTATAAATACCGTAATTTGGTTCCTCCGCCTATTTGATCATGGATCCTAAGATGGGTTGCACTCTTTAATGTAAATCTTTCGAGTTTTTGCTTGTTTGTTACATTTGGAGATAATTACGAGTACCTAACGAGAGTACCATGATACTTCTTATACATATATCGATGATGTATCATCGTGACTTTAAACTACATAGGTATAATTTATTTTTACAACCTGATTGTCTTATAACAAATATTGTATTTGAATACAAATTTAAACTTGCCTAGTAAATTTAAACCCGTGTTGGCTGACCGGATGTCTCGCCATATTTGAACTCTAGTCGCGATTCGAATAATTCCACGGCACTTGACTTCCGTCGTTTTTTGTGTTGTGGCTAACTCATTTGGAGTTTTGAAGTACTCGACATTGATTCGTAAATAATAGGACGGAAAGTTCTAATTGCATTGTACATAACATGTCTTCGCATGAAGATTTTTTAATGCGTGGGAATTTAGATTAAGCGGTAACGTATATTTTCGATTGAATCTTGAAATGAATTGTTCAATAAATAATTATTGTCTCTGTTCTTTGTAATCAGAATAAAATACAAACGTATTGGTAACAGAGGACACGGTGTGATCTGCTGTAATAGGTCCAATTTCACGGTCAAGTAACTTTCTTTTAAATCTGATTGTTTATAGTGGTTTCGTTGGGAACATTGGGACATTGTTATAAAATTTATGAATAGTGCTGTGTCACTTGATTAATGCTGTTGAAGTAAATGATAAGTTATTTAGTAAATAAATGGAAATTACATTACATATGTAAATGAAATACATACATTGATATGTAGTTACTAAAGAAGTAGCAGTGACGCAACTGATCTAAATTACAGTATAAGAAAATTAACAACAAAAATAAAACAACAAATTCAATTTTATAATAATTGCAGACCACAAGAAACAAAATGTATAAGAAGTTTCACATTACTCATTTTATGGTCATAAAATATTGCTGCGAGAATTTAATGTGTCAGCTTGAGATGGTTTACTCATCAAGTAGCGTGCGCGTGCGTTGCCCCTTCGAACTCACCGCGAATTCGAAATCAGAATACAATTCGAATATTTCACTGGAAATCGTCCTTGAATGACGCAACGAACATTGCAACCAGAGCTTTAACAAAAACGCTAAGTCACTTAAAAGATCTTTATTGATTACTTATAATGAGCACGTCCTCGATAAACAATAACCGAATAGAATTGAATAGATACTCCTTGAAAACCATTTGCCCATTATGTTGAAGTTGGACATCCGCTATTTTTAAAGCCTTTACAAAATTCGTCGCATTCGCATCGGTATTGTGTCTATTGACCGATAAAAAGTCCTTGACATGAGCTGAAATAGATATTAAAAATCACAGTCTTTTGTAAGAGTATGAAGGGGCTTATTTAGTTTTGGATGAAATAACAACAGAAGAAGATCACTGCAACTTTAGCCCCTAGTCTATGATGTATAATAAGCCCAATTAATAAGTTATATAATAAAATCAATTAATAATTTACAGAATAACGGTGTTTTGAGCTCAGACACCGTTTAAGTTGATGTCGTTTGCTATCTTATAAGTAAAATTTTGCGTATATCGTCTTGCTTAATTTCTTGCGAACCGTCCCCTAATAAACGTCTGATTTAATATACTTTTTATTATTCGATCGTTCCCACGGAGGTTGCACGCGAGCGACTTACCTTTTTCGTTTTTCTTTTTTTTTAACATCCGTGCCTCAGGCGCAAAGGAGCTGTACGTCCTAAACCAATGCTTTATTTTGATGGTCGCTTGATTGCAGGTTGCCACGTCTATCATTATTACATATTAGTTGTGTTTCTACTGACGCGTAAGCAGTTTTAGACGCGTGTAAGTAGAGTGATTTATTATACGTAATATGATTTTTTAGGACGAGATTGAAGCCAAATGTTTAGTTTTGTTTACTTTTCTGCTTGTCAAAGACTAGCTTTTGAAGTAATATGCATTTAAACTATCTAGTTCTTTGTTTGTTAAGTCTCGTATTGCTGCACGTTGCAAACCTACTTTAACGGACCGGTTTTGCTTCATGTTTCGCTCGTGGCTTCTTGAACTTTGTCGCTGTTAGCAGATTTCAAGTATTTCAAGATCTTGATATTTTATTAACTCTGAAACATTTTCTATTATAAATATAATAATTCCTAATGAAAACGAACTTATTAAATGGTTTCCCTATAGATATATCTATCGTCTCTACAGCGGTCCCTTCGCCATGCGAACATATAGGATCAAGTCGTCACTAACTTGCAAATTGACATATTTTGCAATCATTATATGCACAGTATTAAAGGTGTGCAGCCTTCATTCTAAAACCAACAGATGCTCCAATTTAAATAATACAGAACAAGTCCAGACCTGACAATAAATAGTGATAGGTACAAATATATGCCTATCATCAACCGCCCACATACCGTCCAGTGTCATTCAGTGACCTCAAGCAGACAAAAACAGTAATATTTAAAAAGTTCTTGTTGATTAGCTACCATAAATGGAGAGTCAGGTGTGTAACAGCGTAGGCGAGGAAGGCGCGGCAATTCAAAGTTAGTCGCGTAATAACCCAACAGTAGGCACTCTTTCTTTCTCTAGTCTGGACAACTCGCGCGCACCTTGTGGTTTTTTTCGACTACCCTCGATAAATGAAGAGTTATGTGGAATTTCTTTACGAATTGCTACAGGTGAGCTAAATATTATTATCTTATTCAAAAGGTTATTTTGAGATAACTTATTATAGACAGACGTTTAATCAAACTGCCCGTTGTTTTAAATTAAAGCTTTTACGTATCATTTTTTTTTATTCAACATTTGTTGTAAGTATCGCAATTTTAATGTAGAGTTATACATTTTTTTAACCTCGCTGGAACAAGGAGTTACATGTTTTGTATAGAAACCTTAAACGGTAGCCATTTAATTAGCCTGACAGTAACCATTAAGATAAGTAATGTTATTCCTAGAAGTAACTTAGTAAGTTTTATAGTCGTGTGAAACAGTATCAAGTTAAGTTTTTAATTACTTAAATTTATAGGTTACTTTACAAGAGTTACGACGGTATAGAAAGAAATAAACAAAGAAGTTGAGTCAATTTTAGGTCTATACTAATGACCTATAGAGCAAAAGGCTTAGACCTATTTTAATTACGGCTTAGAATATTATGCAGCTGTTCCTTTTTTGAAATGTAATTTAATTACCAGGAAAATGCATGTAATTATACATTTCCTAGTGTTTGAGGTATGTTTCTTAGTAGCGTACCTACATAAATACTAGAGTCTTGAAACTGCTTTTAAATAGGGTGCTAGTTCTAAAACATGTTATAACATGTTTTTTTAAATAGTTTCAAAGAAATGTACAGCACTTCTCTGATCCTTTTGTGACTGGAATACTAATGAGTTAGGATTGTCCATACTGAGTCATGTCAGATCATATGATAACATTTCGGCACCAAGCTGGTTAAAATATGGCGTGGTGAAAATATTAATTTTAGCACTTTCAACTTTTTATAGAAGTCAGTAAAAAGATTTACAGAAGAAAATGACTTAATATTAGACGTAATAAATAACTTAAAGAAAAATGTTTTTTTTGGAAATTTCTATAGGAGCAAGCTTACAAGATAATAATTAATCAAACTTCACAACTTCGGCGTTAAGAAACTATATCATGGTTATATACAATTGTTTTTCTACTAAAAACAAAATGTAGGAATTCTTTTGGTACTAGGTAATCAAATGCCAAATTAATTTCAACTTACTAAATGCGGTTTCTAAAATCACTTGTTGTCTTTTCTCACAATTAAATATCAAGATCAAGATGTGATCCCTTACATCATGTTATTGTTCTAGTTTTGAGATTGAAATCAGCGTAAATGAAGCAAGAGAGATGTAAAGTGTTTTGTCGTGACCATGATATCCATCCATATATCACTGTTATTGTGAGTCTTTTAAAATAAACGGTCTGTTAAAAGAGCCTCTGGGTACTTTACGATAAAAAGAACTTATTACGTTTGTAAACTACGACGATGCTCGCGTACATGCGTACATTATTTTAATGCAGTCATTTTAAGTAAATATCAAAGTTTTATTGGTAATAAAACTTGAAATGCTTATTTACGTAATGTTTTATCATGCATCAAAACTATTCCGAAGCGATAAGAGAAGTGTGTCACATCCGGTCAAAGGAGGCTGTCCAATTTCCGGTCAATAGAAAATCTGTTATTTTATAAAGTTCTTTATGAAGTTCTAAGCGAACGAATAGGGAATTAATGTCAAATGATATATCACAGGTTACTGGAATTCGTGACTCAATAAAGGTTACACATAAGTGCGTCGTTTGTTGGTATTTCACCGATTTGTCTGCAAGTTGCAGCGGCAGCGGCGCGGGCGGCGCTGTGGCTATTAATTACTCGATTTGCATAATTGGCTATAGTTGTAAAGATTTTGGTTATAGGTTACCGATAAGAAATTTATTATTAGATTTTCCTTTTTATTTTGGTAAATAGAAGTTAAAAACCTACTATAGAATACTACATGACATTGGCGGGAATGAGAATCTAACCGTGTAACTTAACATCGAAAATCAATTATTTTTACACTTAACTATAGGAGATATATTGAAGTTAGTAATTCATAGCAAAACAGAGCGTTACATCTTTTAGCGCCTACACCTAAGTTGTAGTTAACGCAATAATACACGCTTTACGTTACGCGCCATTATGCCATCGTCGACGCCATTTTACTATCCCCATCTCACTCTATCTTGCCCTAAAAAAGTGAGACAGTAGACCTTCTTAATGACTTTTAAGATCAAAATGGTAATATAGCTGTCTTTTAACGTGCAGTCTACTTATAGTTCGGCAGTTAAAATTGTTTATAATACGGTTCTTGTAAGGTGGAGATAAAAAAAAACGTGCGCACAGAAAATAGATTAATTTACGATACAAGTACCTAATAAGATGAAAGAGATGTAAAGTTTTTGAACTTTTCAGTTTGGGTGTTGTTGATTCTATTTTACAAAGACTTAAAACGGATTCTGTTCGATAAATAATAGTATCGTTCAGGTTCAGCTATTAATCTCAATAAGTTTACTGCTGTTGTTTTGCAAGACGTATTTGAAAATAATGGTCGGATAAATTTTCTTTGAAAATAGTCCATAAGGCATCACATATGATAAATAAAAACAGCAATAAAAAAGCTCGTACATCAAACCCTCCAGCATAAATCCACAGATTCAATCAGTGCTGCCAATTCAATCACTCGCAACAACATAATGACAGTTTCCTGTGATCGATCAATCTGCGCTCACGTCAGTGTCATTCGCTATTTGTGTTTAACCCCTCGAGTGCGCGCCATTATCCAATTGCTTAACGGTTGGGGCTTGCAATCTGTGAGGTGGCACTTGTTACGGGTTGAGAGGTCGATGATTCTGTTTTATAGCTCATTTTTTTGGGCTCAAAGAATTTACAGTTTCTGTACCTGACCAGAAACTGTTGTTAAGCAGAAAGGCATAAAAAATAATGCAGTTGTAAGTTGTAGAATGTACAATAAAGGTCTTCGATGTGTTTATTAATAGTGGCAACGCGTGGTTTCTCCGCGAACCTCCTAATACCGTGTGATTTATCTGATAAAATATGACCTGTGTTACTTCGCATGGTAGCTTGTACAACGAAAGGGATGATAAAAATCGGATTCTGTTTCAATTTATAAATTTTTATTAAATATCCAAAAATTATTGCATCATTATTCATCAATCATTAATCCATAAATAATACTGTAATGCAAGTAAATTAATTCGAGCCGAACACAAAAATAAATAGTAATTTTTTTAAAATAAATAATTTCTCTAATGTAAATAGCTAGAATGTGAACGTCGGTACGCAGATAATGAGCTTAAATGGCAGAACCAGTAGCATGCCGAAGGGCGTCACGTGATCTTGTACTACGCGTACTTGTGCTTGCTTTTTACTACGTAAATTATTATTTTATGGAGAAAGTCTTGTTCCCTGGATGAGTTTATTGATTTTATAGTACATCTTCTTAGCAGATTCGTATATAATAATAATAAATGTTTGCCAAACACTACCTACTTGTGGTGTAAATGTGCTAACAATTTAATGACCTATTCATGTTTCCCAATAAACATATATTCATTTAAATAGTACATCAAATATTTTAAACCAATTCTATTTAAAAATTTACTAATGCATTTCAAAACGGTAAATATTCTCTGAATGTTAATATAAAACTTGAATGAAACCTAACACTTGCTCGTCGTGTCGACAGCCACCTAATTGATATCACGTTGCATTCTCACTGCAAGTGCTTTATTTTAGAAATATTCAAGATGGTAGGATAAATCAGTTCTCAAAGTTTGTCTTCGCCTATTCAATCATATATCTTGCTTTAGTAGATAATATTTTTGAGCATTGTTTAAGGACCGAATGTTTAAATGAATAATTATTGTTATATTATGTTATAATTATTATAGGTACAATCCGCACCTAAGGGTTAAATTCAACACTGAATGCGAGTAAGCTGTTAATTTTTAATTCATTAATTAAACAAGCAAGCCAATCAGAAATAACTACGAAGAAAATAAAAAAATAAGATTTAGAGAAATGCTTTCAAATTTCTATTTCACATCATCGCAAAAATGTTTCTGACATCAACTGACATTGAGATTGGCGTATTATAAACAGAAACAAAATGGCGTCCATTAACACAGACCGATGATAAATGATGAACTGTTCGACTAACTTATGCGTGTAGTTAAGAGTGGAGCTGTGTTCTATGTCAAGATTAACATTAGTAGCGTAGTATTTGAACAAAAAGATTCGATCTTATTTTGTCTACCAGCCCAGACAACTTGGCGGAATAATATGAGTCTGTGCTTTGATGTTTGTAGTATGAATGAAATGATAATAATGAATGCGTAGATTACCGTCTTTTGTTTACAGTATCAAGTTTATATGAATGGAATGACTAGTAAAATGAACTTTCTGTGGATAACTTGTAGGTGTTCAGTAATTACCCCGGAGAAGACCTTTGTTAAAAGGTAGTAGGTAGGTTTCATAAAACCTCTTAAAAAATCGGTGTCTGGATCTTTCAGTTAGTTGAAACTGTTACAAATGAAACCCATAAAAAATATGCAGCAGAGTGTTGTCTAAGCAACTACGTACTACCATAGCAGCTTAGGCACAATTTATTTAACACATCTAAAGCCTTAACTGGAGTCCATTGTTTTAGAGAGATAAAGCTATCGTTACAAGAGATCGTGTAGATTAGCCTATTGTACGAAAACTTCAATTATTTTAATTGTGTTTTACAATAGTGACCCCTATTGTTTCAAGAATATAAGATAAAATTAAAAATATTTATTTAACTTACAAAAGAAATAGCGGAACGAAAAATGTTAGAAGAATTAGTTCGCATTTTTGTGTCTAACCAAATACCTAGATTGTTAAATAGATTATGAATTCATACCTATCTTACCTATCACTAATTGACTGTACCAGGAACCACCAAGTTTCTCGGTTTTAGGAACCGCACTTTCATAGATCTTCTATTAAAAAGATTTGCTAAACTTTAGAAGTAATTTATATTATGAAACTATAGAAAAGAACATGTCAATAAAGCAAATTTCTAGTACGGTTGACCGATGAGCTCCGCGCTCGGGACAACAATGTATTCTTTTTGACGCAAGAAAAAATAAGAAAGGTATCAAAAATACAAACGTTTAATTATGGCTAACCACCCTGCGAGATACAACAGTACCTATTGACTTACAGGACAACTTACGATCCCTTTCACTTAGTAACTTCAATTACCACCCGAAGTAACACAAGTCAGTGATCTCTAAATAATAACAATATAATTTATATAACCATACATTACACATGGTCGTTCCGCTAGGTCCGCGGCGGGCATCGAACCGGGGACTAGACTACTTGGTAATAACTATTTTGAGTCGTAAGTTATGACTGAATCACTATTATTTGGTAATTTTAAACTATTTAAGAATGAAATCCTGCTGTATACCTAACAATTTTTTTTTCTCTATAATAACACAAAGTTTTTAAAATTATAGATTTATGTAGCAAAGGTAACGCAGTACGAAAATTCCTCATATCTAAATTTTGAAGTATGTAAGTATCTAAACATTACCTATATTTTTTTCTTTTGGCATATTATTTTCCTACAATACGTGGATGGAGTACATATTATCGTATTAAACATACCTACCTACGTCAAACATCAATACTTATCTCTACCGCCGATAATGTTTATTTACATTCTCATGTCAACGCGTGTCGATAACTTAACCTAAACTATTCCAGGTTTTTTTACTTACCCTTTATAAACAAACCAAATTCAACCTTATTTGGTTGGGTTTAAAAGTAATTTCACTTATTTCAAATCTTGCGCACCAGCAGCCATTAGCTGTCAATCACGTCAACAAACGCTCCCTCCTGAAAACAGAAACCGAAAATGCTATCTGTCATAAAAACTAAACATGTTTCTATAAAATGTTTGAAAAATGCGTGCTTATTATATTAACGTAACATACCAGGAATTTATTGTAATTGAAACCAATAATGCATGAAAAGGCTAAATTACCAACTCATATACATTAAACTATTACTTAGAATTTTTTTTTATTAACGCTTGCACGCTTAGTTTTAATTTTATTCCAATTTACGAACGCTGCCATTACAATTGCAACCACCCGCCATTTTCTATTTTCGAATTGAACTGTCAACACAACAAAGTTCGCGCGGTAAACAGTAAATTCACAACATGGCGTCCTAGTTATCTCAGTTTATTTACTCTCGATTTTTATCACTACTTCGATGAAGCTAATCATTTATAAGTGTTTATAAATATTTGAAGAGGTTATAGCAGAACGTTTACATACAGTTTTGACCTATTTTTAGTAAACGTGAGTGTTGGAGTCGTTTGCAAATAAAATAGTCTCCACTTAGCGACAGGATACGCTTGTCTAATTGTTATTTTATTGATATAAATTAACAGTGAGATTAATAAAATGTAAGCGTATTTTGTGTACTTGTCTAAATTAAGTAGAAGGGAAATGCGTTGGTTAATTTTTTTATATAAAAGCGTTTGAAAAAAAGAGGGATGAGCCCAACCCGTTTCGTTCCAGAATACTAGGTGCGTTCTTGATTGAAGTATGAATGAGAATTGGATTAAAATAATTGAGTGGTCATTGCATTATTTATTTTTATGCTTAGTATATACATGCTTAGAATCAGGTTTTAAAACCAAAACGATTGTAAGTTTTCATCTTATATTTAGAAAATTGTAAATTAAACAAAACCTTAATTCGTAACTTTCTAGAGTTTGAGTTATAACAAACTGCAAACCGCTTGCTAAATAGATTACGATCGAGGTATTTCTCAGTATTCGAATAAGGGATAAAATATTACTTAATTATAACGTTATCTATCGAGCCGCCTACGCGATAGTTGCATCATGTCACCCACGCGTCTATAAGACGTGCCTATAAATATTTTATTTTAACCTTTTTAATTTTTAAGGTTATTGAATAGAGCCTTGATTGGTAAAAAACATACTACGTGTCTCGTGGTTGGTAAATTAAGGAAGACCATTTTTTACTAATATTCATACCTCCTTCTTCAAAATTCACTTTTAAGCAACAACAATCTGTGATGTCATCAAATGTTTTGAACCATTACAATAGATAGCAGTTGAGAGATTTAAAATTAATGTTGAATATTATAGATGTTTGTTTTTACAATTAATTAAAAGTTTACCTACCTACCTCAAGAACTATTTCAAAAAATGTGATACCATATTTGCTTAATTTTAACTATTTTTGATTTTTGACGTATTGCGAGTTTTTAATACTCATTTACTGTTTTATGAATATTCATATTTGAATACATAATTAAATTTTTATGTGCAAGGAAAGCATGTAACATTGGTTGGTTATGTTAGATACATAGCTGTGTAGACACCTTGTCTCAGTAATGCAATAAATATAAATGTGGGCGTCGATAAGCATTTCAAGAACTCTACAATAAATAAAAGCTTCGGTTACATTTCGTAATATTTTTTGCGAACATTTGCATATCAAGCGCCTTACCTAAGTGATTAATTAGCTTTAATTGAACATTCATCCTGCTTATATGGAATGACAGTCATTCTTACCTGTCCCCGCTTATCCGTACAATGAAAAATGACTGTCAAAGATCTTTTAAATAGTAGAATAACATCCTCATCTCCTGTATCTTGTATTCTTATAATGGATGTCGGCTACTACTCGATAGTGTCGAGAATCGCCTGGCATACATCCACTGATGTTTACGATATACAAGAGATCTATAAATGTACGATGCGGGAGAGTTCAACACATCTCGGTCCATCTTTTTAGAACACAAAACAAATAACATTCTATATTTGAAAATTTATATGCTTCTGAATTTGAGAGCATCTTTCTCGAGTTAAGATGAGAAAGCGTTTTCAACTGTAAACCTTAGAATTAAGAATTACTTTTGAGTGCGTGCGTGAGAGTTGAAGCGCTTAGTTTTACAGCACAAAGTTGAGATGCTAAGGTGGTACGATTATGCGGCAGCAATGCCGATGACCACATGCATCAATGTTTGTAAATAGAACTCGCTGGTACTACGAACGAACCGATGATGTAAACAAGCCGCTGTGACATTTTCAGAGTTGGCTTACATCTGGCAACTGTCACTTGCCTCCAAATAGAACAAGCAATGTACGACGCCCTATTGAAAAAAAAAACTTTGTATTCAAGCTTTTGTCACAGTAGACAGTAAGTCGCTGTCGCTCGTTAACTGTTGCCACTGCCAAGCTCCCAAATATTTCATTGTAAGAGTTGTTTACAAACAACTCTACTCTAATGATATATTGAAAAATTTCTAGGCATATTTTATTTAACCGCAATTCTTAACAAAGCTGCCGATTTGTAAGGAATTAGATCGTACATGTGAAAGAAACTCGTTTTAAAGAATCTAACCAGACTATTTGCTTACTTCGTTAGGCATCTGGTTTGGGAAGTGAAAAATCACGCTTATCTCGGTGCAAACAACCGCAGGGACCCGTGGACCGCAGCGTCAGCCATCTGTTCGTTGCACCCATAAAGATAACGAGAACCTACTAACGTGAACGCATTCATTTCATATCGGACCCTACGACGGAGCACTGGTGGCAGCCAGCTTATTTATTACGCGCGAAAAAACAAACTGAGCGGCCATTTTGCATATTTCCCAACGATGTGTTCCATATTCGAACGCATGGTGCGTACGAGTTTGATATTCTCTTTTTGAAATGTAGTTTATTTTTGATCCCTGTCCTATTTATTCTGTTATAGCAGCGAAGCTCGCGGCGCAATCAGTCTTGAAAGCAAGCTTTTCTTTTCACGTCGTGTGTGTGTTCATAGATTTGTTCACGATGTTTAAATTTATACTTTCGAAGTTGAAGAAGGTGGCGCATTATTTTCGTGGAGTTAATTAGTTTTTTAATGAGGGGTGTTTAATTTTATGTGGTTGCTTGTTCCAGATTTATCCAGATCCGGAGTCGGAAAAGGCGATCATGGGATCCGTGGTTTACTGCATCCACCACAAGGAAGGATGCCAGTGGTCCGACGAACTCCGCAAGCTAAAGGTGAGTCTGGGAACAGTAAATATTTGTGATAAAGCTAAGTGGATCATAAACCAGCGGCCTAATCGATCATTTTTGTGTGTCGACACGTCATGTTCGACACATTTCTTTATCTCGAAATAGACGATACTTTGTGTCCTAGTTCCTAGTTGTTAGAAAATTATTTTATTGATTTTACTTATCGCTTGCCTAATGGGTCGGATTTTTTATATAAATAACCATTATGAATCATTTGTTACTCTCTATTCTTCTTATTCAAAAGATTCCTAACGACCTAAAAGTATTTACCTACTTTAGTTTGGAAGGTTTAATATACTACGAATTGTAAAGTTTCCTTGACAGTAACTTTACTATTATAGTACTTATTGAAATAAATTCTTTATTTACATACGTCTACTACTTGGAAATCCTGACTTTCACATATTCTGTCTTTTCTACAAAATCTTTGCTAGTTAATCCTTCACTTTATTTCTGACTCATCTCCATCCAACACCTTTAAACGGCCCACTCACCACCCGCTCATCCCCAGGCGCACCTGAACACCTGCAAGCACGACGCAGTGCTGTGCGCGGCGCAGTGCGGCGCCATGATCCCGCGCGTGCTTATGCAGGACCATCTGCGGTACACCTGCCCCAGGCGGCGCGCCAACTGCGAGCACTGCGGAAAGGAGTTCTCCGGCAGCGCTCTGGAGGTCAGTAAATTGGCAAGACTTCAAAATAAAGTAAGAATTAAGATGAGGTGATAAAGGGTTAAAATGTTGGTATTTCAACCAAATATTTTGATAAGTCCGTTGACTAGGACAGGGGTAAGAGGTCATGGAATTGTGACGTATTTTGCGGGTTGACTTTTAATGTAATCCACGCGTTTGATTACGAAGCTATGGCTTAACCAGTGTAGATTGGACCGGTGTATCTTTGATACTGAGACTAAGACCTCCTAAAGTGACAAATTTAATCAAGGGAGTAAAATGCTAGATTTTTTAGGAATGTTTGTTTACAGCTGTACCTTTTTGGCTGTCATTTAAGTTTAAATCTCTGATTTATGTATTGGTGGCACAGAGCGTACAACCGAGAAGGAACTATTACTAGTTAAAGAAACTGACAGGTATTTAACAACACTCCATAAGTAACAAAGAGAATGAAACGCAACATAGAAACTCACATTATAGCTTGTTAATGGCTCCTAAATAAACACATCCAGTTATTGAACCACCGCTTCATTTGTTCCTGATATAGATATGTTTAAGTTTATGGAAGTTTCGCTATGTTTGCGCCGTGTTATGATCACGCGGAAGTTGGCACGATAGTTGTAAAGGGATAATATTATCTATAAATAAGTACGAGCTTGTTTTGCGACGTAATGTTGCCATTTCTCATTATTATAGACATCTGCTTGCTTATATATTGAATGCCGTAAATTCTTGTATTCCAAAAGACTTTTATGGCGTACCCCGTGTTGTTTTAAATGTCACAAACTGGTTAAAAAGTTTCTTCGATCAAAACCGCCTTTTTAGTTAGGGCCCGTATGCAGGGTTATTAACCGATATAACACGCAGGTGGCCTTTCTCCTACCCTTTCAAAAGTTTTGCTCCAAATTATGCGTTGCCATAAGTACTTCCTTTCCCACTTGAAATTTTATTGTAATAAAACAAATATGCTGATAAACCGTCCAAATTTTTTGTTGTATAATAACTAAATAACAAAAATAACTGACATATTGTAAAGATTGTACTAAATAATTAATTGTAGGTAATAAATACAAGTACTGTTTGTTCAACGCTCAGATAACTTTTATCAGTAAAATAGGTATTCTTCTGATAATAGGTATCTAAACATTGAACAACCAGCCCTTACTCAAAAGTTGTGTTATAATTACATAGCCTGGTTCTTAAAAAAATATATTTTTTACATAGATAGCAAGCCAAAAAGTGGAGATTCGGGGAGGGAGGTGGAGAATTTCTCAGACAATGGCATGCAGCCGGCTGCAATGGTTATGTAGGACTCTAACCCACTAGAGCCCACCACCTGTTGGCTCTGGCAATCTTTGCTGGGACCCTTAACGGTTCAGCTGGCGAGAGGCATTCTTTCTGAGTTTCTTGCTGGTGCTTTGGCAGTAGATAACCCTTCCAAACCAGTGGTAGTTTCAATATACGACGTCCTAAGCCGAGGTCCCTCTCGGGTGCACTTAGGCGTATCATATGTAGGAGTAGTTTAAGTTCCGGCTAGCCGCCCTCAGCGCTAGAGCACAAAGTCCGGTGAAATTTAAAAGGCTAACAGGGCCATTAATAAACTGTCCATTTAAAAAAAAGCATCAGCCGAGAAAAAGCGTAGCACTTATAGCTCTCTGGGGGTATTGGAGGTAGAGGCCTGGGCAGCCAGTAGACTGGGGGTGAAATCACTTAAAACGATGACTAACTTACGCCATCTCTACATTCCAGGAGCACCAAGGCAACTGCGGCCACGAGCCGGTGTACTGCGAGAACAAATGCGGCGCCAAGGTGCAGCGGCGGCACACGCAGCAGCACCTGCAGCAGCACTGCAGCAAGAGGCTCGTGCCCTGCAGGCATTGCGGGCAGAGATATACGCAGGCAAGTATTCTTTGGGATACAGGTTGAATCTAATAACATACTTGTTGTCACTTTAAAAGAGATAGTAATTTTGTTGTGCATATCTCTCTCTCAGCGAACTCAATCGGTTTCTCAGGGCGCCCTTAATTATATATTTTGCTCTATATAAATATAGACACAGATGACGTTGTCGTATAAATTCGAAAAGCTTCGACAACCTACGTAAGCAAATTAATGAACACACATAGCTCGTTAGAAACCTACTTAAGGTCTTAATTCACCTTACCGTGTGTCACAGGACACGGTGTCAGCGCACGGAGCGGGCTGCGCGCGCGCGCCGGTGCCGTGCCCGCAGCGGTGCGCCGCCGCCGCCGTGCCGCGCGACGAGCTGGATCTGCACCTGCGCGAGCACTGCGTGGCTGCGGGCGTGTCCTGCGCCTTTAGAGATGCTGGCTGTAGGTTCAAGGTGGGTGTCGTGTGGAATCAGAGCGATTTCTATTCAGTCTTTTTATTGGGAAAAATCGACATCATGGCGTGTGTGAGAGGAGGGTTAAAAGAGATAATTATTTCACTTTGAAAACTGATTTAATGAGGGATTCTGAATTATCAATTCAAAGTCGACCTTGAAAAAATAGATCACAAATTTGGCATACCATCAAATACAACAAATACAAATCTTCGTTATTGCCCACTAGCATAGTATATGAAATAACCCATACCAAGTCCTCCCCACCATATTACTTTATTCCTTACAGGGTACCCGCCAGGCCTTAGACCGTCATACAGAAGAGAACTGCCAACAACATCTCGCCTTAGTCTCTGCGCTGGCGTGTCGCCAGGCGAGACAATTGGAGACATTGCGGCAAACCGTAGCGAGACTCTCCGTCAACTGCACGGGGGCTCTCGTCTGGAAGATTCCAGACTTCGCGGCAAAGATGGCAGAGGCGAAATGCAAAGATGGCGCCGAACTGATTTCTCCCGCCTTTTACACGAGCCAGTACGGGTACAAGTTGCAGGTGAGCTATTGCTATTGCTGTCTTACTACCCAGGGTATAATTGTTACACAAAAACGGGTCCATTGCTATCTAACTGGGTGCTTCAATGACTTCCGGGAGATCTAATTACTTACTGGTATTATCTTAATTGTGGACAATCATTGATACAACTTAAATATAATATGACACAATAGCTATCAATTAACAAACCTTTTAAATAATTCATTTCATGATTCATTTATCAAACTTTACGGACATATACGTTGTTTTTCTTTCACTATAATGTTTGAATCGGCCGAAATTTCCACGGAATATCTCATAAATCAAATTCGCGGCAAAGCGATCCTTTGTTAGTAAACAGAGCACCGCCATTTTGTTTTATTTAGTGTTACCAGTGAATAATATGATGAGTAACCGCACGCTTCGCTTACTACGTACAGAATTAACCTACGGTTAGTCACTGGTGATTAAAGCGGTGTAAATAGCTCGTTATATTGTGATGATCCGATTTTATTGTGATGTTGGAGATTAAATATTTTATTGTTCGTTGAATGGTCTTTCTCTCATTGCTTTTTCTCACACGAAACACAGAAAAATAATACGCAATGTATCTACCTACTGTTTTGTTGCTCCGTGATACTACAACGTACCGGGACGTTATAGTCTAATTCTACTAATTGGAGGGCTTCAAACTACTAAAATATAATACTTTTATGGCAAATCCAATAACTATATTTGCACTTTCTTTATACTAATTACAACGTTTTATATATAATCCTATCGAGGCGATTGCCGACGATATTCCATCGTCTAGAACATTCTTTATATTTTATTTTTTAGTCAAATTATGTCAGAATTTTAAGTTGCCAGCAAGTTTGTTTGTGCGATAATGTCTTGTATTATATAAAGCGTAACCAAACGTTGCAATACTTTCGATTTAAAATACTTTTTCTTGGAAAAAAATATGTTTGTAAGAACTCTGAATCGATAAACCATTAGATGGGTACTTATCCACCTGGAACTTCCTTTGGTACTAGAGCTAACATTGCCATCCCTTTGTTCCAGGCGTCTCTGTTCCTGAACGGCAACGGAGCAGGCGAAGCCACCCACATGTCAGTTTACATCAAAATCCTTCCCGGCGAGTACGACGCTCTCCTTCGCTGGCCCTTCGCTCACACCGTCTCTTTCACGCTCTTCGACCAAAGCTCCACGCCAGAAAGAGCATGCAACATCGTCGAGAGCTTCGTCCCTGATCCCACGTGGAAGAACTTCCAAAGACCGTCGAAGGAACCCGACGCGCTAGGATTTGGCTTCCCGAGATTCGTCTCTCATGAAATGCTGAAGAAAAGGAACTTCGTAAAGGATGACGTCATGTTCTTAAGGGTCAAAGTCGATCCTAGCAAAATTGTTGCTGTTTAGAAGGGTACAGCAACAGTTTCGATGCGTCTATCCCTTTCGCACAAAGATCAAAGCAGTCATATTGTTAACTAGTATTAGATAACTTAAAAGTCATAGATTGTAATGCAAAGGATTTAGTTGTAATGTTAGTTTGTACCAAGAGGCAGTGTGTATAGTTTTGTAAATAATGTGTAAGCAAGTGCATTGCTGGTTGTTGTCCTTTCACTGAAGATCTCTTGAATTTCATATGCCGACGGAAGAACGTAGCAAAGTGAATCTTGGTTTGTAGGAAGTAAGACTCAAAGTTTCCTTGTATAAATACAGTTTTAACATATAATAACAACTCCTAATGACCTTCAATAAGTTACACACATTTTTATAGGTGACTGCAAAAATGGCGTGTAGAACCTTATATTTTCTTCAGAACTGTTTTTGTTCGCCTTGTGGAAAACTAATTAAAAGGCTCTATGTAAAACTTTCTGAAATTCCAAAAAATCTAATCCTTAAATCTCAAATCGCTTTAGCTATTTCGGCAGATCTTTGTAAATATGTCTGTTTTTTACCAGAATAATTTATCCATGTTTTTTTTTTTGTAATTGTTGAAATTTTTATTATTATTGTACATAGATTACCACTAAACCTGTAAATATATGTAAAAAGTTAAAATGGAAATACTTTTGTGTGTCAAAAGCTGGAGTTAGACCAAAGGGTTTTGAATACTTTGCAAAAAAAGTTAAATAAAATATGTACATTTTTATCTTTCAGCAAAGTATGTCAACGAACAAGTAACACAGCTAGAGCTGTTCGTGTATATGTTGTACTAGTTTATGTATTGTGCATCGAGCTATATATTGTAGGGGTTTCCAAATTGGTCTCGTGCGTGCTGAAATATATGTAGACTATCAAAGCTAACCAAAAGAATAAATGAAAAATGCTGTTAAATATGTGAGTGCTAGCGGCATGTTCTGTGTTGCCAGTGTCGCTTTGTATAGAAGGAATAGGTTGTTTAATTCGTAGTTATACAATTGAATAATCGGATACTTGATATACCACCTATTTAGGATTCTTATAAAAAAACATATTTACCTAATTATCTCAACTGTAAATGTTACATTCCAAAAATACTTATTTTTAAGTCTGTTTTGAAAAGATAACTCTTTAGCTAACAAAGAAACTTTGTGAATACTGCAGTAAGAAATCACCTAACGCCTATTTAAATATACTTTAGTGCTAAGTTTGTATTGTTTACTTACAATAGGCATAATACATTGATGATTTACAACAAAATACTAAGTACTGATCATTTAGAGATAACTAATAATTAATTAGTGACCTTAATTGTGACAAGTAAGACTAACCCTTAATAGTTTGTCTAGTTTATAATTACATTTAAAATAGTTATAATTATGTAAATAACTTTGATTTTAAGAATGAAAATATATTTTCTATTTCAAAATAGTAAGAGTTATTCTTTTACCCGATTTCCTCACATCATCACCATAAAGGAGTCTACACATCAGACTGCCAACTGTTTACATTAAATACAGGTGCTTAGTAAGTGGACTCTTTTAGGAATCACTATTTTTAATAGATTTTGCTTTTTGGCTTTATAGATGTTAACGTCGACCTTTGATTTAAAAAAAAACAATTACTTACCTAACTATGTTGTTGGATTGCGGTTTAGTTGGCAGCAGCTATGTCGTGCACTGATTTCATTGCAAGAAATATATTGGTGTACTTTACCCTAGACTGATGTTATGGAATTTTGATATTTCACTCTAGAAAATTTGTCCACGAGCTTCTGTAATTTGTCCAATACAAGCAATGTAATAAATATTTAAATAAGTATCAGTTTATAGGCATATTTCAAAAACCACCCAAACATAAAAGAAACATTTTTGTCGAAATATTTACTTTGTCTAAGTGTGTATCTAAGGAATTTCTGAAATAATAACGTCGTTATTTTAGAAAGCATCTGTTTTTCTCAAATTACTAGTAAAAAATAATACCAATTTAAAAATTCTCAAACAAATTACAGAAACCCCTTGACAATGTTATTGCCTACAATCCAATCCTACAATGAAATTCCAAAATTTAACATCATCCACAACAGTATACTAAAGACAACTTAAGAAAAACCAATCTTATTAGTGCTGTGCATACCTGTGCAAATGCATGTATTGTGACGGTAAGTACTGAAAAGCTCATGTAGGTATGGACGGAGGGATCAATTTTGAAAGATTTATTCCCTACTTAATCCTCTCTTGGTTTCATAATGATTATGCCACTTTTCAAAATTAATCCCTCAATCCACACCTGCAAGGACATTCCTGAAGTTCTTTTTGAATACTAACTGAAACATGCACTACTGTAAACTTACCAGCAATTCAATATGGTACCTAATGTCTGACTAAAACGATACCATAAGAACAACTCTTACTTTTCATTCCTTATTTGGCCTTGTCCTAATAACAAAGTATGGGTATAGTATAAACCAAAAACTGTAAAACTCTCAGACTTCAACAAATGAAGAGGTATTCTTGAAACTAAGTAAAATTTGCTTGAACGTAAAGATGGTGAATCTTTTTTATTTTTTTGATTATATTGTGAAAGAGATTTAATTCTAGTCTACAAAATACAACCAAGCATTTTAGTCACCACACTAGCTTTCTGTACCTCTATTACACATTGGTGCGGAACGTCGTCGAATACGCGTCCGTCATCTGGTCCCCATATTATGAAGCACATTCTTCTCATTTAGAACGTGTAAAAAAAAAGTGCCTTAAGATACTTTGCTACAGGTGCGGTCTGGCCCGCAAGTTACCTTCTTATTGTGAAAGACTGCGACATTTTAAAGTCACATCCCTGAAAACTCGTCGCCAGCACCAGGATCTGTTGCATTTACACAAGCTGATTCACTCGAAGCTTGACTCACCTAAACTTCTTTCACGACTTAACTTTAGCACTAGATTATTGTTGCGTATCAGTAAACACAAAGTCTTCGCATTACTAACTTATAAAAATAACACTTCCTTTTTTAACCCAATAGTAAGAATGTGCAGGTTATACAACGACCTAGTGGTGACCGCGAGGGAGTTGGATGTTTTTTGTGGTCGCTACGCAACTTTCAGGAATCAAATTAAACGTATCCTCGATTGAGCCTATTGCGTCTGTAGATAATTTTCAATTGTTTATAAAATTATGTATAGTTAGTTATAGTTATATCTTTTGTTGTTGTTAATGTTTAGAACTATCAATTATTTACTTAATGGTTTAAATTGATTTGAAATAATTTACTGTTTGGCAGCTGCTTATGTTTACTCACTTAATGTTTGTAATGCTGTGTATACACGATTGCTGGGTACCAATCTGGCTGAAACCTATATTTTAATACTTATACATTTTTGTAACTTTCATGATTGATACCTGTGTGTGTACCTTAATAATAAATAAATAAATAAAATGTTAAAGATGTTCTACGAAGAAAGTGGTGCCACCATTTTGACGTCAGACTGGTGGGACCACTAGCCATATTATGATGAAAATGCATCACTCGACATAAAACTTATCACACTAGATTATAATACCATTATGCCTAAATTTGAAGAATTAATATATCTAACTGAAAGACTTAAAAAAAGTTTTCAATACCATGCTTATTACGGAAAAGCCCCTTTTTAGTTTTTTTTTCGAAATGGTCAGTTTATTTATGGCCCTATTAGCCTTTTAAATTTCACCGGACTTTGTGACCTAGCACTGAGGGCGCTTAGCCGGAACTTAAACTACTCCTGCATACGATACGCCTAAAGGCAACCGAGAGGGCACGGACCTCGGCTTAGGGCGTTGTATATTGAAACTACCACTGGTTCGGAAGGGTAAATCTACTGCCAAAGAACCAGCAAGAAACTCAGTAGTAATGCGTACGCCGCGTTAGCCTGGCCCACCGGTGGGTTAGGCGATTCGAATGCCGTGTTGCCCTATTTCTGACTGGAACGCCGGCATTCCTTGTTGTAATAGCGTCGTCGGGATCTGTTAAGACGTTACGCGGACGCCTGTAACGGACCGGCGCGTCTGGGTTGGCTGTGTAGTCAGCTGACGTAGTGACCAGCGGGTTGGGATGGTGGGGAGCGTTGTCGAAGTAGCGTGTAGACACCAACTTCATCAACGTGGCAATAGTGGGCGACTCGAGATCTTTATGCAGATCTAAATTGCGGACATAGGGCGGGGCCACGACGCATTTACGTCCTATTTTGAATAACCTGCAAGTGGTTGATATTCGACTTGCTGGCGTGAGCGAAAACCAAACTGGCATATGTCATGATGGGGCGGATGCAAGTTTTGTAATGTGTAAACTTATTTATATAGCGACATTTTACTTTTCTTGCAATCTACAAGGGGGTGCAGCCTACCCATGACGAAGACGGCTCGGTCCCGGACTCGTTTTATGTGATCCGCGAATGTAAGTCCACTATCTAAAGTGACTCCTAAATATTTGACTTTTTTAGCCCAGGGCAGACTTTTGTCCTAGAGCAGGTTGAAAGAGAGAAGTACACTGCTGCACTTTTTTCTGGGTTGACTTCTATTCTCCATTTCCTAAACCAAGCGCCTAATGCGTTGGCTGCGGATTGGAGTATTCTAGTTAACCTACGTAGATTCCTATCAGATTTGTACAGCGCAGTGTCGTCTGTGAAGAGCGCGAGTTCTACTTTCTCCGTGTTCGGCATGTCACTAGTGTATAGTGAAAACAAAGTCGGAGAAAGCACCGAGCTTTGAGGGACAGCGGCTAATACAGGGCGGGGATTAGAGAGTGCACCATCCAATCTGTAACGAAAGGTCTTGTATGATGTGCACGAGGCTGTTTAGTTCGAAGAGCTTGAGTAACAAGCCGTTGTGCCAGACCTGGTCGAAGGCTTTCGCCACGTCAAAGAAAAGCGCACCCGTGCCTATCGGTTTTCGACCTAAGTTCCTTTGCTCCAAGATGTGCTTCGTGATGCGGTGCACCTGTTGGATGCAGGAGTGACGGGACCTAAAGCCGAACTGTTCGTCCGGTAACAGGTGCTTGGACTGGATGACCTCTCGAAGCCTGTTCAAAATGATCCTTTCGTATAATTTGCCTATCGCACTAAGCAGACTAATAGGACGGTAGCTTGTAAGTAAATTAGCTTGTAGATAATTTAGGTTTTTAATTATTATGTGTACCTCTTCCACTGTTACCGGTTGGAGGGTGTCAGTCGGTGAGTTGCCGCATTAAGTTTCGACTGTGCTTTTCACAGATTCTTTGTGGAGGGAGTTAGTGCTTTCTGTACTCGGTGTACATTGTTGGGCTAAGCTATCGGCTAGGGAGCATAATCGTACGCCCGGATAGCTGCGTTCTTTGCTCTCAACAACTCCCTCACATCCTCAGGCAGGACCCAGCGTCGATCATTCGCCGCCGGAACCTGCCTGGAGGATGCACTGATAGCAGTTCGAAGATGATTAGTGAAAGCACCGATCGCAGCATTGGTCTCCTCGATGGATGACAACGAATCGTGAATAGTGTTTAGGTCGGGGCTGTCGATTGCCTTAAGGGCTTCTGTTAGTTTGACCCAATCGATGTGTGACCTCGTTTGAAGAATAGGGTCAGTTGGGATACCTAGCTGCATGACTACCGGTCGGTGATCCGAAGTAAGCTGGTGGATGACTTCTACTGAGTGTACCGTTAAGTTAACACTTTGGAGGATTGTTATATCGAGAATATCGGGGCGATGATTTGTGTTATAGGGTTAGTGTGTCGGTTCCCGAGGACCCACTACATCACAATTTAGCGCCTCTAACATGTGATGAAGCCGACGACCGTTTGGGTTGGTAACTACGGAATACCAACATGAATGTTTCGAGTTGAAGTCGCCAGCTAGTATTACGGAGGGACTCAAATCGAGTAGCGACTGAAGTTCTCTTTGAAGTATAGCTTTGTCTGGTGGTGGATAGATGGATAGCGTAATTGGCTGATGGCCGCTCATAGCTATTCTACAACAGGAAACTTCGATATTCTCGAGCTGTGGGGGATCGACAGTTATACAATGCAGTGACATTTTGTAATCGATGAGGGTACCGCCTTTATCAGCGGTAAGCCTATCGTTGCGAACGATGTTGTAGTTCGCTATTTTAGGGTCCTTGTGACTAGGTTTCAAAAAGGTTTCCTACACAAGTAAGATGAATTCGTGAATTTCATTGCGCTGATGTTTAAGATCATCGGCGTTGAAGTAGCCAATAGTGAGGGACCACGGTTTTTCCTAGAGGACGCCATTTAAAAGGACGTTGGCGATAAGTGCCTGGTGTTCGAGTGCTACTAAGCACGTCGCCTTTTGCGGCTCGTAGTTTGCGTGCCAGAGTTGTTATTTCGCCCAAGTCGAAGCTTGAGGCGAATTCGCTAATCAGCGCGAAGTCCGAAAGTGGCTCCGCACGGCCATTAACTGGGAGACGAGAAGGCAAGCAAGTAGGTGCTAACCTGACCTGCTGATTTGAGAAGGCGGAGAAGCGATGGATTTCCGCACCATGGTAGGCGGCGTCACCCATGCGTTCTTGGGTGGCGGGGGAGGATCGGTTAATTGTGGCTGCGGTTTTAAGGGTGGGCTGGGCTGGGCTTGGCCCTTGAGCTGAGGCTAAAGATCTCTGCTTCGCCTTGTGAGCCTTTTGGAGGTTTGGTTTTGGAGCCCTAGGGCAACCTAAATAGTTGGCTGTATGGCCGACCGTCTTGCATAAGACGTATGATCCAATGTGTTCCCTGACAGATTGGCAATGGTTTTTAAATTAAAAATCTTCTTGCCTTCTATTGAGTGATCTAGTGTTACTAGCACTAGATCACTCACTAGGCAACCTATCTTTGCCGTACATGCGGTGGACAGACTGCACAGGGAAACCCTGGATTTTAAGGTCCTGTAATAACAGCTCGGTGTCGAGCTCTTTTGGTACGCCTCTAAGGACGACGCGTAAAACGCGCTCTTCCTCGAGTGCGTAGGTATGGTACTCGATGGATTTCTCCATCAAGTACCTTGTGAGGGCGCGGTGGTCGGCGGGCGAGACGGTTGCCACGCGAATACCGATCGCACTATTTTTCGCGTGTGTATACGCGATTTTGAAATTGGACATGTGTGTGGACACAGTAAAGCCCTTGTTGGATTCGAGGGCTTCGACGCCATCGACGATGCATTGCTGGTGGACGAAGCCACGCCCCTTTTTAGTATGAAGGTATAAAACTACTACAAATATTGCATTAAATCTTATTCTCAAGATATTAAAAAAGCCAAGAGGGCGAAAGCTTACATTAATACTGGCAAAAAAAACTTATAATTCGTTTGAATGGAGAATTATTCATTCAGACAAAAACACACATTGAACTACAATACAATATGTTAAAATACTATATGCAAAGATTTCATTACGAAAAGATACCTCAACTATGATTAAGTAGAAAATCTAAAGTTTCACTAAATGTTTGATATCAATACCAATTTTCTTATGATATAAAAGATTTTTTTAATAGTAAATTTGACATGAAAAATAATATTAAGTATTAAATAATTGTGCTCTCGAATAATGAATGAGTATCTTGTGATTATAATTATAAATAGTAATATAATAGTATCAAATATAGAATAATCAACTGTAGAGTAATTTTAGATAGTTTTAGGTTAATATTACATGCTGTAATACAGTGAAATATGTGCTCAAAAATTATGTAGACCACCAAATGTTACCATATTTCTGCAATATATTGATTTTGATTTGATTTGATTCTCGACTAAGCTGCAAATTGGCAGCACACGACATGTTGGGACTGAGTCGTTACCGACTTTCGCAATTTGTAAGAGGAGTTGAATAAGAAACTCTCAGGAAACTTTATATTTTTTATTATTTCAATTTTTATTACAGGAATGATTACATTTTCACCTTTAGAAAAATATCAAAAATGTAAACAAACATATAAAGTAAGCTGAACTTATGAAACGCATCCATCCACAAGGGATCCATGCCCACATGAAAAGAAAAAGTCATGAAATGGCCAAACACATATTTACTTACAACACAGACATTAACTCATGTTCCTGTAAACAATTAATAGGAAAAGTGACTACAGACACTGACATCTTTAAATCATTTTTATCACAATAATTCCAGTTGGTTTATCCAATAAGTTGGTTAGCTGCGCAAAAGATTTATTCAATTACATAAAATTAACTTAGATACAGACAGAGCTCCACAATTATAAAATTCGAACATTCACTACAATTTTACAAGTACATTTCGTCACCCTATATGTGCAGTAAAAGGTTGTGCTTTATCTGATAGCTAACACAAAGGCTCACTGACAGATTTTATACCTACATAGGTAAGTTGGCCACACTCCAGATAATCTAATTTAGTACAAAAATATAATGCTTGCTGTGATTTAATTTATAACACATCTCATTTGTAGTTGTTGTAAAATCTTAAGAAAAACACACCAACTGTAAGTGGGACCAAAGTAAGCAGAGCTTGGAAACTAAGGAATAAACATTCACATATAAATAAACAACCATGACTACAGAACAAACAATTGTGTTCATCGCATAAATGAATGCCCCAACCAGGATTCGCACCTAGGACCTCCAGCGTATGAGGCAGGGCTACAATCACTGATGCCACTCGGCTGACAAACAAATATAATGTAACTAGTAGGTACTACCATTTCTGGTTACTTGCACTACAGGGTAGGATGGCCAACAGTGAGTCCAAGGTACATTTTTACATAGGCACTTTCTCTATTTAAAAAAAATCTAAATTATGTCATAAATTTAAACCCATAAGTTGTATCACAGCAGATCCAAAACTTAAGAAATGTTCTATGGTTCTATCTTTTGCTCTGCTCTAATGGTTCATTGCTAACTATGCAACCTTATCTAAGTAGTTTACCCAATTTACTACTTAATTTATTATAACTAAAAGCATACCCTGAATGAATTTGAACATCACATACAAAATATTCAATATAAAATTACTTAATTATAGAAATAATTTATAAGAAACATAAATTCATATCTTTCATAGACATGTTTTATAAGTTTTGTGAGTTTCCAGAGTGACTAAATGTAGATGAGTTTAGGTTGATTGAAGAAGAGTTTAGACTGGCAGATGATTTCTTGGTAATCTGTAACATGGGAAATAAAGACACATTAATTTATTTCAAAATCACTTTTAAATAAACTTGGACTTTGTTGACAGTGTGTACAGTGTAGTGTAGCTTTTGGAGTTTATTTGAGCCAATACTTCAATTTTAATTTAGGTGAAGAGGGTTAATGTTTTCAACATTTGTTCATCTATAGTCAAAGGTTAATTAAATAAATCTGCTAAATTTTAGTATCTCAGCTCCTAGAGGTGTTGACTGCTATTAATTTTAAAGCATTATTTATTTTTATTACTATATTGAATTTATCCAAAACTATTCTTTAAGTTTTGTAATAAATTATTGGAAATCCATTTAAACATATTACGTGAAATAAATGTTTTTTACTGACTAAGCTGTTAAAATATGTGTCATATAATTTATTTACCAAACCTCATGCTCACACTAAACTTACAAGTCTTATAAAGCTGCAGTGGGGTTAGGAGAACAGCAAAAAATTGCAGTTCCATAAAGTTAAGATTCATGAATCAGTTCGCATTTATTTTCATATTGCCAAATCTATCATAACTTTTATGGGTCATTATAAGTTAAGAGGTAATATGTTGTATGAAGTGACAGCATGGCATTTTTTCTTAAACATTTACTTAAGTATACATCCTTTTTATGGAAACTTTTAAGTTGAAAACGTTTACAAAGTGGCCAGTAAATTTGTTGGTTTTTTCTCGTTTTATCAGTGACCAGGGTAAATACTCAATACAGGGTAGTGACAATGCGACAAGCGACATGCACAGGGGAAGATACTTTCTGGACAGGGAAGAGAGAAAGACATACTAAAAACAGAGTTATTTTTAAGAATCAACTTTATTTATTTATTTTTATTTTAACTATGAATTAAGTATAATCAGACTTAAATTTCTTAACAGTCTGTTTATAAAATTAAATGTTTCTTAAGTGCTAGGTATAAAACATAAAAAGGTTCTTACTTTTCCTTTCCATAAAATCAAAAATATCCATAACTTTACTGTCAATAGTCAATAATGAAAAAAAAAAGAAACAAAAACTTCTTTGAGTAACAGTATACAATTTTTCTTGTACTAACGCTATAAAAACATTTTAATTAAAAGATAAATAAAAAAATATTACTTTTCTAAGACCCGCGTTCAAAGACATTATTAAATGCATAAAATATTTCTCTTTCTCCCTCTTATTTTTAAGTTAGGCGAGGGTAGTTTTTTTAAAACCTGATCCCAGGTTATGAAAGAAATATCGTCATCATTAATTCTGAACTTTTTTCCAGTTTCATCACAGATTTTACAAAATGTAACTTGAAGTTCATCATCTTCGTCAACACCTGTGCACATTGCAACATAACAAAATTCTGTTTTTGTATGTTGAAGTTTAACCAGCACAAAGTTCCCGTTGCAGAATGTTTTCTCTCCATATGTTGAGGGCATCTTCCAATCATATTTGTGCAGTTTGGTTTTAATACTGGTAGGTACAGAATGCTGGAGTGCTTCTTGAGGCTTCTTCCTGTGTTCTTGAGATGTGAAATTGATCAGTGGTGCTGTGCTGCCTGCAGTCGCCTGTTTATATTTTGAGGGGGCAGTGGGTCTTCATTATCTGAACATGGTGGTGTTTCAGGGGCATTGCTTTTATCTTGGAGTGCTAAGCGACGTCTACGAATTTTTGCTTTTTTTCTCCATACTTTTCTAACCTTCCGCTGCTCTCTGGGAGTCATTTGCTGAACTGTCTTAATAACTCCTTTTTCTTTCTTCTTTTCATATTTTTCCCTTTCCTTGATTTTTTATTGAGCGTACTCCTCTTTGTCATTTTTAATTCTTTGGTATCTTAATCGTTCTATCCTTTTTTTTTCGAGCCATTCTTCGCACGTAATTTTTTTCTAGGTGCCATTTTTCTGTAGTCATATTAAATTGTAAAGCTAAGATATACATAATGCCAAGTAAAGATCCAGAGAGAAATGTAGCAGTATTCATGAAAACGCATACAAATTTATCTCCCCTGGACATTAAATATCTCTCCTGACATCAAAATAGCCAGGGGAAATACGCCAGGGGAGATACATTTTCGATTGATATCTAAAATGGCAGTAAAAGTGTTTTTCGTACGCAATTCACAATCAAACGTACCAATGTATACACTACTCATAGAGAATATTTAAGTTTGTATTAAACAAATAATTGCTAAATAAAACTTACCAGAGGAAAGATTGCTTCACTCAACACTTGAACATCCAGCGGCGTGACTGAAATAACTGTTAAAATGGTTGCGCAGTCTGCTTATGCGCTGCTTACTGCTAGCTTTACGTTACATTCTGTGCACTCAAGGTCACAACTTCCACAAAGTAGCAAAACAAAACTGATTTTTAAACAAAAACAAAAAGCCAGGGGATGAGACACGAAACGTGAAGGACAAATTTCGGCATTGATATTATTAATGAAAAATTGGAATATAAGTAATTTTACTTATAAAACACTGTGACTAAGTTATTGTTCTGTATAAAATTAACGATAATAAAGTAATTTTTGAATTTTAACACATTCATAATGACTGGTTTACAAAAATGTTGGTTTGGGGACAGACCAGGAGAGAGACGTTTATCTTATATCAGAACTTATTGTGACTAAACTACGTCATTTCTGTAATAAATTTAAGTGAGCATGAAGAAAACATTTCCTTTTAAGTAATAAATGGGTTAATTAGGAAGTTAGTATAAAAAAAGTATTTTTTGTCCTGGCTATGGAAAGTACCTCTTAACTTATAATGACCCTTATATAAGATTGCTTAAATAGAAAAATCTTACTAATTGAATGCCAATCAACAAACGCTAGTAGAACACGATTAAATACATACCATGTGTATCCTATATAATTCATCCATAGCTTCAGGCAGTAAAGGTTTCACAGAATTGATTTCCATCATGGTCAGGTGGTCTAGCCTACCATAACTACCACCAGCCTTCATCAGGGCATCCATTGACGTCCGTAACTTTGACATGCGGATGTCCCAAATATCTTTAATTATTGTTTTTATTTCGTCTGCTCGTGGAATGTCTGATTTTGCCACTTGGAGAATAAGCTTCGCTTCAACCATGTAATGTTCATTTGGCATTTTTGTAAAAAATCTGAAATTGAGAAGAACTTTATTTAGGAACAGTAAACATAAGACCATATGATAGAAGGTGGATCAGTTATAGTAGAACAACCCTCTAATTTATTTACACACACGCAAATATATTAAGTTATATAAAAATATGTACCTACACATTATCCGATTCTAGCACTTTTATTTAACAAGATTAAATGTGGAATTTCTTTGATTACCTTGATCTCTTTTCCTCTTCTTTGATCTGTTCTAAAACATCCATGTCCATCCAATCAGGAGGCACTAAACTACATTTATTCATTTGTTTTAACATTAATGCTAGCCACAGAGGAACATTCATCGGCAAACCAGCACGAAATGGACCAAACTCTCCGCAAATTAGGTATATTTTGTCATACGAAAAGTTTGGTATAACACTAACGATTCTGTTCTCACCAATAAATTCTATTTCATAAGGATCCATGTTAACACTTAAGACATTCAAAATTACACAGATAACTTAAAAATTTATAAAACAAAACAATCTAAAAAAGGTTATATTTCTGTCAAAGCGCCAAAAAGCGCGGGTAAAACTGACGCATGCCTTGCCTGCCACAGAGAAGTATTTTAGTACATTGCGTTCATGTCTTATGGAAAATGAACGTGAAATTATTAACTGTTATTTATATATTCAGGACTTTATAGAAGCTTATAATATTTCTTTTTAATAATACCAACGGTATTAACGCTGATTATCTAGGTATTTAAAACATAAATAATGGTATGTCTATGACATCTAGTTATTATGTGTAGAAGCCGCTGTACAATCTTTGTAGTCCACAACGCGACATTACGGTGAGGCTCTTCCAGATAGTATGAGTTATAAACTTGTATAATAGATGGCACTTTATTAATTTATTTAAAACGTTGAAGCCATTTTATTGAATTTTTTTCGGTATATTCGGGAGGTATTATAACCAAATATACCTATTTAATTTAAAAATGAATAACTTACTCAGGATTGAATTCTTATATTGAATTAAAATGAACCGCAATAGGAATAATAGGTACCTACTTATCTGGGCAGTTAACTAGGTACCTTATTTGTTTTTGTCTTTCCTTTTTTACGAAAACGTGTTATTTATTTGATGGCACAGCTAACAGTGTACAATCTAAAACATCTGAAACTTATGCATGTTAAAAATTATTTTGTAATTATTCTTCTTGAAATGCTGGTTTGTTTATTTTTCATTAGATATCATACTACAATTTACGGCTACTTATCTACAGTATGTATGTAAGTTCAATCAACATAAATTCAAATGAGGAACGGATCGATCGATGCAAATTGTTTTGGCAGAGTGCAAACTTCTAATTACTGGCAGTAAATTAGGGTGGCCGGTTGACAACGTCTCAGACGGATAATATTTATGGCAACCCCTGTCGTCAGGGTTGGACTTTTGCCCCCCTTCAGCATAGTCAGCCTGAGAGCACGTAGACGAAGGACGATCTGCGAGAATTTATCTGCCAACTTTGGAGTCTTGTCACAAATAAATAACAACGGGGAAAATTATCATTATTGTTCGTTTCTTCTTCAAATAAGAGAAGGTATATATCTAATATATAATATTTTGTCATCATCGGGTAGGTAGAGAGTTTTAACCAGTACGAACTTTCATTGCAATGTGGTAAAATGTACCCGATTATATCAGCGATTAGGTATTTCAAATGTTTCTTAATACATACTTTAATACGTAGGTATTTAATAACAGTGTTTACACAACCGTAATCATAGTTATTTTACCAAAAGCGTATCCATTGAACGATGTTAATGTAGTACCTATATTATACCTGTAATACTAGAAACAACACATTGTCTATTCTGATTGGCGGTTCGTACAGTTTTTAAGACATTCAAAACAAAATATTGGTAGGTTGGTAGGTGTTTTTCTACTTAGGTACGTACAGTAGCAAGGTAGTTAGGTAGCATAGACTATTTCGTAAAGCCTAGGGGAGTGTAGTGATGCGTGACTCGTTTGAAACAGTTTGGATTTGTATTTAAGTGATTTATTTAGTCAAACCCTACATAAATACTACAGTGCCACCAACTTCTCTTTGCAGTAGACAAAATTGGAACTAAAAGATTTCTAAGGAAAAAGAAATGTTAATATAGATCAGCGCCGCCCTTTATTGCACAGATAACGTTAGATTTGCTTTTCCTTTTATACCTTTTATCAAATTTATAAAGCTGTTGTAACCCTTTGTGTTTAGCGCCACCTAGCAGACATAATACGTAGTTATATTGTCAGACACAACCTGTTTTAGTAACAGCCCCACAAAATAGATGCCCTCATGAGTTTATCTGCAAAAAGTTGATAATAATTAGTTCAAGTAAGCAAAAGCAAAGACGATTGTAATTTTTTTAAAGGTTTTTCTCGACTTTTTAAAAAGTTTTTTTTAAGTATTTATAATTCTAGGATGTACAACTAAATGCAATGAATTAATAATTTCAAGATAAAAATACACTACAAATAAAAAAACGTAACCTAGGTTTGAATCTATCGAAAATTCTGATATCAAAGATTTCATATTATTTTTGTAAACTGTGTTTTCCTCACATATCTGTTAAATAACCTAATAAATTGAGTAAATATGCATATCAAAACAAAGAGAAACCTAATTTTCGTAACAACTTCACAAAAATCCAACCGGAGCCATCAAATCCGAGCCAAACAAAACTCATGCATTTCCATACAACTATATCAGGCTGTCGACAAACGGTGTAGTTTACGCGACAAGCTTCGAATCCATAGCACGAGTACGATCGCTTAAATCGCGGCAATTGTCGACAATTGTTGTTAAATCTGTTTCTCTGTGCGACTGGTTTATGGTTATGTCGCATTGTTACCAAGTAGAACACGTACTGTAGGTAGCTATTGCTTTATGAGGTCGCCGTACGACGAGATGTGGAATTAAAGTGGTAATTGTTTTTGGTAGTTTGTGGTATTATCTTCAATATTAAGAAATTATTATTTTTATTTCATTTACAATTATCTACTTAAAGTTAGATAAGCGGTACATAGATTCAATCATTTCAATGTTGTATATTTAAGGGCCTGAAAATTTTTATTGAGCAATGGTGAAGTTATTAAGTATTGTTATAATAAAAAACACAAACGCACCAACAGTATGGCCCAAACAAGTAAGCAGAGCTTGTGTTATGGATGACCAACTGCAAAGTGGGGGAAACCATGTCCAGGAAACAAAGGGCTAGGCCTTACGAGCGCGTCAGAAGAAGAAATAATATACATTGAGAATAAATAATGTATATTTAAATATATCGAATGACATAAAGAATAAAAGAAACAATAAATACATTCTGACTTGCTCTGTCATCGGAGTAAGATGTATTTTATCTAGTAAATGAAAATAGAATAAATGAGTTATTGAAATAAATATTTTCATTATGCTCCTTACGGAGTAGAACTTTACTGTACCTACTTACAGTTATTACCATTACAAATCTTCAGGGTAAAACAATTATAGTTATTTCAAGTGACAATGGCGTATGCATATGGTAATTTATTCATACAGTATACATAGCTATATTTTTATTTTTTCCTACTTTACAACTCTTATAAAATGGACTTTGAACGCTGACGTCATTCATTACCTTAAGTTGTATATTCATTTTAGATACTAAATAGGTAGGTAGAACATTCTCGTTTTCTTCATTAATTCAGTAATAGTTTATTCAAAAAACACAATAGGGAATATTTTCAAAAACAGTTGATAGTTGTTAATCATAAAGTTCAGATAAAGTTATGATAAATTATACCTTAACAAATATTAAGTATTAATAGATGTTAAACGGCAGTTGGACTATGTGAGTCTCTGATGTCGGTACAGGAGGCCTGTTCGAGAGATCTAGGGCTAGTTTTGCAATAGAAGATCAGGGTGTGTTAGTGTGCTGTGCTGATGTATTTTGTGTGTGTGCTTGATTATGTGAGTGTTTACGGTGGCTCATGAACTTATGAGTTATATCAATACGAGGTTTTTTTATTACTCTTTTCAGTTATAGGTGCCTTAAAAATTTTATTTTAGTACATAGGCATAGGTATGCATTACTGAGAGTTCATAATACTTCTTACAGCGAACAAGGAGTACAATTTCTGTGTCTTCATAGTTAGCAATATTTAACCAGACAGTAACCAGGTAGTAAAACCTGTTATATGGAAATATGTTAGATTTCTAGTTAATTTTATTATATACTACTTGCTATTAGCTGACTTATATAAATACGACTTTTAAACATTCCCATGGTCTTATTACTTTATATCCTAATAGTACCTGCCTAAAGTACACAACTGATATAACTGTATGTATTCACATGAATTATTATAATTACTTTCGACCTTTGCCACCATTATTCATTTGTTCTGTGAGTAGTGCAAGTTGAAAACTTGTGCAAGGGGTGGGTAACTTTTGGCCTACGTTCTTCCAAGATCAATAATGTTAGTTATTTGCCTTATAATTGGATAATGTTTTAATATTACTGGAGTTGCTTTTGAGGTGTCGTCGTGGAATCTGAAAATATTTTGATAGTTTTGAGAGGGGAGAAAAATCACGTTAATTATTGCAACAGCAGAGTCGATAGAAATGGTATTTAATGATATTGCTTGTATTTTGGTCAAAGGTATTCAACTCTTGCCATATGTCAAAAGATATAATTCTTGGGTATTTGTTTATCTTATTCTTGGAGATACGTGTCTGAAGCAGGGGGATCTTATAGTTGGTTCTATTTATAAAAACTCTTACAGTTTGCCAATTCAAGGCTTAAATTGTAAAAGTTTTGCCTTTGGTAACATTAATTTAATTTTTATACATATGTTAAATATGTATAAAAATTAAATTAATTTACAGTGAACAAAAAAATTCAATTATAATCATGTAAATTAAAGTTAGAAATATTACTCAAACCGTAATGGCAATTAAAAGCTTTATAACCCCCGACTTACACAAGTCCAACATACTTAACCGAAGATTACCAAAACTTGTCTTTAAGAAGTGATATCTTCGTTAAGTGAACTAAGTTGGCCGGTTTAAGCGCCTACCGAGGGCAATTAGCGTCCTTACTCTGATAATAAGTTATCGTTGCAACTTAAGTTATTTTGATGTAGAGTGGGCTGGATGTGCCTGAGCCAAAAATATGAAGCATTTGGTCGTTTTCAGTATGAGAAAGGTAAATACAAAATTTATGTGAAAGTCAAAGGAAGACATAGTGTATTTAAATAAAAAAGTACACTCAATGTATTTTTTATATATGTTACGGGCAATCTGTATAACTTAGGTATTGTATACAATACTTAGGTAAAGTATTGAATACCTGAGGCGACCAGGTAAAGTAGAAAATAATATAAATATTACTTTTAGTTACACACATTACCTGGGTATCGTATATAATTCCTATGTATAGAGTGCCTGCTTTTAAATGGTTAATATCCTAATACCTTTACTATATCTTAAACTATAATAAAATCACAATAAAATTAATGGATAACTTAATAATCTGGCTTGAGGTGGTTGAGCTTTACCTCTTTACAATTAAATGTCAAATTATTGTTTTAGCTACATTTGACAAAGAACTGTGCAATGTAGTAGAGTTTCTTCTAATGACTTCTTGTTCGGGGTGGTACTGCAGTCCTTCGTATTTTAGCCACCATAATAATCATGCTTGTTTGGTTGTATTTTTTGTTACAGGTAAAGAGAGTCAGTGGAATTACTGGATCAAAGGCAATTGAATGTAATGCATCATTATTCTAAATAATAATAATAAATAGCAAAAAAAGCTATTTTTCGAAATCTATTGCTGGTCATTAGGTTTCCATGTTCGAATTTTGTCATTTTATGCCTTACATCTTCAGTCCATTCTATTACTACATAAAATGCTTTCAAGTTTGTTAATCTAAAACAATTAAAATGTAATGCATGAAACGCACCTATTTTTGAGCGCCTCTTACACACATGGCCGGCTGCGCAAATGGTATTATTGTATAGAATACCTAGGCATAATATACTCGTATAATAAACAATATTTCATTCACTATCTGAACGCTTTAAGTATTCTATACATTGTCTAGGTATCTTATAGAATAACGAATTATACAGATTGCTGGTAACATATATATTTTTAATAAAAAAATAATTAGAATTGAAGTCTGTTTTAATTTATTTTTAAGCCTTATTACTTTTTCTTATTGTGTTCCTAATTTCATGCATGTAAAATGTTTTCTATTATGTTATGTGAGTAAATAAAATAAATAGATAAGAAAAGAAACAAGAAGAGTATAAAAAAATATTCCATTTTACATGGAATTAAAATACTGTGTGGCGAATTTTCTGGCAGAAAACTAATTCAATAAATAATACACTAATTATCTAGCTTTATAAAGTATTCTTGACAACTAAATAAATATAGAACGTTGTATAAAATCCAGAAATATAAAAGTGGCCAAGTCCAAGGTAGGTACATAATACAGTGCGTTTTTACCGTTCAGAAAAAAGGCGCATGGGCTCAGACAAACTAAAGATGGATATGATGTCTTAGGGAAACCTTCTCTGAATATTGGTTTGATACATTCCCGTACGGTGAAAAAGTTACCCGATGGATAAATAATATGCCATAAGAAGCTAATAAACAGACTACATTTAACTTTAATCTTCCATACCAATTCATTACACGCCTTACTGAATCACGAACCATGTCAGTCACTATCATTGTGGGCTGGACATCGGACCCTAGGACCTCTGATGACCTCTGATTGACAGTTAAAGCTGCTGAAAAATTAGAGAGTTTGCCTTAAGAAGAATTTTCTTAGCCTTACAGTTAAAATTCTTTTCAACTCTCTAGGATCGATTAAATATCTTAATAAAAGAAGTTCCTACTATCACTACCTTATTTATCTTCTGTATTTATGCTTCATCTGCTTTGGAAAATCCCACTAATGAAAAGATAATCAACCAATCCTGCTCTACATAGTGCTCTGCCTGGAATCAATATACCTACATTTAATAACCGTTTAAAGACGAGTGCAATTTTAAAGAAATTGTATTTAATTTCTATTAACAACATGGTTAAAAAAAAATTTTTTTTAATTAAGAAAAATCTTGTCTTTTCTGGTCCCGTCTACGTCGCTGTACGCCGTCTCGATTCGCACAGTTGCATCTGATATACTGTTATGATTGTCAAAAATTTATTGCGCGCGAGTTGCTCGCTCCCGAGGAGTTTATAAGACTTGATGGCCATTAATTGGTCTCGTTTGATTTGCTTCGTTACATTTAATGGCAAACCTAATGACTGCTCTTTGAAGGATGGTGCAAAGTTTGAAAATATTGATCGTTTCCGGCTTTTGAGAAGTTATTAGTTCTACTTTGATATTACTAGGTCTGGTTCTGGAGATATCGGTTGGGGCTCTCCCAACCGGCTTATCTCTTGATTAATAAACATTTCTTAATGCGGCTGATGAATCTTTTATTAGGTAAGTAATATATCTGCTATTCTTCGAGGTGATTAACCTTTTAGCTTTGTCTACTATGTTTGAACAAACATAATACATTTATTTGATCGTTATGTAACAACCGCAGTACGAATTCGAGAAATAGAATTTAAGCTTTACTATTTGAAGAATATATTATTTTTATCTAAATTTATTGGTTTCATGATTGAGTGGGAAATGTCGACATAGATGTTGTACTGCCTAAATACTCGAATATAAAATAAATACGCTCGGTATGGTATAATTATAAAGCTATTTATAAGGTTTCTTTACATATACCTCTCTAGTAGATAGTTGTAAAATAGAGTGTTCATAATGTATTCAAAAGTAAGAAATTCAGGGATGATAAGTTTTTTCTTGTCGCTGTTATAATTAAGAACAAGCTGGGTTAAAAAATATTTATCTGTTGGAAAAACCTTCTCAGAATTAAATTTCCGATAATTTCAGGTACAGAACATTTGAATTCTGTAAATACATACTTTTAACAACATTTTAATTATTTAAGCTTAAATTTTTATTTAATTGATACATTATTTAATACTCCTGACACTGGAGTTTTGTAAAGTTAGAGAAAAATTAATTTTCTATGGACCTGCCTAATGGACCTGTGAAAAGGAAACGTTCCGCGACCTGAAATATGTAATTGTAAGTTTAATCAAATCTTCGGGGATAACTTAAGAAATCCACTTACTCGAGGCATTTATATAACGGGGGTCAACTTATTTACACATTCAATACTTTGCGACACAGTGCAGATAAAATGGTTATTAAAATGGCGCACTCTGCCGATCTATTACAACCATATGTTCGGGGCGGTACTTGCGAGACTAACCTTATTAAATGATTGAACCTTTCAATGTCATTTCCTTTGCCTGCAATTCATTTGCATAAGTTTTGTGATGTTACTAGCTGTAAGGGGACTGTGTATCTTAACACAACTTAGAAGCAACAGTTTCATACCCAGTTTCACGCCTCACAGGTATTTAAATTACGGAAGAAATACAAGGTCTCTCCCACAGCTTATTTCAAATGGACCACGGCATCGTTTAATACATTAACACATAAAATCTTGTTCGGAATTTTGTATTTAAAAACATTAGTTGCCATCAAAGACAGCTGAACAGCTTATACAAGTTTCTAGTTAAGTTTTATTAAATATTAAACCTAACACTTAAACTTAGGAATGTCTATTGTATAACATCACGTCAGCAACAAATTTTTTTTTCATTACCAAACTGTCGCACAATCCTGAGAAAATTCTGCCCATATTGTCACGAATGTATACCCTGTATGCTCAATTATCGCATCCTCGAACTTTAGGAGTATTATTCTTCGAAAAAAATATCTTAGATAATATTGCCCATACAGCCTTTTAAATCAACGCTTACTAATTTTGCTACTATATTATGTATGCAATAAAACCACAAGTGATTTTAGTAAAATTCAGTGCATGCTGTGATTTCCTGTAAGTGATAAGAAACTTAGCATTAATTTCGTTATAGTGTATTTATTGTGGTATTTGTGTACTTGTTGTTGGAAATGTCATGTGCTTAGCTTCTGGAGAGACAGGTCATCTGTCATAGTACAGATACTATTCTCTCACATAGATTACCATGGACTAAGATTACTGTGGTATGGCCTTATACCTATCATCACCTTTTCTTACGACTAGGACATGTCTTCAGTTCATAGATGACATCCTGAGACTTCCCTCATTGTCCATATGCCAAATTGTATAACCTAGCCCGCCCCGTTTATTTCAAGTAAACTTTTTTTACTTGTTAGTTGGACACGTAGGACTCATTGCCGTAAAAAATAAAATATTAATTTTATTTCCACTTAAAATAATGTTTTTTTAATTTGCCTATAAACTTGCCCACTTAAATAATAAATCGGTTTCTATAGAATTTTGCCAATATCAATATTAATGTATCATCCGAAGCCTTCACTAACACGCTCAAACATATCCATCCCAACACAATAGTTCTTACAAAAACACTCGTTTTCCCCAACACAGGCAACTTGTACCGGGCACACGTCACGCCGGCAAATCACCCGATCACGCCGGTCGTGACGGACACCCGTCCCCTACGTGACCGGGAATCGAACCTGGGAAATGCCGATAAATCGCCTACACTACACGAAACCAACGTAACTTGAACTATGGAAGCAAACGCTTTACTCCGTGATAGAGATCTGTCAAAACTGGAGTTACGCAGCCTCTATCATTATAGAATAGTATTATTGCTATTATAAATAAGGATGGCGTGTTATTGCGTAGATATTAAAATGTTTTTGTGTTTTGTCGTTTGCGTGTGATGTAGCACGTCTACGCCGTAGCTTGTAGTGGTATTAAGACGTAGCGGGACGCGTTCCGAGAAAATTATGTTCATGTTTAGTAACATAAAAGGCTATAAAATAAAATAATATGGTTTTAATTTAAATATTTCTAAGTATAATTCGTAAAATAATGTAAGTCTCAAAAAATACTATATTATTCATATTTTACTGGCTACTGTGTTAATTAGGCTTGAATCTAAGTTATACATACTGAACATACTTAGTTTGAAATACAATCAATGCAACATGATTTACTTGACACCTGATAAGGAGGACTAGGAAAAGATACAAACGAGAAAGCTCTTTTTTAAGATTAGGTAAGCACGACATTGTTTTTCAAGAAGAATAATAAAACATGGTTAATAGCAAACCTCCCCAACAATGAAAGTAAATCTTGCCCCTAACCGCTATATTTTCGTCTTAAAAAGCGCTCGTGTCTAATTAGGCTAATCAAGCGGAATGTCTCCACATTTGCATGAGGCCGCGCGGCCTGCGCTGGAATTGATGGCGATTTTTAAAGATTACTCTGTTGAGCTTAGATTGAGTGTTGCTATTTTTAATTTACCATTGAAAAAAGAAAGGAAGACATTTCTGGTGACAGGAGCAGTACAGGTGAAGAGATATTAAATAACCAAGTAAACAAAAACAGTCTTTATATAAACTTTTTCGTTCATATGAAATTAAATTTACAGATAAAGAAGTTGAACTATGTAGTATGAAACTTGAAATAGCTTACAAAAAAAACTTTTATTTGATGGCCTTCAATAATTAAATTATAAGATTGGTATATGCTTAATTGTAATCTTTAAAATAATTCAACATATTACCTAAATGTTTTCATAACAGACAAGTGGACGCCTAGGCATTCCTGTCCTATTACTCCAGTATCTCGTGACCACGATGTCTGGAAGGACAAAAGTTAAAATGTAGTTTAAAATATAAATAAACGCGATCAAATCTGGTTACAAAAGCGTTTTATTTAAAGTTATTTTCTACGTGTATTTCCACCTCAAGGATGAGAGAGTCTCTTCACAGCATATAGTCAAGAATTTCTGAAAACCTGGCGAACACTTCACTTATCTTATAATTAGTCACACCCTAAATAGAAAAATAGAGGTTTTTCATTTTGTCTTACCTTCATAATGTTAGTGTATTCATCTACACTATTGAATAATAAATGAGTTTGTAGATTTTATCTATGTAATTCTGAAAAAATGTTGAGGTACTAATTGTGAAGGTAATTTCATGAAGTAAAGACACAAAAACTGTGTAGAGATATAATAATGATAATGTAATTTGCTCTATATTATGTGTACACGTGTAGCCTAAGAATGACTTATGTATCCTTATTTATAACGAATATTATTCCAATATACTTCAATATTAATCGAGCACTCACTGGTTTTATCGAACCTAATCCACACCTCACATGGCGACCCTGCCTAAGGAGTCCGCCCGGTCGTCGCCGCGGATCTTAAGACGTTACCATATTTGTCCACTGCGCGACTTACTGACGACCTCTAACATGGAGTTAGTGCAATTTTATTGTGATTTCAAACTATACGCGTATAAACGTAACGATGGAATAATTAATTATGGGAAAATCACAGTCTAAGAAGGACACCATAATAGTCCAGAATGCAGCTGCTGGGGACAACAAGGCTACTCTAAATGAGTTTCGATACCATTTATCCACGACGACTATTATTTTGACCGTTATCTTGCTGATTCTATTGATTGGAATGCTTTATTTTATGTACCGGCTCTATAAGAAATGTCATAAAAATTTATAACAAGAGAAATTAATCGCACAGCGATAAGAAGATCGCTATTTCGCTGACAGCAGCACCCGGGGGCTCCAGGTGCTTCCAAAATATACCCTGATATAGAGTGAAAGTGAAATGCTAGTGTCAGTGTAATGTGTAATCGAATTTATCTCATTTAATATTAATTACTAACTTTATCACCGCCGTAATTCGCTGCGAGTGACGTGAACATGACCTGGGTGTAGAAAAATATGCAGAGCGTTACCATAAACGGACAGTGCGCGTATTGAACTTCGGACTTTCAGCTTCTAATTAGATTTCTTATCAAACAAATGAAATATATTATTATAAATTTCAGGTATTTATTTATGGATAAGTTATGGATATTTTTTTTAACTTTATATGATGACTTAAAAAGATTTATAAAATAATTGGTCCTAATAGACGTACAGAAAAAGTAATAGAGAATAAATTAATTGAGGTAAATGTAATTTATCAGCGATACGACAGTTTTTTATTACAATTTAAGGAAAAAGTCAGTGAAAAATATTTAAGCAGTGAAGATATAGTGTTGACAGAAAGTTATTGTTGTAAATTTATTCAATTGTATGAAGAAATTTTATCGTTGTGTCAGGGTGGTAGTTCGCTATTAGTTACAACAATGAGTTCCTTTGATTTAAAAACCGCTTTAAGTCTCTGGCCGATTATGACGAGTCTGACGAATGAAGAGTCTAACACAAAACAGTTGATAGACAAAATCCATTATTAAAATAAAATTCTGGCTAAATAAATTTAACCAATTTTATTCTTAAAAGTCGATTATCGCAAGAGGCAAAGCTTAGGTTAAAGTCTAAATATGAAACTGTCAAATATTTATTTAAAATGTTTTGATAAGTAAAAAAGGTGCAACCGCTTTATTGGATAAGTTAAACAGAATCAAACAAAATGACTTGTCGATTTTAAATTACGGGAAAGAGATCACTGATTTATTTGTTAATCTTAGGGTTTCTCAAGCCAGTGGTAATGATCAGGTGTATGCGGTATTGAAGCTGCGATGCGAGCACTCACTGGTTTCATTTCGAACCAAATCCACACCTCACAACTGTATTGGAATGAAAATATTGAAATAACATATAATATGAAGGTATAGTCACATTTGTAACGCCATAAAAAACTGAACCGAAAATTAAGCAAGGAATATGTTAAGTCGTTCGACACCAGAGCCGTCAAGAGAGGGGGAGTCTCGACCGAAAGGGGGAAGCGGGCAAAACTATAAATTGTCCTTTAATTACCCCCGGGCAGCGTCACATCATGGATCTAGACAGTTTTATGACGATTTACGGCGCGTTTCGACGCGGGGACCGGCCCGCTTAGGGATTCCGGGCACCCATCTTAACCAGACCTCCCTTTCTCCTCTCGCGCCTCCGACTTAAGACCAAACAGGGGAAATCAGGGATAAAGTTAAAGGTATAGAAATACTGGTCGGTACGCGTCACCTTTTACACTGCGGGGGGATTTTAAGGCCTCCAGTTCTTTATGGTAATGAAATCTGAGCAGGGTGATGTGCTGAGGTGATGGCTCCGAGTTTTTGTTGTGCCCCCCTTATTTATTGGCCGTCTGAGAGCGGGGTTCCGTAGCTTTTCCGAATGGAATGTGTTTCGCGGTGCTTGCGCCGAGATATGGGGAGCGATTGGAAATGTACCACGTGCTTTGTTTCTTATGTTACTGCGAGTTCAAGTTAATTTATGTGGCGATGTTTACTTCTTCGATTCTGAACGTGAAACTCCAAGTTAAACAACGAATAGATACAAAATAAATAGCACTTAAATTTTATTGAATACAAGTAAATCCCTTTGATATCATAAAATGGAATAACTGCTCAAAATAATGATACTCAATAACCGAAATCCACTTGGAATAATAAACGTTTAACAGTCCATTTCGTATGTCGATACAGTTCGATTCAAACGAGAGTTTACAAGCAATAAACGCGCAAACAGACGTTTCGGTGTGACATAAAATCAAATCAACAGTTATCCTGTGAGCCTACATCACAATCAGGTTTAATCGCGTATGTGACAAGTTAGCTCATTCGGATTTGAGGCCAGGTTAGAGTGAGCTCTCACAGGTCGGAGATATCCTGCGCGCGGCTTGCGGTGGAGAGGCCTGCATAACTTGGACGCAAGAAAACACGCGCCTCGGTCTCTCTCTGCCGATATCGCCTTGACTGACGGACAAGTATGCATTCAAATGGGTTACTTTACCCGAGTCTCCCCTCAGAGTAAACATCTCTTCGTGTTTGGATCCACCGCCAATTTGGTACAGTATTTGTTGTGGAATGTCGAAATGCTTTTTGAGGGTTGAATTGCATTTAATTTGCACTAAATAACGTTGGTTTTGATGGAATCGCTTCCGAATTAGAATGAAATGTTTGCTAAAGCGGGGGTAATTGTAAATTTTAAATGTCGACTCTACTTGGTCATGTTTGTTCGCAATTTCTTTATGCAAATTGTTGAAATGAAAACGTGTTGGAGTTCACTTGGAAATTGCGTTTAGTACTTGAAAAGTTTTAACTTGGTTTTATACTTTTTTTATAAAGGCGAAGTATAAAAAAATAAGCCTACATGTGACCTAAGGTGCAATCAATACTTTTTATTTGGATCGTAAAATAAGTAGATAACAAAGATTTGAAGCCTAATTCCACTATAAATTACAAATAAATAAATTGTAAGTATACTCAATGTAAATGGTTTTAACTAATGTTCTCCTTTAAAAAGCCTCAAGTTTCAGTTAGCAATAAATCCATGAAATCAGACAATATGGCAACCCAATAAACAGTCATACTGTCTAATAGATGGCAGCACTTGCCCGGAGTAATGAGACTAGACATGGCAATAAAAAGTGTGACGTCACTTTTGGAGATATGAGCCGGATTTATAGGAAAGCACTTTGGCGGGAAAACCATTCGTGGGTTTTTGAAATGGGTTATTAAAAGTAATTTGTTAAAGTGATTCTTTAGTAATGTCGACCTGATTATAGTCGTGGAATGTTTGTTACGTATTCTTTATACATTTTATATAGCTTTGAATCTGTTTTAAGACTTTCTCACTCTAAACTCGACAACCAAGTATCAAATTAATGCTTAAGAAGAATAATCCTGCAGTACATACAGGGTGACCTGTAATTCGACGTATTCCTCTTGAAATGTGATAATATAACAAATTTCCAACAAAATTAACTATAATGTCCTTAATACCAAGGAGGCTCGTTATCAAGATATTCAATATTTTTGGTTTTGATAAAAAAAACCCGAATTAACTACAAAAAATTTTATAAATAAAAAGCGAGTGTTTTGAGTAAAGTTGTTTAAATTTTTATCAGTTATCAATACATCAACAAACATTTCTTAATGCTTATACTGGCACAAATATATTAAACATTTTAAAATGGCAAGTGAATTCTTATAGAAGTTTCAAATCAAATCATTTTATTTGCACAAATAGAGGTATATACAGGTAGGGTCATTAACATATAAAAACACAATAGTTCAGCCATACTTCACCATAAAGGCATGTACATTACAATTTTATATTAGTATTTTTCAGTAAAATAAAATTCTTAAAACAATTCTTAAGTCCAATATTATTTGTCATTTATCATTAAAATAATCTTGTACAGAATAATAGCATTTTTCTATTAGTAAATATTTCAATTTTTGTTTGAACTCATTAATATTATTAATGTCCTTTATATAATTTGATAGTTTGTTATAGATTTTGGGAGCCATACCAAAGAAACTCTCAGAATATAGCGTGGTGTTACGGGGTTGAGATCTAATTTTATGCTTAAGTCTCTGGCTTTTTCAACACTCAAATTTGTCTAAGTTATTCTTAAAAAATAAAACCGTTTCTAAGATATAAACGCAAGGGAAAATCAGAATTTTTAACTTTTAAAAGAATAACATTTAGTTTTGATTCACTAATTTGGTCAATAGAAAACTGGATTTATTTTGAAAAATCAAGAGTACATTAAGCGTACAAACGTAAGAGCCTCCTTAGTATTAGGGACATTATATTTAATTTTGTTGGAAATTAGTTGTATTATCTCATTCCAAGAGGAATACGTCGAATTACAAATCACCCTGTATATAAACATATACAGAAGATATGTCTGAAGCTTAAGGTGAACTACCCAATATCTACCCACCAAGCACGTATTGCCAAATTTTCTTGAAAATTAAAATAGCACCTTTACACAATATTTAAAATTCAGTACCCAAAATGACGGTACCTAACCTCATCCTCAAATGCCAACCTCCGCGCATCCCATGTCTAATGTTTTAATGCATATTATGACGTGCTTTATGTCTATTTGGTTGTCCTAATGGCGTCTTGTTTCTGTTCCGCGCTGTGGGTCCTCGGGTGGGGGTGGCAGTAATTTTATTCGTAAAATGGGTTTTATACGGTTTTTAGTGCAATACTGTTTTAGGGGCGTCTGTTTCAGATGTGATGGGTTATGTGTCTGTTATGTTGATGTGTGTGTTTCTGTGTTACAACCTACAGATGTTGTCAAAACGAAAATCTTTATTTAAGTTTACTATATAATTCACAGTACATTTTTTTTAAATCAATGTATTATAAATAGATGTAAATAATCATTAGATGTATTTTAATTTATTTAATTAATAAAGATACAGTTTTATAGCGTTGTATGTAATAAAATTTTTAAATTACACGTCTCTACTTAACATTTTTTAAATTAGTTAATCTACTTTTACATCATTGAAATATGAAATAAGCATTAAGGTAATTTTGTTAACTATACAATCATACGAATCATTACCATGATAAAATACAGATGTTGCTCATCACCCAGTTACGTCGTTATGCTTAACTATTCCCCAAGGCAATAAAACTTGATGACAATTAACACAATAACCTTTATTTTAAGCAAAATCCCGCTTTTAGCTTTAATATTAGCGAAATTAAGTGCATACGCGTCCGCTACTGCTGTACTCTAAACAGCCCCGAGGTTACCCTAATCTGTATTGAGTGTTGTACGAAATAGTGTCAGGTTGTCGTTGGAAACTGTATGATAGTAATTAGATACATAAATAAATTCGTTTTACAAGCAACAGATGGCATGAATATTTCCGCCATCTTTACATATCGTATTCATAGGTGATCTAATTAGCTTGATAATTTGTAATTTGTTGTTTTTTATTGTTATTTCATAGATTATGTAATATGATTGTTGATTCTTATTAATAACCAAGCATTAATTAAGATTATCTTTGAAAATGTTGGTAAGATTCGGTTACTTGAATTCAAGGTCGTGTGGAGCAAGTTCCGGAATCTACAATTAGATCTTATAACTTACTTGAAAACTTACTAACACATTTACGTTATTAACGAGTAAATATTTTAGACCTTTTTATTTAAAAGGCTGACGTGCATTCAGTTACTAAATCACATGGTTGCGATGAATTTTAATTACTTACCTATAAATTCGACATTTTTGTGGTAATTAGCTACCAGTAAAATTTATCTATGAAAATATTATTTTTGTCATAATCATTTGAGTTATTTGAAGTTTGTATTTTACACATGTAAATAGAGTACAAAGAGTATAACAATATCTGGCTACAATCAATGTTATTTGTATTTATTATTCTGCGAAATTTAAAGGTAGTAGTAAATTAAGTATATATTCGCATGTACATACTAAATATTTGGGTATATACATGTGAGTATATACTCATTACTATATACGTGTGTTAAACTTAGTCATGGCTTGAAATAAGAATAAATACTCATATTTTAATGAGACGAAAGTTACAAAATTACTATTGTAACTTGCTAAGTGTTGAGCAGTTTTACATGAGATTTCCATTCAAAATGTTTAACTGGATACTGTTATGACATTTTTGCATAGTTTAAATTAGACCAGAATATTTGTACATATAGTAAATATTTGTTGATGGAAGACTTACACACAACAGACCAACGACGTCTGTTAACTCAATGATTACTCTTAGTAAAAATTGTCAATAGAACATTGAATATCAGACAATTATTGTTATGCTTAACACACGAGCGAATACGAATTCCACGGGCCCTTAGAAAAGACAACAATACAAATCGAAAACAGCAATAACAATGCACATTAAATAAGGCCCTACACATTAGACTCCTAATTTTCAATTAACAATCAGGTAGCGTAAAAAGACGCCATTATGTTTAGACGTTTCCCGCCAAAAGGTCCGGCGGCCATCTTGTCTGCATACAGGATCAGTTCGTTTTATTGAAATGTTATTTTTATTGCCATTAGATATTACTCAATTCTGGGCATTAAAAATAACACGGGATTTTGTAATATTGCAGTAGTGTATATATCCGATGAGCAGCCATTTATAATCAAAAACATATATATGTTGATTCTTGATTGTTTATATGCTGAATTTGTAAATTGAACAATAGCACATGATTTATTTTTAAACTGAGTCCGTGCTACACAATAAATTGTAGAGATTTTGCTATTGAATGACATCCATTTTATTTAAAACGACATAACTACTGCGACAGAAGAAAGTTTGGACTATCGTATTATACTCGTATAATGTTAGAAATATTTTATTTATTGATAGTAAACCTAAACAATGCTTACAGAATAGTCGTCTATGATACTAATTTAAAAATATGTTAGTAATAAATCATATCTTTTTAATTTATGTAATTTTTAAGTGTAGAAGAAAACATACTCTTTTTTTAATCCGTTAATATTTTTGCAACCCACACCGTGACGTGGCGCGGAGCGAGGCGCGCGCGTGCAAATGATGTCTTTCGCTGCATGTGCGATGTTGTTTATTGAATTAATTTGGTCATTGTGCCATTGCTTCTATTTTCTGGCAGGGGCTTTACGACCCTCAATTATCTTAGTGTCTTTTCGTTTCGTTCGGAAGCGCTGTGTGTGGGGAAATACGTAGCGCGCTGTAAACTGTGTTATGTTCTGGGGCAAATGTGGCTTTAGCTTTTTGTAGTTTCAGTAATCAACGTCTCTCTTCATAGGATTTCTAATTTAGGGATATTTCATATCAGTTATTACCTATTTGATACTAGTCGTCTGAAACTATTAAGAAAGATCGTTATAATATTTCTGCGAATAAAATTAACAAAATTTTGTCAATCACTATTTTTTTAAAAATAATTTTAAATATTTCAATTATAGAATTTAAATTTCAAATTTAATTCCTTATTTTCATTTTATACGAGAAGATATAAAAATAATAATGTACAAGTCTGACATCACCAAAAGTTCAACTCAATATCACTTTCAAAAACCAAAAAGACACAATTTTATAAATCTGCAACACCAACCCACACTACCAAGTAAATTACCGACTTCGTTACAGAAATGTCACCAAAAATTGCTAAAAAGTAACAGAAAAAAGCGCAATGGCTTTACTGACTGTCGCTATTATGTTCCGTCCACAATCACTAGGGGGCGTCACATCCAGTGTAATTAGAAAAGTTTATACATTTCGTTAAGGAGAATTAGTATTTTGTGGCGTGACTGGCAGTAACCTACCCCTAACTGGCACGACTACCCGGACGGGGTCGCCGACTTAAATAATTTTACATTTTTGATCATTGTCTGCTAGGTGTAAGTTTGTGGTTATGTTGATGGATGATGAGATGGCTGGTGTAAATCGGAGTTATCATAGAGTTTGATAATTCCTTTGAATTTTATTTAATTAAAATTTTAATGTCTGCCAATTAAAAAGTCCTAGATTCAATGCTAGTGTAAATATTGTTCGGATGACTAGTAAATGGTATTAAATAAAACACTTTCTAAACAGTCTTTTATAGCGTTTAATTATATTTTAACATTTTTAACTCGACGTTTCCACCTGTAAACAGAAGTGTGTGTTTCTGAAAGGAATATTTAAAATTTTATAAACTCCTTTCAGTGAAATCTGTTTTCCCTTGAGAATGAATCCTTAAAAATGGGTTAGTATTTTAAAGTTACAAATCTATGATAACAGACTTCCTTAAACAACAAAACTCTCATAAAAGTTATAACATTCGAACCATTCAAATAAAACTTAACAAACAATCAAAAACTACCAACAACAATCCGCATTTACATTCAAATCTAAACCAAAAATATTCTAACCGCATTTCAGGCATTTAACTATTAAAATAACAAAACTTTGACGGCCAATGGCCGCCCAATGAAAACTTACGACCATAGTTAGATTCCAGTAATGCTGACGTTATCCAAATATTAACAAAATAGTTATTCTTTATAGCTATGACAGCAGTTAATTGTGTAAGCCCGGGTTAACGTTGTTTCCAAACTAAGATTCGTTTGGCATATTTCTAACCCGCCGCTTACTTCTACAGGGTGGCTGGGTGTAGTTCGGGAAGAGGCTTTATACGTGGTAAGTTTTGAGAAAATTGAGAATCTTCTCCCTGACTTTGTGTCCCTGACCTGAGTTTTCTTTGACTTTTCTGTTACAGACGTTTCATAAGACAATGTCTGTCATGGTGTAAGTCTATAGGTACAGAATTAAAATGATTTTTAGTTGTCTAAATATATACTTATTAGTTTTGGTTTTTGGCCATGACTATAAATGTAAACTTTTCAATGAACCTTATTGTAACTCTAAATCAACTTGCACATTTTGCTAAACTTAATAAAATATGCAAGTCACATTAGTACACTAATCCAGAAAGAACATTAAAGTATCCAATACATCATATTTAGTGGAATCCCCGAGCACCCTGTATACACGTTAGGACATAAAATTAAATTAATATGACAAACTATTGTTTAAAATTCAAATTGTACGTATGAAATCTTGCTCAACCTTAATTGTATTGACCAAAAGGCTTTTCCCCCTAAATTTCGGGGACTTCGGGGTTTTTGGGGGAGGGAAGGGTGTGAAGTCCACTTCCAGCATTTCGTGTGAGGAAGCACAATAATAATATCGTGATATACCGGCCCCAGGACCCTTCTAATGGCTTTAATAAAGGTACAAATTTACGTCCCTTCATATTTATGATTTTATTTCGATTTATTTAATTAAATTTTCAATTCGGTCGTTCTGTGTTTAGGATTGAAGAACAATAGATGGCAAGAGATGTCAATGTAACTGTTGGGTCAGCGTTGTATTGGATATGTCTTGTATGAGTAATTAGTATTTTTTTAAATTAGATTGTCTTTAAGATTTTATACCTTGGGTGCGTCTACTTTTACTATTTGCGCCTCGTGTTAGAGACCATACTGTGCTCGTCTTTCGAGCAACTACTTTTTTACTACTTTATCTTTTACAGATTGATTGATTTGATCTTATAAAAATATCGTATAAATGTATAAATTAATACTAAGTCCGATATTACGCGCAAAATTTAGCGAAATTCTGAATATAGCTTTTAGGATAACAGCCAAAATACATTCAACAGGCAAAAGCTTTGGATAAGTCTTAATAAGTTCCTCAAAAAGGCAATTACGTTCTTATCGAACAGATAGAACACATATTTAAAAAAAAGACATTAATCCCAAAACCAGGTACCCAATCGATAAATAAACCGAAGCTCACCAAAAGCGATGCACTGTTCCTTGAGTTACGAGCGCATGGAGGCGCCATCGTAAATATCTCAGTAAGTCATCGGCGGTGCTTCGCTCCACCTGTTACAAAAGCAATGGCCGATACACGTTTAATGGCGCGGCCGCCGTCTGCGCAGATAAATTTGCATGCATGTAAAGTTGCTTGTAATTGGTTAGGTGTTGTGCTAGTTAGTTCTGAATCGTCGAAGGAAATTTTGAATTTTTTTTAGAAAATGTTTGTTTCCTTACAAGTGATTGTTTAAGCCCACAAGTTTGAAGTTTACACACAGTTGTGATTTTTTCTGTATATTTAGTTTTATGTATATGACAAAATTTTGTAAGTTATTTTGTATTAAACTAGTAAATAGATTATGTTGTACTTTTTAAATAATTAGGATTATTAAGAAAAATATGAAACTTGTGGGTCAGTGCCGCTTTCCTATAGTTAAAAAGCAAGTGCATGTTCAATAATTATTCCAAACTTTATGTCAAAACAAGCCAAGAAAACAAATATGATTATTAAAAATTGAACACCAAGTAATAAAAAAATTGTTGTCATAAGGGACCGTACACATAAACAATCACAGTAATAGGCTGTATAGGGTTGTCCCTTTGCCCAGATTAAACACATTTTCAATTCTCATCAAAAAAGTAAAAGGTTATGACGAGGGCGGTATAAAACGAGTCGCAATATACAGCTCGCAATATCGTAATGAACACCCTGTTGTAAGCTCGGAGGCCATTTAATCTCGCACCTGTATCATCCTGTGTGTGGGGCAAGTTAGCGGATGTAACGGGAGTAGGGGAAAGAAGCAGCCAAGATGTGTTGTAACTAAGTTTTAGAAGTAAGATGCTTCAAACGAAGACTAAACAATGTTTTTTGATAAAATTTTGACATTTGTTAAGTTATTGATTTTTATTTTATTTAATTATTTACTCAAAATCAAATTTATTTTTAAACGATACCGTTTTGACGGCGCACTGCGTCAGCTGAAGCAAGATTTTCTTAGGGATACATTGTCAGTAATCAATTAAAACCAAATACACACATCAAAAGTGTCAAGGGATCAAGTAAATTTTTTTGCAAAATATCTTTTTTCAATCAATTCTTACCCAATATAGTCTACCAGAAAAATTGCTGTTTTTGAAAGAGAAATTAACTCAAATTAGGTCTGACGATTGAGCAGGCCACGGCAGAACTAACGTTTTAACATAGTAGCTTCGGCAAGAGCGCGTGTTGCGAGCTTAGCCTTGTGCAAACGAGCATAAGTCGATATGAATTACCCAACCGGCCTCGCAAAGGGATGGTTACGTCTGAAACAATCCTCTACACGTAAATCTAAACCATATATACATTATTGTTCTCCCACCATAAGGCTGAACTGCCTGATAAAATCTTAAACGTTCACGACGTCCAGAGGTGCTCCAATCTCGAATGCGTCTTGTATCCGGCGTCATTCTGAAACGCGTTTCATCGGAAAAGCAAACACAAAGTCAGTCTTCTTCCTCGCAATCTCTGTGTGCACGAGCTCATTGTAAACGGGCTAGATTGCAGTGGCCTTCGGGAACGCAGACCCACTTCACGTAAACGATTTCGGATGGTTTGATCGCTTATTAACGAGTCTGAAGAGCTGTGGGCCCTCGTAACCAACAGCATGGTGGTCATGGTACGATACCGTCGAGCAGTATTTTGGATGTACCGGTACAGTCTGCGAGTGGTAATGCTAGATCGTCCTCCATGTCACGCTTGTGATGTGTTAGCATGTCCAGAGGTGGTTTACATGCTTTTTGTAGTACCAACTGCTATAGCCACAGTATGTTGCCTGAAGCTAGCTTCCAACATTCCGATAGCTCTCATCATCTCTTCTCGGGGTAAATGATGTCGGGAAAAAAGTCGTTGCAGTAAACCTCATTTGTAGAAATACTTTAAAACATACTTGATTCATAGTCACTTTTAATGTGTGTATTTATTTAACAAATCCCCAAAAATACACCAACTATATAGCCATAAAGTAACCAGAGCTTGTGTTATGTATGACCAAACATTGAACTGGAGGAGAACCAAGAAAAAATATATAAAAATATACCATGGTCTCGGAACAAACATCTGTGATCATCACACAAATGAATGCCCGACCAGGCCTTGAACCTGGAACCTCTTGCGTATGAGGCAGGGTTCCTAGCTACTCGGGCGTCCACTTACTTTTTATTTATTTAGTCTGCAATGTAAAAAAATAACAAAAATGTTTTATTTAGAAACGTATATTATAATTCTATTTTGTATGAACATTAATTTTGTATGGAGAACTTTGAATTCAAGAATCAAGTACGAAGCTTCATCTCATAACTTGGACCGACCTTCACGAACCAAGCCTACCGCTAAACGGACGGTAGTTAGTCCTAAACAAATACTCTCGACTACGTAACGGAGCCCCACTGCGTCCTACCAACATTAAAACATTGTTAATGTTGGTACCGCGCCGTCCAGCACGTATCATTAAACCCTGAACTGCTGATTCTGTAATAGCTGTTGCTTTTTTCCTTGGGTTGGCAATTAGCGAGTTCTGGCTTGACTCCGATATGAACAGCAGGATTCGGGATAATGTGACAACATTTAGCGACGATGTTACTGCTCAGTTGTTTAATATTATCAATGTCCATATTTCTTATGTTTAGGAAATTTGTTGTTATGATTTGCAAATCGAAAATTAGAAATGTTTATACTTAAAATACCACTAAACAGAATCAAATCACTGAGTTTAATTGCCAACAAAAGAACTTTGAATTCCGAAGGCCCACCACGACAGTACTTTAAACTTATTCAAATACCTTCAAAAGTTACTAGCTGTCAATTCAGTACCATGTTCAAAAGTTTAGTGTTATCTGTGCAATGTAAGTTTCGCGCCAATCGCAATCGTCGGCCATCAATGTCTGCAGCGAAGAAATTAAAAGTTTGTCAGTTGCCCCCAGGCGGTTGATGGCACCGGTCCTGTCGGATAGTTTAATTGTACTTAGGAGAATGGGCGACGTCTCCTGCAGGGACTCTTAGATATTACAGTAATGTTTGATAGTTTTGAATTTATATTCTTCTCTGCAATTCATTATATTTTCTCTCGTATTTCAAGAAAAACGTCCAATGCAGAATAAAGGCTTCTAGTTTAACCTTATTTTAACGAAACATCATTAAAATTTCATCATATATTGGACAGAATACAAGACATTATTTCTCCTAGATGAAAAAAAAAAAAAATAATAAATTGAATTATTATCGAAAAATGACGCGTTGTTGACCTCAGGTTTCAGTTGGGGTTTGCCTTTGTTCATGTACTGGTTGTTGCGTCTATTTAACCAGAACGCAAACACGAAAACTTGGTATAACGAAGATTGAATAGAATTGTTGTTGACCCAGACGAGATCTCAACAAAATAAATTCTTCCAACACTAGCTATATAAGTATCAAACGTTACACAATGCTCATTTTAATATGAAAACTGGCACCCAGCGCGGGCCATTCAAAGTCGTATCAAAAATAATTTGAAACAAAGCATACATTGTATGAAATAAGAAAAGTCTCGTATTGCTGCAAACGTAGACGTACATGCTACTCTTTATGGTATTTAATCTGCTAGGAGAAGTTCATGGATCTGCAGGCGCCGCGGCCATGAGACTAGCGGTATAAATACAATATAATATGTATAAATATGTAATGTAGAAAGATTTATTTAAACGAAACTGAGGAAAACTTATAGATTAAATCTTTTCTGGTATAACTTCAAACTGGCTTCAAATTGACTCATCAATAACATAAATATTTTTAGATATTAATAGTAAAAAATATGTTTCAAATCATCTGTTATCTAAGTATATACGATACAAATTTTCTTTGCGTATGGTTGTTATGAAGCTCTTACTATTTAAAACCTACATTGTAAAAAGAACAATACAACTTTTGAAGGTTTATCGCGTGTACCTGCTGCATTACAACCGATATGACCACTCCAATCGCTTTTTCCCTGGCCTGGCTAATAAAAGAGCGCGGTTGCCTCCATCAAGCGATAGAAGCGCCCTAGAGAAATCTCCGTCGATCCGCTAATTAGACTCAAACTCGTATATTGGTAATACTCAAACATACAGCCTTAATGAAGAAAATATACTGTGGAATTTTATTGGATACTCCGTCGAAAATTGAAGATTTGCGCAGTTTCGAATGTACACGTCTTGCTCAGTATTTTAGGGCTTTTAAAGAACTGATATTTCAATGTACTTAAGTAAGCTAAAGTTTTATAAAAGACAGATCATTTTAATTTAAAGCTCTATCAAATTAGAATGAAAGTTGTTGGATTGCTACGATTGGAGTTTCTACGAGAGGAGATTGGAGTCACCCAATATTCGCCCAAGCCAACATTAGATCACACTTTCTAACGTGACGTTGTTTATGTCGGACACAGACAGCTCCCCTATTAGTATTTATTTCGGTAGTATATAGTATTTATTCACTTGACTAAGGGCTGATTTTTCAATGCTCAGATAAATTTTGACACTTGAGATTGACATTTTCATAAAAATGATGTCAACTCTTCAAAATTATTATATTAATCAATAAAGTTTCGATTGGATATTGTTCCGCAGCGCTGGTTTTGTTTATTAGAAGTATTAAAATGGGGAATCACATTTAACCTGTTCGTCTAGTTAGTTTGAATGAGTGGTACATTCTTGCAACACACGAACGATAAAAAACAAAATATTACTTCATTCCTTAAAAAAAAATTACACGTTAAAAGGTAAATAATTATAACTTCAATCTATCTTAAATGAAATGCTAAGTTTTATTTTGATTCCAATAAGCAATCATTCATATACCGATGTTGACTGCGTATTACTTATTCTGTTTTCTTAACATTATTTTAATTTCTTATGTTCTGTACTACCTATGAAAAAAAATATAACTTTTAATTCATAAAAATTATAATAAACGTCCCCCAATTTTATTTTGCGCTCTATTGGCAAATACAAATTTGTAAAAAAGGACAATGTTAAACCACACTGTAACAGCTCGATAAAAGAGCGGCCCTGATTGGCCCGTGCATATCGACTCCACATTGGCCGGAGACGGAGGGCGCATTTGCACAAAGGTACAGAAATATGTGGCCGGTGCTAAACATTAACGATTATAGCCGAGGAGTCACGTCTAATTGCAACGCTGGATGGCTCTATCCAAGATGGCGGCACCGGGGTGATTTAAGTTTCAAGTAGGGAGTTAAATTTTCAGTTTTTAGTAAGATTTATTTTATACCATAGTTCTGAATAAAGTTTGAAGTATGCTTTACTTTTGATTGTAAATTGTTTTATACCAATGCTAAATGTTTAATTACCAAATTTGTGATACGGTGCATTATTGTTACTAGTAACAGGCGTATATAATAAGCATAGTCAGTATTAAGATAAATGGAGGGGAAGCCGCGATAAAATCGCTAGAGTTGTCAACTTATGCGTACAATTTTGTTTATAAATTATGATTTTTATCTTGTTCTATATTTTTGAATAACAAACAATAAAAATGCAGTTAGCTATTCAATATTCACGAATTGCAACTCAAACATGAAGTTAGGTCATAACTCGTGGGTTATTTTCATGATTTGTCTTCGATAGACATACTCGTATTTGGAGGTCAAGATTTATATGATATTAAAGCTTTTTAATGTACATATTATGAGCAATATTTATTAATCAAGCTAATCACCATTTTTATACAAACCAAAATAAATATAACATTCCTTCCGGAGCAAAACTTCCAACATCTTGCACAACACAACCCCAGCTAATTGTAAGCGAGCGTTATCGTGAGACAAACGCGTTGGCTGCACAACGCATAACCATTACCGTTTTTTGGTTTCGCGAAATTAGCGCCTTTTTGCATAACGTCGTCCCACAGGGCAGTCCTATTGTATGGCTGTATCGTTGCAGCATGCGGATAGCTTTTCTTATTTGTTTTAGTAGGAAATGTTTTTATTGAGGCAATTGGAGTGCATTATATGATCAGTATTTTTTTGCGATTCATCAATTATTATATCTTTTCTTACCAAGTAGGTAGTATTAAAATATTTTTTTTTTGTTCTAGATGACATATTGGCTGGTTGTAAAAAAAAATTTCGACTATCATTTGTTTTTTCACAAAATTTAAAGCGAATGCATGTTTTCGAAAACATGCATAGCGTTTTCTTTGTGTGGCGTGAGTGTTGGAAATCATTTATTATTATTAATTTTTATTGATTAATTGAGAAAAATTTTACGTTTACGACGTTTTAATTGTTTACGAAATGGAGCGACGTCATTTCGTCAAGCTAAGAGCCACAGGGATGTTGGAAGCGGAAACCTATCAATTTGAGGTGTCACGATATTTTGGTGTCAACAGAAGCGTTATTTGCCATCTTTATCAGCGTTACACTAACACGGGAGATCCTGCCGAACAGCACCCAGGTCGCGGAAGGAGTACAACCTCTCGGCAAACCAATACATTCAACTGTTCGCAAGACGTCAACCGCCCGATAGATAGGTTAAGGCTACAAAACACAAGTGGTGTTGTTGTTAGCACCCAAACCGTGCGAAATCGACTGCATGAGTACGGCCTTTTGCACGACGACCAATTAGGTGCCCACCTATACGTCACGGGAATCGCGCTCGTCGAAATGAGTGGTGTAGAGAACACACAACATGGACCCAGGAGCAATTGGATAAAATTTTATTTGGGATGAGTCTCGATTTGGGTTTAGGCCTGATACTAGAAGGGTAAGACTGTACCGTCGTCCTGGAAATACTGAGAGGCTGAGGTGCGTTCATCCATACAACGGTTCAACAGTTATGGTATGGGCGGGTATTATGAAAAACAGTATAAAAAGTTTAGTTGCTTAGGCATCTTAGTTTGTACTACGTATGATACAGTACTCGCAATATTGTTAATTTATGTTATAAATTAACAATTATAAAAAAACAAAAGATTTTACTTTGAAAAGACATTAAAAAATAATATAAATAATAAAATACTAACGATTTAATGTATATGTATATGTTGTATATGTTGTTATTATGTTTTTATTATGTAGTCGTTATTATGTTAATTTGTATACGTTGCTTAGACTTTTTGACGTGTGTATTTGCGAAGAGGTTTAGGTATTTCATTGAAGTGTTTTGCGGTATACAATTAAAACTAGTCATCAGAAGGCCTCTTACTATATCTTAAATAAAATCGAGTTATGGCCAGAAAGTCCAATCAACCAATACATAAGTTATTCAAACAATAATTTAAAAATACCGCGAAACGAAAACCCAAGTCATTCACATTTTCAGAATTGTTTTACTTGATTCGAAATCTTTTTAATTGTTTAAAGGGTAGAGAAATTACATAAGTTTCCTTCCCCTAAGAACGGGAAAGAAATCGAAATTGCATTATTGGTTTAGTCAAGTGTTATAATTCTACCCTTTATGGCGAGGCGTGTATTTAAGGGTGAGATTCCAAAAATTAAGATTCTCTTATGCGTCTGAAGTGAAGAAGTTGGGGTAGAAATGAAGATATAATTTGGCTATTTCTATACGTTATTGTAATAATATGGTAACACAAAGTTAAGGTTTCCTAAATCGAATTTGCGTTCTGCGCATTATGTCTGAACTGCTTATGCCAATAGACTCTGTTCTCCCATTAACTTTTTTTACAAAATTGTGTTGCGAAATAATGTAGCATTAAATGACAAATTATTAGATATATATAGAATATAAGATTATTCAAAATAAGAGATAATTCTTTAATTTATGCTCACAGTAATAATGTATTTTTATAAATTCGTTTTGGATTATAAAAAAAATAGAATCAGTAGGTGATCCTAATAACTGATCGTAAAAGTACTTATGTACTAAAATACCTTTTCATCGTGTTTGAAAGGTATTTTTGGTTGTTAGATATTTAACCCCGAGCCACCCTTTACTCGAGACGAACAACCGACAGCCTTCGTTAGCGCGTTCACCGCATTCGTATAGTACGTGCGGTAGAAACTGATGAAAACATGCAACCAGTATTTTTAATTATTTTGAATATTCCACGATGTAGCTTGAATTTAACGAGCGGAAAGATCTGTCTTAAATTGTGTTCATGGAATGAATTTTTGTATACAATTTGAAAGAGCACAATTTTATTAAATCGACAGCGTTAATGAATGTAAAAGTAATATTTTTTTTAATTCTGAATGTTACAACTACAAATTTCAGAAAGAACATCACTGGACAAATGTCTTAATGTCACATAAAGTGAAGTACCTAAACTTGAAGTATAAAAATAATTCGCACCATATTTCCCCACACGTCCTACCCTATCTTCAACTTTATAAATGTGACCAATTTGTGAGAGGGCGCGATCTTCACATTTGTTCATCTGTACACTAAACAACACTTTACACTCCCTAACTGTACGTAAGTTCAAACAAAATAAAACCGATACATCTGTAGGCTGTGCTGTCGAACAGTCTATGCACTTCAAGTTGGTGCGTTCGATACGATCCTTATATTAATGAATGTAACTAATTTGTATTTAATTAAAGAATAGAATACAAAGATGGTGTTTGAAGGTAATAAAGGATCTAGTTTGCATGTTCCGCCTATAACCTTTGTTTGGTGTACGCGCGGGGGGAGACAAGTCCTGAATGGGAAGTGCCTGTTTGAAATAAATGGGGTTCACTTGTTTACGTGAAAAATATTGTTCTTAATGTTCGCTGCGAGCTCAGTTTTATATAGAACTCCATTTTATATGGCTGTAGTGTTTTTAATTTAGTTGTTTTTGACCTGAAAACTTGAATTTTCAGACGTAAAAGAAAATTAGGTTATTAATTGTGAGGAGCAGTAATTTAATTGTTCGGTTATTGTAGTTATGTAACATTATCAAATTTCTTCTATTGTTTGTTTATATATCGTAGTACAATCATATTTAGAAAAGCAAAAGCAATATTAGGTAATATAATTAATAAATATATTGTAATCATAAGCATCGCTTTCATGTTAAATATCATCAAATTCAAGAAAACAGAAATTAATTAAAAATTTTATCCCGATTAAAATTTGCTCTGGTCTACAACCAGTCCTTTCAACATGAACACGGTATGTACCTAATTATGATTTTTAAACAATAAAAAGAGCTTTCAACAGCTACCAACGGTTTATAATTATGTTTAAATAATTTGAAAGTTATTCTCAAAAACAGCTTTTATTTGTTAAACGATCACATGAATTGTGTGTATTGTTTAAACAGATGTCTAAAAAGATAATTGTAATCCATATTTGCCGTTATGTTTATTTGTGAAGCAAATACAAGGTTCGTAACCCAAAACCAACTTATCAAACTTCAAGAGACAAAAGCAATATCCACAACAAGCTAATATCCAAAACAAAACTAACTCATTCCGGTCCATCACCATCTGTATTGTCATTCGATCTTTATCACTGCTTACATCCCATTAACTCGGAAGAGTTTTCAAACAAATTCGATTCTCTGTAGAAACTTCGCGAACAATCGAAACACCTTGTTTGGTTATATTGTAGAGGGCGTTGTTATCGCACAGATAGATTGCACCTTCATTAGTCGTATGGCCTTTACCTTTGTGAGGCTTGCGATCGGCTGGTTAAGTAGCTTAGAGGGATTCATTTCATTTGAATAGTAACTAGTTATTTAGTATTGTGTGATTCTTTATCTCACACGATGTTTGTGTATTTTTACGTGAATATTTTGGGGCTGGATGTAATTATTAAAAACAAGGGTGAATGGTCGGAGATACTAGATTTTCTTACGTTTAGATATAGTGTGGAGCTACAGTCCTTCCTTTTTTAATCACGTTTACTTGTTTTGTGTTCCAATTAAAGAGAGGAACAGCTAGTGTAATTAAAATTCAAAATTATAATCAAATATTTTTTTTTCAACGTTGACAATTACTTGTTCTTATTGACGTCAAATAAAGCATGACATTACCACCAGTTCGGAAAAACCTTCGTGAAGACGAACTGGCATGAAACTTCACGGGTATATTTATTAAAAATAAAACAATGCATCTGTGCCCCCTAGTATCCAAACGACAAACACCTTCAAACGCTCCCGTTCAAGAGCTAACGCGCGCTCCAGTCATCGCCCTCCTCAACCATATAAGAGGCACGTGAGTGACCCGTCACCCGATCCTACCTGGATTAGTGGAACAACGCGTCATTAGTCAGTATAAAAATCACTTTAAATAAATAAATAAATAAAATACCTACGACTGATGTCCATGAGTGGGGATGCCACTTACTATCCAGTGTGCCGTCGCTCCTTTGCCGGCTGTGCAAATAGTAAAGATTTTCAATATCAGAGACTACCTGCATGGTACTGTACTTTGACGGCTGTGGAAATAGTAAAGATTTAAAGGAGGTCAATATCAGAGACTACCTGCATGGTACTGCACTTTGACGGCTGTGGAAATAGTAAAGATTTAAAGGAGGTCAATATCAGAGACTACCTGCATGGTACTGCACTTTGACGGCTGTGGAAATAGTAAAGATTTAAAGGAGGTCAATATCAGAGATTACCTGCATGGTACTGCACTTTGACGGCTGTGGAAATAGTAAAGATTTAAAGGAGGTCAATATCAGAGACTACCTGCATGGTACTGCACTTTGACGGCTGTGGAAATAGTAAAGATTTAAAGGAGGTCAATATCAGAGACTACCTGCATGGTACTGTACTTTGCCGGCTGTGGAAATAGTAAAGATTTAAAGGAGGTCAATATCGGAGACTACCTGCATGGTACTGCACGATACTGTTTTGTTTTATTATCAAGCGTTTACACCCGAGCCAATCTGAAATCAAGTTATTCAGTATACGATGTACTATTAGAATCAGACCAACTAACCAAGACAAACGATGTTTACAGTAAACACGCAATATCAATAGTGGTGTTCTGTCATAGTTAACACAAGTTTAAAATCGGTTCGCACACTGGAACTATGCAGTTTACTGAGGTTCCAAGTTAAACGGTATAACTGTGAATTATTGTGTAAGTTGGACTCTTCATATTGTTTACCTTGTCTTGTGCCCGGTCGCCATTGCTAAGTGATTAAGAATACAGTTGTAAGCACAGGAGTGGTGTGGAGTCGCTGCCCTTTTTGTGCATTAAATCATAATTGATGTATATTTGAATACTTAGTTTCTTAAACTGTTAATTAAACTTAGCTTTTCGGAAAACATTATCTCGCGATTTGATGATTTATAGATATAAACTAAATGTCAGTTAGAAATTCATTGAATTCAGAAAATGTCACTTCTGGCTTATATTGTATGAACGTTTGGTGAAATATTGCCACAGCCAGCAAGGTGGTTTTTAGTGGGTAGGTGCCATTCTGGTGAGTCCCACATAACCCCCGCAGAGGCTCGAACTCGGGGGCTCTAATGAGATAACGCTGCTCTAACTTAGGTAATAAGATGAATCATTTTTATAATGTTTATTTATTTTTCTTTCTAGGGTGTAAAAAAGTTAAGACTAAAATAGCTAAACAAGTCGTTTAAGCAGAACAACTATACCTGAGGAACGTAGGTCGATAGGACTTTTTTTTTTTTTTTTGTTCCCCTCCGCGGGAAGGGCAGGAGGATAAAAATGCTCTGACGCATACTCTGGCGCGATTCCAAAGTTATGTGGGACTCGTCCCGACGCCTACCAGAACCATACCCACTAAAAACCCCCTGTCGGCTCGTGCATTTTTGCCACTCAGCCTTCATCTGAGCGACGGCCAATTGGAGAAAGAAGCCGCGCTAGCGGGGCCCTTAAGGGGTCACCCGCTGGGTTTTACATAGCACTGAAGGTGCTCAAAACAAATGAAAAGTAAATAATAAACATTAAAAATTGACAATAAAATTAAATTTGCATTAATTCAGATTTACGTTAGAATTAGAATTTACGTTAGAATTAGAATTTGCGGCCTGAAGGGCCTCGAGATCTAAAGTTAATTGCGTACGTTCGCTTGTGTGCGCGTTTCTCGGTCTAGCGACTTTGTATACCGAATCTAAGACAGGAGCAGAATAAGAGACTGAATTTCGAACTAGTGGATTGGGATGGGATTCGGCGCGTTTGAAGAACGATTCTGAGAGTGTTTTTAGGTACTGTTGAACTGTAGGTAGTTCAAGATCTCTGTGCAGGTCCGCATTGCGCACGTACCAAGGTGCGTTTGTGGCCCTGCGACAGAAGAGGTTTTGAACCACCTGCAGCTTGTGCAGTACGGAGGGTTTGGCGTGGGCAAAGACTGGCGAAGCATATGACATGACTGGTCTAACGCAGACCTTGTAAAGCGTACGTTTATTTCTGAAGGACATTTTACTTTTTCTACCTAACATACTGTAAAGCCGGCCTAGATAAAAACGTGCAAGTTTCGTTACTCTATCGACGTGAGGGTTGAAAGAAAGCGTCTGGTCTAAGATGACGCCTAAATATTTAGTACTGCGCTTCCAGGGGATGGGAGTGCCTTGCATTCTCAATTGGAGATTGTCGGGGATATGACTGCGTCTGTAGTCGAAGTAAACCGCAGCGCTCTTCTCTGGGTTCACATCGATACGCCATTTTTTGAACCAAGCACCGAGGGTGTTTACAGCCTTTTGAAGTCTGGTAACGAGACCCGAGGCTCTGCGGCCTTTGGTGTAAAGGGCGGTGTCGTCGGCAAAGAGAGCGAGTTCGACGACTTTCGATGGAATGGGAATGTCGTTAGTGTATACGGAATACAAAAGAGGGGCGAGGACTGAGCCTTGAGGGACTCCAGCCTTTATGGGACGAGGCGCGGAGAGCGTGCCTTCATGTTTGAAACGAAACGTGCGGTCTTTGAGAAACGACGCGATTATCCTAACTAGGCGAGCCGGTAAGCCTATTTTATAGAGTTTATAAACGAGACCGCTGTGCCAGGCTTTGTCGAAAGCCTTGGCTACGTCAAAGAAAACTGCGATCGTTTTCTTTCGTTTCGGATAGAAGCCGTCGAGTATGTACTCGACGATTCGATGGACTTGCTGAGGGCAGGAGTGCTTAGCGCGAAAGCCGAACTGGTGGGGAATTATGAGAGGATCGCCGTCCGTTGGAAACAGATGGTTCCGCATTCGAGAGAGTATGACTCTCTCGAGAAGTTTAGACATTGCCTTGAGGAGGCTGATGGGTCTGTGATTAGCCGGGATATTAAGAGGTTTACCCGGCTTGGGTATGCCTATGACTGTCGCTTCTTTCCAAGCTTTTGGAAAGTAGCTAAGGTCGAAGCAGGCATTGAAAATGATAGCTAACAAGGTAAGCACCTGTTGAGGCAGGTGCTTAAGTGCGTGGTTGGAAATACCATCCGCACCCGGAGCCTTTCTGGACTTTTGACTTTTGATGAGAAGCGACATTTCATCATTAGAGACTGTGACGGGGTCGGCGGTGATGGGGAGAGAGTTTCTACGGAGAACTTCGTCCTCCACCGCTTTGATGTGAGTGGGATTCGCGGGTTGCGTGCTGGGCGAGCATTGAGACGCAACGCTGTCAGCGAAGCATTCGGCTTTCTCTTCGTCTTCGAAGGCGATAGAGCCATCGGGACGAGTGAGAGGAGGGACGTGAGAGGCGGCGTCTACGCGTATGGCTCGGGCCATTCGATAATACGCTTGGTGGGACGGGGAGATATTCGCCATGAGATCGTTCATCTGGGCGTCTCGGAGTTCCGCGAGGCGAGATCTAACTTTGCGTTGTAGCTGATTCGCAGCTGTTCTGTAGGCGGGCGTGGGATATTTCTTGGCTCTCCGGAGAGCCGCGTTCTTAGCTTTAATAAGATTGCTAATGGCTAAGGGAAGCGTGGGTTTGCCTTTCTTAGCAACCTTTTCGTTTACACTGATGGCTGAGTTGATAGCATCAGTGAGAGAATTTACTAACGAATCTATTTTATCCGGGCTATCTAATTGATCGGGCGAGATCGCGAGCGGAGAGTTTGGGGCCTCTAAGGCAGAAACTATCGTATTTTTAAAACCTTTCCAGTCGGTAAAGGTCTTAGGAGAAGTGACGTTAACGTTAGGCGGTCCTAGCACGAGGGAGACGGGGCGGTGGTCAGAACCTAGGTCATCGAGCGGTTCGATAGACCTGAGGTCGAGGTTGATATGCTTGACGATTGCAAAGTCGAGGATGTCCGGAGAGTGATTCGGGTTGTCGGGATAGTGAGTGGGAGTGATAGGGGAGACGACGTCTAGGTCGAGTAAGTTGGTGATGTCGAGGAGGGCTATACCGCTTTGGTTGGTTGATAGGCACGTCCAGTCAGTATGTTTGGAGTTAAAGTCTCCGAACATAATGACTGAACGGCCGAGGGCGAGAATGGTCTCAAAGTCGCTGCGGATAGGTTTGGTGCCAGAGGGTATGTAGACTGAAGCTATGATGATGGTCGGATGACCAGTCATAGCCAATCTACATACGGTGGCTTCCATGTTGAGGAGAGGAGGGGTAGGGAGAGGACAGCAATGGAATCCTCTTTTCTAGTAGATAGCAGTGCCGCCGAAACCGTCGCAGTTAGGCCTATCGTTACGTGTAAACGCGTATTTAGGAATAGCGAATCCCCTGGAGCGATTAGGAGTGAGCCATGTCTCCTGGAGAAGTAAAAGATCTGGGTCGTTGTTCTGAAGGAACAGTTTGAGCTCGGGAAGGTTGGTGCTTAGGCTACGAACGTTAAAAGATATAAGGGATAAGCCCTTGGGTTTGATACGACAAGACGCGGGATTCGCGGGTCTAGACATTATAATTTACTTTTTTACGAATTTATACAAATAAAAGAATTTACAACGAACTTAGGAGCGAGTGATGCTCGGTTAACGCGAATAAACGCTCTTGAGGAGAGCGGGCGGCTCGCAGTTAGCGTGCGAGTATGGAAATTTCATTAATGTCTACGTTTTGGATGACGTCGAATACGGTCTTCATGTCCTCAGCCAACGACGACTGAGGTGCAGAAGACGGAGCGGGACGCGGCCCTACGGGAGCTACGGGAGCTGGGATGGGTCGGGAAGGTGCAGGCGGGACTGCCGGACGCTGCCTCCAAGACAGAGACGGAGTAGGCGTCGGCTGAACGGGCTTTGCTTCCGGGGGACCCCGGTTGCGCAGCGGCGGGAAGTTAGCAGGAGTGAGCGGCGGCGCCGGTTTAGGCGCGACCCTCTTGGTGGTGGAGCGCGGAGCGCGCGGGCAACCCCTGTAGTTAGCTGTGTGGGCGGACTGGCCGCACAGCACACAGGCAGGGGGGGAAGTGGATTCGGGAGTGCGAGTGCACTCCTTAGTGAAGTGAGGATCCAGGCACTTTACGCACCTGGGGGGAGCTGAACAGTTAGCCGCTGCGTGGCCATATAACTGGCAGCGTTGGCACTGCCCAGGGTGACCGCGGGGGTTGGGACGCTCGACGGAGATGTTCGAGAGTCCGCAGATTGTGCGAGCCTCTCTGAAAATCTCTTTCGAGTTTGGAGTGTTGGTAAGGATTACCAGAGCTAAGGGAAAACGCCTACCGCGGTTGGAGTGCATCTTGTGTACTGCTGTGACCGGGAAACCCTGAGACTTAAGGTCATCGAGAATGTCTTCGTTACTGAGTTCGAACGGGACGCCCCGTAGTACAGCGCGGATCTTACGCTCCTCCGGGAGGGCGTAGGTGTGATACGCGATTTTATTTAATGATAGTAGCCTGGTAAACGCGCGGAAGTCTTCGACGGTCGCTACTTGGATTTTGATTGTATCGCCAGCGTTGGCGGCTTTTAAGTAATTAATTTTGTGCTCTTTGCACAAGTTTGAGACCGCGGTCCAGCGCGCTTTTTCACGCAGGAATACGGGCGGAGGGAGCTGAGGCTTCGGCGGGACGGGAGCGCAGCGCGTCGCTGGCTTCGATGTGACCGACGGAGACGCGGTTACTACGATTGATTTTAACGGCGCGGGGGCTGGTGTTGAAGACACCGGGGAGGGCTCGGGTATTGAAGATACCGAAGCTTTCTTCGAGCGCTTCTTGGAGCGCTTGGCGACAAGTTGAAACGCGGGCTCAGGAGAGCCGGTTAAGGTGACGGCATCTGACGAAGTATCAGACGCGGGTTCGGAGTCGCTCCCGGGAGCGGTACGCTTACGACGCGACGTGTGAGAGGATGCGACCGATTCGCAGTCCATCTCGGACGAGGCAGGAGACGCGGGGGAGCTGAGGACCTGAGGGGTCTGGACGTCGGAGGCCTGAGGGGCCGGGGTTGAGGCCTGACGGGCCGGGGACGCGATAGTTGCCTGTAAGGCCTGCGTTAAGATGTCATCTGATATGCTGACGCCGGACGCAACGAGCGCCTGGGCAAACGACCTAGCAAAGTTTACCAAGCTTTGCTGGTCCATTGGGAGGGCTTGGTCCTACGATATATAAAATATATAAATATATAAGAATGCCTAGGTTCCCTAGCAAACCTAGCACCTAAACCTCCCTACCCGCGGTAGGGGGGCTGGGGACGACGCGAAGTGGTGCCCCTAGCTCGGACAGCACTGTACCGTCACCCTGGGAAAGGCCCAAGTGCAATGGGATCGGGTCAGCCGGTTTCTCCTCAGCCTGAAGGGCTTTGGAAGCGCACCGGGGCAACGCTATCAGGCTTAGTTGTCACCGTTAAGTATACACCTGATCGTCGATAGGACCAAATTCGTAGGCCTATAATACATCGTAGTGAGCGGTCTCGACCAAAAAAGTAGAGGGGCGCGGCTTCGTGGTTGACACTCGTTATCGCAACAAAATCCGCGTCATGGCTTCCCTGCTGCTTATCATATCAGCGAGTCAGTGCAATAGCGTTGTTTATCAGATTCAAGCGTTTTAACCAGCCAATGGGATTACATTTCTCTTACTTTATTATTTTTTTAACACATAAACAACAGCAATAGCATTTATTAGTATCAAACCTTTAAAAAAATATATGAAATCGCGACTCCATGCCCATTTCTAATCAAACGAATCTGAACTACATAAGACACTAACATTCAAATTCCAAGTGTTTCTGTAACTTAAACTGAAATAACTTAACAGAATCGGCGATCGGCTTTTGTCGTCTTAGCTAGAAGGCAATTATCATTAATTATTATTAAATGTGACAGGGCAGTGATAAACGGCGGCCGATAACTTGCGCAAATATCTCAGAGGGCCGAACGGGGTGAAAGTATGTTGGCTGAGATTGGGGTAGTTTTGATTCGTTAAGTTATAGATGTGCTAAGTTTGGCATGGGTGGTGAAATGTGAGTTGTGATTTTAGGTGGTGTGGGTTGTGTGATTCTGTTTTATGAATTTTTGAGAATTCTCGACACTCTTGATGTGTACTATCGTTCTGTAAAGCAGACGTAGGAAATTAAATTGATATTATAGCCATTACGTAAGTTATTGTGATTTATTACTGAGATAGAGAGTTGCAACAATTATTAAAATAAATGAAATTGTATTGACAGAGTGGTGCAATACTATGTGACTCGTGGTGGAATGTGGTATATTTAACACGTCCACAACGACGTCCCATCGGCTCCTGTAGATCGGCAGATAGTCTTTCCTCGTATCATTTCCTTCCTTCCATAGTTTCTTCCTCGGCAGACAACCTATCATCCATCGCGTTGTTGACGCTCGCAAGGTTCATTCAGGATGTCAGTCTTTGTAAGTCGAGGTGCTTCTCTAAGGTGAATTCTATAGAACTAACAATTTTAATTTTGATAAAAGTTAATAAAAGTCATTACTTACTGGCGTATAAAGTGTTATTCATAGTCGGTGTCTGAATATAAATTAGTAAAAAAGCACATTTTTTAAAAACTGTTTATAAAATGTGTTGTTTCAAATATTAGTCATATTGAAACATTGTTAAAATGATTCTAAGTCCTTATATCTAATAAATGTAAGAATAAGCGTTTGACTTTTAATTGATAGGTTGTTGCTACTCGACCTTCACTTTGAAAGCACTTCCTTCGTTTCTAGAGGAAAGAAGAGTGGCAGGGACCTATAAAATTACAGGCTCTAGTAAAAATCTATACAATTGGCACTATTTTATAAGTTTACCGTTGTCTTTTCTCGACATTTCTTGTAAAAGTTAAAAATGAAATCAATTATACACGAATGAAAAAAATACATATAATATCGTGTTACAGTTTCTTTTTCAACCTAAAAACTATTCCAAAACAGATCGCATTTGCAAAATATCAGCAATCAAAAGTAATCGCCGCGTAAATAATAATGTTAATGACCAGAATTTCAGCCCGCTGACGCAGATACTCAAATTTATATTTTAAACTGCTGCTTTTATAGGGTTATCAGTCACCCCTTTATCGTGGTGTAATCATAATAAACAAGGCTTAAGCCAAGATATTGCCGCATTAAGCCATAAGTCGAGAACTAAGTTATGACAACCCTGTTGGATGCATTCGTGATGTTTGCATACATTGCTTAGCCGTACAAGCGTTTGGTTGCGTTCGAGAATTTCAAATTAGAAACCTTTTAAAAGATTGTGGTAATCGGAGGGTTAAAGGTGAGGAAACGGCTACAAGCATTGTAGAAATAATTGTTCTTTTATATTTTGACAAAAAATTGCCAATTTTTTTTAACTGTAACTTATCAATTTTTACATTGTACTTATAGTACGGCAGGTTTAATATTAAACATTTGAATTTACAAAAATGAAAATGATGTTACAATATTATCATATTTCTAGAAACGGTTTATTACGTTTGCTTACGGAATTTATCCACCAAACTAAGTAGTCAAGCGTTTCATAATTCTAACTTAAATCTTAACCACAGTTAACAATAGTGTCATCCTCCATTGAATGTCTATATGCTACGAACATCTTGGCCTGGGACATAACAGATAGACGAGAAGTCGTAAGATTTTAGCTGCACATTGAAGTATCTATTTATTGAATTAAGTCCATTTCATGTTTGGCTAACTTTTCGTTGTAAACAAGACAGTTAACCAACAAATCATTATTTAATCTCCAAATCCAAAACTCCTGTACAGTTTCTGAGCTCCGCATTTTGATGTTCCCTTTAGGGGTAAGATGACACCAAATGACGGTAATTACCCCACAGTTAAGGGCACTAATCGTCTCCGAGGCCGCTGTTTTCGGGAGAATTTACAGGCGGCCTGCGTACCATTGTTTATTAAAGTTTTTTTATTGTTATTGTCGGGACCTAATTGGTGTTTCGTATCGAGCTTAACACGTTTTAATGGCTGTCGGGTTTCATGAGGTGATTCCTGTTTTTGTCGCTTGTGGATTGAAAATTTGTTTAGAGATGGAAATTACACTTCTCCTTTGGCTCGTGAGTTGAATTTTTTATGACTCCTATTGTGTGAGGTATCAAAAAGATAAACAGTACGTTCTAGCAACTTTAAGCATTGGTATTTAAAGCCTCTGTTTATTAGCTTTCAAGCCTAGAGTAAATAACCTCTTCGAAAGGCGTATCACGTTCTGTGAGGTGAGATGAAAAACAAATGCCTGTCAATTTATAACTATAAAAAAGAAACAGAATAAAAATTGTGTCAGGTTTCAACTTGACACAAGAATTTAGAGGGTCAAAGTACGAGGCGAGTATATTAGAAGCAGTCGTGCTTAATAGCGGCTTATACTTGCAGGTGTTTTTGAAGACACCTGGATATCAATAGTAATTGAAAATTACTATTAAACTTTCAAGTATTCAAATAATATATTTAGCTTTTTTTACACTATTCACAGCCGGCAAACGAGTGGTGGGCCACCTGGTGGGGAGTGGCATCCGTGTCCAAGTACATCCTTAGTCGTAAGTAATTAATCCTTGTTCTATTTATTAACAGTGATTGTGATTAATAAATAATTAATCCCCAGACAAACACACCAACTGTATGGCCCCAAAGTAAGCAGAGCTTGTGTTATGGATGACCATACAGCGAACTGGGGGGGAACCCAGAATAAACATACATCAAATCAAATCAAATCAAATCAAATCATTTATTGCACGAATATAGGTAAAAAAAGATGTCATACAAGTAATAGAACAGCCATATTCTGCCATTGCGGCGTGTACAAGGTTTAAGTTTAAAATTACAATTTACTCAATTTATACATTTGTCATTTAAGTATTCAAATGTCCTATAATAGCATTTATTTAATAGAAATGATTTTAAATTATATTTGAATTCATCATAATTAGTTAAATTTTTAATAGTTGTAGGTAATTTATTATATATTCTAGGGGCCATCCCAAAGAAGCTTTCTGTAAACAAAGTGGTTCCACGCGGTTGAGCTTTAAGAATATCCTTCCGGTTACTTTGTAATTTTTCAAACATATTGTAATACATATATAAATACAAACAACCATGACCCGAGAACAACTGTGTTCATCACACAAATGAATGCCCCGGCCAGCACTCGAACCTAAGACCTTCGGCGTATAAGGCAAGGCTATTTACCACCACACCACTCGGTCGTCAAAAATGGTGCATTGTTGACCGTGGGCTTTAGTTGACACTGTTTTGGTTCCAGTGATTGCGCTGGCTCGTTCTTCCCTTGGAGCGGAACACAACCACGTAAATTTAATTATCATGGCGGTCAAAATAGGAGGGACTGTAGTACCACCCCAAAACGAGATCTTAACAAAAGACTCTCCTAGCACAACATGTTTAAACTGAAATAACGGTTAAAGGTGATTTCCTTAACAAAAAAATTCAATCATCTTAATGACAATTGTTCAAGAATCTTTCAAATAAAATATTGACCTACGTAGCTAGTTTCACTACTACGTACGTATTCTAAAAACTTTTAAATCCCCAAACCATAGCCACATCCACTGGCTCTCAAAAACAAAACACTACACATGCTGACCTGCCGTCCAATCAGGCAGCAAATCGCACCTTCGTGGGCCGGCCATAAACATGGACAAGAAAAGCGGCACACGGCGGCACAAAGCCCGGCACAAATCTCGCGCTGGATAGCGGCTGATCGACAAATCCCGACAGATTACGCGCTGATACCGCTGTGTTTATGAGTGGACGCTGGACCGACGGCCAGGGTTGCTAGTTGCGAGTTTAATAGGTGATGATTTTCGCCAAGTCGAAGTTCGAGATGCATGTAAATATGTTTTGAGGTATTTTACGATAAAACTCAGAACTGAGAAAACAAACGTTTCACCGTATTGAATTCAATCCAAAGTAAAACAGGACTTATGTTAAAGTTTGAGAACTAGGATAAAATTTGAAATACATATTTGTAGGTAAAAGAAGACATTCATGAGTAGTAAAAAGCTTTTGATTCTTAATAGTAATCATCAATTCTTTGTATTAAACGTGTTGGAATATAACTTACCAAAAATCTAACATGTAAGAATGTTTGACTATTAGACTTTAGGCAGTGATTTTTTGGGACTGCTTTTGGAAATGGAAGATAATTTGTGTATTAATTCATTCAGTATTCATCATAATTTAAATAGCGTGACTTAAGTAACGGCAATTCCAGTTTTGAAGCACACAATCTTTTCATCTTTGGCTCTTTTGGAGTTCCATTTTGCAGTAACTTCTTTTAGCATTCCACCTAGAAACAAAACGCCATCGCTTAAAGCTACACAAACAAAAACATAAACAACAAACTATCACCACGAGCCAAACAAAAGCGACTTCACAAAATTTAGAAAAATAGAACTTAACCGATCAAAAACCACAAGGTGTGCCAACATAAAAATGTAAATTTATAAATTCCATCCAGTTGCCAGCCCTGGCTAACCCGATACTCACAACGAGATACACCGAAGGTATCCGAATATTTTGGCTTACAAAATGGGACTAACTTTTAATAGTGTATCCATGTTTATGTTATAGGTTTCGGAATGGAAAGAATGGCAGAGCACTCCTGCGAGACTCTGACGGACGGCTTAGGTGGGCAACTTTTGATTAAACTTGTGTCTGGGATTTAGGAAGTCAGGTGGGTTTGTAGCAGACTTGTCCCTGACTTGGTCTGTGCCAGATGTGTGGATTGGAATGTACTGTAAATAAACTTAAAAACACTGAACAATTTTTTGGTCAGTAAATCTGAGTAATTGATCTTCTAAAATTAGCAGGTTTAAAAGACAGAAAATATTTTTGTTATTTAAATGATAATCAAAAATCTCTTGAATGACTGACTAAAGATAGTATTAAAATATTCTAAACGAGAATAACGCTATGTTAATGTAAAAAAATAAATTAAGCTTTTAATTTTATATCTAAATTAAAAGTAACAAAATAAAATAAATTAATAAAATCTCACTTAAAGTCTACCCTTATTTAAAACAGGTAGATACAACTTTTCCCACTATAGTCCCGGGTCGTAGCCGTATTGACCTTTTTGAATGAGTACCGAAAGGGGTAATTTCTGTGAGGTCCAGCGTTCGGGTCCCAGAACGGACATATTTAAGCTATTTTATTTATTTTGAGATACAAAAGGCCTTATCGGTGGGTATAAAGCAAAGGGTCACGTCTTCACTGAGAGGCCTTAGTTTAGAAAACATATTTTACTTGTTTTATAATACGACATTTGATTAAATATAATTTTAATCTATATTAAAGCTTTTATCTATGGCTCTATGCGTCCTTAATATTGTAACTTTTTAAATGGTTTTATATTTAAAATAAGATGGCGGATATATTACATTGTATATTCAAGGAAAGTTTGTATAAATATAAAACTTGGACTACTGCCTTAATGTAATTACAACGTTACATAAACATTAGATACGAATTTACTTTATTGTGTTGTTGGAGATTTAAACATTTTAGTTTAAAAATGATCTTATTATAAATATGCACCAATAAGCACATATAATAATTATAATGGTCTTTTTAAATATATGAGAGTGTTTATAAATATTTGTGGTTCGCTCCCCAGCACCTCAGTGCGCCCGCGCCGAGTTTTTGACATCCGCTCAATAAACAAGGCTTCTCACTGCCGCCGCGCGCTATCGACTTTGAATGACCGCCGCTCCGAACCAACAGTTTTTGAACCCTACACAACACTTATCAAACACCTATGTTTCTCCATTCAACTTCAAATGTAGCTCCAAACGTTGACCAGTGTACGACAACTAGGACCATAATTTAGGGGCGACAAAAGCTGTAACTTATAAAAGTGTATGGATACCGTTGGGGTAGTAGTAAAAGTGTTGCAGGTTGTATGGGGTGTATGAGGTGAAATGTAAAGGGTTGATTTAAAAAAGAAGCAAAGGTAATAAAATTCACTGATAAGAAAATGAACATCGGTATGGAGTATTTTCACTTGCACAATAATTTTATACAAATAACGCCCACTTTTGTTACATAGGAAATTAACGAGTATCTAAGTTAGCAGTTTTTTATGAGGATTTTATTCTCTATATACATCGCAAGAAGTTGTGTTTTTGCTCAGGAACTCAAATCGATGGTAGATTGCTGGAACTCTGTAGGATCGTTGTGTCGTCGTGACAATCAGTTTTTTCGTTCAAAGTTCGTATACCATCCATCTAAGACACTGCACATCTGCACACTCATACAATTTAATCGGCTTAATTTTTTTCAAATAAAACCATAAATAGAACGCAGTATAAATGATCCAACAATTAACAAAATTCAGAATTTTTTGACTACTTCTATGACCTGAAAATGAAATAATTTCATGTAATTTTATTAAATCACCAAGCAAACTATTGAAACAGAACGGAAGCCTAATCTGGGTAGACCCGGCAGTAGTTAAAAATTATGACTTTTGTTCAACTAAATGTCGGTCGGCCCTTGCTATCTAAAGCGTTTTGGCAAAAAGTTTCACACATCACATGTGATATACAAACATTAAGCCCCAATTTTGTACCTTACAGAACGTAATGCTATTTAATTATGCAAAAAAGGTATCTTGAACTTTCACAATACAGAAAAAATTTTTTTTATTTTACAGCTACCTTAAAAGATAAATAAAAAAAGGATAAATATTAAATATGGCCATTAACATAGTTTTCACTTCTAGAATTAAAATGTACATTATACAAATTGTCGCTTAAAATAACAGGATACAAAGGTTAAAGAAGTTAAATAGGTATTATTACGGTTTATCATATTATGATTGCTTATTAGGCTTCAACATATCTGACGGCAAGGACTTAGACCGGATCGTTGCCAGTACCGGCTCACGTAGCAGCTACGGACCTCCTCCTCCGGACCTCGGTACCTATATACGAGTAATATGAAAGAATCTATTCTTAAATTTTCGCGATGCATACTTTAAATAAAACACTTTTTACCGGATATTATCGCGTATATTTTAGTTAATTTTAAAATTATTTCGACGTTTCGGCATCTTTGCAGTTGCCGTGGTCACGATAGACTAAGGTGTTGTTCATCTATTGCCAGTAATAAAAACTACATGATTGTCAATACATATTAACGCCATCTGTTTCTCAGTCTTCTCGCATAACGTCCCGGATTGACACAAAAGGCACTGACTGTGTCCTGAGTTTGCAGTCTAACAGTTTGCTGGTTTTTCATTTTGATGTTTTTAAGTATTGGATCCCATGTTGATGAAAGTTTCCAACCATCTTCTCTATTGAAATTTGGATGTTTTTTAATTTCAATAGTTTCTCTGACCATCCTAGGTATAAAATGTTTCTCTTTTGCTAGGATCTTCACGGTATCAAATCTTAAATAATGGTTGGGCTTGTCTATGGAATGTTCACAAACTGCAGATTTTGAGGTTCGTTTATTTTTAACATCAGAGATGTGTTCTTTAATGCGAGTTGACACATTTCGTTTGGTTTGACCGATATAAGAGAGCCCGCAGTCACAGTCGATTTTATAAACGCCTGGATCTTGTAAAGGGATGCTTTGGAAGGGAAGGGACGAAGATGCTGGCTTATCTTTGAGTGCGGCTTGTAGATAGTTTTGATTGAAGCTCGCCGAAGAATGCCTCCTATCTTGTCAGTAACACCCTTTATATAAGGCAGGAATGCTGGTCTTCGTTCAACTGTGAGTGGCTTTACGCGGTTTCTGCGACGGCGACGCGGTGTTTTTAAATCGTTATCCCGCAGCACTTTAACCAGGTGGTTGAGTTCCTCATTAATGTGTTGGGGATCGCAGATTCCATGTGCTCTCTGAAACAAAGAGTTGCCTACGGCAGATAATTGGCTCGGGTGGTGATGGGATTTCCCATTTAGATATCGGTCAGTGTGGGTGGGTTTCCTATAAACAGTATGGCTAAGTGTACCATCAGGATTTCTTTGTATTAAGACATCTAAGAAAGCTAATTTGTTCTCCTGCTCCAATTCCATAGTGAATTTAATTTTAGAATTAAGGGAATTGAGGTGGTTTAGGAATGCAGTCACTTCATGCTTAGGTAATATAGTGTAGGTGTCGTCAACGTACCTCTTGTATATCTTCGGCACAACAGGTGCCATTCGGAGCGCTTGCTCCTCGAAGTTCTCCATGTAAATGTCAGCTACAACAGGTGACACCGGAGACCCCATGGCAACACCATCAATTTGAATGTAGTAATTGTTATTCCACATGAAGTAGCCAGATGTTAAACATAGCTCTAATAGTTCTGCATATTCCTCGGGCAAGTTTGACTCACTTAGCTTCCTTTTTACTATATCAATGCAGTCTCTAACAGGTAGTGAGGTGAATAGAGACGACACATCAAAGCTAACCATAGTTTCATTGTTAGTTAACTTGAGATTTTTAAGGTCACTAACAAAATGGTAAGAATCCTTTACATATGCACTTGTCTTTCCTCGCAGTTGTGAGAGCACAATTGCTAAGTGCTGGGCCAGCTTGTAAGTTGGTGTGTCACAATAGATTTAATTACCCGCTACGGAGCGGTAGTTGCAAACAAAATACGATCGCTTGAGTGCATGAAGAAAAAGAAATCACGGCTGCTGACATCGTTAAACTTTCTCAAAAGATGTCGGGATAACAACCTTCTCCCGGTATGTGTGAGAATATCTCCGAAGAAAGACATCCGGGGGAGTGCCGAAATTCTTCACCAAGCAAGCAAAAAAACTACTGATCAAGTTAATACAACAACATCGGTATGACATATTTCGAACAGACGAAATTATTCAAAATTCAAAAAACGATCTTGCATTGACTCTGTCCCATTCGGATTTCGCGAAAGTTGAAGATTTTACGAATAAAAGGGCGTACTATGTCTACAACATCTATAAAAATAAACAAATTAGCAAATTTCAAAAACTCAATAACAAAAGGATGACTCATGAACCCTTTCAGCCTTCAATCAGCTCAACCACAGAGAATCAATCAACTTTTTCGCTTGAACGTACAGTTGTCAATGTGTCAAAACAAACATTGGAAACAAATGTTATAAAAGTTTTATCGAAGGGCTTAAATTTTGCACCAACTCCGTCTAGAATACCGGTAGAAGACATAATCTGTCGCGTAGAAGACTGTCTTTTCACAAACAAACTTTCAAAGGAAGATTCTGAAAGTATACGGCAAGATATCTCCGGCGTATTAAGACGCAATAGTCTACCGAAATCGAATCTTTCCAGAGAAGAACGCCTTGCATTGAAGACCTTACGCAATAATGACGAGTTAACAGTTCTCCGTGCAGATAAAGGAAATGCTACCGTAGTGATGGATACATCTGAATATAACGAAAAAATCTTGGAGTTGTTAGCGGATGAAAACACATACAAAATGGTGAATCACGACCCCACCAACAGGATTATGAAGAAAACATCCACTTTAATACAAAAATACAAAGATTTGTTACATTTAGATGTGAAAAAGTTAACACCAGCAAGTGCAAAACCACCAAAATTGTATGGGTTACCAAAAATACACAAAGCTAAAGTACCTTTGAGACCTATTGTGAGCCAGCTAGACACACCAACTTACAAGCTGGCCCAGCACTTAGCAATTGTGCTCTCACAACTGCGAGGAAAGACAAGTGCATATGTAAAGGATTCTTACCATTTTGTTAGTGACCTTAAAAATCTCAAGTTAACTAACAATGAAACTATGGTTAGCTTTGATGTGTCGTCTCTATTCACCTCACTACCTGTTAGAGACTGCATTGATATAGTAAAAAGGAAGCTAAGTGAGTCAAACTTGCCCGAGGAATATGCAGAACTATTAGAGCTATGTTTAACATCTGGCTACTTCATGTGGAATAACAATTACTACATTCAAATTGATGGTGTTGCCATGGGGTCTCCGGTGTCACCTGTTGTAGCTGACATTTACATGGAGAACTTCGAGGAGCAAGCGCTCCGAATGGCACCTGTTGTGCCGAAGATATACAAGAGGTACGTTGACGACACCTACACTATATTACCTAAGCATGAAGTGACTGCATTCCTAAACCACCTCAATTCCCTTAATTCTAAAATTAAATTCACTATGGAATTGGAGCAGGAGAACAAATTAGCTTTCTTAGATGTCTTAATACAAAGAAATCCTGATGGTACACTTAGCCATACTGTTTATAGGAAACCCACCCACACTGACCGATATCTAAATGGGAAATCCCATCACCACCCGAGCCAATTATCTGCCGTAGGCAACTCTTTGTTTCAGAGAGCACATGGAATCTGCGATCCCCAACACATTAATGAGGAACTCAACCACCTGGTTAAAGTGCTGCGGGATAACGATTTAAAAACACCGCGTCGCCGTCGCAGAAACCGCGTAAAGCCACTCACAGTTGAACGAAGACCAGCATTCCTGCCTTATATAAAGGGTGTTACTGACAAGATAGGAGGCATTCTTCGGCGAGCTTCAATCAAAACTATCTACAAGCCGCACTCAAAGATAAGCCAGCATCTTCGTCCAATAAAATCAAGCATCCCTTTACAAGATCCAGGCGTTTATAAAATCGACTGTGACTGCGGGCTCTCTTATATCGGTCAAACCAAACGAAATGTGTCAACTCGCATTAAAGAACACATCTCTGATGTTAAAAATAAACGAACCTCAAAATCTGCAGTTTGTGAACATTCCATAGACAAGCCCAACCATTATTTAAGATTTGATACCGTGAAGATCCTAGCAAAAGAGAAACATTTTATACCTAGGATGGTCAGAGAAACTATTGAAATTAAAAAACATCCAAATTTCAATAGAGAAGATGGTTGGAAACTTTCATCAACATGGGATCCAATACTTAAAAACATCAAAATGAAAAACCAGCAAACTGTTAGACTGCAAACTCAGGACACAGTCAGTGCCTTTTGTGTCAATCCGGGACGTTATGCGAGAAGACTGAGAAACAGATGGCGTTAATATGTATTGACAATCATGTAGTTTTTATTACTGGCAATAGATGAACAACACCTTAGTCTATCGTGACCACGGCAACTGCAAAGATGCCGAAACGTCGAAATAATTTTAAAATTAACTAAAATATACGCGATAATATCCGGTAAAAAGTGTTTTATTTAAAATATGAAAGAAATCAAGAAAAAGTTAATATACACTTTTGTCACCAAAACAATAGAGTCCATTTAATCAAGAAAGAACCGCTTGGCCATGGCTGCTCCAACATGAGCAACGCCGGTATTAAACATGTCGAAGTCCAGCTCGCTGCTCAACCGGTTCACCAACCTGGGAGTTCTGTCTGTAATTGGTACCAACACTAGGAACATGGAGTAAACTGGGATTCCGATAGATTCCAAACGGCTACGAAGGTCGTCGAGGAGACCGAAATCTTAAAAATTAATAAATAATCACTCTTTTTTCTAAAGAATTAATTATTTTACTGTAGGTATGTATACACACGAACAAAAAAAAATAGCCAACTTAAATCGATTTTAATGCAGTTTATTAAATAAGTGAAAAAAACACATTCAAACACCTCCCCGTCCGTAACCGAAATCAACAAACGATCAAACAATTTACATACACTACTAACTCAAGACACCATAAATAGGCCGTCTCAATTTACTATCAGCACCACAGCCTTTATTGATAGGCCGTTGTCGGCTTGAGATATGGTGCTGCAATTTGTACCTACTGCCAATTCTGTAGTTGCTCCGTAGGCGATCAATTAGGCTGTGTCTTAGATTGTCTTGTACGGGGACGATTTGTGAGTTGATGTTGGGTGCTGGGTTATGCGTCTTAGGGATCTGTGAGTAAATGTAATGACGATTCTAACTTGCGTGTCTAATGGATGGACAATTCGGATAAGGTATCAATGAGTATATGGCTGACCCTAATTGCGTATGTTAATACAAAGGTACACGGCTAAGCCTTAGGAAGCACGACAGAATGCCGCGACATTTCAGTAAAGAGGTTAATATGAATTAAGAAGAAAAGATAATTATACGTTTTACATAAAAGAAATAAAAGAAGCAATACCTTCTGAGTTGCTCCATCATCTGACTAAGATGTATTAGATTAAAGTTATTACAATAAAAGCACATAAAGTCTATTACATAATTTCATTTAACCACGAGTGTACCTACTATCTTGACAGCTTTCCATAGTAAATTTCGATGTATGATGCACATACGGACAACAACTAAAATAAAATACTTTTTTGTAATTAGATGTCTTATTGTTAATTGTCTCTAAAAATCTTGTTGTTGTCGAGTTAAAGATGTTTTCTTTTTGTATAATTGGTTCTATGGCTATCCAGAATTCAACATAAGGCTTAGTCACTCTCTGGAGCCAGGCAGGTTGTTACGTTAATATTGATTTCCACTTTAGCTTCACAGGGCTTTAGGTGACCATGGGGAGGGTTCAAGAGAGAGCCTGCCTTCAAAAGACAACTTTATAATCTAGACATTTTACTTACGTACACAGCGCAGAAAAAATTATTGCTTAAAGTTTTTCTCAGTTGTATTTTTGCAATCGTAAATCAAATTCGAAATAAAACATCTTCTTGTTGTCCCTCTCAGCCTACTCTCAGCCTCTGCAACAAATTACTATGATGAAACTTAGCCTACTTTTCTATCGCAAACTAAAAATATTTTAGTTTATAATTTAAGTATAACTTTTTAGATACCTAACTTTACAAAAGATCACAATCCAACAATCTGTCACAACTCTTCCCCATCTTACTCGACGAGCTCGTCAAATCCAATCGGATTACCGTATTACTGCAAATTGCACAAACAATTGATTGCCCATAGATGGGCTAATGTCCCCATATGGCCATTATATTAAATCAAACCGCTCGACGGGCCTAGTACCTGCACAAAGAGCTATTGATTTAGAACCATAAGCTAGACGCTGGTTCTGAACTACATACTTGTTTAGGTAATTATGTCGAGCAGCTTGTTCAGATACTAAGATGAGGTGTTAGTTTTTCATTCAATAAGTCGAAAAATTTCAGCTTGTTAATGATTCAAATGCCAAATTCAAAATATTTTATTCCATCATAATGAGTTAAAAAAATTACACTCGTCGTCTTCTTTATCTTCATTAAATGCGTACTTGTGGACATTTATTACCACATAAAAGCCTTTCTACTTAAGTACAATTATGTAGAATCGTATGGGATCGTACCTATTATAGCAATGCTCTGTTCAATTATTTTATAATGATAGATTTTTTAAACATCATGCCTAGTAAAATTCAATTGGTTTCAAAATTATGATTTTTTATGAATTTTACGAAAAAGTAGGTACTTTCATTTTGGTACAATTAATTTAAATTTTACCCAATGTTTTACCCAACTAAAGTAAAACCGTAAAGAAGGTGGTATGTATGTAGTATGCTTCGACTGGTATGCATTGTTCCTAAAATGATACGTAGAAGTAGACCCTCTTATTTTGACCGCTATAATTATCAGGTTTCCGTGGTTGTGTTCCAGTCAAAGGGAAGGACATCCAGTGCAATCACTGGAACAAGGGCAATTGCAACTGAAACCTACAATCGGAAACACGACATTACCTAGTTGATATAATAATCATAGTGAAATCACCTACGATTAATGAAGTCTAGTGCTGCGGATGTTACTGAAGGGTGTTACGTCGATCGACGTTGCCTGTTCCTTGCTATCATGGATCGACGGTTGCTCGATTGGTGTGGTATCACCCTAACATCAGGTGGGTCGTGCCCATTTGCCAGTTTTATGATATTAGTGGAACAAAAAAGAAACCTTCAAAACTACTTATCATGATTTGTTAAATAAGGCACCCCTGATTGTGGGCTGCATTACATAGGTACTTTGTACACTTTATTGGGTATTTAAATTGAGTTTGATAGATAACTCATAAAGTCAACAACGAGAAAAACATTTTTTTGCCGTAATGTTTTCAAATGAAAGAAGTTACAACGAACATCAAAAAGGACAGAACAAAAATTTAAAAAACGTTTTACAAAACGGTTAGCCATAATTAGACTGCGACATAAACATATATTAAATTACATGTATAAGCAAATTGTTTTACATCTTTTTCTTCAAGTGTACTTTCAAGTTATTTTTATTTTATACTTAATAATTATAAACTCATTTACTTTTGTACAAATACCATCGAGAGAGTATTTTCGAACCACCTCCTTTTAATGTCATCAAAAGACATCTAAAAACTATTCCTAACAGATTCCAAATGCAGCGAGCTTCCACAGCGCAGTGACAGTAATTCAGCAAACAGGAGCGTTGCACGCAAATCCAACGCCGGCATCAGGCCGCGCCGCCGCCCCGGGCTCTCACCTGACTAACTGACTCTAACCAGTTTGCACCGCTTAGCTAGGGTCGGGCAGACGAGTGGATTTGAGGCATTTATATTTTGGTATCCAACAGCATTAGTGACATAAGTACAATGTAAATATTTGAATTGAATTGCATAATTTCGATATTCCACCGGGTGGGTAGTCATTACTTTAAATTAATATACCTTATTCGAAGCCTGAGTAAAATTATTTATTCTTGAAAACCGACAGCATATACAGTTCATAATAAAATAAATGTTATTAAATTTATTAGAAGTAAAAAAGCTGTTATTGAAGTTTGTTCTCTTACATGTTTGCTTATTTTACGGTCTAACAGTTGATGTGTTCTGACTGATCACGATAGAATCAATAATCATCCTGCACAGAACCAGGATATCAGGCTCTCCCAACTAGTGGAGTCCGAAGTTTGTAATACTAAATTGTACCGAGATACCTACCGTGAAAAATAAGTTTGCGTTGTGTTGACTTTAATACATGTTTATATATTTATTTTATTTAAAAAAAAATTACACATGATATTGTACGGGATGGCTTAATGCAACGAGGTGTTCTCCACCATCCAGCCTTTAGATAGTAGAAGAAATGGTAAATAATATTTCGACGTTTTAGTGTAAAAACTTAAAAACACGACGTTCTATTTTACAAAAAAAATTTCATGTAAAGGTCATTAGCTAATGCAGTTTCAATAATATTACCTTACATCCATAGCAATATTATATTACACTCTCAATAGAACAAAAATTAAAAGGATTTTAAATCATTAATTTTTAAATATTTTATACGTTTTTCTATAATATACATTCATGAACTGTCACCGCTAATGATTTAGAAAACGGCTCGTCTGCGTCGCCCCTAATCCAGCAGAAGCGGTGTGATCCCGAACACAAACTTTGTTTTGTCGTGCTTGCTCTGCGGTTCACTTACCTACCGTTTCGTGTAAACTATTCTATAATGGATTTTGATCATTTTCTGCATTTATTCAGGAAACTGTCGGTTTTGTTTAGATAATGCGTTTAGGAATATTTTTAGTGAGCAGTAACAGATATTTACCGAATGAAAATATATGATTAAATAGTCTTGAATCTATTTAATTGGCAAACGGTGGTAGTGGGAAGTAGCCGTGCCTTATAAGCCGGAGGTCCTAGGGTCAAATCCTGGTCGAGACATTCATTTGTGTGATCAACAAAGATGTTTGTTCTCGGGTCGTGGTTGTTTATACTTATATATGTATGTTTATTCTGGGTTCCCCCCCAGTTCGCTATATGGTAACCCATAACACAAGCTTTGCTTACTTCGGGGCAAAACAGTTGGAGTGTTTGTCTAAGAATTTATTTGATTTATTATTTTAGAACTGTTACAGTGCTTTGGAAAAAGCTGAATGCTTTTAAAACTCGAATTAGTGAATAAAGGAACATTTTCGTCTTTTTTGCACTATTATAAATGTATAATATTTATAAAATGAGGAGCAATTTCGTCACCATTTTCCATGACATTCACAAGACTCTCAAAAATACACCCCACATTCCTAAAATGTCACATAATACCAAATCAAGTAAACCGGTGCGTACAAATAATCCGTACCCTTTTAGCTAAATACCACTAGAAAATTGTCCTTTCCTACAGAACGGTAATGCTTCGAAGACGTAACATAAAAATGGTGCAAATGGTATGACGCTACACCTGAAGATTGAGCGTGGTTAATGCAGCGAAAGTAAGGTGTCACGCACCATTGCACTTGGTTGGGTTATATTGTCCATGGGAAGTGACCGCTTCATGGCAGGTCGCAAGGAACGTGGTTTGTTTGTTTGACTGAGAACGAACTGAAAATTATGTAATGGTCATTGCTTTTGTCAAAGTTAGGTTATTGCAAGTGTAAGAAATAACGATTCTGTAAAGTCCTGGTGGTCATTCGCTCTGCTACTTTAGTTTCCAGTTTCGCTTGTACAAAAATTCAAACCTTCTTTAATATTCCATTTGAATACACATTTTTCAAACTTTTTAACTCATATAAATGACAAATCAAAGGAAGTAATTTAATTGAAATTCTTATTTTTATTTTCTAAGGTAAGTAATGTAAGGATCACGCATTTTAAGGTTGATAACAAATAATAAGCAGTAAACAGCTTAATCGTTAAAATATTCAATTCTTATATTTGTAGAGAATTCAAAATATAATTATATGTTGAATTCATGCTTTTATCTTGTTGTAATAATGAAGTAGGCATTCAAGTGATTCTAAAAGGCAAAGGCGTCGATATGACAAAATTTGGCTCTAAAAATCAATTATTTCTATACTTTGTCTTTAATTTAAAGAACCTGCATTTCTAAAGAATAAGCCTTCAATTATAATTAACACGTTGACTGCCATAACTAAGAACTAAGCTAACCTGTCTAAACTGCCTCTCGCCGGTTGTAAACTAGTTCAAACCGGTTTGAGCCGGCGTGCTCCGGTGTGAAAACTTTGTTTAGTCACTTGCATAGGTTAATACTAATTTAAGTTAATTAAGGATGGATTTCAATGCTTACTAGGGAGTAGGTGATATTAACCTGACTCCGAAAGTGTAGTAGTACATAACAATGGCTTCAACGATTTTTGAAAATGTTAAGTTTATGTGTGTCCTGGAATTCAACAAATGATTGAAGAGGACTCTCTTGGATAGCCGCGGCGTCCCTTGCTTTCATCTTCGAATTTCATCACATAAGATGGAAAACAAATTCCAATTTTATTTATTAAGCTATAATAGCGAGCAATATATGTCTATGGTGTTTTGAATTGCAAAAGCCCCCCTTTTTACAACGATTTACAATATAACCGGGGATAATATTTTATGTTATATAATTTAAACAAGCACTAAAACAATTCATTTAAGTCCAAGTCATTTTACGAAATTCTCTTAATCGTCTCAAAATTTGATTTATAAATCACCTTTCCCACATCAAACAATGAGTTCGTAAAGCAATAGCGGGCAAGAAGGCTTCATTTATCATTTCATTGTAGCGGTGCGGTGACGCGCCTCACTTGTGTTGTGGATTTGTTGACAGGGATCAAGAGCGGAGTGGCTGCTGGACACCGGGGGATTATTCTGGATATGATCTATTTGGCTGGATGATTTGAATTTTATTTCACCATGTGTTCCTAATAAAGTTACTAGCGCTGCGTGGCTTGGCTACTAAATTGGTATAATACTATTTAGTACTGATAAGTATAAAACTTGTACAGCAATTGACAAGGTTAATTATTTATGTTTATTTGAACAGGTGTTTTAAAACAATAATGTGTACTAAATTTATGATTTCTTGTTCTAATATCAAAGTCAAGGAAAACTTGATACGAGTATTCATTTGGGGCAATTCATGTACCAATTATTAAACGGAATTTGTAAAATAATAATAATAATACTTTTGAATGCACACCTTACAAATACGACAAATTGGATAAGCAGAAAATACTGAAACTGCTGAATTTTTTCGCAAAATTTGTTTTTTAATTGTCACAATCCATTATTATTATTTTTTATTAGTGAATGATAAGAATTGTTGTATGTTAACTTAATAATAATTCGGGTCTATCTTAATAACAATAAATTTATTGCATGATAATTGGTATGTATATTATTTTTAAAAGTGAGTTATTTTTCATATTAAATTTTTATTTTAATAGATTTTATATTTAAATAAATATAAATTTTATACATATTTTGGTATCTCAATAAAGTTTAAAATAGGTTACTCGCTTTAAAATTTCACATTGAAAAATTAATTTAAAGTTACATTAAATAAAAAATTATCAAACAGTGTTTCGTAATAAGGCCGTAGTTTCTAAGTGTAGTGAACAATCGTAAATGAATGAATGAATGAAAGACAAAGGCCCAGTTCCTTTGTGCTAATGAAGAATGGTGACCCCTACGTCATGTCACGTTAGTGTTCCCAACATAAGATTAATTTAAGGACAGAATTGTGAAGTGAGTGTTGTATTTTTTTAATTTTGTTTTGTCCCGTTTCTAATAATAAAACAGTTATTCTAATTTGTGAAATATTTTGAGAAATAAAAAAAGCTAATATTGTTAAAAGTACCAAAGCATCATAGTATCTCATTTCGATGAGACCTATGAATTAAATATTTAATACCTGAGACAAAAATAATATATTATCTGTAATACTGCGCTAAAAAGATACTGCCTAAACTAAATAAATGTTTTCATAAAACAAGACTCTTACATTATCTAACCAAACCAAAAAAACCTTTTTGTCGCAGATTTGCTCCCAGCTTATCACAACTGACGTTGACAACCGGGGTCCGCGGCTGTCAACGTGTTAACGTCTTAAAAACGTCAGCAAATGGCCTCCCCGGATTAGAAGGTTGACATCTGACAGTTGATGACAGCCGGACTGGCGGGAAAGACGAGATATTTTCCGCGGGAAAGCTGTTTTGGTAAAAAGGCATCGGAGTGAATGAAGATTAAATGTTGGTAGTATTTACAGGTACTAAAACTTAGCACATAGGTATAAAAGTTATACATTTGTCTGGAAAGGGACGCAATATTAGTTTTTTATTATCATAATTTAATGTAGAAGTTGTTGTACCTAGTCTGCGTATCCTCTTCTTCTTCTTTAGGTGCCGCTCCATTACTAGAGTTTGGCCATCAATTTGGTATACTTGTACATGTCCGTTCGAGCGGAGCAGTTCTTCTACGCTCGCGATTCCAGTCCACACCCATACTTGTTCTAAATCGTATCATAGTATCAACATGTTACGTACGAGTCCTGGCCGGGACATTCATTTATGTGATGAACACAGATTTATTCTCCGGTCATGTTTGTTTATACTTATGTATGTTTATTCTGGGTTCCCCTCACAGCCCTACACCTCGCTGTATGGCCATCCAAAATACAAGCTCTGCTTACTTTGGGGCCATAATATACTCGTAGTTGGTGTGTGTGTCTTAGTTTTTAAAAACGCTGTTGCGAATATGTGTAGCAATTTTTTTAAATCATATGAAATTCAAATTCTAACTTGCAAACGGAGTTGCATAAGATATACATCTTATGGATTCCTGGCAGACCTCAGATTAACCACCCAAGGTGACCTTAAAACGTTAAGGGAAATAAAGTAATTCAATTTGTAGATTTTTTCTTAGTTCATTGCCGATCCGTCCCACAGCTTTAGTGGAAGCGGAGCAATAGAATTCCTCGCTTTACCTAACTACGGTGGATACTCCTCGTGATTGTGACCAACTAGGTTTGTAATTTGAACTGTATTATATGAACGATTGAATGTACATTTTCATCGTAATTGGAAACTACTAATCATTATTTGACAATTAATGACGTATCGTTAGAAGAGACGTGGTTAGTCGGCGAGTCTGGAAGCATTCTGGAAAAAGTAATTAGTGTGGGATAAAAAAAAGTTGGGTGGTGTTGTGTTGGGTATCAAATGAAACACTGAGCAATATTTCATATAGGTATTTTTCATTTATTATAATACATTGGTCGCGGAACTTGCCAAGATTCTTGTAGCAGGCAGGGTGCGAATCACCTTATCAATAATTTAGCTATCAAATTTCATACATATTTAAAAATTACAACAAAAACACTTTTGTTAAATAAACTGTGTCTTAAAATCTTTTACCGTCATAAAGATAGACTAATACAATAAAAATAAATCAAGGAAACAACTTCCAAAATTACTTTCTTTTCAACCCATTAATTCACCTTATAAAGACTTGGATTTTAACTAAACTTCATTCTTCATATGAACATAATCCAGCCGTTATCTAAACATGAGGTGCTCGAGAGACATACCCGCCACCTGGGACCGAATTAACCAAGGCATGTTTATGGCGCGAAACGCTGTGTAATGATGGCGTGGAATATGGCGTAATGTTACTGTATAGGCCATACTATACCGGTGAAGGCCACATTGCCGCTGAGCGCGTTTATGGCCGGCGCAATGGCGTGGTAATTATGAACGATTATTGTTTTCAAAGTTATGGGGTTTGCCGAGATTTGAGTTCGTTGAGGGTTCAAATACAACGTACATATTTAGTTTCTAATGCCTTTAAAATTAGTTTTTTCTAGGCATTCGTTCTCGATTACAAAATAATATGTTATTTATGAAAGCATTATTTGTTTTGTTCAAGACAAAAAATCCACAATTTTAGGTACAGGCTAAACAGATTCCGCTCTATACCACTACACCACTCTTTGGCGACCGATTGTGTAGTGGTAAGTAGCCTTGCCTCATACGCCGAAGGTCCCAAGTTCGAGTCCTGGCTGGGGCATTCATTTGTGTGATGAACACAGATGTTTGTTCTCGGGTCATGGTTGTTTGTATTTATATATGCATGTTTAATCTGGGTTCCCCCCAGTTCGCTGTACGGTCATCCATAACACAAGCTCTGCTTACTTGGGGCCATACAGTTGGTGTGTTTGTCTGGGGATTTATTATTTATTACTATTATTATTATTACATTCAAACATTATGGGATGCAGTCACTTTCAGATCGCATTCTAACTGGCGCTATTGATAGTAATGATCTATTAAACAAGGTTTATTAGCCACACATAAACTACACAGATCACACAACCTAAAATTGTTTTACGTAAAACTTGCCAAAACGAATTTGAGATATTATTGACCAATTCGAGGACTGTGCACTGCCTTTATCAGGGGGTAACACCTAACTCGGGTGAACTTAGCATTGTGTCCGATAAAATCAGTAGGTTTTAAATTAAATTTAAAAAAAACAATTGACTACTGTAACAATTTAGTATCGTTAATCTTTTTTATTAAAACATAAATTTTTAACCTTTACGTTATTATTTTTTGTGATAATTGAGAGCGCATTTAACTAACATATTATGCTAAATATTGTAAAGTAAGTATTAATGTAAGCCCTTGTTGGAGGATGTAATAAATAAAATAAAATCATTTTTATTTCCCAGTACAAATCAATATAATAGGTCTTTACCTATGAAACTGCCGTTTTGCCGTACTGGCCATTTCAAATGAAAATATTTTTTTTTTGACTGATAATTCTAATTTCAAATTAATTTTATTTGACAAACATGGAATTCTTTTTCTAAAATCGTCATTTGTTTAATAGTTAGTGTTTTGTTTTCAACGCATTCGAACATTTTTCGTCATCATGGATAAGTTAAAAATTCGAGTAATTATGGAGTATGAGTACCGTCGTGGCAGCAAAGCGGCACAAGCGGCACGTAACATCAACGACGTTTACGGAGCGAACACTACAAACGAACGCACCACCCGTTTTTGGTTTACCCGCTTCCGTTCTGGAAATTTTGACCTGAAAAATGAACCCCGTGGTCGTCCGAAATCTTTGGTCGACCATGACGAATTAAAGGCAATTGTGGAAGCTGATGAAACTCAATCCACGGCTGAATTAGCAGCAGCTTTCGACGTTAGCATCAAAACAATATTGGTCCATCTGCGTCAAATTGGCAAGGTAAAAAAGCTTGACAAATGGGTACCCCACGAACTCAATGACCGCCAGCGCGAAGTACGCGTGGAGACGTGCCTTGCACTGCTCAGCAGGCATACAAATGAAGGAATTCTGAACCGCATTGTTACTTGTGACGAAAAATGGATCCTGTTTGACAATCGTAAGCGCTCAGCAAGTTGGTTGGACCCTGGTTCAGCACCTTACCCCTAGACTTAAAACTTACCCCTAGAAAAGTGATAGTCACTGTTTGGTGGTCTAACGCGGGTGTAATTCATCACAGCTTCTTGCCAAACGGGACAAGCATTACTGCAGATGTGTACTGTGAAGAACTGAACACAATGATGGAGAAGCTCGCACGTCTCCAACCAGCTTTGGTCAATCGTTCGGCTCCACTGCTCCTGCACGACAACGCACGACCTCATACTGCACAGCAGACGGTCTCCAAGCTACAAGAGTTGGGGTTGGAAGTTCTCTGTCATCCGCCGTACTCACCAGACCTTGCGCCTACAGACTTCTACTTTTTCCAGAATTTGGATAACTTCTTGGCGGGAAAAAAATGCAATACCCGAGAGGCAGTACAAAATGCCTTTGAAGAATTTGTTGCCTCCCGTCCAGCTGATTTCTTCAAGAAAGGCATCAATAAGCTACCAATGCGTTGGCAAAGATGCATTGATTGCATGGGTGATTATTTTGATTAATAGAAATAAAAAATATATAAAAAAAATACGCTTCATTTATTTCGTGAAAAACAGCAATTTCATAGGTAAAGACCTAATAGTCCTCATCGTAGCACTGAAATCGGAGCAAAAAGTTTTATCTACACTCAGCATGTGTTGGTCACTCATCACCTTCAACTTTCCTTGCAACTCCAACTTTCCAACCTTGAAGCTTAGATTAATACCACATGGCCGGGAGCAGTTTATTAAGTATATGAACATATTATTTAAGTAGAAAAAGATTAATATAAAATTAAATTACGTTAATTAAGGAATATTTAAATTAGTCAGTCAATTTTTTTCATTGCAACGTAAATATATATATTTTTAGCTAGTAAAATTAGTAGTAAATAAGTTTGTTAACTTTGTGATTGCCAGAAAATTAGCGCAAGATCCTGACCTGCCGATAAGTTGCATCCGTCCGTGCCCATAGACATAATTTATAGTACATGGTTACATGATGCTTACAGGCAGTGGCATTTTTTAGTGTTCATTCACTCAGCTATCATTGTTTTTACAGAATAAATTACATATAAATAACCTTAACTATATAGCTACTAAAGCGTTCACCCCCCAATCTTCGAACCACTCCAAGTGGTCAGCACAACTATTGCCATGTAAATCACCTCCTCGAGCAGAGCTTATCAATTTATACGCCATGTATTGGAACTTGCTGCCTCCATGCATGGACCAGACAAACTGCCCAAGTTTCACGATAAATTAAAACAAGGGAGATATTTACTGCACTCACTAATAGCTATTCGATAATTTATGGAGCTCTGTAATTGATATTCAATTTTGAGAAGTTTATTTTTGGGTGTTTTGCTCCTATTGCTTGTTGAAATTAATTTCGATTTAGGTATTTTACTGCAAATATTATGAAGGCAGGTATAATTTATTTTTAGTTTTGAATAGTTCCAATGTTACAATGAAAAGGGTCCCATTTTGATGAGCTCGTCTAATCACAAGCTTATTAAAGCAATTTACATGAAAGCCACAAAACGATAATAGTACCTATATTTTTTCCTTGTCCCAGAATCTCAAATACCCCATTCTATTAAACCTCGACCACTAAAACTGACCTAAAATCAATCGTCGATAAGTAACCAAGTTACTAATCAAGTTAAGTTTTACACAAACTGATTAACCCTCCGGCGGCGATGCAATAAGGTCTCCGGGACCGCAAGACGGACGACGACACGGCCTTTGTAATCCGAGGCGATGTTCGCATGCTGCTGGTGTCAGCATGTATTGATGGGTTAAACGTGATATTGGAGCCTGGAAGCGGCTAGTGGCGCATTGGGGATGTTTTCTGTTTCAAAGAAAGCTGCAATTTAAAGAGTAAATATACAGAATCGTTAGTTTAAATGTAAGTTTTTATAATCTCCTTTTAGTTTCATTTTTCAGATTTGCACAATTTGATATGAAACATATACAGATCAGTTGTACGTCGGAAAATAATTATTTTGTTTATTTATTCAAAAGTAAAACAAGCAGTTTGTTTAGCCTATTAAGAGTAAATGCAATACCATTTACTCATCAAAGCGGAAAGTTTTTCAGCGTTACATAATTAAAGTTGATCAGTGGATCTGGATACCATAGTTCTCTTAGCGTCTAAATAGTAACTAAATATTTTTTATAACAAAAAATTATTTTAAGTAAAATACTTCCGTTCCCTTAGATGTAGATCTTCGTCCATGAGAAATAGCTGGGAGGGGATGGCCAGGTGATGGGACCGTTAAGCAAGCCTAACCCGATTAATTGTGGGCGTACACAACCATAGGGAGCGGCCAGAGATTGAGCACCTCTCCAATTTGTAGGATTATACCTTTATTAAGAACCTAAGAGGTTATTATTTAGATGAATTGACAGGAGACTTAGCCATGTCGTAATGAAGGGCACCGGTTTGGGATGAGTCAGTTAGCTTAATTAGATCTGATGTTTTAGGGTCAATGTTTACTTAACGCTTGTAATGTAAATGTAATTTGATTATTGATTAATGTATCTGACAAAGATGGTCTTTAAACGTATATTTAGCAGTTGGGATACGAACAAGCAAGGTTCCGAAGTAATCGAGCCTTAAATTTGATACCTGTTAAATCTAAGGCTAGTATCTGATAAGCAAATGCATTTAATATTTTCTCAGTACAGGAAAATATAACAAGATTTGTTTCTAGTTTTTTAGTCTAAATAAAATGGCGGAATTCGGAAAATTCTCTGGCTTGATTATTTACAATCCTAATTCACCTTCAGACGGGTTTACACGCCACTCTGAGTAACTGCATAAAGTAAAAGCAAAAGGAAGGATATTACGTAAATGAGATAAAATATTTCTGAAATTACTTTTTCTGCTTTCTCCTTAACCGGAAATATCTTCATGTCTTGGCAACCCATTCAAACTTTGCATACGTCTTATACAAATCATGAGGCTACATTTGCAGCCGGAGCCCACAGGATGTTTGAAGAAATGATGATGATGAGAGAAACCATAATAAACATACATAGGTTCCAGGTTCGAGTCCTGGCCGGGGCATTCATTTGTGTGATGAACACAGGTGTTTTTTCTCGGATCATGGTTGTTTGTATTTATATATGTATGCTCATTCTGGGTTCTCCCCAGTTTGCTATATGGTCATCCATAATACAAGCTCTGCTTACTTTGGGGCCATACAGTTGGTGTGTTTGTCTGGGGATTTATTATTATTATATAAATTCAAACAACCATGAACCGAGAACAAACATCTGTGTTCATCACAAAAATAAATTTGGGCATTTCAGGACTAATCCCTGCGTATGAGGCAGAGCTACTTAATACCTACTACGCCAATATATTGACTAACTCATACCCCTATTATACATGCAACAAATTATTCAACAAAAGCTTTTGAATAAAAAATTATTTTTTTGTAAAACATAGTAATCGACGCAAGAAATGTAAAAAGCTTCATAAAAATAAATAGCCAAAGCTATCGAAGCCTTCAAAAATGTTGACAAACATATCAAAAGGTATGAAACTAGTTCGAGCTGACGCGGCCGGTTCCCGCGCAGATTGCGATGTCAGATCCCTGTGATGGAATGTAGTAGTCGGCGCTATTCACGCAAGGTAGCCAGCGGGTACAGTGGCACGGAGGTGGAATGGATTCGTTTGTTTAAATAACAGTAAATCTATAATAATACTTAAGTATTTTCGGATAGATGGGATTCCCCTCTTTTTCAAAGGTGGATGGCGATGCACAAACCGCATATTTGGCATCGCCGGTAACGTTTTACTAACACTAGTATATAAGTTATTTTCATACGTACTTACTAACATACTATTTTGATAGTGAGGGGTTTTAATTCTAAGATTAATTCTAAGATTAAAAATAAATTCTTTTTTCAACATTAGATGGCGCTGATCAAAACTCAAGAGTCAAAAACTGAGTGACTGCGTGAGTGATAGCCAAAAAAAATATGCGCCCGAAAGGGCTTCTTTTGTCACAATCATTTGTCATTGGTTCTTGCTATGTGTACGGTGCAAGGTGAAGGCGCCACAGGTCTCAATTTCAGTAAACTTACGTAAAGAAAAAAAAACATGTACAACAAAATAACTTACCTACCTACCTCAAGGAACACTATATTATTAATCTTTTATAAGATGCGTGTGTGTGACTGAAAATAAATATATGATAAATATGTATCAGGTTAAATATATATACTTATCATAATATAAACATACGATCAGTCAACGAACAAAGAGATTGACATTCACTCTTGAGTTTTGTTCAAAGCCATCTAGTTCCGAATGAAATATCTCTAAAAAAAATGTTAAATACTAATACGGAAGTTATATGACATTATTAAATTTTATTATGTCTATTCTATATTAGTCTATGCTACCTGAAATAAATGGATTTATTATTATAATTATTACTATTATTATTTAATACAGGTGCATTGACGAATACAATTAAGTTCTTATTTTGTCATTATCAACTAACCACACAACTGATATTTTAATCTTTTAGGATGACCATTATTAAAATATCCAATTTTGCCCGCTATAAAAAGACGTCCGCGTGGTTGTGTGCCGCTCAAAGGAAAGGACCAGCCAGCGTCATTTCTGGAACAAAGGCAATTTCATTTCATTTTTGTTTAATGAAGAAAGCAATCTTCAGATTCGACTAGTGACTTGTTCTACGAACTAAGCAAGAAGGTACTGCAACGTTTGCTTGTGCCGTATTTAATAAAAGAGGTTATTGCACAAACAAACTTGCCGACATTTATGACTGGCAACTTATAAGTCTGTCATTATTTTATTTTATTTGTAAAATGTAAAATATATAGAATATGGATGATTGTTCCATGGCATTCTATTGCGGGCTTCGTCCCCAAAATAGTCTAAGAATTATTCTTGTATGTTATTATAAAATAGATTCATCATAAATAAAAGCAATTTAAAGTTATATGTGTTTTTCCTGTGTTGATTAGGAAGACCTCCCTAGGTTAGATTAGGTCCATCTAGGGTCCCGGACCGCTAGAGTACTTACCAATTTCTTAACCTTTATTTCTGCATTTGGTTTTCTTGCAATAAAGCAAAAAAATTGAAACGACGTATTTTAATACCAATAAACCTGAGTGACATACGTGGTATTAAACCTGTGTTTACTTGTACAACCTGTTGACGAATCCATCTCCATACCACGTAGCCGGTCAGGGCTCGGCTATCAAAAAATCGTAATTGATTTTTTCACAGGCGATGCGTCAAGCCACGACGCAAATGGCTTACGTCGACCATATTGAATTAGTGCGTGGACAACGACGATGTTCACGCGCACAGAATGACATGGAGCGGTCGTTTGACTTAAAAAATGATTCACGCTCACACTACTCCCTGGCAAAAACCAACAAATATTTTATTAGTTTTAATCCTTTTATGAGGTGTTATATGATCACGCTCAATTTATATCAACGTTTAATATAATATAGAAAGAGGATGTACCTTGTTTGGATATATATACTTTTTATACTGGATATATAATTATTATTCAGTAGTGACATCTAAAACGTTCACCTCACTCACCATTTGGGCTGAAAATAATTGCCTGAATAACAAAGCATACAAATTGAAAAAGTTATATAGTATACTTTGATTTAGCAGTGATTCAGATTATTTATATCTACTTATAAGCATGCCCTAAACTTGTTTTAGCCAGAATTGGATATTTAAAGATCGGAATATAGTTAGTTACGTCGCCAGTTGCGCCACCCAGGCAGCCTACAGTGATAACATTATCAACATAAAACGCTGAATTGCAGAAATTACACCTGCACTTGTTGGTTACATAGAATTTAAGATAAGATTTAAATTAGCTATTAAGAGCAGTCTTGTATGTTAAATCGTTGAATAATGACTTATTTAAATAAAATATATTTTTTCCACCTCGCATAATTCGCGAGTAAAAGTAGATAGGCAGTTTGTTTATCGTGTGTTACGCATACTTATTTGATTATTATTCAACTTCGCAAGAAATTAAGACCATAAATATTTATTAGTAAGGCGCTCCACAGATGTATTGTTCTATATTGAGCCTCAGTCATAAAATTAATTAAAAAACACTTCGCGTGGCGATTCCCGCCAAATTGACGGGAGTCTCGCGACGTCACTAATGGACCGTCACTGTCACTTTTTTTCACTAATGACGTTAGTGAAAAAGAAAACAAGTTTTTGGACGTATTTTAACGTTAATCCGATTAACGGTTTTTATTTAGTCGTAAAAGAACAATTTGTAAATTAAGCGTTACTAATGGGGTCATAATTTTTATCAACGCATATTCGCTCTAAAGACTGCGTATTGTTGATAATGTTTTGAACAAATCTCCTTAGTATAAATGATTATTACAACTCACCACCGATTAGTTATGTCATTGAGTCATGATTTTCATAAATTAATTGCAAAATAAACATCTCATTTGAAAAAAAAAAGAATATGTAATTGACAATTAAATTTTGGTCCATCTTTTTAATATTAATAGTGTTTCTCATCATGCAAGGTATTAGGTGTTTGAAACGATCATAGTTGAATGGTTTCTGTTATAGATTCACAAATAGCAGCCATAAATATTCTGTAATAGCAATATAAAAGTATACGTTACACTATTTTAAATTTCAAAAACAGGTTTGTATACCTCTTGCAGTAGATATATCTGTATTTAAGAATGTATTATCTAAGTAAGTATAGTAATTGCTATCCAGAAAGACGCGCCCTAGTACGTTTTGTTTTGTGGGGCGCGTCTTATTGAATGACACTAACCATAATCGACGTCGTATGTATCTATGTATGGACTACAATTTAAATACTATCTAACAAAATCAATAAATGGAAACAAATTTACTCTGACGTGATTTTTTTAAACAAAAATATAAACAACAACGTAACGACACCCCATTCTGTAGTAGTTGATACAATATTTGCAGAATCGCTGGCCTGATTAAATATAGGTACTCTCTAAACGCCCTAATTGCACTCACAAGCATTCACTTAGGTGTAAATCCAGAGTGTAACCCGGTTCCCGTCAAAACTAACCCGAACTTTAATTAGAACCAGTGCGAGTGTCCCCTGCAAGTTTACAATGAACAGCTTGTACTGCCCCGTAGATACTCGACGGTCGATACACTGCGCGGTAAAAATATGTAGACGTGTTGGTTTGAAAAAAGAACTGTAGTAAAGAAATTGGCGGCATCAATAACGTATTATGCTACATAGAGTTACCAAAAATTGTTCGCTTATAGTCGCAATTAAATTATATTTTTCATTATTATATTTATGGTAAGAGGTATGTACTGTGCGGGGTGAAGGGGCGTAGCGGAACTAGCTGTAATAATAAAAATATTGTTTAATAGAAATTATTTTGATATTTATTAATTCATTTCATAACTTATTTGTACGCATCGACCGGACACCGGAACGGTCCGTAAAACGACTGACTGTAATTATTATTATTACGTTTTTTAAATATGGTGACGAAAAAAAATTATTATTAATTTATATATAACCTCTCAACTGGCAGAGCAATAAATGTCATTTTAGCTAAACTGGCAGGCTGCTTCTGAGGTGTCGGCCACGCGCAGGCTCGGGTTACATTATTTATAGTTTCTGGGCAAATATAAATAATACCATACTTGTAACTTACACCGGAGCGTTCGTCATGAATTAAGCTAACTGTTTGTTTAATAGCTGCAACGGTTAAGTGTATGATTTTGTTTCTAGTTCAAGGTGAATGTAGAGCTAACGATTTTTCCCAGTTTCTTGTATCTAAATTCAAAGAATGAAGAAATACAACACTATAGTACAACAGTTTTTATTTTATTTATAACAAATAACATTACTTTAACTTATTCCATCAAAAAAAAGGCCTCTCAGAAAAAAATTTTTACACACTGATCCTTAGAAACAAGGCGCGCCAAAAACCACGGATGGACGCCTGTTTTCTAATTATGTTTTGACTGACACAGTTATAAATTATGCTCAGCTTGAAAACATTCGTTTGTTTGTTGATTTAGAAATTATGAGACCAATCTGTTTGCAACAATTAGTTTTACTAACTTAGGGTTACAACACAGTTATGTTCTAGTATTTATACCAAGTGCCTTATTTACTGTTTGGAATATTTACATATCAAACCACACTTCTGAGCAACTTTTCCAAAGACACCATTTAGCAAAGATAATTATTCAACTCATCATACAAAATTGTCTGCTGATGGCGTAGAGTTTGTATGAAAGATCGGTTTTTTATTTTCTATATGGTGTCTTTTGGCACCTAAAAATTGAACACCAATTTGCTGAACGATAAAAAAAATCAACCGGTATAAAGTGGTTCTTAATTGAATTGAATTTAAGATGCATTAAAGTGTAGGTACAATGTTCCAATATAAATTTATATTGAATGCTTTTATTCACTACACAAAAGAAATTTCTTGATTTAATTCACCTTTACCCCACATCCGTGCCGCGGCCTGTACCGCCGCCTGGTCCACGCCGCATGTCCGCAGACAACAAACTCCCCGCGTTATGATGCACTCTGTATCGGCTACGTAATTAGCAAACTGACACTGTCCCCGTGATAAGATTACTTGTGTCATGTAAGTGGGGGTGGGTGGTTGACTTTGGGACTCGTTTTGTTTGTTCAGAGAAAGTTAGGAAAAATAAATGGGCGTCTATGCATGCTCTCAGCGATAGGTTTGAATATCCCGAGACAAACACAAAAACTGTATGCCCCACAGTAAGCAGAGCGTATGTTATGTATGACCATACAGCGAACTGGGGGGGGGGGGGAAACCCAAATAAATATACTTTATATAAATATCAAGAACAAACATCTGTGTTCTGACACAAATGAATGCCCCGACCAGGACTCGAACTTGGGACCTCCGGCGTATGTGTGTGTATGTTTACTTAGGGTTAGGGTTTTTATAAAGGCCTATTTTATACAGAAACAGCCTATAGTTAAAGTTTATAATATTAACTAAAGCCTTAATAAAATACTTGCGGTTAATAAAGTTTAAAAGAGCTTACTTTACTAGAGGGTTTACTTTTACCTTTATTAAATAATGTATTTTAACAAAATGCAAATATTACGTAATATAATTGTTTTAAGACATTTCCCAAAAAAATAAATTCATGATTAAGAAAAAAAAGGTCTATAACCTAAAAAAATGCTGTGATGCCAGTCACCCCAAGCGCTTCATTGCTGGACAAAGTATAAATTCATCATATTATTATGTAGCATATTAAAACGGTAGCGAGTTGTGACGTCACAGCATGTAAAGCACATGCGTTTACATGCATACTGTCATAATAAGCATTGTTATGTTTAATGTCAGTAAGCAAATAATATTTAAAAAAAATTACGTATTTCATAGGAACATTTTCCTTTCTTTTTAAAATTTTCTAAATAAAAATAGTTTTAGTACTAAATTTGTCCCAAAACTTTATTTTTCAAAAAATGTTTTGGGATAAAATAACTTGTGTTTTTTACATCCATTACAAAAGCTTGCATTTGCAAATGTTGTCAAATACCCAAAATGTGGACTGTATAGGTTTATTTTTCTGGGATAACTCGGTTTCCGTTCTGAATGAAATTAAATGAAATGAACGTCATTTATTGGAGCATATAGAGAAAGAGATTACATTTGAAGAAAAGTATTTTGTAAGATTTTGTTAAAATTGAATCGTAATATTCTAAATCCATGCCACCAATTGGGCACCACTCAGCTTTGTAGCCAAAGCATCGCCTGGATGCCATGACGCTGTTTCCAGTGGCACAATGGGTGCCATAGTATTTAGTGAGGATAGCAAGTTACGTTACGAATTAATAAATAAAGGGTTAAAAATTGTCTTGAAACTATGTTACTTTATTATCCTAGTACACTTCATTAATACATAATAATATTCAGATTTCGTTAAAATTTTAAAATAAATAAACAAACGAACAAAAACATAACAATAATAAACTGTGGCAATGTCATTCAGAGAGGGCTATATAAAATATAAACTGTCAAAAAACAAACTTTCTTAAAAATTATAACGTATTATCCTAGCACACTTCGATAACAATATTAAAATTTCGTCAATAATTTAAAATAAATGAATAAACAGGCAAAAGATGAAAATTGAATGTCATTTGGTATATAATAAAATATAAATACACAGTACATAATGTAAATTATATACTAATAATTAGTAAAGTACTCGGAGATACATAGAGTCTTTAGCACGAGAAACTCACAACCATAATCACAAAACGAAACACAACCTCTACAAGAGACACATACCACAATACGAATAGTGAATATTTTGGGGACTAACTAAGGGGCTAAATATCTTTTTCCCTGAGGGTCTCGGGACGGGATATTTATGAAAAAACCGGTCATCGTGTAAAAGCTGTGAAACAATAAATAATAAATTATATGTCATATGTCAAGCAGTAAGTGCCGAAAATTTCTATTTGTTAAAATGCAAATAATATTCGTCAATAAAAATAAATTTAATATAGACCTAGAACGACTTCCTATGCTGGAGAGACTTGTGTGTATAGCAGAAATTTCTTTAGAGAGCGTTTAAAAATGTTTAATGTTACTCGTATGATTTCCTGAAAAGTCTTCCGAACGTTCTTCTCAATGAAACAGAATTATTATAAAAGAGCATAATATTTAAAAATAAAACATGTTATGGCTTATCCATTAGTATGGTTATGTTTGAGTTTAACTGAGGTTATGGCAGCCATAATTAAAGAATAATCTTCTAACCTAGCAATTGAAGCGCAGTTTAAATTAGAATAACAGCAATAACTCAATTAGCCGGCGCCTCAAATCGCAGCGCGCGCGTTATTGTGCCCAGCGGCTATAAATTGACAAAGTGTCCAACTTTACTGAACACCGAATAAGTTTGGGCTTCCGGTCAGTGCGCGAAACATGGGGGAACATACGGGAGCTGGATCGGTGCGGTTAAGAACCGGTCTTCTTGAAGGATCACTCAGTTTCTGTGAGACAAAAGTACAAAAATACGAGTGTCCTTTTCGTTGTAATAAGAAAATGCATTTGTATGAGATGTAATACACAGGGAAAATGTAATTTGCTAGCTTTTGCTCTGGAAAACAGAGTATACAACATTTTTTGAGGTTTGAGGTATCTTAGAAAAAAAAATCAAACAGTTTTGATGATGTGATTTTAAAAAAAAACCGCTTTATTAACATTTAATAACTTAACGTGCTCGGAAATTAGAAAGTCATCTCAATTTTGTGTTTAATACGTCTACAACTATTATATTAGCCAAAACCTAAAATAGAAAAACACTTGCGTTATCGTTCTTTCTTAGAAATTTAATTTTAAATTATTGTTGATCACATCAATCCATTACAAACATATTCGTGACCTATTACAAAGTACAAAGTACACTTAAACGTCTGCACTCAGAGAGAACAATATGTATAACAATAGTTGCTCTTAATTATAGATTTCGCTCAGCAAATGTAGGCTTAGATGAAATATACACAAAGTATGAATTCACCAAGCAAAGTTTACAGGTTTATGTAAGATAGCCAATTTTTTTTATTTGAAGCAGATTGTATAAAATACGATTTTTTATTTACTGTCCTTATTAAAATTAGATGGATTTTACTCATTATATTCCTGCATTTAAATATAAATTATACGGTGCATGTTTTCAATCTACAACCAAGCACAAAATAATAGTGAACTCACTAAATTCTGTTTCTTCAGATATTCTACTTCCATATCACATATTGAGCTACTGGCCTTTCCCCCACACTACAGGGCGAGACCGCTCCGGGTTTCCCCCCGTATATTCCGCGACATAGGTCCACCGGCACTGTCCATGATTTAGCCTCCAACTTGGGCTGGTGAGGACCTCCGGAACCCGACGTTACTTGCTTAATGAACCATGAATTTCTATTTTGCTGTTCCGTGCAGGTAATTAAGTTATTACCTGTTTGTTTAGCTGCTTACACTAGATTTTGTAAGTTCATTATCTAAGTAAGGGTTCAGTGATAACTTATCTCAAATAAGATCTATAAGTTTCCTATCTTATATCTATTTTGTTTAAATTCTCTCATACTTCATTACATGAAGGTAATCAAAATTGTGATTAATTATAAACATTTAGAGTATAGAGGATTAGACCAAGCAAGGGTACTATGTTAACATGAAATAAGTAATAAGGGTATAATACAAAAATAACCAAATTCAAAGGCCTATTTTTACCTGTTGATATAGCTTTATTTTGAGAACTCTGTGTAAAACTGTCTAAAACTGTGCGAACATTATTCAAGTGTTATTTAAGCTACGTCATAGACTATTTAAAAGCATTAACTTAGGTATTTTGTAAAAGTGTCGTTTGGTCTATGAATATGAAAAACAGATTAAGAGATTTAAGCATTTATTATTGTTTACATTATATTATGATAGTATTTAAACAATATTTAAAATTAGCATAACTTAATTGAAGTATAATTTGATATAAGTTCACCTACCTTTGATAAACAAAAACAAACATTTGTCATTTAAATAAATTACAATACAGGGATCTGTACTTTAGAACAAAATTAACCTTCACACTAACAAATAATATTAAATCCAACTTGAAATCTAAAGCATTAATAATATTTGTCAAAACATTTACTGTTCTTCAAGTATACGTTTACTCCAGAACTCCGTCAAGTCTCTGAACTTATCACTACATTGCTTTCTTCGTCTCGGACTCCTCTTAACGGCTGGACTCTTCAGGATGCAGCTGAACTTCTTCACCAGAGCCGTCACAGTCTGCCGCGCCTCCTCACAACTCTTATAATCAAATTTCGACAAGCTTCTCATGGTAGAATCCAGGTGTTCGAAAACCTCATCGATATACCGGTCAACATTATCCAGGTCATCTTTTTCCTTTGCGCTTTCTTCCGTATCGTCAAATGACAGATCGTTCACGGATATGCTGCACTGAACAACGTCAGGCTGAGTTTGACGCTGTGGCTTCTTTCTGGTCCTCATAGTGCTGGTAGCTGAAGACAGCTTCTCCACAGACTTGAACACGTGGTCAATATTATCACATATCTCTTCAACGGAATAAGCCGATATTATCTGCCCGTTGATGAAATAAAACTGCTTAATTGAAGTGTTCTTCGGGGATTCTTCTCGGCGTAAATTTTGCAGAAACTCGTTGTAGTCTGGATTGCTCGACTTCGAAAGTTGTCGTCCGACTTTTCGTCTCACCTTTTTGAATAGAAACGAGGAGTCAAACGTAGACTTTTTGGAGTCGAGCGTGCTGAGGTCTGGATGGTAAGAGTTCTGTTCTTCATCGGTTTCTAGGTCAACGGGGTTGCCCCACGCTTCCTCGAGCTTCATCCACTGGTCGTTTCCCGACAGTATTATATCGATATCCAGTAACTTGTTTGCACTCATTGTATTTTAAATTCACAAGTCGACGCACTCTAAACAAGTTGCTAAGTTGAAGTGATTTGTCAATAACATTGTGGGTACTTTTAAACGAAAAAAAATTGTTATGCATGTTTTTTTCCAAGAAACTCGAATGATGAGGGTAATCCGAAATAATTAGTGTTGTTTTTATTACAAGGGCAGGCGAAAGGTATTCAGTTGTAATGCCAACAGTTAATTAGTTGGTTATGATCATTTCATTAAGCTTTGTTTACAAATAACCAATACTGGAACGATAACAGGTATTGTTTATTCGGTGGAAACTAATTAGTTTTGACAGTATCGATTTGAAATAAGTAGACAACAAAAATTACAGTTGAGAAATGGTAAAATTAAGGATGACTATCACATAATAATAGAGTGTGTCCGGAATGACGCGCAAATAATCGACTTGATTTTTTAGAATAAGGACCTATGTTGTTTGGAGGCTGTAACTATATTTGGTCATCCCGTAAAACTTCGTAAAACTTAAAATTTCGCAAAGTTTTTGTACAAATATGTTAAGTTTGGCCTTAGAGTAAGGTAAATTAGTCTTTTAAAGTTTTATTTAAACTTAATGTTTTTACTGTAATTGTATTGTCATTACTACAGAGCGACATAGTCGTAGCGACAGTAAGCTCTTAAAATAAAGAATTTAAAAAATACTGTTGAATAAGCTAGACAAACCAAAATTAATATTATCGAATTTCTTTATTTAATGAAATAAAAATACCATACACAGGTTTAATTGCGCCTGAAAGGATCAAAATAATTGAAGTTGTTATTTTTTAAAGAATTTAGTGTTATTGTACTTGTAACCTTATTGATTAGGACAATAAAACTTAATATGATTGCAATACTAACTATATATTATTTGTTATGGTATATCCCAGCGTAATACCGTTCGTTTTGTCATATTGATTTAATCCTAAAACCAATGTACATTTTGTTGATTTAGCAGCAAAGAAGCATCATAAAGTGGATTTACGTCGCCATCTTATTTATATTAACATTCACCCAGTTTCCGCAGCCCCAGATCTACTTAATCTTATTATTTATCGTAGTGAGCCGGGGCAATTAAACACATTCAGTGCCCGCGCATGTATCAAGCCGAGTAATCCGGAGGTCTCGGGGCGGGGGGGGGGGGGGTTCGGCATAATAACAAAAAACAATAAAAATAACGAATTACACCGTGAACTCCAGTTGGATCGGCTCGAGGACGCGAGCAGGACAGGCGGTGGAGTCGCCGTTTGAATATTTATGATCAGCGTTGGTGTAGGTTGGTTTCAAAAAAAGAAATTGGTAATTTACAACCTGCTGCTTCTTGTTGCAGTAGAAATCATTTCTGTAAATATCATTTATTCGATTTTTTTTCTATAATATTATTTAAATCCTCGACGCAAAAAGAGGTATCTTTAATTTTTGATTATTATGACCAGTTTTCTTATGATATACCTTACATCCATTACTGATAAGTTTAGCTAAAAGCTTTTAATTAAAAGGCGACTCTATGATATTATCAGCCACTGTTCCAAATCCACATTCTGTTTGTGCTCATTCTTAATATGGGACGAAACTGTTGGAAGAACAACAGTTTTTGTTGGGCACTTTATGTTCTGTGACGCTATAACTCAGCCAGGGTGACACGGAACCCTGAGCTCTTATGATATATAGGTATTGCTAGCTTTTTCATTCGGTTTCGTTTGCCATAAACTGGTTAGAGTGAAATATTTATTGTGAAGGTTGGTAATGCGTTACAAATTTATACTAATTTTACATTAAGTTTTGACGTATGCCAATGACATTTGTGTTTGTACAAACAAACTGTTACACTCACCTTTACTTGCATGGAAATATAAGAGATTTAAATGTAATTATTCACTTATATTATAATCCTTTCTAACTCAAAATAATTTGCACAAGATCATATACGCTCATTGACATCATTCGAGAATCGTCGTTATGAGGTCGCTGTTGTGAGGGACAGGGGTCTCATTCAAGATTAACAAACAAACAATAGAACATTCGTGTCATAAAAAAACATAATATACTTTATGTATCAGAAATATAGGATATGTACAAGTGAGCACTTCAGCGTTATTTATATGATGGCAGTTAGTTATTTTTATTCGTAATATTATTGGTGACTGTGTCGCGGGCTGGTGGGCGCTGTGAGGATTGCTCTCAATCGGTAGTGAATCCTGTACCGTTTGGTAGCTTTGTAAATTGGTCCATGAAATTTTGGATGAAATTTTTGTTTGTAGTTTTATTTATGTTATTTTTTTGAATGAAGGTAAAATTTCCTTTACGGAGATTTAAAGCGTTCTACATGAGATTGATGGAATGGGAGTTAGTTGAATGGATAACAGCAAGCTTACTCTTCTAAGTCCAAAGATATATAGAACGTCACGTGACTGCCTACTCGAGAAAATAACTTTGTCAACGTTTGATTGAAACTAGGGTTTGTTTCCGATTGCATTCTTGCGAGTGAACGCAACAATCAACAGACAATATTACCACAATTGACAGCTGTCAAAGCTAACTCAAGAATTGCGATTCGGTGTCTTTAGGTTAGCCAATGCCAATTTCAATCTCAATTAGTATCATAAAATGGCCGTACGATATTGAAACAATTGGCGCTAGTTTCGCATTCATGAGTACGAAATATGGAAATTGTATTGCCGATCCATCGGAATTGTTTTCGATATTAGGCCTGCTGAAGGTGACATAAAATTGAAACATCAAATATTACTTACAGTAACTATTGTCACCTAAACCTTTAAACTTACAATTGCTTAGATTATAGTTTGATTTTAAAACAACGTTTTTATGTGAATTGTTACAACTATAACTGTTTTATTCACAATATATCCGCGGAACCGCCAACTGTGAGTATAACTAATTGCTAATATTAACTTTATGAGAAAATATACTAATAAATATACTTCCTAAATGTTGGATTAGGAATTAGTTTGATATTTTTTGTAAGATCTGTTTGGCGATCGACAAGTCCTAACCTATAGTTTATTTAGAAATAAAATAGTATTATTACTGAAGTTAAGTATGTTTCATTAAAAAAAATTGTTATACTACAATCTGAAAAATAAATAAAGTTATAAAAAAAAATGATGACGCAAATAAGTGCCTCTTTTATTAATAATCCTAGTGGTGTTCTGCTCTCAACATCAAAAGTCCCGGCTTCAGAATCTGTCAGATCAGCATTCGGTCATTGCGTTGGGACCATTTAGATAGTGTGTTGTCAGAATATCGCTTATATAAATCACTACAGGCATATCACTAAAATTAGGTGCCACATTAAAATGACATAAGACCGTAAATGCGCCGTGCTGCGGCAGTTTTCAGAAGCAGCCGAAAATTTGAATTAATTCGATCATAAAGCCGTCATCGCGGCGCGATACCGCGTGATTCGACGGTGTTGTGCGCGCTGGGGGACTAAGGCTTAGCTCACCCAGAAGGCTTGAAAACTTTTTGAGTTACAATAAAGTTTTGTAAGTTACTTTTTTAATGGTGTCGTATTCAAATACTACTCGTAAAATGGTTTTTCTTTTATGTGGTGTTGCTAATGCTTTGTTCAGTGAGTTTAAAGTGGATTGACTACCAATGTAATCGAAATAAAGAATTGCGAAAAAAGTTTTAACGGTGATCAAAGCATAATAAAGTTTATTTAATTATAAGCAATCAGCAGGTTTATCATTAATTAAAAAAACAAATGCCGTCGATAAAAATGTGACTGTACTCGTCTAATGTCAAAGTTATCCCCAAACAATGTGTTTGTATATATTATTAACTATAGAAAATAAGCATTTATGTAATTCATAATTATCTTTCAATAACTTAACACACTGTTTTAAACTATCGCGGTGATTTTCGATTTTTATTTCGCGCGTCCGATATTTCGATTTCGGACTAGTGTCCGATCAGACAGTACGCGATCATGGTGCTTGCAAGAGCATCCAAATATCGGACGCGCCGAAATAAAAATTGAAAATCGTGTTAAGAATCCCGTAAATTCATTAAATTATAACTTAACACACTCAGGCAGTAGTGTGAAGCCAGCCTTGGGTTAGTTTACAATGTGACGCGGCGCTAGAACGCATGATAGTTATGGATTCATTACCGTCGCATTTTATGGCTAATTTTGTTCCAGATATATGTGATGGTGTGCGCTTCTGGTGTGAATATGCAAGATCACATTTGACGAATTTTACTGGAAAATACTTAAACATTTTAAAACATTATCAAATCATCAGTTTATTTAATCAAGAAACTATATTCATTTTGTCAATTTAGGGTTAAACACGTATTTTGGGACACGCCTTATACGATAGTTAAGTTATTTAAAATAAGTAAAAGAAGCTTTATATAAATAATATATAACGGATGCTTAACGGGACTTCAAAAATAATACCTGCGAATTAATATACAACCCATTCCCAAATAATCACAAACGCTGCAATAACTATCCCAATTAAAAACAAAATTACAGCTTATTAACTTCAAAAACCATTACCGGTAACCAGCGTAAATAAATGCAGCTAAAATACCAATAATTATCATTAACAAAGCAAATTATCAAGCGGACTGCAGTGACGCGTTACTATTCTAATGGCCGCCATAAAATTAGACACTCACCAACTATTATTTATTATCTGTGCTCAATAATATCGCTGGGAACGATAATGACTGCACTAAATATGATTTAGGGATAATAATCAGGGAAAGGATGCATTTTCGCGCGGAATTATTTCGTTGATTAAAGCGCGCGCCCTTTTGTCGCGAGTGATTTATAATGTCGATGTTTTATTTCAATGATTTATTGTTAGGGATGAAGTAAGTTTTTGATGGTTATTATGTACATTGTTTAAGTTTATTTTGGAATTTTTTTAAATTTATTATGGATTTTTCTGCACGATCAATATTGTTATAGTGAGTATGTGATTTTTAACGAACAATTCCGTATCTCAGTTTCGTTCGAGTAACACGTATACTCTATAAAAATGTGGAGTAATGTCCAATGAAAAGGGGGGGGAACACTGTTTTTTTACTATTTGAATACAATTTTAATGAATACGCCCTCAATTTGATGATAAGTGTCATCCTCACGGTCATCATTAACACGGACATGGCTTGTGTTGGAATTCATGAAAATTCATGTTATGGCATTGGCTGTTTTTTCCCTCTAATCAGAACACAAATCAAATCAAACTTATTGCATTATAGGTGGTAACAAAAGAAGTTATCAAGATTCACAGTATAAAAGTCCCTCACTCTACAACTGTACAACAGCATGCAATATTACATACAAGCAAATTAAAACTAACAAATTAAGATCCAACATATGAATAACATGTGAAGAAAAAATGCAACACAATAACAACTAATTACATAATATTTTACAGTGCCTCCGATAGTTGTAATATTTTATTTAAATAAGAAAAACTAGATGTCAAATACATAATAATTCAGTCATGACATAAACTGTGATACATAAAAATATTTTTTCAATAGAAAATCACAAACACGGTAAAAACACTTCTCATTTAACCAAGTTCCGAGAGTATATTGAAATTTAGGCAACGTCAAACATTTCATTTCTTCTGGTAAATACTTGCACACCCTTGCTGACATTGCAAGGCAGTTTTTGTTACAGATCTCAGTTTTAATATTTGGCAAACATAATTTTTTGGGGTATCATGTGTTAAATGTACAATATTGTTTTTTTTTGTTGCATACTACTCGGTGTGTTTTCACAAATACACATATTTCAAAGATATATATGCTGGGAAGTGTTAGTAATTGAAATGATTTAAATAAAGGCCTACAGGTTGTCCAAGAGCTGAGAACAGCTAAGGCACGAAGGCACAGTTTCTGTGCAATAAATGCTCTTATTAAATGTGGTTATTATAGGAAGAACCGTAGTACCGCCCCAGACGAACTTTTACTAAAGACACTTTACAACCACTAATTGTACTATTAGTTACTATTATCTAGGCTTTCCAACCGATTCATCCCCGGCACCCTTAATAATAACGTCACTCCTGCATCATTTTCACAATTTATCATGTTTTTTTAGTGAAAAAGGATTAGACCTTTGTCTTCTATCTCACCTGATGGAAAGTGACGATGAAGACGAAGGTCTTACACGTCTATCCACGAGATACCTATTCACTCGACGCTTGAAAGAACTAGGACTACAGTTTTTTGGAAAAACAGATGCAGGCAGTTCATTCCACACCTTGGCGACCCGCACCAAAAAGGTACTATCGAAGCGTTTGGTTCGACTTCTTGGGATATCTACCATCTAAAGGGATGGAAGGCCTGTCTGCGTCTAGTAGTCCGATGTTAAAAGGGTGTGGGTTCAACCTGATCAAAAACAGCAGTCTCGCACTCTCCAAAATGTAATCTGTAGAAGACTGCTAAACTGGCAACTTACCGACGATGGTCGAGGCTTTGCAGTTTTTTGGTGGTGAGGTCAAAGTTGTTAATAATTTTCTTCGGGCTCTTCGGTCTCTTTTTACATTTCAACAAACAAACAAAATGTTCCTTACTGTAGTATTAATACAGAATTACAGAAAATATTAAAGCTAACCCATATAAAACTATAATGTATGTCAAACATAATTACAAAGCTCGGTATCGCGCCGAAGTATCCAGCCACACGCAGGGTGCTCGCGTCGCTTGTGTTGCCAATACATGCTCGACTCAGATTTAAGACGGTGATGCCGACTTGCCTGGTTTTAATTGGTCTATTTCAAGCTGGATCTCTACAGAGTTGCTTCACTACGGGCAATAATAAATGCCCAAATAATAACTATAACTAAAAACGAATTAATACAACTAGAACAATCTATGATAAAACTGTACCCATATAAATAGTATTGTTATCAATGACATATTACATATAGACAAGTCAAACATTACCGCACAAAAAAACGGCGTCAAGTTAACTATAGATAGCTACCCGATATAAACAGTAATATAATTTGGGGGGAAGGAAAGAATATTACGGTTTACTTGTTGTAAGAAAAAGATATCTATGCACTTCGTGACGTGACGTCTTACGCATAGAAAACGCAGTAAAAGATGTACTTACGCATGAAAAGACCCGTTTATTCTTTCTTTAAAGTAGTTAGTACACTGCCTAAACACACAAGAAGGTATTCTACGGTATTAAAAACACAGAATAGGGAATAAGATTTGTTTGACGTTTAGTCGTGCCGTGACATTGGATTGCACAAGACTGTGAAATGTGAACTGTGAAAACACAAGTGAAATGCGGGCAGTTGCCTTGTATTTGCGTTACCATTATTGAGAGCGGACAACTTGTCTATATGTAATATGTCATTGATTGTTATACCATTTAGTCCTAACATTTTACAACTCCGACGAAATCCTCCAGGTCATCACTAGACCGCAAGCGGCGGAGTTACGGCGGCGCGCCTGCAGGCCGTATTGTAACACATTTTATTGCGCAGTGACAGCGTTTGACAGCCCGACCGCACCCTGCGCTCGACACTGATATGAGGCTTTTGAATATTTTTGTCAGGATTGTCACATTCGAGCATTTTGAGCGGCTTATATGTAAGTTGACGTCGAGTTCGTAGTTTAGAGTGAATGAAAAAATATATACAAAATACCATGGGAGATATTTTTTATACCTTTACTTGATTTAATTTTTATCTACCAACCAATCGTTATACTTTTCTCATACAAATTTGAGAGCATAAATATGATATTAGCATCAATTGAAATACATTTCCAAATATATTGTTGCGTTGTTTGGTTTAATACCCAAATAAAGTGGTCAATGTCAGTCAGAATAAAGATATACATGCACTAAAAAATCTATGAAATCGGGACTTCTAATCAGGGCCATGTTCCATCATGAAACACGATAGTAAAAGTAAAACTGGATTGTTTTGTCTGTGAAATGCATTGATCATGTGATTTAACACCACTTCATTATTTTTTGTTGGGTTATGTTAAAAGACAGAGGTCTATATGGAGCCAATCGAATCGATTTCAGCCTTAAAATAAACATTAATGACGTGATTAACGAAATAGAGCCCCCGATTCTGCGAAAAAGTAATTAAAAATTTTGATGAAAGAATATCTGTAACCGTAGTCGTGGTGGACATTTGTCCGATATCATTTTTCATTTATTATATAATAACTTACATAACTTACTCTTTCTAATACGATAAAAATTTAAATAATTGTTATCTTAATTCTTTGTTTAATTCGGAATTTTATGGATTGTTTTGTCTGTGAAATGCAATGACTTACAAACAAATGGACTTCTGGTCTGCGTTGAAAAGTTCATTGTGTCCATGCAAATATGGATTGAAAATGCAAAAACGGTGTGAATACCATAACAGTCTTGATTTGGTCGGTCGCCCGACAGCACCTCCAAATTGACATATTGCTTGGTGAAAACTGTCAAGATAAGAATTGTAAGGTGATCTTATTGTCAAATTCGTAGTGGCTAAAATTGCAACGATATACGATTAAGGTTAAAATTGCAATGATATACGATTAAAATTTCAAGTGATTTCATTTATTAATAATTTTGTTAACGTGTGGGTTAATTTTTAAATCAAGTTTGTATTAGACCCGATGTCATTTGGTGAAATGGTTAAACGTTTCACAAGAACAGATGGTTGGAACACTTGTTATTCATTTATTATTAATATTTACCTTGCTAGTAAACAGAAGATTTAGATTCAATTGTTTACCAAGCTAATTTTTTATTTATATTTAATTTATTTAAAAAGGCATCAAATGTTTTTTGTAAAATTTTTTTACAAAAAACAAACAAAACAAAAGCCATTCAGTTAAAAGAATCAGATAGGTACTTCTGGTAGATCATTGGGATGGATTATTTTTATTATTCAAGAGAAATAACCTGCCCCCCGCGCGCTCCGCACCCTCTATCGATCAAGCCACGCCCCGCGCGAATTATAATTATTATTTACTTAGGCACTTTTACAGATTTATTATTAGAAAATAATGGTTCAGGGTTTATGTATAAGGTTTATGCTTAAATGTTTTTTTTAAATTTATTATTTTTATTTTTGAATTGATTCAATTCACTTTGGTTCAGAAATAGAGGTATAGCGCTAGAAAGTTTTACTTTTGCGCATCCAGTTTCCAGACCTTTTACCCGAATACATAATTTTATTCGTCGCAGTTACCTGCTTAGGTACAGAATATAGTATTTGTATTTCTAAATATATCAGATATATCAGATAAAAAGAAAATTAGAGTGGATTGAAAAGAGAATCATCGATTAACGATGTGTTGCCGATCTTGTTGGGATTGCCTTAGTTCCAGTAATTACACTGACAACCCCTCTCCTTTATCCGGAACACAGCTATGTAAAGGTGGTTATTATTAACCACGGCTTTCTAAGATTTTATATGTATTTTCATTAAAACAAATTGTTGTAACACCCTGTACAAGCTACAGAAGAAAACTCTAGTTATTGAAATTTACAATTTATTTTTATAGATACAAACATATTTGAAATTTTCGTTCATTCAGTTTGAATGATTTGGACACAGTCGTCCGGTCAAAGGACACGTTACAACAGCGGTGGGTTTGCAGGCCCAGCCTCACCTTGCACCGGATCTTTTATTTAAACTTTATATGCATTTAGTCAATGTTAGGCTAAAGAATTGAGCCACAAGTCATTGAACTACTCAATGTAAAACAATGAGCTTTTTACCTACAATGTACCCACTGGATGCAAGTAAAGAAGTTTCTGAAATTAATGTTTAAAGGCGGGTCAGTGGAATCCGTAGTAATTTATTTTGTTCTGAATCACTGCCTTTGCCGATGAATTGGCGGAGTACCTACTCGTATAAGACAGAGAAACATTAATGGTCAGAAACTGAAAATTTTACGCAATATTTATCTTTAACCTATATTTCGATTGCCATCAACCCTTACTTTAAGGTTGTAATAATAATTTAACAGCTAAATTGTGTTTTTTGATGATAGCGTAATGATTATTAGAGCATATCGATTAAATACACTCGAAAAACCTTTGCAATTAAAAAAGCACCAACTTTAAACAGAATTCAAACAAATACAGCCATCCAAAATGAAATCAACTTAAAAAATGGCAAACCATTAAAATAACTATAGCAATCTCATACACATTAACACAAGTTTATTGTCCACGGCCGGAATCGAACCCCGTATTGCCGCCGTTTTATCGCGCGCCAATGAAAATACGACCGAATTAAAAATACATAAACATTGTTAAGTTTTATGGTAATTACGATACACTATTCAGTGGTAGGGTTATGCGACTGGTCGTCCGATTGTACGGCCTCAAATGATGCTTGATAGCATTTAAATTGAGCCTAAAAAGTATGGGGGCGGTTAATTCTGATAGTGCTATTGTATGGGAGGAAATTAAGCGTGGCGATCAAATAATTTTTGATTATACCTGCAGTCTGCAAATGTGAGGCAAATTCAACTTTGCTTTACTATACGAAAACACTAAACTGGCTACAACTTCCTCTACTAGCTATGTACGTAAATTCTCAGTAGTAATTATAAAAAAAATACATATTTCTGCGCCTTGTAAACCCAAATAACATCCCTTAATACCACAGAAAAAAATAACATTAAATAACTTGAAACCATAACCATTCTTAACCGTAGCCTCGCATAGCCTCGCGTAGCCTTGCGTAGCCACCTGGTCCGCAGCCAAACCGTAGCACATCATTCCATTACAAAATTGTGGCATAAAGTTAAATTTTTGTTGCTATTGTAACAAGGAAACACGACAAATTAGTAATAAGTAGAGACAACGAATGCTCGGAGTTTGATACTACGTTCAAATCAAGCTAGCGTACACATTAAATATAATAGCTTAGGTCTGCGCCTTGAGATGATATTGAAGTCATAGGGTGGATATGATAAAAAAAATGTCTACATATTAAAATCGGTATCTTACAGTATCATGTTACAAAATTTATTTATATTTATTTATATTATTTATATTCAATTTTTAGGACGGAACTCTAAAGAGTCATCTTAAAAGATAAAATTAAAAAAATACGTTAAGATATAATATCATATTTAAATAGGAAAGTTCTCCAATAGTAACCTAAGTAGTTTGTACAATTGTTGATAAATGAGTTAGAGTTAGCCTTTTGTTGGCTATTTGAAAATAAATGGAACTTGGTTGTATTCCACCATCGCAAATTAACAATACTCATAACATTCTCATGTTTATTAACACTTTCCACCAGATACGATGGAAGACAAACGTAAATCAAATTCACAATAGAAAAGAGCATAATTCTGGAACATTGATATACTTCAATTAATTAAAATGGTTATAAGCTAGCGGTACCATTAGGCTTATAGGCTAAGTGCCCACACACTTACAGGCAAACACCACATGCATAACACAAAGTAACATTTTAGGATGTTTAAAATATAGGTTTTTATTAAGCGAGAAAAAAAAATTATAAAATGATAACATTTGTGGTTCACATAAACGAAAATAGTTTAGCTCAAGGGTCAAAGAATATAACAAAATATTAAAATCAAACTGATAAAGGAAGTAAAAATTTTAATTATGTTTAACGTTTTTTTTGGTAGTTTTTTTTTAAATCATTTTATATATAAATAATCACAGATATTTACAATTACAGACGGCACTAACTTAAATCTAATACATTTTATATTATATATTACGGTAACTTAAAACAAACAAAATTATTTTTGATATTTTAAAATTGCACATATAATTGTATTAAATTAATAATCATAAGATAAAAATACGCAACAAAAAAAACTTAATCTAAAACTGAATCTATTGAAGGTAGCGTAGCCAAACGGCTGGCCGAATGACCACGCTGGATCGTAATAGAAATTTGTTGTGCGAGGTAGGTGGAAAAAGGAAGTTGTAATATTAGATTTTAGTAATTGAGATGTATTAGAACACGTTTGTTAAATAATTGCAATGAAGCAGAGTACAAGTCGCACTGCACCCATTTACCAGACGTGAAAGTCTTGCTGCTGGTGAATTGTAACCCAACACTGAGAGTCTGAACAGGGGTGTAAATCTTGGTTTAATAATTAAAAAAATGTTTTGACGTTCCTAAATTTTTGAAAGGTAGTAGCTAAGTTTTTTATATTATATGGTTATTTGACCGAGATACCTAATGACAGTTACTGTATAGATAATGTTGGGTAAGGCGATGGCCGGCTCTCATTGCATCAGCAAGACCAAACAATAGTCGTTTATCTAACTCTTAGTCATATCCACAGTAAGCTAGCCGCCCGCACCACAGTCAGGCGCAGCAAATTCCCGGCTCATTTGTTTTTTATTCATCGCGGCGCGGCGCATAATCGAAAGTATAAATTCGAGAAACAGCGCCCGATAACGCCCGCCGCCTTGCTACCGTAATAAGAAAAATAAACTTTCTTTAAAAATAAATTAACTTTCATTGTATTTAGTTTGGATTATGCATGCGGAGTTGCCGAGTTTGTAGCGCCTGGATGAATGTGGAAGCAATGTTGATGGGGATTGATTTAGTTGTGGTAAAGTTAAAATGTTAAATGTTTTTTCATAACAATTTCGATAACTATCATGATGGTTAAAACTATATGATAAAATTTAATCTTTTATAACTTGATCTCAGAAAACCTTTAAAGTGTCAAGCATAGTTGGTTTAAGATATAACTTAAGTAACTGCGCGCTAAGATGTAACTAGCTCAAAAAGTATAAAATATAAAATTATATAATATAAAAGTATAAACTTATCTCCCCATAGCATGGTTTTGCTAAAAAGTTTCATAACAAACTTGAATAAATTAAAAATACATATTCAAATGCGGTAAAGTTAAATTAAGAAAATAACCAAACTCCTTGAAACTAAAAAATAATCAAAGTCACTCAGCGTTTTCCTACCTTACGTTGAGAAAAGCCTCTTAAGTCCCGAAGAAAGTTAAAAAATAATTAATGCTTTCGTAAATATTCATACCTTTGCTGGAGTTTAGAGTTAACCCTCTCACTGGAATATACGGAAAGAAATCCGGCAGATCAAGAAAGCAAATACACTTTCTTTATTTGCTTTCTAATTCTTAAGCAATTCTAAAAATAATTCAATGATACACTCATAATGTGATACATGGATATGAAATTTGATATATACAAATTTCAAAGTAAGGGCATACTCCATCAGTGCCGAATGAGTGGGTCTGTGTGTGTGTGGAGACTGTACGTAAATCGATGCATGGTTATTGTGTTGCAGGCTCATAAATTCATGAATGTGTAAATCCCATTTCATAAGTATACTCAAATTCTACGAGTGCACCTTGTTCGCGTAAAATCCAGTTGCCGTTAAACATTTGGGAGCATCATAATTGCTTCTTTACAAAATCCTTTTCACCCCCGTAGGGATTGAACATATTCTTCTTTACTCCGTGTTTCCTTTAGTGGATGTTTTAGTTACTTTGATTGTCCTATTATATCAGTAAAATCACAAAGGACTAAACATTCTGGAATTAAGGTGGCTAAAATTTGCAACGCATATAGGTATAACTGTTGTGACGTGGAAGTGATGATAGTACCTACTAACAGCTATTACCAATTTACCCACCACAGCGCTGCTATTTGTCCTTTAGTAAATTTGGAATATTTATACCCATAACCAGTCTATAATAGGTTATGTCTCTTATATACCAACATGTGCATGCGTAGGTGGCGCAGTGGTAAAGGTACCGGCTTCTCGATGCTTACAACTTTACAACTTACGTATGAGTCTTAAAGGTGAAGAAAAGCATCGTGAGTAAACCCTCAGAAATTATGCGAAGGATAAGGATAAAAGAGTGGACTGGTGGATAAATTGCCTAAAACCTAAGCCTTAGTTAGGTGGCCCTGGTGTTGCAGTCGGATATAATTAAGTTTGTCGTGGCGTGGCGCGACATCCGCTCCAATTATCCTCCCGTACGTTTACCCCACTGAAGGGTTACTCGAAACGGCTCCGATTTAATTTAAGTCCAGCGCTATCGTAGTACCCCATTGTTTTTCTTTCTCCAAATTTACGGTCAATTTGACGTGACTCCTTTTTTTACGATTAATTCGATTTTAATTAGTTCGCTGAACTGTTATCAAGTATCGGAGCGGCTTCGGTAGAGACTTTATTAGATTTTTTTTATGGCTGTCGAAAATTACTTTTATGGACTGTTTTTGTATTATGTTTTTTGGTTTAGTTAGTAAAAGAAGAGTAGGTGAAATTATTTGAGATTATTCAAATAAAAAAGTCATAGGATTAGGTAAATTCACATGTGACAATTTTATTGTACAGTTTAATTTTTAGATCAACTTTGAATTACGTTGATTACAGTTTGCGTAGGTATTTGGTAGAAAACATTATTGACGTTTGTCCAAAATAAAATTTATATACGCAGTTTTCCAGTTCAACATAATTATCTGAGAATCGTGCTTTTCGACACAAAAAAAAACTAACTTTTAAATAAAGTCTTATTTTATGTCCTGCTAGAACAATCTTGTCAGCTCCAAACGACACAGTGATCCATCACCCGCAACATCACTTCTAATCTCCAACAGTACATCAAGAGAACGCGTACAAAAGCAGAAGACATCTCGAAATCTTTCCTCTCGCACGTAATAAAGCTAACTGCCTCCCGAATATATGGCGAACGATAAAAACGTATCCATCCCGATATGTCTACAGTAAATCACCACTTAATAGTCGAGAAAAGTCGTAAATATGTCAACATTCCCAATATCTAAGGATATATACACAGGGTGCGAGTTCCCCGATCGACGTAGCAGTCTGTCAGGATTTAGAGGGAGCCTCGATTATGTATTAGTTGGTTAATATGGTTAGGTTTTAGTGAGTGGATAAGTGGGGGGTGATAACCTGTGGCCGGGTTCGGGTCGTGTGTGGCTTTGTACATGCATGTTGAATTTCATTTGATTACTAACGTTTGTCTACGACATCGCTCGCATAAGTGCCAGAGACATTTTCCGATCCAATTTGGATATTATTCCGTATACCTTGTGAAGATCATAAACACGAGGTCGATGAGTAAAATATGAGATAGATTTCGTAAGCGGCACACTACTTTGTTATTATTTAAAAACTTAAAGAACAAAACTGTGCTTTAAATATTTTTAAGTTTACTACGTAAAAAACGAAATAATTAAAAGAATATTTGTTCGGTCTATGATGAGTCAGTAATATTTAATAAATTAATTTTATCAATTATATTTTAAACATTTACCGTTTTTTATAATCACAAAATTTTTAAATTTATTTACGAATAGGTAGTAATTTCATCACACGTCTCATGTCCAACATTACTTACACTGATTGTCGTTCTAAATCAAACACACAATACCTTAACTAAATGACGGTTTCCCTAAATTCTCTTTGGTTTGGAACCTAACCTTAGAAGAGGTTAAGATAGCTCAACACCGACGAACAAATAATTTTCTCCGATTCCTTCCAAAATTTTTCCGAAAACCCCAACAATTAGAATAATCTTAAATTCAAAACGTGCAAATTTCTTGGCTGATCCCGCTGTCGGGCGTGCGACGTCTTAAGCCGACGGATCTGGTGCGGTGGCACGGGACGCGGCGCGACGCCACATTTCAACTTAATCTTAAGATATTTATGCCTTTTGATGACTAGGAAGAAGGTCGCAGGGCCTGCTGGTTGATGAATGTAGACCTTGGAGGTATGGAAGTGACGTGCAGAGAAACTGGTTTAAAATTAATATTATGCAAATTACGTAGATGACTAGAAACTTAAATAAATAATTTTCTAGCTATACTCTGTCAACTTTAGATTTTTATAAAAACTTCTTTTTATAGATTCTACGGTTTAGACAGTAACATAAGTTTATGTGCTGCTGCTCCAAACTGTGCAAATTAGAAGATGCAATTATCAATTATTGCACCGCAGCCGCCACCACTAACTAGAAAACAACTAAAACGACTATCTTCTCTTTTATGAAACGTACTGATGTAGATCTTGTGTCAGTAAAAGAGATAGGTATATTATCAATTGCTATAATGGGATCGCCAGCACTAAATTTCTCACTACTAAGTAGTTTGTCGAAGCGACAAAGTCGCCATCTCTCCTCGCTTCTCGCCCGTGGTTGGCGGAGGGACAAGTGCTTTAGGTTTTAGAGTAGGCTAGCCTTCCGACGACATCCATTGATCCTTTTACATCAATTTGCTTAAAATATAAATTTGTAGTTTTGTGAAAATTTATATGCGATTCAATACAATCCAATAATAGTTTCTTTTTGCCTTTATACAATTTTTTTGCTCAAATATTAATAAGCTAGTTTTAAATTTGGAAAAATTGCGCCATTCTACATTTACAAATAAGATTCGATCCATAAAAATATTAAAATGTTTTCCAAATTTGTCTTCAACCGCTTTATACTTTCCTGTCATTCTTTATGTTGTTATTTAAATAACAATAAAATTAATTAAGAACGGCCTTTCAGGGCCAATTCTAGTTTAAATATAGTCCGACGGGACCTATATTAGAGCAATTACGTCACAGAGATGGCCTGAAGGATGTAATGGTTAATACCTTAATCTTCAGATAGAGACCAAGACTGATTCAATAACATGGACATTCTATGAAACGTTGTATTAATACTTAACTCCTGTATGATTTCATTAGACTTACATATAAATGTGAAATGCTTTTTAAGAAAAATTGTATTACAAAAAACAAAGTACTTATGTTAACATTTTAAACCAAGCAAGCTAAAGATAAGTCGGAGGCAAGCAGAGCGTTATAAAATCGCTTGCGCACAAGTATTTTCTTTTAAACCAGTAGGTATATTTAAATACTACTCATTCCATGCGCCGTTACTCGCGTATATCCTGATTCGATGGAGAGTAATTGGTAAAATATCATTATAAAATGTTAATCAAAAATATTTTTAAATCATTTACTTCCAAAACCACCACCACCGAAGTCACATCCACTCTACTCCATCTCCAGTCACCTCGAAGGTGTCGCCATAATTCTAAACAGCAGCCCTCGTCGGTTGAGGAATTATTATTATGCGAATAAATACTCTAAATGTCACGACCCATGCGCAAGCGACCGTGGAGTGATAACTAAGAAACGAAGAGTGTGAGATTGTTAAAAGCCTTGACTATTAAATACCTTAGTTGAACCTGGCACCATAATTCCAACATCTTTTCAGATGTGATGGATAAAAATAAAATCCAAAAGAATGCATAACCATTTTCTGAATGGATCTATAGCATAATAAAACAGACCTTAGCTCCGTATTTACAGATAATTTCTACATAAATCTACTATCAGAATTAAGATCTACTATCCGTACGTCAATAAGACAGCACCAGACTTCTCAATAATCGATTTACAATAAAAAAGTAATCGGTAAGTTTATCCGGATTTATTGATTATTCGTGTAATTGTTTTAACTACTATATGAAAAAAAAACATAATAATCGTTTAACAATTTTCATACTAACTTTTGAAACCAATTATGTACTCCATTGGACTATCGCTGATTGTTTACGACTAAACGACCCCCTTCCCCTTGCTCCTGTAATCCTTAAACAGGGGGGCAATGGATCTCAATAGGGGGACATAATAGTTTTAAAAGGGATTCCACTGGAAAATTATATTGGGCTGTAAATTCTGGATTTGATTGCGTGTGTTTTGAATTTCTATGTAAATATGTATGTCTGCAAGATCATTGGTATCTGAACGCGAATTGAACAGAAATGTGTTTGGTACACGAGAGCTGTTTTGTATATTATTTTCAGCCAAGAAAAATATTTAAATCAAAGACAGTTTTGGACCTTAAGTTTTATTTCGATAATTGAAGCAAGAGATTTGGTGGTGTCACTTATATATGTGGATCCTTCAAAACATTGTATTGCTTCTGAAGATATTTTCAAATGTTTGCGCAGTAAAATGTTTTTTTACCATATTTTTACCTGTTGGGAATAAATAAAAATATAATTCAGCTAAAATAACAATAAAAATAAATACGTGACTTAAATCTAATTTAAATCGATGGTATCTAAACCCGATTCAATTATTAACGCTCCCAAAAACTTTCCGCCACAATTTACGATCTCATCTAGCCGAGATAACTGAATGACACTCGACGGTACAGAACCACTTCACAGCATTGTACCGGGTATCCTAATAAATTTCCTCATGCTAAACTAAGATAGACATATTCGGACGCTCGCGACAAGTCAGCAGGCCCTTATCACGGCCCGCCGGTTATTTACGGCACCCGCTGAATTATGGCCCATTTTCAGGCAGTCATTAAGTTCTTAATGGCCTTAAGGTGTCTGGAAAAGTAACCAGTAGTAAGCATCAGCATTTCCAGGATATGATGTATAGAAGGTAAAGCCTTTGTTTTGAATTGATAATTTTTAATGGCCATTTGCGGCTGTTAATGGCGCATCACGGTTTGCTCGGTGAATGGTAAGTTTGGCTGAGTAATGGATTTAGGTGTTGGTTTGTGTTTATTGGTTATAGTAATTGTGATGGTTTCGGCTATTAGTTTGGTTTGGCCAATCTTTGTTTACCGTACATCTGAGTGTTTTCAAGGATGTTCTACGATAAAGTAACTATAAATTCATGAAACATGCGCAGAAATGTCTTAGATATATACTATAGATTGCTTTCGAAAGTGATCGCGTCTTTAATTTAAAACTTGTTAAGTATAAGAAAAATAATTTTATTTATTTACAAATTATTGACAATGTTTACAATTCTAGAATGTACATACAAGTGTATTAAATTAACTATTATATGATAAGAGTATGCTAAAAATAAAAAACTACACCTAAACTAGAATCTACTGAAGGCAACGTAGCCAAAAGGTTGGCCGAATTACCACGGTGGATCGCAATAGCCAGCTTTACGGTAACGAATTTCTCTCACCAATCGCCTCACCAGGTCCGAATAAAGGCGATGAGCCCCTTGTCCCCAGGACCCCATGTTTATATAATAAGAATAAATGATTTTAATTAATGTTAGTGTTATATACTTTGTTAGAAAACGAGTTTAATTTTAAATTTTATCTTTTAAATTTTAATTTTTAAATTTAAATATTTATTTTATTTTATTTAACGTTAAAATTTTTATCGATTCTGTGTTATTTTCGAATACTTACAAACAACAATATAACCTAAGCCTACCAAACCCAGACAGAACACGGACACCACAGGGCCGCCAACACAGGTACAATTTAAAATCATAAAGATCCCACATTGCGGACACCCGACAATTGTGATATTCATTATTACAGCGCATCGCTGGAAATGATAACCTCATTTTGTGGACTGCGCAATGAATCAAACGCGATGCAAAGCATTGTCATACGTGGAGAATTATTGTGACGCCTCTCGTTAGTAACTTCGGGGCTGGTAGTGCGGACAAGAATGGGATGGAGTTGGTTATTACAAAAATTTGGTCGCGTTATATATCCAGGTAGCAGCTTGGGCTGCATGAAATGTTGACGGTAATGAATTTAGAATAATTTTGTCTTTCAGTGAATGTCTGATGGCTTAGAAAAAATTTGTTAATATGAATAAAGTAACATGCAGACGAAACCTGCACTAATGCTTTATTACACTTTACGCTTTATTCAAACTTGAAATAAAACTTGTTTAAGGGTTACAGGGTACAGCAAATCATGGACAGTGTAAGTGAACTTAAATTGAAGATTTAACTAAATCTTTTGAAAAGAAGTGTCACACCTGGGCAAAAAATAAAATAAACTGTTTAAGTTTTAAGTTAAACATTTTACTTTATTTCTACTTTAAAATATATTTAATTTTGTTTGGATTGCTACTCCATGGTTTTACGAAGCCGCAAATTCTGCATTATCGCCCACCGGTATGACAACCCGTGATATATACTCGGACGTATTATAAAAGCAATAAATAAATAAATTTCCCGAAATTTAGAACACCACCGATTTTATTGTTCCAGATAATATAATGAATGCTTTGTATGCCATTTGCAATTGATGTTCGGCGCTCAAATAAATTATTTAAACTATTTAAATACGTTAAATAAAACACTTTTTACCGGATATTATCGCGTATATTTTAGTTAATTTTAAAATTATTTCGACGTTTCGGCATCTTTGCAGTTGCCGTGGTCACGATAGACTAAGGTTGGCAATAGATGAACAACACCTTAGTCTATCGTGACCACGGCAACTGCAAAGATGCCGAAACGTCGAAATAATTTTAAAATTAACTAAAATATACGCGATAATATCCGGTAAAAAGTGTTTTATTTAAAGTATGTATCGTGAAAACTTAAGAAAAGATTTATTTAAATACGGTTTTTCATTTGATATCAGATTTTAAAAGCTGATAATTGTGTATACTTGATATACCCATTTTGAATCTATTTGTTTTTAATAATTTTTGTACACAAGAGGGTGCGATGCAAGTGTAGTATACCGTATACTTGAAATCTAATATTGTTGGAATCTAGCATAAAACACAAGTCTCTTTTAGTTCATTCCTCATCCATACACTCAATCATTCATTCATTCTCTCAATCGCATCACTCACACTGTAAGGCATTTTATCTAAAATATTATAAATCAGATATTCAAGCAGTGTAGTTGTTTTCTTTATCTGCTGCGCCTCATATCCAACAAATATAATTTACACATTGAACAAAGATTTTTAAAGGCATACGAGCACGTGTACCACCATGACGGCAACTGACATCCGCCCCTTGGACGTTATTAGACTAGGTGTTTTTATTTGCGAATATGGATTGTGCTCTTAAAAAAAATTTTTTTTATTTATTTATTTATTTTTAGAAACAAACGGTTATACAAGATTTTTGACAACTCATACTTAAGATTAAAATAAAAACCTATAGTTTCCTTATTTTTACATACTTAACTACATTTGCACTTCATAGTACTCCGAACAAAAAGCAATATTCAATATATAAATGAAATAGTACAATCAAATATATATAAAGGGAGAGAATATAAAAAAGACATAATTCGATTATAACATTAAATTAACAAATTAAGAACAAATCTTTTTGAAACATTTTTTTAAGTTCGACAATTTGTCAAAGAATATATCTGTGTGAAGTAATTTTTCGTTAACATTAAAAAGTTTACAAGCTCGCTTAATAAAAGAATTAGCACCATTAAGTGTTCTACTACGCGGTGTATAAAACAAATGTTTAGTACGACATTGACGTTCACGCCTGCGAGGTACTCTAAAATGTATCCTATTTAATAGTGAGGGGACATTAACATAGCTATTTACTATTTTGTATAATAGGACGGAATCAACACAATCACGGCGGCATTCTAATGACTGAAACTTGTGACGATTCAGTGATTCGGTGTAGTCAACGTAATTAGAACCAGTTCTGAAGTCCAAAGATTTTACAAATTTTCGTTGTATTCTTTCTAAGCGGTTAATATGACATTTAAAATAGGAGTTCCATACCGCACACGCAAACTCAAGATTACTTCTAACAAAGCTGTTGTATAGTATTTTGTAAGTGAGGGGGTTCTTAAATGGTTTACCTATCCTTAAAATTAGTCATAATTGCTGGTACGATTTAGATACTTACGATTTAGATAACTTTAGAAAACTCTTGTTGGATTTGTGCGACAATTTAAATGTTGAAATTTGTTTTACTTGCATATGGTTGGTATTTCAATTATAGAACGGAAAATTAAACGTTTAGACGAACGGCTCAAATTACAAGCAAAGCTAAAGGGCATTCAAGGTAACATTTCTAAGTTCTGCACATCAACTTCTGTAAAAAACAAAAATGAATTGAAATTGGTGCCTCTATGATTATTTTGTCAGTCAATAACCGAAACACAATTACAAAATGTGCTGGTAAACGCACATACAGAGACATAATAAATGTAAGCATTAAATTCAATAAATCTGAGTCTGTTATCCAAAACAAAATCACCAGCCCACAGAGTACTATCATTTCGATTTAAATCTGCTGCGTCTAGTTTTTGCGGCGTATGACAGGAGACCTACTCGCGCCCTGTGCGTTTGACATCTGCGGTGCCACACAAATAATTACATACTTATTTTTGCTCATAATGAATTGTATTTAATGTGAGTGCGTTTGACTGCGGCGGCGAAACCCCGATTGTACTTTTGAAAGCGTAATTATTACTTTTAATTACAATCATTGGACACCCGAATCGTTAAAGTTTTTTAATTGTGGCTCTGTCTGTGAATGGTTGTGATAATTAATTTAATGTACTGTGATAGTGAAGGGTAACTGAAAAATTGTTGGTGTAATTTGAATTTAATTATGCTAAGGTGTGTTTACGAATGTTAAAATTACAGCAGTATCATTAGTTATGAAAAAATACTTGCTGATAGAAAAACGTCCACAGCAAGACAAAGGTCTCTTCCAAGGATCTCCACACCGCTCTGCCTTATATTGCGCGTGTTTATTGCCGTCCGGCAATTTTGACCACACTGCTTCGTTTGGGGCGTGGTTGCCCTCAAGTACTATGCTGCCGTCTGTTTGTCGAGACATGTGCGGCTATTGCCACTTCAGTCTTTTAGTCCTTTGGGTTATGTCAGTGACCCTGGTTCGTCTGTGAATCTCCTCATTTCTGATTGGATCTCGCAGCAAAACTCCGAACATAGCCCTCTCTGAGTGATTTTAAGCTTTCAAATAAGGGCCATAGTTAGTGAACAGGCCTATGTAAGTCATCACTGGCAACACACATTGGTCGTAGACCTTCGAGTTGAGTTTGCGATATTTGGGACGAGAAGATGCTTCCCGAACGCTGCCCAGCCGAGTTAGATCCGACGACTGACCTCTTTCTCGAAGTTGGATCTACCTAACTGAATTATATCTCCTAGGTATACATAATGGTTGAAACCTTCGAGAGTTGAGTCTTCAACTTTCCGGGAGCAGGTGCGACATGGACGTTAGATATTGTACTTTTACTTGTTCATGTTCATCTTAAGAACTATCCTTGAACTGTCATCGAGCATTCTACTCAAGTCCTCCAGGGTCTCAGCCATGACTTCGATATCGTCAGCACATCGAAGGAAGATGTATTCGCCTTTGATATTAACTCGAAGACAACTCCAATCCAGAAGCTTAGAGATGTTTTAAAATGCAATGGTGAACAGCTACGGTGAAATAACGTCACCTTGCTTGACAACACGCTGCAGTGGCATATGCTTTGAATTCTCGGTGGACATGGTGGCGTTCTCACATAAGCACATCAACTTGGACGACTGGAGTACGTCCCAGGTCTAGATTGAATCAAACAGCTTGAACACATGACTGAGCAGTGATATGTCTAAAGATCTTTAAGAGGGTTTCGTCACCTTCTTATATACCCTATCGTAAACCCCTCGGCCATCAAAATAATTAACTTAAAAAACCTAGTAATTTCATATCAAACGGTTTCAATCACCAGTAATTTTTTTAAGTGTTAAGCTGAACTAATTACAATATTATCTAAACAAAACATTTGTAATAGATAAATATTGTTCAAGTGTACAATGTTTTTAAGGCCAGTACACGCTGGCCGTTGAGTGATTCATTCCCGCGATGACGAATTACTCGCTCGTCTGTTAGCGGCCTTATGTAAACATTGCACCTACTACGCCCAATGTAGGGTCGCCATGAACAGTAAGGTAGCAAAGCGAGCTATTGGTACCTTATTATTACTAATATCATTTCATATAATTGGTAGTGGAAATAAAATAACTGTTTGTTTATCAAATATAAAGGGCTATGACGATTTGAAACATAAAGCCGTTTTGTTATAATTGCTACAATCACGCCAAATATATTACAGGAGGTGGAGAACATATCATTGTACTAATTTTTAAAGTACAGCAATAATAATAAACCACCTTTCGGTAGACAATATTAACCGACAGACACAACAATCATTGTTTACTAATTACAGTTGGATTTACCTACATTTTTTTTCAGTCCTCTAAACCAATAGTCGCACAAGCCACGTCAGCGGCTCCTTGATTTAAACTCAGCAACGAGTTATGAACTGTTTTTACTTCCAATAACGATGGATTTATTCCCCACCATCTGATTCACGGCATTGTTGCCGCATCTCTCGTAAATACAAATATTTATCGCAAGGTGTTGGTTGGCTGGAGGTGTTGACATGCTTTACTACCCACGTTCTTGATTGTTTTTGAAGTACTGTTAAAATGCATTATTGGCTTTAACATTGTATTTATGTTTATTGCACTATCCGAAGTGTATGGATCGAAGATGTTTGCATTATTTATTATTTTCATATCAGTCAAACGAGCACGTTACGCTTCTGATGACAAATGGCGCTCGTAGCTGTTTCATTTCTTAATTTTGAATGTGGAATTTGGACTAATGATGCGTTGCCGGCCGTAGGCTCCAGGTGTCTTTGTTCCAGCAATGGCACTGGCTGTGCCTTCCCTCGGACTGGAACATAAACGCGATCGTTACGGCGCTCCAAATAGGAAGGACGGTAGTAAGTACCACTCCAGACGAGGAGTTAACAAAAGGAAGTCTACTTCCAATACATAGTTATATTTTCTATTATTTAATAAGGATTATTTTTTTATTTCCTTTCCATGGAAACAATTATGGTTTCATACAATTTAATTGTCAAATAATGTCTTTATTTCGAAATCACAAACCTTTGCTTCAAATTCAAATTCTTATATTTATTTCTCAAAATTGACAATTACTCGTTCTTATTGATGTCAAATAAAACATGACTCTACCGCCAGTTTTGGAAAAACTTTGTGAAGAAGAACTGGCAACAAACTTCGGTTCAAATGCCTCCGTAGCACAACACAAATTAAAATTCATAACAGCAACCCACCTAAAACTTTAAAATTCACTGTTTTTCAACAAACTGACATTAACCCAATAACGTGTACGCTTCAAGGCAAAATGCGGCGTCCATTAAAAGATCCTCGGTATCTGCCGGTTGAATTTAATATCTGTTTAGTTGCTAAACCTCTTGTAATTCTGTTTTGTGCAGCGCCGTAAAGAGCCCCACACTTGCAGTTTTTGCGAACGTGTGGTCACCGCAGCGTTAAGGGTGGGCGTGTGCTTGGTTTTTTTGAGTTACTTCAAACTGAAAAAGGAAACTTGATCATTAGTGTAAAGCGACGCACGTCAATGCTTTAGTGAAACTTATTAACACCTTTCTTTACCCTGAACATGACTTACTATGTATGTATTAAGTGTGCAGTTTATAAGTTGATAACATTTAAAATAAACAATCTATACATTATTTGAAAATGCATTAACGATGCCGCTAATCTGGAACTTAAGCTACTATTCTAATTATACATATCCCAACCCGGATGCCGCTCAGATGAAGGCTGCACAGCATTCCCATGCTGCAGCCGGCAAGGTGGTTTTAGTGGGTAGGTGCCACTCTGGTGAGTCCCACACCACCCCACAGAGCCGGTATGCCTGCGGCGGTATGCATGACGCATCTTCCGGTGTTGCTTCGGCGGCAAAAAAAAATTATACACATACAATATATTCACTAAAAATTAGTAGGAATCGCTAAACCTCTTTGTGTAGCATGAGTTGGTTAGATCTGTCATACTATTTAACCGACGAGTTTTAAGTCAAATTATCCAAGTTACTGTTGAAATGTTTAAAGTCTGCACCCAACAAAAAGTAAGCATCCAAACTTTTTAGTGCAGCTGATAAGTCATAGATGGCGCTAGATGCAGCTTTGCTTCCTTCTTCGTAAGGTTTGTTAACTTAGAAATCAAATTCCTTCAATGAATGTTCAGAAAATCCAACAGTAACATTTTGTAGGTAGAAATAAAAAACCCTTTAGATGCAGGTAATTCTTTTTCTTAGTCTCATATTTCTACGATCACTTGCTTTGAAACTATTGGTATATTACTTGACGAATTCTACAAAAACTACAAATACTTTTTTCAGTCAAAAAACCAACATCGCCTTAACCTGTAGCCAGGTATTTAACTGAGTATTTATAGGCTTGTGTTTAAGAGACTGAGTTAGTCTCCGATCTGAACTCCTGATATTACGCTGGACCAGTATCTCCATGCTTCGGTCACATTAACATGCTTGGCTTAAATGTAGAGAGGTGGAAATGTTCTAGCGTTAAGTCTAGTGCTTAGTGTCGCTGCGAAATACTGCGTGGTCACAGCTTCTTTTTGAATTTAGAACTTGGCTTTTGTTTCTTGCTACAGCTGCAACAAATGCAACCAGTAAAAGCATGATATTAAAAGGTACAAAGCAGGAAATTGAGCGATATCCTCAGACAAACTTACTTACTGATCAGAACTATGTAAGTAAACTTGAGTGGGGGTGGAACTACAGTTCCTATTGTATATGACACAAGAATCACTATTACGTAGCAGTGTTCCGTATAAGGAGTAAGAACAAGCAGTGGAATTACTGGAACAAAAGAAATTAAGCAACTTAAACGTACGGAAGGCAACACATGATTACTCGAAAATCAATCAATAAAAATATAACTAATCTTATTGATGGTATCATATTCGATTCATGATGTCTAAGGGCACAGTTTCAACTTACCATCATGTGGATAGCTGGCTATGACAAAGTTAAAAAAAAGTTATATAATTGCATGCATGACATCTGAACTCCTAAATTCCCTCTACCCAAAGAAAAATATCCTATATGACCCTTTATATAAACCAATATTAAGTAACAAGCCACCTTTAGTTATGTAAATAAAATAAACCTATACGTCATAAACATACGTGGGAAAACATTTTATTTCAAAACACCCCCGCGCACTCTCGCACCTTCAGGGACATTAAAAAGCTTACCCCGACTTAGTACTCGATTACCCCCTGTTTACTTCTCCCCCGAATCTGCTGACCGTACCTAAGTCACCTGCTTTATGGTAATTAAAAAGTTTCGCAAACAATTTTCGTGAACGCTACACTTTTTAGTTTCAACAATATGAAACTTAATTGACAATTTCTTATGCTTACATACTTAAAAACAAATAAAGTTTAAAACAACCTACCTTACAACAGAAAACACATTAAAAATGTAAGCTAACAATCCTCATTCGAACATAAAAGCATCAGCTATCAACATTGAAATAATAAATCCCTGGATCCGTCCGTTTCTCCCTTCCACCCCCTTTCAACCCCCAACTCCCTACTCAAGGAGCCGACCATGAACACTGTCAAGTTATGATGGACGGCGCTGTATAAAGCTGACGAGAAAGACTACCCTCCGTTAGAATGGCTCTTCGGAGCCCACTATATCACTTTTATTACATGCCATCTTCATTTTCATATTTCATATTTGCATTTCTAACTCTCGCCCCCCGCACCCCCCTGTTTTAACAGTTCGCGCGTTTTTCTATGTAATCGGAGAGACTTTGTGTGTGTGACGTCGTGACTGCCCAGCTACTCGTCAAAGGAAAAATTTATAGCGCATTAGAAATAAAAAGAGGTCCGTTGTGTTGACTCCGTTAGTTGTGTTCGGTAGAACAAAGCGTTGAAAAAAATCACAACAAAATTGTTTTAAAATAATTAATAATTTTAAATAAATGAAGCTATTAAATATATTACCTTGTTCATTACCACGAGTTGTCATATTTTTTGGAGATTTATTCACTGGCAAAATTGTAGACAGGTAAAACAAAATCTTAAGATTCTGACTTCTCTGGTATAAGTTGTATTTACTACTTGATATATTTTATTTATAAAATACTTGTACCTACAAATAACAATGACAAAAACGAATAAATACTTATTAAATAATTAAACGTAACAAATTTACTTGGCAGACCAAACAACTAGGGAACCCTAATACATTGTAAGAAGCTGGTTTCAAGCTACGACCTTTTCCTGACGTTTGGTAACACAGAACCAGGCAAAGCTAATTTTTATACAGACTCTTTACTTTGTGAAATCGACTGTAAACTAATGGACGCAATCAACATCACTACGGCTTGAGGCTACGCTGTTGTTTTGTATGTTAAAGCTCTGTTTAGTACAGCTTTTGTGCGCTAGAAATTAGTCACAGAAGCAGGCTTATATATTATTGTCACATGGTTAAAAGAAGCTCAGTACTTTCTGCCCCGTACCTGTAGTACTTTCGTGTCAAAAAGTGGTACATCTACGTGACAATTATAAATAGACCATCGCAAAAAAATTTAAAATCTCAAATGTTATGCCCAAAGTAAATAAATAAATCCCCAGACAATCACACAAACTGTGTGGCCCCAAAGTAAGGAGAGCTGGTGTTATGGATGACCATACAGCGAACTGGGGGGAACCCAGAATAAACATACATTTATATCAATAAACATGACCCGAGAATAAACATTTATGTTCATCATACAAATGAATGCCCCGGGCAGGACTCGAACCTGGGACCTCCGGCGTATGAGGCAGGGCCACTAACCACGACGCTACTCATGAACATGATATTTTGTAATGTCTCGAAACATGTTAGTAGTGGCAGTAGTACATTTAAATTATTTACTTCCAATTATTTTAGAACTTCAAACTTATAATCAAACGACTGATTTACATGCTACCAATGCCGACGCCGAATCAGTTCGGTCACCATCTTCCTCTCCATCCTTGAAAAAAAAACCACTGAACACAAGCCATCTAAATCAAAAAGCTTTCCCAATTAAAAGCTCGCAGTGCAAAAAGCTCCGACTTACACAATTTCCATAAGCACACATCAAGCTACAGAATTAAAAAGGGTAAATAAAACAGAAAGCTTACACAAGTCATAAATTTGATTTATTGAGATTAAAAAAGGCGCTTTAGAAAAGGCTCCGGCGAAAATTTTCGCGTATTGAGAGGAGTTTGTAGTGTTGGCAAAACAGATTTAAATTTTATACATTTTCTTATTTCGTTATCGCGTCTTGAAGATACCTCACTAAGAGGCGAAACACGTATCGATGAGGGCATGTGCTGACTGGATCCTAACGTTTTGCAGGTATATCCTCAGGGATGTAAAGTGATTTTACTAAACTATAAACAAAAAATAATTTGTATTTAGAAGTACACATACATGAAACATATTTCACCAAATTTTTGGTCGTTTCGTTTACGTCATTTTGAGAACGTTGTCATTTTATTGTTAAATATAAAATATACGTTTCACACTGAAAACATTTTCTTTTGTACGCCACAAAACCATTCACCATTAAACCTAATTTTGAAGGAGTCTAAATTCTTTTTGTAGTTTTTTTAAGTTTGTTTTATAAACTTTTCTAAAATAACATTTTCTTATTTTGTATATACTATTTATAAATTTTACTGCATGTCTAAATACATATCACAAAGGATTATAAATAAATATTGAAATATAAAATATGCGTTATTTCCCGACGCTACCCGTCAGCGCTTCGTCGATGGAGCTCGTGAGGGTGTCGCAAGAAAATTTACAAGCCGCCCGTATTTCACCCGGTTTTCTGTTAATCCTGATCTTAATGTGCCCTGTTTGTTTACCTACGTCGCTGACCCACCCGCGTGTTGGCAACTTAGATAATAATGAGTTTTCTTTTATTTGAACGTGATGTTTTTCCATCTGGGTTTTGCATATCGAAGTATTGATGAATTAAAAACGTCAGATATTCGTAAGAAAAATTGTACCTTTTGGTTGCAAAGTTTCATTTTTAGAGCTGGTTTGGGGCAGCACTACAGTCGTTTCTGTTTTAACCGACGACGCAATAAACATGTAAACGTGGGGGTTGTCCTTATTAAAAAACACCAGCTAGAAGATGTGTATGATACCGTAAAGATTATTGTTAGTTCTTCATAAACATACTTTTCATTACATTAAATCAGTAAAAGAACGCATATTCCATTCTCTGAATCTCTGAAGACATCAATATGAAATAATTAAATACATTAAAAATATCAAAGTTTTTTGTTATTTGTTTATTTCGTTGTATAGATTTAGAAACAATATTACATTATTTCTCCACCTCCACCGCCACCAGATAAAAGTGATTTGTAATTCTTCAGGTAATCGAGACACCCTTCTCCTGCGTCAAATGTCTCGGAAATTATTTCGACAGGGTTGACTAAATATAAATTGAATCAGTTATATTTTTTTATGAAGTAATTGTTTTTAGAACTCTAATTCTGTCTTGCAAGTAAGTTACCTTTTCCTTTTTGATTTGTAATTTTTTATAATAGGCTTTATGAAATGAAGAAAAACTTCGATCATAATTATTGAATAGGTAAGGTAAGTGGTATTTCTTTTTGAAAAAACGTTAATGAGGGTTTATTGTTTGTTAAGATGTGTGAAAACCCTCCGAAAACTAACAAAACATACTTGAAACTAGTTAACTCTATCTGCAAATATACTTATAGAAAAATGACGAAAAAAAACAAAGATGGCATTGTTGATGATAGGTTGATCGACACCCCTACCTACAACTAAGTTAACACATATCGTTTAATTCACACTTTCATGTACGTTTTTTTTTATAAAATGACTGACGATCATTCTATTTACAATTCAAACCATTAAGCAGTTGGAGTTTAGCACACAGAAACGAATATTAGGTACTCTTATACGATTTGTTTTAATTTAACTGCTTAAGAATCAGTTTTACTGAAATCGTACACGCGGATGAAGTCGTGGGAAAAATCTAGTGAATGATAAAATACCGAAATGAGAACATTTTGCTGACAACCCTGCGTTTTTGTTAGATATAGGTTCAAGTCAAAAGTTGCGAATGTGCAAAATAATTTAATTTGTCCTGTTTTTCTTTTGTTTCCATACAGGCTTATCATCTATTATTTTGTATTAACGCACCGTATATGTTACTCAAACAATGTTGTGCCAAACAATATGTGTTTAATTAATATATTTATTTCCAAATATTGATAAAAAATTTGTGTGAGCTACTCTCGTGCATCTTAGTACGCACACATGCATAGATGTAATTTTGACACCATCAGCAGTTTTAATAACTTGTTAAGTTAGTTTAGCACGATCAGTCTCACAATAAACGCCGTTACGATTACCCGCCCTCTTTAGTCACCTCACAGTTAGTGACAGTACCTACGGGACGCTCTAGCCCGTACAGAATGTATCAGTAATCCAGGAATGTATAAGCGCTTGAATTGCATTATATTAAAACTATAAAATAGTGCTCCTACTAATTTTACATTATTATTTGCATCATAATTTAACTAACTATACAGAAATGTTCTTAAGTATACATTAAACAAAAAGGTCCTTTATTAAGCACAATTTGACACCCAATTTGAAGAAACCTTTAAGGCGAAATTTCGCACCATTTCGAGGTTGCAGTCAAAAGCGGTTATTTTTTATTTTTTTCTTCAAAAAACAGTGTCCTTCCACATTTGCTTGTAATTAGCAAGAGTCTAGTTACAAGCCGTGGATTAAAAATGTTCTCCTTCAAGCTAATCTTACGACAAAGGCGTTATTACACAAAGCCTACGGGTGTGGGACGAGTGCTATTTGTTTTAATGTTTTAATTTTTGTGCTGGCAACACTGACTGCTTTGTACATGTTTTTGTATTCAGGTTTTTAGTTTGCGGATGGCATAATTTGTAAGGCTGTCTTTTGTTTTGTTTTATTAATTAATTTGAAGGTAAGTTATCCGTGCAGTCCTCGGTATGGATTTATATTTCAGTAATCATTAAATTATTTTATAAAGTTGAAATGGACATCTAATAACACTACACATTTTTGTTTCTTATTATCTAGGTATAATATAATAAAACGATATCATTCTACCAACTTTGTTCCTTTAAGAAAACTTTCCAAAATGAACTTTAACATTTTCTGACCACATTTTTGGCCATAAGCTTTACTATCCAGAACTGTATTTCAAAGTCCTTTCAGGTCACCGATAGCCCCTGAAACATTACTCAGTCCAAAGCAGGGTTAAAGCCATTCAAATCATTTCGAATTCGGGAAGACTCAAAGTCCGTTATCAAAACGCAAATATCTCACGTAGGTGACTTCGTAAATGCACTCATCTGTGTCCTATCTGCTAATATTTCAAGCGCGACCGTCGAATGCATCTTTGCAAACTTAGGGTTACCATTCTACGGTTTATTCTTAACCTCTATGTTCATGCATAGTAAGTTGGTTATCCTTTGAGTTTTAAATGTTAGGTTGACATTGTTAATTTGGCAGGGTCATCAAGAGATAGCGTTTACGGAGGCGATGCGGTCGCGGGCAGTTGAAATATGCAGCGGTGGTATTGAGCTGACCTTTACAAAGGCGCTACGTAAGACAGCCCGTGTGGATCTACGCTACGTGCAGCGTCGAACTGCGCGCCCTGGGTTTCCACTAGATCGTAGGAGTTTTTCGTCTATACAATTGCGATCTTATAACAAGTGTTTAAATAGGTACACACCATGCGTCAGTGGCATAATGGTATTTGGTGTGACTTTAAAAACATGTCTAACGATCGTTGTGCATACTCTTTTTTTTGGGTATTGATTTACCATCTTTTTAATGTATAGTTGCGATATTGGTATTGTAGTGGTTGTTGTTCGTTTTAATATTGCTTACGTCAGTACTTACAGAATCTTTGGGAATGAATGGGACAGTAATTAAGTTATCGGTAGTAGGCATGAAAATATATAGGTTTACTTGCTTTGTAGTGTTTTTAAATTTATCCAATTTGAAAGAAGCTCTGCAGAATCTATGACTGGTGTAATTTGACATAATTTGGCAAACATGAATCAGTTAACATAAACTTGTTTAACGTAGAGGCAAAAAGCACATACCGATAAAATAATCGTACCAAACAATGGAATCAAACTAATCTTACACTCAACATTTCAAAAGCCCTCCACTGGGACACACATATGTGCTTTCAAAGTGACCACTATTAGACTGCTGCCAGAGAGGTGTAAAGCATATATAACCTCCTCTTAAGTCAGTTTGAGTAAAACCTTTGACCCCACACATGTGGTGGGATAAGGAATGCTGTTTGAAAGATGAATATCAAGTGGTAGTATTAAGATTTTACAAGATTTACGTATGCTGGTGAATATTCGAAATTTTGGTAAGTAACCAAAATTCTCCATAGAACTCAAAGGCAGACGGTGAAGATAAATTCCGCCTTTGTTTTGTCCTTAGTTAAAGAAGTGCGGAATTATGCATGATCTTTGAATTAGGATACGTTACGTCAGGTTACGAAATTAAAACCCATTGTAGGAAATTTCTGTAAGGGCTTTCGAAGGTAACTTCAACAAATTAGAGAACTCAAATTCATTATCGCTTTCTACCAGCCAGGACGAAATCCAGCCACCTGCCAATTGCTTTGAAGTAAATGTGACATTCGGGTTTATGTACGTATTATATGTTTTACAATCAAACAAAACATATTTACAATCAATATTCCCTAATAGAATACAACGATATAAAGAAGGATATAATTATGGTCATCCATAGCACGAGTTCAGCTTACTTTGGGGCCATACAGTTGTTGTGTTTATCTGCGCATTATTATTATAAATAAATTAAGTGAAATGAATACAAATTTTAAACCTGCAAAAAAGTTTGTATGTTTTCCATTCTGACAATTTATGAAAAGAAATACTTATTTTTTATCTCATAATTTTTTTAAAATCTAATATCAAGAACAAACATCCAAAAAGAACTAACTAGATATATCAAAAATAAACAAACACTCCATAGCTCCATAAAAACAAATATCTCTATTGTTTCTCAGTATCAAGAGCTGTAATATAAAATAATCTAGATATAAAACAAACTCAGATTACAGGGGTAGGTACCCCAAGGCTGCAGGGGGTCGATCAATGACGTTTGACCCCTTTACCTGCCCCCGGAGTGACGTCTTGAAATCCACTGCACTGTGTTAAGGACCGGTTTCTTCAGAGTTGTTGCATTTATTTATAATATTTTTTTTTGTTAGCATTATTTTGCAAGTAATAATATTACAGTACCGAGAATGAATTGAAATAAAAATAAACTTAAACCATAAATATAGGGATCTTTGTGAAAAAATTGGTATATTAAACATTAACGAGTTATTAGAAACAAAATATAACGTGTAATACTTATGATTATATTAATTTTATTGACTTTTTTTACACATTTTATTGTATGTATATATCTTCATCTGTGAATAAATGAATCCATTTACCAGAGTGAAGTCTACGTTCTACATTCTCTAAATATCGGAGGTAGCCCGAAAGTAAAACATAACATAACCTATAAATCAACTATGTTCCTGGCGTTTTAATTGCTATCAAGCTTGACAAAAATAATAAAAAGAAAAATAAAAACAGAGCGCTACACGAAACCTCTCCTTAAGCCAGGGTGGCGAGTGCAATCTGCTAGCTTCGTCCATCTCGCGTCACCCGCTCACTCACGGCCGGTCCCGTTCGCTCACTCGGTCCCGCCGATCGCGTCCCGTCTGACCCCTCGACGTGACAACTAAGTCTTGCAGCTTAACTTGTGATTTCCTTCGTCTTATGGAAATATTTTATTTGTTGTACGATGCTGTATTTTGTAGTTTTGATGGCTGTGCTGGTTCGAGTTATTTGTTTTGATGAGAAATTTGATATTTTTGGTCTTTGTGCTTGATATTTATTTTGCAGTTTTTACAATATAAGTTGCTACATTCTTTCTTTCTGAGGATCGAGTCACACATTTTGTAGACTTTTAGGACCTTACGTAAATCAACTAGCTGACCAATTCATAAACTATCGATACTGTGCGAAGTTAAAATCTACGCAATTTTACGCGATAAGAGATAATTTTATTATGATGATATTTTCTTTTTAACTTAATAATGACAATACAGTTCGTTTTATAAATCAATATTTCAATCCATAAGGGATTTTCTGACCACTCGGTAAAGTAGTAAATAAATTATACATAAGCTGGCAATAGTAAAGTTGGTCCAATTTTTTTAATTTAAGAAGGGCTAAGAACTGCGCAAGACAGTCGGGTCTGTTGATTATACATATTTATTTTGTTTCATTTTTTCTATGAGCACTAAATTGGCATATTGTGGTATTGTAGAAAATTCGATTTCTTTTAGCCAAGTTTTATAGTTTAAATTCGGTCCAGCTTTTCTAAACACCATCTATCGTAGTCCTTGGAACTATATTATTTTCATAATTTGTTTGAGGAAAATCCCTCATTCTATTTCAAAATAATAAAATCTTGTGATAAATTAATGTGACAAATTCAATTACCACTTTTATGTTTCCAATTATTATCTATTTTCGCACCATGCTTTGAAACAGTAGTTGTATAAATAATCGGTAGTTTTTTTAAGTCAATACATACTTATATTTATATTTATACTACGAAAACTTAAATTCCAAAACAAAAGCAATAAGAAAAATTATTCCAAAGATTCGCTATAAAGTCCGAAGAAATCCGTGGCTTTCATAAAAATACTTGTCTGTTTACGAGGAAGAAACCTGAAACTCATTTTCATACTTTTAGATATCGGACAGCAAAACAAACACACAACTCACTGGTAATAGTAACGTATAGAACTGGGTGCATTAATGTGCATTGTCCGGGATGTACCCTCGCTGGAAGGTGCAGTTCATTAGTACAGTTTTAGGGATATAAATTTACTTAGGTTGGTTTTCTTCATGTTAATTGAAATATAAGCTTGATAACATGTTTTTGTCATACGAGGATATTTTTTAAAATTTAGTTTACCATGGAGAAAAATGTTTGAATGTATCTTGGATATTGGAAAATTATATTCACGGTTTAACCTTGCCGTCAGCACGGTACCTTAAAAATGATCAGAGGCGATATCTGGCATAAGTTTATTCATTAAAATACTATCTTCAAATGTCTTTAATTCGTAAGTAAACTAAATATTTACCAATTACATAACCACGCCACTTCCAGTTGTCACTAACCCTGCGTCGGTCTATTTATGAGCACCGCTTACGGTTCCCGTCCGGAGGTCTCGTAAAATTCTATCACCTCAGTTGATGCCCTCCTCCCGCTCCCTAACCCCCGTCCAAAGTAATGACGTCTTTAATGGTAGTTGAGAAATAATATCTCTTCATAGATTTGTGAAAATATTTAAAATACTGTACTTACTGGTCTCATATAAAAACAATAAGAAATAAATGATGGTGCATTCGAATATTGCATGCAGACTATGCGGTTAGGACTTAATAATATTTTAAATCTAACACGTTACGAGTTCCCAGAAACTTGAGCTTAAAAAATTTCGAACTTTAACATAAAGTTAAACACTTTTATCCTTTTTTACAGAAGCAACTACTATGAACTATAACAGCAGCTTATCTCCCCACCCTAACTTGAACTGCCTGCGTCTTTTTTCCAGAAAACTATAGTCCTAGTTCTCAGATAGAAGACAAACGTCTAATCCTTTTTAAATAAAAAAAAACAACTGTCTACCGCAGGGGTTCTAAGCCATCATAACTAGAACAAAACTCAGAAATAACCAGCTGCTTCAAGCTGTCTAAACAGAATTGACAATATGGCAACCCAGAGCTTGCCAAATCGAAAACTAAGCTAAACACATAAGTTGCAGTTCGCACATTGCCCAAGTTTTCTATAATAAGAACGTCATTTGCAAACTTAATATACGAAGCTCAGTAAAAGTCACCTTTTTAAACTTTTTTTCGGGAAAATTATCTTTTTGTTTTGCTGGTTCTCGCTTGGCAACTGCAACTGCGTATAGAATTTGAATTTGCTTGAACTTTTGTATCTTTACACAATACAATTATTTTATTGTTAACTTCAATACAAACATACTTTTTACCATTTTTTTAATGTTAAGTTTTAGTTTTCTGTACTGTAATATACATACTCAACTTAATTAACTATGCTCTTATTTTAACGAAGCGAGCGTAAACTGACATGACTCGCACAGGAGCCAGGACGAAAATAAAAAGCATTTGATTAAAGCAGTTCTTTAAATAACTATATAAACAATGAATCTGAGACACATACGCCAATACTATTATTTAGTTTCATAAAATTCGTCCAACACTGTGTTGTCATATCAAACATTCTATTTAAATAGTTTTGCCCATCAAACTTATTTATTTCTTTCTTGCTTAAACAACATCAAAATTCATGACTGTATGTTTATGATAAATTAATAAATAGTACGTAAGTACAATGGGTTTTACTAGATCATTCGCACAATAAAACCGCATAATGTAGAAAAAATCAAAGACCTTAGGGGCCATTGTTATTTTTATTATTTAATTAATTAATTAACTAAACTCTATGCCGACACGTTCCAAGGAAATGCCTTAACATATGAAAAAAAAAATTATAAAATCGACAGCATCCCTACTTTTTTTCTTATAATGTCTATTTATAATTTATATGTTATATATTAGAAATGCCTATAATTTGTATTCCAAAACCTTTTTTTCTCAATAACAACTCTAAAGCTTCCTCTGGATTTGTGATGACTTTTTGATGTTCATCACAAAAACGTTGCCTATATTTGATGATAATAGCTAGATGAAATTTATAATCGTTAGATTTCTAAGCACTCGAGCACCACAACCTCATTAACCTTCCTACGCAAACTGCCTTTATCATATTAGTAAGCCATCGAAACCTCCACAAAATTTCCGCGACCCCCAAGCAAAGGTTACTTCTACCCGCAGTTCGGAATTAATGCAAAACAAAAGAACGTTATCGTGACGTTACTCTGCGGGGGCGGGGAGCGAGCAGTAAATTACGCGATGGGCGTCAACCTACCGCCATGTATCAATCAGGCGCAGATTTATGGGACAGTTCACTCTGAATCGTTAGCCTTCACGACGAAGTGTTACTGTTATCCGAACGTAAGGAAAGCTTTCGAGGGCTTTTTTTTGGCAATGAATTAGGGTTGGTAATTAAAGGGTGTTTTTTTGGGATGGTAAGGGTGAAAGGTAGTTGGTATGTTAGAATTCAGTTTGCTGTACAAGATTTTGGTCTGCAATTTATTTTAGAATTATTTAACCGCGCAGCTTCGTAAAGCAACGCCTTACATGCACCTAGCACAATGACTTATTAGGTATAGAGCCTTTTCTTTTTCGTTATTTGTTCCGTAGAATTGTGTGAATAAACTTTCAGTGTAAATTATGGTACTTTCCATTATTCAAATACGTTACTTTTTTTAATTTAAGGATTACACAAAGGAATGCTTAATTACATGCAAAAATGTTTTTTTTAAGATAAATCTATTTTATTTCTATTTCAATAGGAATTTAATTAACTTTATAGAGAACATACAAGAAGAAAATTCAGATGTATACCTTCTATTAATGTAGTCGATTTACAAAAAATATGCGTAAAGCATCATTGACGTCCCGTCAATGACTGACAATGACAGTTCATTGTTCCATAGACAACAGAGGCTGTACAATGTCAGCTGACAGGACATGACAGTTAATGAGAGAACTGTCATTTATGTTGAAATATACAGCTGGAACGTTGCGCCGTTTGTCTGTTCGAACATTGAGTTTGAAATGTTAATAGCAATAGGTACTCTTGTCTGTGAACGAAGCCTTCGTCTGAAGTATAGTTTATATTGGTACAATGGTATTTATAAAAGAAAGATTACATAGAAATGATACTAAAATGGATAAAAAAGGTTTTTGTTATTTATACAGGAAATCAAAGCAGATTTTTTTGACATTAATTGAAATATATAAAAAACCAAGGGGCGTAGAATTTGTAGTTCCTTTTGTCAGTAAAGTTATCGAGAGGATCAAAACAAAGCTTCAAAAGATAATTGGCAAAGACGCGCCAGAAGTTGTAAATAAATAGTTGAATCTTGTAGACTATTTAGAGTATAAAATAAGCCACACCCTCTTATTTCTCTTATTAACAATTGAATCCATTATATCGAGCAAACCCTTGAGCCTGAACTAGTTTTCTATCATTACAGTACAAATGGAAAAATGCGGGAGCGTCGAATGCTGGCACTGCGCTAATTTCCTCGTGACGCGCATTGACTGCCGTTCATCCATTGTGCTGTTGAAATAATGATAAAAAGAATATTGACTGCTGCTGAGTAACTTGTCATTTGTATTTCTTCTCACACCGGAATGGGATTCAATTAATTAAAAAAACATCGTGTAGATGTGAATTGAAGGACTGCTACGGGCGTGTGTTGTTCATGCAGTGAATTAAGCTTTATTAACTCTGTTGCAAAAAGGAGGGGGTTATGAGTTTAACGTTGGTATATTTGGCATCAAATATAAAGAAAGAAAGAAAAAAAGAAAGCATTTATTAGAACACACAATAACAAAACAAACAAAAAATAAATATTACAAAAAACGGGCAAAAAAGAGTAAATAAATAATAGGAACACACATAATAGCTTAAACAAAAACATATAAACAAATTGCACAAGACAAAAGGTTGTTTTGTTTGTATTGTGTGTGCCAAAGGGTGCCAACTCAGCTTATGTTCCTACCTAAGGACAGTTGCAACGCTGTTCTTCCGTTGACACCGAAGATGGGGTAATGCGCACGCTCAGCCGCGCAAGGACGTTTCGCTCAGTTTATTGAGACACTAGACTATAAAGTATTAATATTAAGACACTAAATGTAAATAAAATAGAATAAGAACTATATGAGGTATTAATGCCTTTTACTAATTGTTTATAAATTAGTTATTATTAATTATTAATTATATATAGCATAAATATATTTCAAGGATGTAGATATATAAAATAAAATAAAATAAAAATTCCTACTAATTATTATTGTTAGCAACATGCGTTATAAAAGCTTCAGTGTTAGTATTAAAAAGAGGACACGGACAAGTAATTATGTACACACAGTAGTTAAAGTGTGAACGTAATAAAAAAGTTTTATACAATCTCTTGAATTTTGACTTTGAGCCACACTCTCGAAAAGGCTGGTGTTCCAACACTTTGTAGCACAATATTTGAAACTGCCGCGAAATGATGATGTACGGTGTTCAGGAATGGCGAGGGGGTGAGTGTATGATCGTACCGTATTTCTATTTCGCAACGATCTCCAGGACAATTTTGAAAACAAATACAGAGGATTTTTTGTGGAAATAACGTCAAATAATAGACAGGCAAAGTAAAGTTTTTGGCTACCTCTCATGTTCAGGATTTTGTTGTCATTAAGGTAGGGAGTGACATGCGACCGAGGGGGGATTTTAAAACAAAACGCGCGCAAGCATTTGGGTAAGCCACTGGGATCTCCCCAGAACACAGGGACCACTACACTGCGATACAGTAATTCAGCTTGGACAAAAAAACAAGGCTACCGTTTGTAACTAACACTTAATTATAAATTTTGTAATAAAGATTGTAACCCATTAATTTACGGTAATATCACGAACTTTTCACAATATTTCTGTTCCTCACTACAATATACCACGAACGTTAAGAATACATAAAGTAGCGTTTAACGTAGCGTGCCTGGCAGACGGGCGGTGACGCTGAAAAATATTACTTAAGCATTTAAAAGTAAATTGGCAACTTTTTAAAAGTATAAACCATTATTAAATAACAATATACCACACAGGATGCGTTCCTTTATTTCTTTGTAAATAATGCAATTCAATGCAATTTGATCACTCATCGGTATTTTGTCTAACATCAACAATACTTACCATTTAATAAACAGAGACAATCCCAATAAACCGCCTCTCGAACCGTCGCGTCTATTGCGTGACGATGGCAAGACCCGGTGGTGAGATTGCAGTTCCGTGAAAGGTGGGGCGGCCCATGATGTGGCAATCCCACCACTCAGGTTTCCGGAAATCCGGGCTTTAAGAGAGTCCATGATTGAGCGGGTGGATTTGGCCTTAAAGAAAGTGTCCGATTGGGGCGAGTCCAACTTGGTCAAATTTAACCCGTCAAAAACACAGGCGTGTTTATTCTCCGCAAAAAGAGCAGTTTCGACCTAACGCCCACTTTCCAAAATGTTTCTGTACCCTTAACCGACCACCTAGGGCTTCTGAGCGTAGCTATATCGTCCCAACTAAACTTCGGCCAACAAATTGTGTCCATGGCTCAAACTGCCTCAAAGAAGTTGGGAATCATCTCGAAGGTCCGACGGTGCTTCAGCCCTGAACGGCTACTTAATTTGCCTTTTGGATGGGAACCTTTGGGATGGTTCTGCAAAGTACCAACTAGAAGCGATGGACGCGGTTGACCAAATAGTCCGAAAAATTATTAACAACTTTGACCTCACCACCAAAAAACTGCAAAGTCGGAAAGTTGCCAGTTTAGCAGTCTTCTACACACGGGTGTAGCCAGGGGGAGCGTTTTGGGGGTTCAACCTGAAAAGTTCGGATGTTAACATAAGGGCCTGCGCAGATGACAGACTTTTCTCCGCGGCGGAGAAACAAGTACGCTCCGCGAATAAAACGTCCACTGCGAATTTAACGCGAACTCAAAGCACACGGTGTGCGATCATTTGTTGCCCGGAAATATAGAAATAAACGCAGACTAAAGTACGCCATGTGCGTTGCTTCGCCTAGTCACAGGAGTTCTATTTTTTTCGGAGACTCCCCCGTACCTTTGTCCGGTCCGCTCTCTGCATGTCCTCGGTTTTTCGGGGGACTTTTTGTATGAGGTACTTTTAATCCCTCGTTTGCGTTACTCGATACAGTTGTAAGCGATCTATTTTAGCGGACAAAAAAGTCCGCGGACTTAAGTCCGTCGTCTGCGCAGGCCATTAATAGAATTAAAATTCAAAAAGAACAGGCGTGCGGCAAATCTCATTAATTACTAACTTTTACCTACATTAAAATTGTTTAAAATACACGGTAGCTTGGATTCCTCCGCCACCGTCGATCATATTTAGAATAATCGTAGATTTAGAATTTTCACTACATACGTTAAAAGGATTGACTTGAAGATAACATAGGAGTAACACTTGTCTTATAAATACAAGGGTAAGTAAATAGTAATCAGCTTTAAATTAATTGTTAACGCGCAGTAGAGAGGATTAATGCGACGATTATTTTTAAAACTAATTGTACATAACGAACGTTATCTTTTATTCATCTTATAATTTATACTGTCAGACTGCTCAAAAAAGGACTCCCAATTCCTTCGAGGAGATTTTATCTGAATGTATTTTCTTATCATACAGAAAAAATCTTCTAAATTGTTCTTATACAGGGTGTCCCAAAAGTCGACGATAAACCGGAAGCTGGAGATACAAGAAGTCAGAGATACAGCTATCAGAGAAATTAAAAATAAATTTTGGCCCTGTGGTGATGAAACTATAGGTATTTAAAAAAAACAATAATTAACACCCTGTGATGATCATTTCAAGCTTGTTGCTACAAATTGTAAATTTTGCTTGGATTTATTTTTGGAATATAGCCCTAAAATGCTTATATCTATTGTAGCCTTCAATTTAAAATACTACTAAATCTACCTTCGTTTAGAAGAAAACGTCTCGATTCTCCCAACCAAAAATTTATAAATATAACTGTGCTTCACTTTAACCTAATGTACTGAAAAAAAATGTAGCGAGTTCTTTTGGCAAGTAGTTTCATAAGTTTGCTTATTTAATACAGCGATTAAATAAGCAAATAAACAATATACCCCGTCGCGATTTGCTCGTCATATTGCTAGGTCTTTAAGAAGATGTCATGCTTGCATTCAAGCAAGAGGAAGACATTTCGAACATTTAATTTAAAATAAAGTTTGAATCTAAGAAATGACGTTTAATTTTAAACCCTTTCTAAAAAAGTTACTATGAAAGTACCATTTATCTAATCAATATTATCTATCTTATAAAGTATAGAAAGACCATTATCAAATCAATTTTTAAACTTGGCGTATCTACCTAGTAATAATTAAGTAATTATGTAAAATTAGCTTAACTTAACGCGATGAAGAAGTGTTTAGCAGCAGCACTTTCTCTTTCACATTCACTTAGATCACAAGAACATTGAACAAAAATGATATTAAACCCTAATAATAATCTAATAATTTAATAACTACTTTGCCAAATTTAGAATGGTTTCTAGGAAGTTGTTTTTTTTTTTGCTTTATTTTAGAATAAATTTAGCAAGTGTTATACCATTATGAAATCTGTATTGAATAAGCAAACTTTTGAAACTACTTGCCAAAAAAACTCAATGCATTTTTTTTCAGTACAGTAGGTAAAAGCCAAGCAGATTTATTTTATAAATTGTTTGGTAGGGAGAAACAAGACTTTTTCTTCTAAACGAAGCTATATGACCTTAAATTTAAGGCAAAAAAAATAAGACCAACCAAAAGTAACAATTTATAGCAACAAGGTTGAAATGATCATCACGGCATGTTGATTTTTTGTTTTTATTTAAATACCTATAGTTTCAAAACCTCAGGGTCAAGAATATTTTTTTATTTTTCTGATAGCTGTTATGACTTTTTGTATCTCCTGCTTCCGGTTTATCGTGGTTTGTTGGGACACCCTGTATAAGGGTTATTTTATGTACTTTTAGTTAGCTACGCCCGTGCTTCTACAGATTACATTTTGGAGAGTGCGCGAATGCTCTTTTTCATCAGGTTGAACCCACACCCTTCTTACATGCGACTACTATACGCAGACAGGTCTTTCATCCCTTTATGGTAGATATCCCAAGAAGTCGAACCAAACGCTTCGATAGTTCCTTTTTGGTGCGGGTCGCCAAGGTGTGGAATGAACTGCCTGCGTCTGTTTTTCCAAAAACTATAGTCCTAGTTCTTTCAAGCGTCGAGTGAATAGGTATCTCGTGGATAGACGTGTAAGACCTTCGTCTTTATCGTCACTTCCATCAGGTGAGATAGAATACAAACGTAATTCTTTTTCAATAAAAAAAAACGTCTTGACGTATAATATTACATTTTGATTTCATATTAATGGCTCTAAAGACTCATTATTTTCCATTGTCCCATATAAATATATATTACTGAAGATGCTTGATTACTTTAAGGATTTGTGTAATTCAGCATATTGTTCTGATTAATTATTTTATTTTAAAAAAAGCATATTTAAAATTTTTGCAAATTTCCGTCCCACGGCACACGCAGCACCTCACACCGCCCGTCTACTCGGCCCTCCCAACTTGATGTATTGAAGGCGGAATTTACGCGCGAACACGTGTACCGTAATTTATTTCATAGTTGTTTTGACGTGCGCAGGAGTTACCGCCGAGTGGTTACTGATGTGCTGAAACTCAAATGGTTTGCTAGCGCAAGTGCTGGAATTAGAATGATATGGAGTGTGACGCCTGGATCCGGGTTGTTGGCTGTTTTAGAATATCCTTTGACCTTATTGGTGCTGAGAGACTGATGGGCGATTCTTAAGAAGACAAAACTAACAAGGCAACAAAAGATCTATGACACGATTGCAGCTTGAAACATATAGACGTCGTGTTCGTGGAAAGTCCAGGTGTGGGCTGCAAATTTATCAGACATTTGTTGACGAGATTTTCATACGTATTTAAACATTGCCAAAGACAATTGATTCAGCATACGATTTCTCATACTTTATTGTGAAATATTATATCAGTCAGTACTGTAGATTCCTTACAATTGGTCACTGTATGGTTTTCAGAATATAACGGATGTTTTTAATAATCAAGTATTATTAATTTTTGACATCGAGTGGCGTAAAGGGTCGTAGTCCTGTCTTATACGCCGGTGGTTCCAGGATCAAACTTTGTCGGGGCATTCATTTGTGTGATGAACTCAGATATTTGTTCTCGAGTCATGATTACTGACATTATTCTGGGTTCGCTGCATGGTCTTCCATAACACAAGCTAGGTTTCTTTGGCGCTATACAGTTGATGTGCTTGTCTGGAGATTTATGATTATATTATAAAAATAACAAAATTTCAATTTTAAACGAAGTCACAGTTAGGCCCGAATCTAAAATCAAAAAGAGCGCAAACTCCACGCTACCTGTCTATAGATAGTAAGTCTTAATGCTTGCTAGGGAAGACAGATTACTTTGCCAAAAAAAATATATCTATTAATTAACAAAAAAGCGCAAATCTGTACAGTAAAACCACATTCACTAAAACCGCGATAACATACTGCCCCGGGGGTAAAGTGGAACAGTACATTAAATTAATCAACTCCGACCAAGAATCCTCAGTTTCCAGGGTACAGTCGCGCACAAATCACAGGCGAGATTTGTCGACGCTGTCACCATCCATCGCGTCAGACGGGCTCGTAATGAAAGTCGCTTATCTACACGCCTGTACCGCGCTCAGCGACTTTGTCGAGTTCCCGTGGTTTCGGATGGTCTCTAATTATCTCGTGTTTTTTGTAATAAAATTTTGTTCTCTTCAGTTTTTTTGGATAATCGTGTTTTATCTGACTTGTGGTACATTGTAGATCCAATAATTTTAAAAACAGATAACCAACGTTTAATAAAAAAATTGGATACATTGTATACATTGGATTTAACAATGTCCATTTGTATCTCGGTAGTTTAGTGGTGGAAATCCTCGGGATTAAATAATTAGGGACGCAGGCTCCGGCTCAACTCATTTTATGTCGGATTTTTATGTCAAATGTATTGAAGAATCAAAGATTTTTTGCATCATTCTATGAACATTCAGTAATCTAGGTACCTTCAACTTGTCCACGAAAACACGTTCGTTATAGTCACTTGACATGCAAAGTAATAAGTCGCTAGCAAGGGAATCCCAGTTTAACTGCGACTGTTAGCAAATAAGCTAGAACTACCAATTTGGCAACAATTTATGAATGTTTTAGTAAACAAATAACAATTTTGAATGGCCAGTTGGTAAAGTAAGAAGAAATATTTGACATAATTTGACATGATACTTGATCTGTTGGCATATTATATAATGTTTTTGCTGTAATTTGACATTCCATTTAATTGTATTTTAATGAATGAATTTAATTTTATTGTATTGTAATGAAATGTGTTTTTGTTTTATAATTAATTAAATTTATTTTTTGATATTTATGACATTTTAAGATTTTTTATGACATCACCAACACAATTTATGTATTTATTGAGATTTAAATGAATTGACACATTATGTAACTAAATTTTTAATTGTTTTTGTACTAACATAGATATATAAGATTACTAACAAGTGGGCCAAGTTGCTACAATTAAGAAATTTATTATTATTATTATTATTATTAACTAAAAGAAAATATAGGAATAATTTCAGCGCGCACGTCGGTACGATTGTAATTGTTTTTAATATTCAGATTTTAACGTAACTGTGTAAACTTTTATTATTATTTAAATATAAGTGTTCACGGTATAAAGCCCTTGCTAAAATGTTTAGAGCAACTCCATGGTCCGACTTTATTCCGGGGTCTATAGTAGCAAGTCAGCCCCAGTTAAGCCCAGTTTATAAAGTCCCATCTTTCCTAATGCGTATGAAATTGGCTGGAAAATGCGTCATGTAAGTAAATGAAGCTAAAAATACCGAATTGCCACCTCGACCGACCGGTTCTAGACCGGCATTTTTATTCACCGAATATCCGCCCACTTTGTTTTAATTCTGCAAATTAACAGCACTTTAAACCTACTAGAGGAAAAAGTGTTTATTGTTGTTTTGATCAGTGGAAGTTATCGATATTTCAATGTGTATAATCAATCCTGCAATATAAGCACCTGGTGCTAACTCTCGCGTCTTAGAAAACTGGAAAAAACTTAACTCCATCGGTTCCAATCTAGATTTTTTAAATCTGGCTATACAGGGCGTTACTGCTTTTGTTTGTATATGCCAATTGAAGTTTTGTTTGGCCGCTAGGATTATTAAACTACATGAATCATCAATAGAATTAGCTGAGTTATAGATTTAACCAACAGGCGCACTCACAGAGATGAAAAATAGGAATCTGTACTACCTACATTGGGGGGAGGGAGACTTGCCGAGCTTAACAGATGCAGAAAAGAATAATTTTGTATAGACATAAAGATACTCTGTAAATTTATTTTGAAAAAAATATACCCGTGAAGTTTCTTGCCAGTTCTTCTTCACGAAGGTTTTTTCGAACTGGTGGTAGTATCATGTTTTATTTGACGTCAATAAGAACAAGTAATTGTCAATGTTGGGAAAATAAATATTTGATTTAATTTCATTTCATATTTCATTTCATTTATTACATCTTTTCAGCATCTAAGTCCAGATTATCTTAGCAAAACCTATAGTTGAGAGCATATTAATTAACTATTTGACTTATCTGAGTGCAGCTGTATGACTGTTAAGATTAAGTAGGTTATATGTAAGGAAATTTTGATGAATATCAAAAGTACATACCCTTCTTTGAGAACCACAGCAATTGCACGAGCTAAGTCCACTTCAGACCAAAATAAAACCTTTCTTAACTTCTGATCAATGCTGATAACTTCAATTCTATTTATTTCTCCGTCTGTCCAGTATATTTTATCTGTGTACCAGTCAATTGCAATACCAGTTGGTGTTATCAGTCCATCTGTTACTATTCTTTCCTAAAAATGTTGAACAAGAAAATTAAAAAATTAAGTAAGTTTTTAAGAATATGTGCAGCTTAAAAACATTATTCTATCCATAATTCAATTGCGTGTTGAACACAGATGTTCTCGGGTCACGATTGTTCATATTTCTAAATGTATGTTTATTCTGCATGTTTGTTTGTGCCCCCCCAGTTCGCTGTATGCTCATCCATAACCCAAGCTCTGCTTACTTTTGGGCCATACAGTTGGTGTGTTTGTCTGGGGATTCATTTTTATTATATGTTACGTAGTTGGTTTTGTCTTGTTTTATAAAAGAAAACTTACTTAATGTTTCTGTCTTTATGTGTAGATCAAAATTATATAAATATTTTAGATGACTAAGAACTATCTGTCACGATAAGTACATTAAAATAAAATACAAGTAATGTCCAATTTCTGATTACATCGAGCGCCCTGTAGCCGCGCCACGAGCCAGCTGCCAGTACTGGAAATGTTTACAAATCTGCGTTTTATAACAAGTACTTTACGACACTAAAGTAAACTGATATTTTGTGGACGTTACCGACAGGTGTAGAACATTTAAGATTTTATTTTGGGTAAATACTTCTTACACTGAATCTATTGGTTTGACAATAAGCTGCGCTCTCTTTTGAAAATCTTTGTTTCTAATTTTAATATCTTGGTGTTATTATCTTAAATTGTTAACCTTTAAATATATTGAGTCCTATTAGATGTCGATACACCAATCTATTGTTTTAATCTTTTCGCCAGGTGCAATGGAAATTAAACGATTGACAATATTAAATATGTGTATGTCCAACGAATGAAATAAGTAAAAGAATCACAAAAGCCTCCGCCTCAGCATGATGACACAGCCAGGGTATGTCTTTTATTTATTTATTAGAACACAAACCAGATTACAGTCTTCTTCACAGAAATAATATTACATTAAGTTTTTAACCTAATTGTAAGCCAAAACATGTGTAACAGAAATATGATGTAGCATTAGTGGTACGTATAGCTAACTTTACAATAGCTCATACTAAATAACAAGAAATTATACAAAGAATATATACATTGATTTAAACATGTATGTATTTGCACCTGTGTTACTGAGAATATTGTTGCAAGATTCAATCACATTTTAAAATATTGTAGATTGATCTTTTATATCTATTAAAATTACAGTCAAATAAATTTAAATCAAAAGCGGAATCGGCATTACAAACGTCGCTGGTGTTCAGGCGGCGCGCCCTCGTTCCTTATATATCAGATGGAACAATAAGGTGTATCGAAAACCTTAACGAAGTACAATTATTATGTTGAGGATGAATTTATAAGAAATGTACTTTTTGGTCAGTCTTGAGTTATTGGACTGGCTTCTCAATCTAGCTGTTCCAGTGTATTTGAACCCGGGGAATAGAACATGCACCAATGTTTTGAAAACGTATGGTCCGATAGCCAATGGCTTTAACGGCGAAGGAATACATCACGAGGATGCCGTCATGGAGGAAGGAATGTTTTGAAGTTATTTACACCATTCGAATAACAAATGAAATCACAACACGCTCACATTTTCTACACGCATTAGGTTCACCCATACACATCCAATTACACAAAACTAACAAACAACCCCCTTCACACTTCAAATTAACTAAAATTGTCAACATTGTCAGTAATAATTAGCTAATTCATTTAATCTTTTATAGTTAAGATATTTTCCATTTCCGATACAATCGCACCTTAAAACTAATTACTTATTATAAATATATTTTCATGGTTGAGCATCTACTTATTTATATAGTATATATAACTGTTATTATATACAATTACTTGTTCTTATTGTCGTTAAATAACCTTCGTGAAGAAGAACTGGCACTGGCACTTCACGGGTATATTTTTTTCAAAATAAATTTACAGTGTCTGTTTATGTCTATACAAAATTATTATTATCTGCATCTATTAGCTCGGTAAGTTTTCCCCTAGGTATCCAAACGACGAACTCAAACGGCACCCGTTCACAAGTTAACGCGGGATCCAGCCATCGCCCTCCTCAACCATAGCTAATAGGGCTCTGCTAAAGCCTTATGATAATATTAGCTTTGAGATTTTATAATTTTTAAACCTGTTACTAATGTGAGTAGCTGTGAAATATCTGGAATAAACAACTTTATTAGTATGATAATAATTGTTTTCTTTTTTCAAAAGTAAGTGTAAAGCCCAAACGCAGTAGACAAGTCTGGTGGACTACAATTTGCCTTACAGACCCTCGGGTTTGGATGAGGCTAATATCCCTGAAAGCGGATTATTAAAACTGTCATGGAAACCAAATTTACTAGAATACAAGGCTGTCTCGAGTGATGCAATCCAAGAGAAGTCCAACTTATAATAATAATAATAATAATAATTTATTTCATAGCCAAACAAAGCCATGGTACATTTTTTTTTACTTAATAACGCAGTTTCTTTCAATTAGGCACATATTTATTCTTTAAATAGATACTAGGCTGTAATTATAGCAACAAAATTTGTGTTCCCTAATTCTCAAGCTAGGTGTAGACCTGTATTATGAGAATTAGTGGTCACGCTCCAAAATCAAAGCTACATAAGTACCTACTTTAATACAGTTTACTTTAATACAATTTAAAAATATTAAGCGCATATGTTCATTTGTGGAAAAGTGCCTACTGTAATGAGCCCATATGAGTATGAAAAGGGTGTGTGTATGAGTGGGTGAGTTAATGTTGTGTGTAAGAGTGAAAATGTGTGAAAGAGAGTGCAAGTAGTATATAAGTACATACTTAAATATAGTTTACATAGTTATTTCATTGTCAGATATTAGGTTAAAATGGATTCGGTGTCTTCATAATTAAGAAAAAGGAGCCATATTTTTATTTTGTCTTTGGATTGGAGTTTAGTTAAAGATCGAAGGTTAAGCAGATTATGGGTTAGGTTGTATATTTTAGCACTTCGGTGGTGGAATTGTTTTTTAGCAAAGGTGGTGCGGGCTGATAGTTGATCAATCGCAGGTCTCGGTCGCCTACGGAGAATATTCCTACTTGGGATGGGTACGCTTGTGTGCCGTCGGAGTGTAGAACGTAAAATATACAGTTGTCTCACCGTCAAGATTGAATGCTCGCCGTACAGTTGTTTAGTGGGGTATCTAAAAGGTTTACGGAAAATGACCTTGAGCAATGCTCTTTGTGATATTTCCAGATTGATGAAACGGGTTTTAGATGCTCCACCCCAAGCCGGAATACAATACATCAAAATGGATTCACAGAGCGCTCTATAGACCATTTTAAGAGTTTCAGGGTCTGCTGAATTCCTGAGCTTCTTGAAAATAAACATGAGTTTTCTTGTACGGGACATTAAGCTATCTAGATATGCGTACCAATTTAAACAATCATCAATCAAAATTCCCAAGTACCTGACACAAGTAACTCTAGCGAGTGCACGACAGGGACATTTCGTCGTCATAGGAAAACAGCTGTGAGCACGAACTGTTATATCAGAAGGATGGTCACGTGGTCTTATGGCAAAGGTGAGATATTTAGTTTTAACAATATTAAGCGTCAGGAGGTTATTAGAGAGCCAGCCCATGACTCAGGCAAGAGCGGACTCTGCATTTGATATAGTTTCATTCCAACTATCACCACTCACAAGAATAGCCGTATCATCCGGATATGAGAAAATACTACTTTTGATCAGGAAGAGGGTTGGCCCCAAGATGCTTCCTTGTGGAATGCCATAATTCAGCGAAAGTTCCTCAGTGGAGTGAAAATCAATCTTCACGAATTGCGTCCTCTCTGATAAGTAGTCTGTCAGGAGGGCCAAGGTGATACCTCTGACTGCGGCTTTTTCAAGTTTGTTTATCAAGAGTGGGACAGAGACGGTGTCAAATGCCTTAGACAAATCAAGGAATATTCCGAGGCACCTGCGCTTGTTGTCGATATTTTCAACAATAAAGTCTGTGAGAGATATTACTGCATCTTCTGTGGAAAGTCCTTTTCTAAATCCATACTGATTCTTAGATAAAATGTTGTTAGCTTCCAAAAATCGCGCTAGTGCAGTACTTATTACCCTCTCTAGTACTTTAGACAAAGCTGGCAATATAGATATAGGCCTGTAATTACTGACTAGGTCTCTGTCACCATTCTTGTAAATAGGGAGTACCATTGTTTTTTTTAATGCTTTGGGAAATTTGCCAGTTCTTATTGCTAGGTTGCAGATGAAGGTTATAACTGGTGTCAGTTCTTTGTTTGCCAAAATAAGAACCTTGGGAGATATTCCATCCCAACCAGCAGATGCATCACTCCAAAGGTTCCGTATACAAGTATTTATATCATCCTCAGTGACCTCGAGAAGAACAAAGGAGTTAGGTGGAGAAACGTTTCCGCTAGTTACAGACGGAGCTATGAAATACTGGCTAGGGATCACACTACTTGCCAGCTCTCTTCCGATGTTAGCAAAATAAGCATTGACTTTATTCACTGAGATACTGGGATCGTGACTCATGTTAAGTAAGTCTAGGGAGGTGTAATTGTACGAGTAGTGTCAGTAACTTTATTAATGACTTCTCAAGTCTTTTTCGGATTATTACGAGCTTTTACAAATTCTGATCTTTCATACTCTATTTTAAGTTTACGAAGTAGTGTGTTGCAGTTGTTTCTGTATCGTTTATAAGTTAATCTAAGTACGAAATTATCAGGTTGTTTGTTAAGCTTTTTATGCATATTTTCTCGATTTTTTATACACCTTAATAAACCAGGAGTAATCCATGGCTTCAATATTCTTTGCTTAGATGGTATTGTAACAGTCCTAGTGTGAAGTTTGATTACAGATGTGATCATGTTAATTAATAAATTTGTAGCCTGGTCATCATCATCCATTGAGAATATAGCTGAAAAATCCGTCTTTGCTATGTCCTCTGTAACTTTGGAATGATTTACACGAGTCACAGATTGCATTTTGTGACGTTTAATGGTCTTTAAATCGAGGCATAACAAAGTCGGAGTATGATCTGTTACTGTGGCTTCTAGTAATATAGTTGTAGCAGCATAAGATGATTTCAATAGTACATGGTCAAGGCAATTTTGGCCTCTGGTTGGGAAGCGGTGCGCAGGCTGAAGGCCGTGGAAGGATGTGAGGTTTAGATAGTCGTTTGAACGCTGATCATCAAATCCCACCTTGATGTCTAAATTAATATCACCAACCAAGACTAAATTTTTAAAAGAAGCTAGATCAGGTAAAATATTATCCAAGCTTTTCTAAATGATGGTGATCTGTATGATGCTATAATAGCAGTGCGAGAATCAAGTTTACATATTAAGCAGTCGGAATCATCTACGATTGGCTCATGTATCGAGTAATTATTCAGGGTACTTTTGACATATATGACAATCCCAGAATTTTGATTGCTGTTTCTTGAGGAAAAATAACTTTTATATCCTTCGATAACTGGTAGGTTGCCCGCTTTGGCTAACCAGCACTCGGTCAGAATAACAAAATCGCACTTGATTTCTAGAGAATAAAGCAGTAACCTAAATTGCTCAAAGTTTTTTGTTATGCTTCTTATATTCATGTGTATAATGGATAATGTATTTTCAGAGATGTTTAGTAGCTTATGACATTCGTCATATGTGGTCATATTAGTCTTTCAATCTTTACCTGTATTAGTAAACAGGAAATGTAACTTTTTTTAATTCGTATTTTCATTGAGCACCTGATTCGGTACAAAAAGTAGTGTGATTCAAGACCATTTTGGCCGCTTAAATGAAATAAAATTAAAAGAATACTAGTCGCATGCGCCGCTACAGAACTCATTAACATTCATTGCGTGGACACTCCTGGATCAGATGTGGGTAGACAAAAATACGGCTCAGCAGACTGTGTGGTCGGGGGGCAGCCTCCTTGTTGTGTGTGTCCATGGACTCACGGTAGCTACATAAATAAGAGCTTTTCTTAGAGACGTATAATATCGTTAGCAATTCTGTTTCAAATACGGTAGATGCTAAATGAATTGTGTTGTAATTCAATGCAGTGTGATGTAAAATTAAAGTAATTAAATAATAGACATGCGGATCCCACTGATATGTAGTTCATTTAAGTTTTCGCCTAAATAAATAGAAAATATTTATAGTTCTTGTGTTACTACAATATTTCCCAGTCTACTGATATGTCGCTACTAGTCTACTGATACGCACATGTCGCTACTTATGGTATAAGCGCCCCTGGTATTTAATTCACTCTACATTATATACATACATAGATACACTTTAGATTATTCTTCTAGAACAAATTCAGAAGCACAATATCGTCCGACGGTACACAATGGAAAGCAACCAAGTCCTCCAGCTTTAATTATTGGCCAGTAAATTAAGCAGGATACGTGTAACGCCAGCTCCGCACTCCGAGACGGACGACTAGCACTGATTGCAAGACCTGTGTAAGCTGCAGCAGGGATAAGTTTTACTTACAGATTTATTGTTATAATTAGGAGATATTACAGGCTTCATTAGTAAGAATTTATAAAACACCAATTTAAATACGTGTATAAAAAAAAACACCTATAAATAATGAACATCCACATAAAGGTGCCCAGTCTCAGCACCGCTTGAACTTGTGCGGTCCGCATCGTTTGTGTTCCAGCGACTTGCACTAGATCATCGGGCATCTTGTGAGGGGCCTGCCTACACTGCGTCCGGGTAGAGGGCGCCACTAAGCAAGTAAGAAAATAATGTATGTGCCCTGCCCATAATCCTAATTCGATATCGAAATGAAAGCTAGCTAATTTTACCCATTAAATAAATTATATATATATAAAACTATATGTATAATATTGTATAGAAATTAAAATTATTTTCAGCTTTTGACTGATTTATCTATAATACAGTGTTCTATGTGCGTTCACGCGCTGAACTTTTAACCCAGTCCGTAAAAAGTAGGTTATTAATTACGCATACATACAACCATCATCAAAGATCCCACTCACACGTTGACAGACAAAACATCTGATAACAAAAACAATCTAATCTAAAATTAAACGTCACCGGCAGCAGCTCTCTAAATACATTCACAATCAAAAACTCAACAACACACAAACTGAACTGTCAGTTATTCAATCGATAGCTGGGCTAGTGCATCAAAGATTTTAAAATATTTATGAAATTCGGACTCACACTGACAGACAAACTGCGAGCATCAAAACTAACAGATTTCAGCTTTTATTTATTTTTCAAAAACCTAAAAAAATTACACTCCTCTTAGCCTATCAATAAAGTAATTAAAAATAGGCCGTGTCATTTTTCAAACCGATTCCACTGAATACAAATTGGAATGGATTTATTTCTCGTGTTGAATACATTGCTAGCTTGTCACGGGTAGCATTGTGAAGGCTCTAGGTGAGAACGGCGATCTATGAATGTGTAGTTTGATATAATCGGATTTAAAAATGAGTAGTGGTGATTTATTGTGTTAAGTCGTACTGTTACACCTGTTGTGGTATTCATTAATAATTGTGAAGTATGCGTTATTTTGTACCAAGTTAAGAGAGCAAGTTTGAAGTAAAAGTTAGTGAGTATTAACAATGTACCATATTTTCTTTCTGTACATTGTTTTTACTCTCGACGCGAAAAGAGGGGTGTTATAAGTTTATAAAGTGTGACTTAAATCTTGGCTTCTTCATCAGTTTGTGCTAATTACTACTTTGTATTAGTAATTGACTAATTTTTTATATGTAGATGTTTAAATATTCAAGTATAATGCTGCGTTAAGCAATTTACTAACCCAGGCTTCGCTAGTCGATTTAACTCGCTGAAACATTTTAATAAACAAAAAATTTGTTCAATTATGTTTGTATGCCTAATGAATTTTTTAGTTTGACAGACCTTTTCAGTTTGTAGTGAATCCATACATTTACATTTCTTGTTAATAAACTAAACAATAAAAAAATATATTTGAATCAGATAACGGTGTGATACGCGGCCTCTTGTCCGCCACTATTTGACGTGCATGTCATTATTAACTGGAAAAAAATAGTTTTTTTTTTTGGAATTGACAAAAAAGAACATTCTATCAATACACTACAAAGCGCTTAACTGACATTTGCATATAGTGGCAGTTTTTTTAGAATTTGGTAGCAATATGGCAGAAAACTGTTGTATAAACGGATGTAGATAAAATAATATTAAACTTACTAACAAGTTTAAAACAGATTTCAATAAATTGTAAAATATACGTTAATCAATATCTTCCTGTAAATTGTAGTAATATTGGTTTTCAAACCTCAAAACGATTACTTGAGAAATTGTTATGATGCCAAGGAGCAACTTTTTACAAAATATTTTCAACTTTTTCCAAAACTTTAGGGCATTCTTACTATCAAAAGTTTGTTCATGGTATTTTTGTAATGTATAACAATATATAATTTAGCACACACATAAATTTGCTATTATTCACACTCTCCAGTCAGGTCTGTTGGAAGAGATTTCTTTCAGAAATAAGCAGTACCTTTGTACATTAATTGGTAACTCCTTTTTATACTGTAATTAAAACCTGTATATTAATTATTAAATAAATAAATAAAATTCTTACTAACATCAAAGTATTATTACAATAAAATCAATATATTATAGGATTTATAAGAAGCTACGATACCAGAGTTATTCTAATTAAAATAAATAAAAATTACAAAACTTAAAACATCGAAAGCCCTGTAGGACAGTCTCTTTATTCAAATTAAAATTTTTGATATGATAACCCCTAGTAATTCGCTTGTCAGATATCAAATCTCTCTGTCCCGCAACCAGCCCTTAGTTCCGAGGGCGTCATTGAGTTGAGCACTACAGCCCTTTGATGATTGTCAGAGATGCTCCCGTGGTATTGTCAATGCTGATTATCTTTAGTCACAGGAGACACAGGTTGTAGACGCCGTTGCTCGTCGGTTCAACCGAGCTTTGTAAACTTGAGGTGATGGAAAGAAATATCTATAACTAAACCAGAATAAGCTTAAAATATTTATTGTTTGGTGAGTCTAGACATTGTTTCAAAAAGTTATTTACGGTTAGATCGATTAAGATTATGTTTATTTATTGATTAATAAATAATTAAATAAGGAGTATAGTAGTGTGTGTAGGTATTGGTGTAGTATTCATTTTATAAAACGACACAACTTAGAAAATAGAATACTTAGTCACGTTGTACATTAACTGTCGAGGATCCAACTAATTAAATTTAGTTTCTCAAAATAAGATTCATCGGAAAATGGTAATGTGACGTCCTGGTGTTGAAATAAAAATGAAAAATACCTCGTGAAAAGACATTACATTTCTACAAGGTTTCGGTCTTCTAATAAACGAGGATGAACCACTAACAAATGGTTATTATCTTATTTTATCTATTTTTATTTATTTATAAGGACACACCAATAATGCACACCTATAAACACTATAATAGATAATAAATAAGGTACAACAACCTATGTGCACACCAATCATGGGCATGTACAAATTGCACCATAAAAATAACAAAATAAAAACAATTAATTAAATTATCCTTTCAAATTATGCGCGATGAAGTTACAGTACGTTAGTGAAGACATAACTTCAATTTAAAAGGAAAGAAGAAAAGCCAGGGTCTTGAGACAGTTTAATTTTGCAACAGAATTTGTGAAATGAGTCAAAATGAATATCCATATCTGGCAATGTGTTACTGGCAGCATTAAATTGATTTACCATTCTAACAATGGGTGAGTTTTCCCTACATTAGTACGCACTAAAGGAGGACTGAACACTTTAGTTACAGGATGACGTGGCAGTGTTCTGGGGACGGTTAGTCTAAGTTATTCTAAAAATTTCTAGACTATGATTAAAGCCCCTGACAATTTTTATAAAAGAAAAAAACGTCAGGCAGTTTTCTACGATCTCGCAAAGATGATAATTTGAAGAACAAAAGACGCTTATCGTGGGACCTCCGATGTGAAATATCCTGAGATACAAAAGCGAGATGTCGGGTGTACGCTCGCTGCAACCTCTCCACACGCTGAGAATGAACAGCATACCCCGGGCTCCACTGGGGTGACTACGCACCAGTGCTTTAAAGAGTATCATCTTAGTGCGCTGATAATTTTTTATCAACGACAACACCCAAGTCGCGAACCTCGTCAACCTGTTCTATACCAGTACCATTCAGGACGTACGATGATGGAAATAGTTGCCTTTTCTGGTTATTTTTATATAGTTACATTTTATGACATTTAGGTCCATTAAATTCTTCTGCATTACCACCCAGTACAAATCCATCAAGCGAATGACATCGGCATACACCCCCAAATTCATCCACCCCAATCCCAAGAAAAACCACAAGCAAACACATTCACGTTTATTCTTTAACGTAAATGACGTCCCATGCCAAAGACAATGGGTGCCCCAACAAAGAAAGCTCGCGTTCCCGAACAGAGCACAAATGTTTTCAAAGTAAAATAATAATTACCCGCGCCCCGGGCTATGCAGAGCAGATAACTCGCGAATGTAACCTGTGGTATTGTATCGGTTTTTTTTGTATTTAATAATATTACAATTTTTGCGTTCATGTTTGTTCATTAATGGCGGTGGTTACCATCGGTTACATATCTCATACAATCATAATTCAGAGAAGACTAATTATTAGATATCGTGGCAAAATAATCTTTACACGTGACTTTGTATATATTACCGGCAATCTGTATAGAACGGTATTCTATACAATACCTAGGCAGTGTATTTAATAGTTATTTTACACGTTGCCGGTGGATCAGCAGGTACTCTATACAATACCTAGAAAATGTATACATTACCTAGTTACAGTATATAGTGAAAAATAATATTCATATTTCATACATTGCCTAGACGCCTTAGATATTCTATACATTACCTAGGTATTGTATAAAATACCGTATTATACAGATTGTCGGTAACATATACATTAGATATTATTTATAAGTACTTATTTTTTTAACGCATTTATTAATATGGTATTTGTACGAAGACATCCAAAGCGGCCTATTTTTATAACTTTCAGCTGTTTTCAAATAGGTTTTCTGCTATACTCGTATATTCTGTCACATTAAATTTCTTTGATATTTAATATTAATTAATTAATATTAAATCATTTTATGAACAAGTCCAGGAAGTTTCTCTTGTATATTGTTTATTCAATTAGTCAGTAAATACAAGAAGATACATGGCGGGTCAGTCTGGGCGAGACGTTTTCTTTGAGCCGTTTCATAAAGAAATAAATTGTTTATTATTCTTGTTTAAATTAAAATGTTATATTCATTTGATCATTGATCTAATGGGCTATTATAAATTTAAAACTAGTTTTACAATAATATATTTTATTCTAGCTATGTGTCGTAGCCTCTTTAGTTTCCGGTGAATGTTGCTTTTCGAAACAGATCTTCGACCCGATTACCTCGCAGACCACTGAGTGGTGGTTTAAAACCGAATTATACATAGATGAATAAAAACCGATAGTCTATAACTAAAACTCTAAATATGCAAAATTCGTTTATTAATAGATGCCGTAACAAATCATTATCGAAATCAAAAAAATTATATTTAAATTTATTTTAAATTAAAAAAAAAGATAATATTACCTAATTTAATTATAAATGACACATGTTATGTTTTTTTAATCCACAGACAAACACACAAACTATTTGTCCCCAAAGTAAGCAGAGCTTGTGTTATGGATGACCATGCAGCGAACTGGGGGGGAACCCTGAATGAACATACAAATATAAATACAAACAACCATGACCCGAGAACAAACATCTGTGTTCATCACAAAAATGAATGCTCCGGCCAGGACACGGACCTGGGACCTTCGGTAGTATGAGGCAAGGCTATTTACCACTACGCCACTCGGTCGTCATTTCGTTCGATCAAAGCACGAATGAAAATGACATGTTTAATTATAATCTTAGCTAATTTTTATCAAACTTTAATTAGCCTCAAACTTATCAAATTCATTCACAACAATTTCGCTAACGCTTAAATTTAGGAAATTTCCAAAAAAAGTGACATCTTAATTAATTTACAGGCATATTAATTTAAAGGTCGATAGAAATTAAATACTGAAAAGCTAATCGGTATAAGGATAAAGCATAAATGATTTAGCTGACATCTCATTAGCTTTGCGGAGCGCTGCGCCGGAGGCGGTTATTTGTGAGGCGTTGAGCATAGGCGGTAGCGGGGAAGTACGATGTATTATATATATCACTGTTTATAATTTTGGGCTTGCATATATTCAAATAAAATTTTATAGATTGATATATTTTAATTTGAAAAAAATTCGAGAAAATGCGAGATGCAAGAAACAAAAACAAACCTTTTCAAAAAGAATATAGGTTTTTTTTCTTACGACATTTTCCAATAATACTGAATTAATTTTCTGCAATAATTATATCTTTATTAGCAAATTACGCCAACAATTATTGTTCCAGGCTCATCATATTTTGTTACTGCTTTAATAATTGAATTTCAACTTAAAACCTTTTATACTCAAAACTATCTATCTAATTACTAAAATAAATAGCTATCTATTATCATACATTTTAGTTCCGCTACCTTGCCAGTGCCCGCTTCCTTTCGCAGCGTGGGCCGCGGGCGCAGCACAGCACACACGTCTGTATTTTTGCCGATCAAAGGAGCGTTGCTGCTGACGGCCTTTGAACCGCTAATCAAATTAACAATGCTTCCTTTTTGAACAAAAATGTGTCTATCAGCTCCGCGCTCACTCTGTATGTAGTTGTTTTGAATTTCGTTCTTTGTGTAATTATGTGGATGTGCTGCGGTTTGGATATTTTGAGTTGCATTCAATTTTAGGTTACATTGTAAAATAATAAAAAGGTAGACGTCTAAGGGGTGTCAACCACATATTTGGGCTGGCATCAGTCTGTTAGTATTAGTTGCACTGTCTATTTTCGAAATGGACAGGTCGCTGGACTTACAGCACTGCCTATCGAATGCGATGAACCTTCTGGGAACATGCCACCGGGTCAATGCCGGTTCGGTTTTGGCGAGAGGAGCCGATCTGTATAAAGCCCGAATCGAGCTACTGATGGGCACTAGCCTAATCTGTAAAGTATTTGGTTCGAGCCGGCTTTGCCGATCAATGTGCCGGCCCATACATGGGGGTATGACCCTAAAACTATTGACGCATTAAGGTCACGACGTGGGTAGCTAAGCCCAGTGGTGGGTGCCTGAGTAGACTCAATGTACGAGGGCCAAATCTGCGCAGGCAACCACAATCTGGTTCATGAAATGAAATGAAAAGTGTGGATCAATTATTTGTATCTATAGAATTAAATCATTTTAAATCTTGGAAACCTTATTACCGTACCTCGACTTTTTTAACACGTCGTTTAAGTAACGAGATACTTTAGACTTAAAAGTAACTTTCACTTAAAAACCTTACTTTTCAATTAAAATTATGGTTAGTAAATATATTAATCAATATTAAACAAATAATATTATAATCATAAAAAAAGAATTTTCTGAAGTCCGCAATACAACAATTTAAATCGTAAACAGTGCCCATAATTAGCCACAAATGTAGATATCTAATCAAGGTGGTCGATGGAGTAAACCGAACACTATAAACGCAAGCACCAGCAGGCACCTGCACGCAGCTGGCACCTACCAACACCCGCACCGTTATCTAAATCCTTCATAACCACTAAATATTGTTACGATACTGATTTAATGACGTCACACTGCTCCCTCTATTGAATGTCAACTCTGATCGTCTCTCTTACGAGACACAGAAGATCTTAACAGCAAGAACCCACATGCTAAATTCATCCTTCTACATTTGACATAAGATTCCAATTCGAACGTAGCCAGATCTTTTCATAGAACATATATCGTAAAAGACAAAGCACAGGTTAGATATTTGAGTCACGAACCCATTTTATGAGTAATTCCATAACTTTGTATGTGGATTCGGGGATCAGGTACGATATCCAAGTGTTTACTAAGTCGTATCTCCTGGATCTGCTCGCGTAATAGGCCTTGGAGCATGATTTAAGGTTCTGGGTGTGATTGTAGAGAATAATTATGGTTTTCCGATTAGTTTATGGATGTAAATGTCATATTTCAATAGTTAGTTTGGAACGTGCGGTATTCAAGTATGAATACATGTTCAGTGATACTAATTTCATACAATATTGAATTTGCTTACTAAAATAAGTTCTGTTTTACATAAAAATAGATATAAACTGTCGCAGGTGCGAATGTTCTTGACGCTGTACCTACAACAAAGCAGATTATAATTATTCAATGACTCTTTCTTTATTTTGGAGGAATATCAAGTTTGCATGTGCGAAAATTTAAATTTTTTTGATGGTCTCTCTAAGCAGAAAAAGGAACTGTCTATTTGTGTGATATTGAACAAATTGTTTAAGTTCAGACTAACCAACACTTTAAATTTGTAAACCAACACTTTAAACACACAAATAAATTTGATCGTCTCTACCAAAGCCATCATTTTGATTTATAACTATTATTATTACGTATTACTATTACGTATTCAATTATAATTATAAAAACACTTAATTTAATGCACTGTTATTAGTTATTATATAATTAAGTTCAAAGCGCATCGCAATAATATTTTTAGGATTGCGTATTTATTTTTGGATGCGTCATTATATTTTACTTTCACCGCCACACACTTATCTACAAGTGTGTGGCAGTGTAAAGTTGTTTATTTTCATTTTAAAGTTTACCGGTATTCGTCGCCTAGTAAAAAAAGCGCATTGACGGAACAATAAATGTTATTACTTTTTAACTATCAGAATGTATTTCTCAACTAAAAGATATTTAAGGTCATTCAGACTACATAAAATCTTAGTTGAGTTTAAAAAACGGAATCAAAACAATGTGTACACCAAAATAGTTGCTGTTTATTTTATATTCTCTATTTTAATATGAAATTCGCAACATAATCAGCAAGACGCAAAATTGTAAACATTGGAACATCTATCATTTCATTTGACGTAATTTTAGCACATTTGAGTCTTCTCACTAGCTAGCATAACGAGTAATTCGCCTCCAACAATCGGTAGTTACTTTAATTCGCCATTGAACACGTAGCCTTGATCCAAGATAAGCGGACTGCAACTTTTTATTATTTAATAAGATTAATGTAAGTATGACCTAAGTAGAGACAGGGATGAGAATTCAGGTTTTGTTAGCTTTTGTTTTCAAAGTTGAACTAGTCGTCGGATAATAGTCACAAATACTCGTTAGAGTGTAAACCTATTATTTTATCGCTCTTACGGCACAGAGAAGTTATTGTTTTTATAACATAATTTTTTTAATTAACGGATTTAGGTATCAAAAAATACATCATGAACATAATAACAAACTTTAAAATATACGTTTTATAGCAAGGTCTCTTTTGGATGATGAATATTCATTATTTACTTTATTTATTTAATAAAATAAATAAAGAGAGTACTGGCTAGTTTAAATATCTGTGCTTTTAATAAATTAATGCGATATGTTAGTGATGAAAACATGGCCGCTCATTCGGAACGAGAGCTCACAAGCCACCTGGATTATAATAAAAATATAGAAAAATATATTTTAAACTTATGTTTTATACTCAGCAACATACTATTAAACTTTAAAAATTACACACTGTTAAAATCAAATGAATATTTTGTTGTAATAATTTTTCAGATCGTAATGTAAGATGTAGAATTATCCAAAATTTTGTTATCTCACGTAACTTTTAAACTGATTGATATAAACTAAAGTGTTAGTAAATAGAATTAACACGAACGCCATCGCAACGCAGGTAATACGGTCAAGTGCACATACGGTCGCGATGAACTAATTTACATCGGGCTAGGGCATAGGCGGGAGCGGTATGAGTGAAACTATTTCAACAAAGGATGAAATAAAAGATGGCATAACTAGCCATGTCGTTATCAAATAAAATAAAAATTATTATTTTATTATATTCAATAGTATAAGTTTTCACATTATTCTTCTAAAGTAAATTTTTTCAGTATATCGAAAAAAACATTTGTCAACGGGGCTGACATAAATAATTATGTTATTAAGTATTAGCATTTATAATTATGGGTTAGATATTAAGCATCATTCGGTAATGCCTTCGTTCCAACTTTACTACTTTAACTTAAGTTTTTACACCATTATTGGTTTGCGTGCAAGGAAATAAAAATGTTAATACCTGGTTAAATTATCCCGTAATATTTAAAATAAAATATAGTTATTTGCATAATAATATAAAATGAAACTTCGAATCATGCTCTGCGACTCTTTGGTACTATCCAAATTAAATTATGGCATCATTGTATTTGGTCCCAGACTTTATGATAAAAACAAAAAATTATTACAAAGAGTACAGAATGCATGTGCTAGGTTCTGTCTAAACATCCCTCCTCGGTCACATGTTACACCGTATATTAACAAATGCGACTTACTAAAAATGAATCTAAGACAAGATGTTTATTTTGCAACGCTCCTTTTTGACGTCATACATACCGGGAAACCCGCATATCTGTATTACAAATTACACTGGCGCAAAAATCTTAAAAGAAATTACAACAGTCGACCCTGCACCAATCCTCTTCTCGTCCCAGTTCACAAAACTGTAGCTTTCCGAGGCAGCTTCTCATACAATGCCACTTAGTGTTGGAACAACATTCCACCGCCCATTAGAAATAATTCCATCAAACATACTTTTAAATCTTCTTATCGCACATTCTTACTACTTAAACAAAAGTCTTCTCTGATCTAACACGATCTTAATACATCCTATAATATCTATATAACCTTTGATCTACAAGGGGTTTTGTTTACTTCTATACACCTATTTATTAATTTTTTATGCTTTACATACGTATTCTATTAATACCTTTAAACACTTTCATTTATTCCAATTTATTATTACTTACTATTCCGATCTTCATAATCTTCCTCAATATTATATTATACCCTACTAAACATCTGATTATTCCCATCACGTAACACACGCATGCAGAGTTAGCGTCGCAGCTTGTTTATGCTGCGCGTCACGTGACTTCTGGGTGTTGACGGAAGATCAGCGTTGCACCGTGTGCAGCATTTGTGCTGAGTCAGTGCCCTTTCACCAAGCCCTTACTGCTTATTATAATGCTTCTTGTAAACATATTTTCTTTGTTTTTTTATTTTTTTGTGTTTTTTTCCTTCTTGTATGTGTAGTAATTGTCCCCTACATCAATCCAATTAAGTAAAAATAAGAACTTTTTATTATTACTACTTTTTCTATTGTAATAGTTGTGTTATTTGTGTTGTCTTTTGTTATATCATGTGAAATATGTAATAAGCTTGGTGAATAAATCCTTTTATCTATCTATCTATCTATAGCACAAAAAAATATTTAATTAAAATTTTTGTAAGACAAAATTTATAAATAAAGCCTTTTTAATTCAATAATAACAAATTTTTCGCAATCTTTACTTATTTGATCCTAACGATATTTTATTGAAATTTATTTGTACTGTCCTCATATTTTCCGATAGTCACTAAAGATTGTTATGCGCCTAATCACAATTTGAAGAACCTGTGCTAAAGAACAATAACGCATTATATATTACTGTAACTACCTATGAACAACATTATAAAAAAATACCTATTCACTAACAGAATTAACACTTTTCTGGAAAACAAACATGGGACAAGGAGATCTCATTTTCTCGTCACACACTATTGTGTGCAATGCAAATAGTGATGTACATTTTGTGGCGAAATAAAGGTGAAACAAAATACGAAATAAACAATAAAAATACCATTGGTCGTTTACAAACAAAATGTACCTTTAAAATGTATTTAAATCAATTTAAACCTTAGTTTATTTTCAAAGTCTCTCTTGGCGACGCCTTATGCCCGCTTCATCTCTTGGCCTGTCCCCTACCACGCTAACTCACTAGTTAAACTTACATAACACAGGAACGCAAGCGCCTCCGTTAATGTGACAGTGCACGTACTGTTTATGGCGGCGATGGCACACATGGTAAAAGAGCCTAGTTTTTGGACATTTACTGCAATGAAACGAGGCTACTTGACAAAGTGGTAAATGCGTAATAAATAGTTATAGTAACGTGTAGGTTGGACGTTTAAGTATGATTGTGTAAATTTAACACGAAAATTAAACGTTTAACTTTCTTTTATTAATAGAATTGAAACATTTTGTGTTTGTAGGAAATTCTGAGTACTCAAAAACTTTGACTTTTACATCCGTCTTATATTACAAGTCAACGTAGTTTTGTTTTGGATAAAGGGATGATGAATCAACAAAATGCAAACTCGGCAAGACTCGGTAGCCTCGAGTCGGAAAACTTCAAAAATATTCTCTTTTCATTTTTTTGGATAAAAAATTAATTATCTCAATTATAAAAAAATAAATGAGACGCATAAAATGAGGTTCTATTTGTAAAAAATTTAAATAACTTGCATTCGAATTGTACATTGATCAGGTTATATGCAGTAACTCCATCAACTAAACTCAAATAAACAGTCTCTGAGGTAGAAGGGTATCTTTGTAAAGATGTCGACTACAGTCCTTCCTGGTGCAGGTCGTTGTGCTCCCGTCATTAATAATCACCATTACTTTAATGATGATGAAGATGATGATTAATTATGTACATGGGTGCAGAAATAAAAAAAATAAGAAAAAGTGTACTTTCTAAAAATATAATTAAAATTTTCTAAAGACAACTTATTATCACAAAATGTTGTTCTGACTGAACAGTGTCCTCCTTGAAATACCCCTCAATTCGATTCTAACTGCTTTAGATCTAACGAAATTTAATGCAATCAATCTTTAAGTTCGCTCTTCTTTGACTCTCATCTTGGATGTCCACATATCAAGATCCAATTATATTTATCCGGTAATGCTTTGCCGGGGCGAATAACTGAAACGGAGAAAAACCTTTTTTGCATCTCATTTTATAGCAGGTACCCATTTTACCCTTACAGCGGTAGATAAATACAGTTTCAGTTGTCTTTCACGTAGTGCCGTATCACAAGGCGCCCAATTATATTTTTGTGACTTCTCGCAAAAAAAACAGAAACGAGTCGTTTAATCTAATTCTTATTACATATTTACGTATTAGAAATATCAACCATTTTTTAATGACACTCAATAATCGGCACTTCTTCATGATCGACACCAATTAAACTAGTTTTCAAGAGATAATTTAATGTTATTTAAGTAACTGGTGTACCAATTTTCAATAATAACAACGCAAGGTCCCGTCCTTGAGAACTCGAGCGCAGAGAAACATTACTTTCAAGACAAGCAGTCGCTTTGCGGCTGCAGTATGGACCAGATTTATATCACTTTTAGGCAATACCTACAGAGTAGACTGCAAACAGAGCAGTTTTTGTGTTTTATTTTATTCAATATGGGTTGTTTAAAATAAAATAATTCATTAATTTTAATATAACTATAAGTTGAACAGTATTCATAATTTTTTGGGCCACATAATTTTGATAACTTGACTACTATGAACAGTTTGGTTTAATTAGGTCTTAATTATCAATAGTAACTTGAGCTGAGCCATAAAAAAGATTAAAATTTGCCAGATCAGATAGAAGATACACGAGAAAATAAAATAATTCATCACTGGGGGCAAAGAAAATAAATCTCTTCAATTTCACCAAAAAATGTTTATCGTTTAAAAATGGTTTAAAATAAAAAGATGATCTGCTGTTCACTCTCTAAATCGTTTCTACTCTACACCAAAGCAATCGCAGTTATAAAATGACGTAACTCACATGAACATATAGATAGTCTTTATCTAATACCAAATAAAATGGAATGCCTTATGACATAATATGGTCACAGTGAGAGGAAATGGCCAATATGCCGGTGTCATAGTGCAAGGTACTGTTTATGTACCATGTCGACGTTTGTGCTGTCTGGACAATGGAAGGGAGTGTCCATGTAAGTGATTCGTTGATTTGCATTGAATAGGTTTTTTTTGTAATAGCACAGCTGTGGGTCAAAACTTCTAATTATTGTAGTAAAAAAAATGGATAAATTGAATTTTTTTTTTCATTTGTTTTGTGTTGCGAGGTGACATTCAGAAAGATTGCGTTTACTTTATATTGCATAACACTTAGGAACTGTACGTGGGACTGATTTCTTACACTTAGAACTGAAGTATCACCTATCACTGCAGGTGGAGCTAATTAAAATAATTAAACTTAATCTAATTAGTTACTATATTAGCTTCTCTGTAACATTCTATCATATGGAATGACATATCACAAAGTATTACGCAATCCAACTAGGTCAGTTTTCAATTATTGCAGGCCCTTAATCATATCAGTTGTACACAAAAGGCTGTGATGGCCAATAGTAACACAATGAGCCTATTGAAAATAACAATCGATGAACATTTCTAAACCAAAGTATCGATAAAAACAATTCATTATCGATAAATGAGGTTCCAACACTAGATTTATTACAAGATATTATTTTAAGTCTTAAAAGTCCTATTCAATTCCGTTTTACTTTTGTATTTCTCTGTATTCTTAGGATATTTTAGTGGAGAAAGAAAGATGGACATTTTTACATAAATACTGCACAAAAAAATATAACTGACTGATGTCATTCCAAAGTTTGTTATCTAACAGTTAGTGTAATACTTTATAAAATATGACATGCTTTTTAACAATCGATGCAAACAGTTTATTTCGATAGAGAATGTCTGTTTCAAAAAGTACACTGTTATTTTAAAGGATTTAATTTTCCGAGATGAGAGTAGATACACAAGATATTTTTTATTTTTAATTAACTTGGTGGTTTTCATGTTAGTTTTCTAGTTTGCAGTCTCGAGGGCAATAAAATTATGCTACATTTAAGACTATAGACTATAGATTATAGATTTCATCTAATAAGATCAACCAATAGATATATATTTAATCAAGTTTGAAAATACCCTGGACTGTATTTCACTTTACAATGACACACAAGACATACTTAGAGAAAAACATAAGAAGTTTATCAAGAGAAACAAAACCAATGACCTTTGGAGTACCTGCCATCTATTTAAATTCAAAGAATGGCTTGTATCACGGCTTCGGCAGACCGAGGAGAAGAAAGAGTACGCATTCTTATTAATTGTCCTGGTACACAAATTGCCTATATGTGCGTGTTCGTAGCAACAATCGAATACAAGGTCTTTGGTGTAAGAGTTGAGGGGATATGGACACCAGGCCAGCATCCAAGTCAAATCGAAGTTTGTTGGTTAATTGATACAATTAAAATAAAACCATCCTAAATTATTAATCTTCATATAAATTAATCTTACATTAGTTCAGATTTTGTAATTACTATTTCGTAATTCAAAAAGTAACAGTAATTTATATAAACGTAACGGAACTGTCAAGGTTACAAATTAGTGTTGAGGCTAAGGAAAATATTGCTAAAAAATACTCGAAATGCTATCGGTACAAGTTATATTCGACCACCTATTTACCAAGGGCACACTATGAGGAAGGGATCTTGACTTACTAGTTGTACCTGTACCCAACATAGTTTTAGGCGGTTTATTTGAAGCAAGCTCTTAACTTAAACTATCAAATAATCTTCTAAATAAAGACAATAAGTACGAATATGGTTAGCCCAATGTTAAACTTAAAACATGTATTTAACTCAAAGAGTTGACCTCGAAACTCGAGATTCCACTCAACGCGTTGATGGTTAAAACAATCGAGCCAACTGATATTGGCTGCATACGAAAATAAAAAATATATCAATTACACAAAAATGCTTTACTACAGATTTTTCCTTGAATAATATTTTCTTGAAAATTTATACTGAAATCGTTTATAAAGTATTGTTGTTTAACTTAACTGTTTGCATTAATTGAATTATAAATGAATTAAATTACTTGAATAGTAAGTTAATATTACGAACCCTACACAATAATTTGAGCGTGGGTTATTGAACAGTATTCAAATATTCGCACAGTAATTTACGGACAGCACCCAATTTGATGGTTATGTAAGTGGGTGAATGTGAGCGGTGTAATGGAGTAGTCGTTTTTATAGACTTAAATTAATCTCAAGTATAATGATTAAATCTTATAAGTTATACTCTGATCATTTGTTCTCTGTTGAAGCAAATTAGTCTGACGGAGACCACATGAAAGTAGATATAGTTGCGGTGAGACAGAATGACAACAAATGTAGTTGACTAAGTAGTATAGTCTCGCGGGTAAACTGAAGTCGAGTTTTTGATGAGTTATATTCTCTCTAACCATAAATACATTAATTTAAGTTTCATTCTAAAAATATGCAACTGCTATGACCAACCGCAGAGGTGCTTTAAAAACATGGAATACTGTTATAAATCATTTTGAATTTGGTAGTAATGAATTACTCCCTAAGAAGTAAATTGAAATTTATAATTTAACGTTTCGCTATCATCATCATCAAAACGACTGAGCATACAAATCTTCACAAGTACATAGATTAGTAATTATCTCGAAATATTTCAAAAATCCAATTAGTACTTGGCGGTAAGTTTAAATTTTCAAAAACTATTCCAGTGACTTTTCACTCCACTCATTAACAACTCCTCTTCACACTATCACTGGTCAGCTCAGGCGTATTTTGACAAAACCTTCTTTATTTCTTCTGCTACTTACAACTATTATTGAACGAACGCTCGATCGACTGCGATCAAATGTAATCCGTCCCATCAGTCTACAGCAGGCAATGTGTTCTGAAGTGATCTGGAATTGTAATATTATTGGAGTATGACATCGACGTTATTTCGACATGAAGAGATTGGATGTGTTAAAGATTGATAGGTGTTGGTTAATTTAAAGTGACTTGCAACATTATTTTTAAGAGCATGTAGACAATATCACTTGTAGCTGTTCCAGTATTTGTGTTATTAAAGTTAGCTAAGCTAATTTTAGTGGGAGTAGAGTCTTTGTTAAGATCTAGTCTGGGGCGGTTCCTATTTTGGCCACCTTAATAATCACGTTAGTGTCCGTGTGTTCCAGTCAAAGGGAAAGAACAGCCTGTGCAGTTACTGGAACAAAGGCCATTTCAACTGAAGTCTACACAAGGCATCATTTGTCGAGATAATAATCACACCACTACCAATAAATGAAACGCCGACCGAGTATTGCAGCGGTTAGTAGCCCTGCCTCATACGCCGGAGGTCCCAGCTCGAGTTCTGGCCGGGATATTAATTTGTGTGATGAACATACATGTTTGTTTTTGGGTCATAATTGTTGATATTTATATATGTATGTTTACTCTGGGTTCCCTCCCAGTTCACTGTATAGTCATACAAAACAGACGCTCTGCTTACTTTGGGGCTATACAGTAGGTGTGATTGTCTGGGGATATATTATTATTATTATTATTACATAAAATAATTTTAATTGTAATATATGGTATGTATCGTATGGATATACTATTCTGTAATTATTACTTTTACAAGATACCAAAATCTCAGAGGCCTGAGAGAAAGTTTACTAATTTGTGTTTACTAATTTTATAGCCTAAAGTTAAGTGTCCCGTGTCCATGGACATCATTTACACAGTAAGACAACTGGTAGTTGTGATTACTATATTGGTATATCAGCTAATGCTGCGTTGTCCACCGCAGGCTTTAGCTGGACTCCATTGCCTGTAATTGCCTTGCTGTCCCTTCTCTTATGGCTGTCAAAACAGGGACAGTATTACCATCCCATACGAGATTTTAAGACATTTCTAGAAACTGTACTATTTAAAGTATATTACTGTATTTTTTCCACTAACTTTCTTTGTACTTCCAAACAGACATGCACACTTAGCATGCCTGATAAAATCCTCTTGTTAAGAGAGGTTTTACTTTTGCTACTGTCTGATAGGTAGTAAAGTAATAAACTTATTTGCAGCATAATAAACTGAGAATAAACAGATTGAACAAATAACAAAAGGTGTAAAAGCGTCGCGTGCAGAAAAAAAAATGGCACCCGCTGTGGGTCTCTGTGTAATAAAAAAAAATACGAGTGATTTCAACTACTATCTCACTTACAAAATTATGTATACACCCTTTTTAAATATTTCAGTTAAAATTAAAAGTTTTATATTTATACGTAAGTACATGTTGAACCTTTTTAACTCTTCACATAACTCGAGATAGTTTATTCTTGAAAAAATATGCCAATCATAAAAATACAAACATTCCAAAATACGTAAATATTACGTAAGAAAACAAACCCACTTTTACTAAACGTCATACCGTACGGAACTTTTATTGTTATATAAGTCTTCACCATCTGAGACACCATTAACCTTGCACGTTGTAAAGAAACCTTGTATTTCATTGTTTTCACATAAATTTTTATATTTTAACCGACTATCTGGCACATGCGATAGAAATCTACACAATTTAAAGAACGTGACTAGCAATATATGTCAACTAACAACAATACATAATAATACACTGAACATATTTACTGAAATTTTGCAAACGGTTAAGTATTCTAACCCCAACAGAACCAACAGCTCAGATAAAGTCATGCATAAAAATATATTTAGACAAATCTGTAACGTCAGATTTTCGTGCAAAAATGCCTCATTTCCCGCCATCTCATAGACATCTAAAAGTCTTTGACCTCTGACACGGTGAAGGCAAGTCTCAATCTGCGTAAAGCCGGGTTTACACTAACTATGAATATTATCTACCATCTCGGTCTCAACCTTGGCTATTGTTGATTTGTGATTGGATTAAATTAAAGTTTGGTTGGTGAACCTTGGATTTTGTATCGCCCCATATTTGGTTCGCCACAGTTAATGTTATAAATACCATTAATATACCCTACCTCATCCACTTTGAAATTACGACTGGCTTTAAAAAAATATGTTTAATTCACTTGTATTTTTTAATTTCCCAATAAGTAGGAAATTAACTTAAGAATGATTTTAAGTATCAAACAAAAACTGGGGATATACACAAACCGTGTAAATAAATAAACGCGCATTTTGTAATGAATAACTGTTAAACCAAACAAGGATCGAATACAATATTTTTTTTTAATGGATAGCTCTGCGTTGAAGTCTTTTCCTTGAAAGCGTTTATTTCAGATTTCCGGCGTTAAATGAGAAAAACACGATGAAGTATTTGTAATTCTAGAAACATGTACAGACATTGAACAGGTCAAGTGATGAAGGTACTTACTAGTTTAAACTACTTTTTAATCTTACAAATCGTACTTTGTGTAAATTGTACAATAAAATGCTTTGATGTAAGCGTTACTTTATATTTATCAAAATGACACGATTGCGTGCACGCATGGTTTGTTGTATCAATAGGATCCAATGTTTGTGAATGTTCAACTGATTTACTGTTACATTTCAATTCGGTACGTAATTGAGGCACTGTAAATTAAACGAGGTATTCATAGATATTGTTTGATTGCCGATTACATGATCTTTATAAATTATGTTTCTGACGGAGATTGTAATCAAGTACTGTATGTAAATAATTTTGTATAGACACGGTAGAGATACTGTTTATTTTGAAAAAATATACCCGTGAGTTTCTTGCCAGCTCTTCTTCGCGAAGGTTTTGCCGAACTGGTGATAGAGTTTTGTTTTATTTGACGTCAATAAAAACAAGTAATTGTCAATGTTGAGAAATAAATGCATTATTGTCAAAGTTTTACATAAAACAGTTGGAAACAAAATAAAGGTAACTTATTGATAAGATATAAATACAAATATACTAGGTACAAAAATTTATATAGATATTAAACAAGTTGTATTATAATACAGTTTAATTTAAAAAATAAAAGTCTACAAATACATCTAAGTAAGGCGAAGCTAATGCTTTGCGCGAGGTTACTGCCAGCCCTATGTAAGCCGGAGACCTGGATCAATCTGGAAGATAGATGTCTGCTGAATGTTTTTGTGCCCCGTGACCACGGGCCCAATGTCTCTATCGAAGGCGCCATAAACTCGTAGTTACCTATTAGGTTCGCGCATCGCACTGACTCTAACGCCTGAAGCTATCAAGAGGGATGAATCGAGTGTTTTTCTTTTCGAAATGGACGGTTTATTTATGGCCCATAGGCCTTTTAAATTTCACTGGACTTTGTAGCCTAGCGCTGACGGCGCCTAGCTGGAACTTAAACTACTCCTACATACGACACGCCTAAGGGCACCCGAGAGGGCACGGACCTCGGCTTAGGACGTCGAATATTGAAACTACCACTGGTTCGGAAGGATCATCTACTGCCAAAGAACCAGCAAGCAACTCAGTAGGAATGCGTACGACGCGTTAGCCTGGCCCACCGGTGGGTTAGGCGATTCGAATGCCGTGTTGCCCTATTTCTAACTGGAACACCGGCGTTCGTCGTTGTAATATCGTCGGGATCTGTTAAGACGTTACGCGGACGCCTATAACGAACCGACGCGTCTGGGTTGGCGGTGTATTCAGATGACTTATTGACCAGCGGGTTGGGATGGTGGGAAGCATTATCGAAGTGATGTCTAGACGCCAACTTCATGAATGCGGCAATGGTGGGCAGCTCGAGATCCTTGTGCAGATCTAAGTTGCGGACATAGGGCGGGGCCCCGACGCATTTGCGTAAGAACCTATTTTGAATAACCTGCAAGTGATTGAGGTTCGACTTGCTGGCGTGAGCGCAAGCCACACTGGCATATGTCAAGATGGGGCTGATGCAAGTTTTGTAAAGTGTAAGCTTATTTCTAAGCGAAATTTTTCTCTTCTTGCAAATTAGAGGGTGAAGTCTTCCCATGACGAAGGCGGCTCGGTCCCGGACGCGTTTTATGTGATCCTCGAATGTTAGTCCACTATCTAAAGTGACTCCTAAATATTTGACTTTTTTAGCCCATGGAATCGGAGTACCAAACAGAGTGATCTGACCTAACCTTTTGGAGGGTTTCCTAGAGGTTGTACAAGAGCAGGTTGAGAGAGAGAAGTACACTGCTGCACTTTTTTCTGGGTTGACTTCTATTCTCCATTTCCTAAACCAAGCGCCTAATGTGTTGGCTGCGGATTGAAGTATTCTAGTTAACCTACGTAGATTCCTATCAGACGTATATAGCGTGGTGTCGTCCGCAAAGAGCGCTAGGTCTACTTGCTCCGTCCTTGGTATATCACTAGTGTATAGTGAAAACAAAGTTGGAGAAAGCACCGAGCCTTGTGAGACACCGGCTAATACAGGACGGGGATTGGACAGTGCACCTTCAAATCTGTTGCGAAAGGTTTGACAGTGGAGAAAGTCTCGTATGATAAATCTTTTCTGAAGTTTTCACGATACATACTTTAAATAAAACACTTTTTACCGGATATTATCGCGTATATTTTAGTTAATTAGCCATACTGTTTATAGGAAACCCACCCACACTGACCGATATCTAAATGGGAAATCCCATCACCACCCGAGCCAATTATCTGCCGTAGGCAACTCTATGTTTCAGAGAGCACATGGAATCTGCGATCCCCAACACATTAATGAGGAACTCAACCACCTGGTTAAAGTGCTGCGGGATAACGATTTAAAAACACCGCGTCGCCGTCGCAGAAACCGCGTAAAGCCACTCACAGTTGAACGAAGACCAGCATTCCTGCCTTATATAAAGGGTGTTACTGACAAGATAGGAGGCATTCTTCGGCGAGCTTCAATCAAAACTATCTACAAGCCGCACTCAAAGATAAGCCAGCATCTTCGTCCAATAAAATCAAGCATCCCTTTACAAGACCCAGGCGTTTATAAAATCGACTGTGACTGCGGGCTCTCTTATATCGGTCAAACCAAACGAAATGTGTCAACTCGCATTAAAGAACACATCTCTGATGTTAAAAATAAACGAACCTCAAAATCTGCAGTTTGTGAACATTCCATAGACAAGCCCAACCATTATTTAAGATTTGATACCGTGAAGATCCTAGCAAAAGAGAAATATTATATACCTAGGATGGTCAGAGAAACTATTGAAATTAAAAAACATCCAAATTTCAATAGAGAAGATGGTTGGAAACTTTCATCAACATGGGATCCAATACTTAAAAACATCAAAATGAAAAACCAGCAAACTGTTAGACTGCAAACTCAGGACACAGTCAGTGCCTTTTGTGTCAATCCGGGACGTTATGCGAGAAGACTGAGAAACAGATGGCGTTAATATGTATTGACAATCATGTAGTTTTTATTACTGGCAATAGATGAACAACACCTTAGTCTATCGTGACCACGGCAACTGCAAAGATGCCGAAACGTCGAAATAATTTTAAAATTAACTAAAATATACGCGATAATATCCGGTAAAAAGTGTTTTATTTAAAGTCTCGTATGATGTGTACGAGGCTGTCTGGCACGCCTAGTTCAAAGAGCTTATATAATAAGCCGTTGTGCTAGACTTTGTCGAAGGCTTTAGCCACGTCAAAGAAAAGCGCACCCGTGCCTATCGGTTTTCGACCTACGTTCCTTTGCTCCAAGATGTACTCCGTGATGCGGTGCACCTGTTGGACGCAGGAGTGACGTGACCTAAAGCCGAACTGTTCATCCGGTAACAGGTGCTTCAAATGGATGACCTCTCGGTGCCTGTTCAAAATGATCCTTTCGTATAATTTGCCTATCGCGCTAAGCAAGCTAATAGGACGGTAGCTTAGCTGAGCTGTAGGTAGATTAGCCGGTTTTCCGGGTTTCCTAATACCTATGACAATCGCTTCCTTCCACGTTTGCGGAAAGGATTAGTTTGTTAGTAAGTCATTGAAAATAACTACTGACAATTGTATGAGTGCGAGTAGGAGAGCTTTCAGAACCCTGTTTTGTATTTCGTCTGAACCTGGAGCTTTCCGCGGTTTTAAGTTAATAATTATTGTCTGTACCTCTTCCACCGTTACCGGTTGCAGGGTGTCTGTCGGTGGGTTGCCGCATTTAGTTTCGACTGTGCTAGTCACAGTTTCTATGTGGAGGGCGTTGGTGCTTTCTGTACTTGGTGTACATTGTTGGGCTAAGCTATCGGCTAGGGTTTTTACTTTTTCGGAGTTATCGAAGACAGGAGTCTAGGGCGGAGGCCTAAGGAGCGGAGGCATCGATGACGCGGTAGAGTCCATCTTGAGAGACTTCGCCAAGCTCCAGTTAGCCAGACGCGAAGGCGAAATCTCTTCAAGAAGCGCGTCCCAGTTGTTAGACCGCAATTTGCGTATGCGAGATTTAACATCTCGCTGTAGGGCCCTCATACGGACGCAGTTTGCCTCGGTCGGAGCGTAATCGTACGCCCGGATAGCTGCGTTCTTTGCTCTCAACAACTCCCAACATCTCATTGATGGATGACAATGAATCGGGAATGGTGTTCAGGTCGAGGCTGTCGGTTATCTTAAGGGCTTCCGTTAGTTTGGCCCAATCCATTTATGCCCTCGTTTGAGGAACGGGGTCACTTGGGATACCTAGCTGGATGAATTGAGTGTGTCCACACAGGCTGCGTACCAGATGGGGCTCACTCCGAGCGCCTGAGTACCAGCGTTGCACCTTCTTGTATTTTCCATCACCTTAAAAATCTAAAAATGCATATTGATCACAGAACATATTTGGCATTACAATACATTTCACTTTGTAAAGTGGGACATAAGCTCTTGATGTGCTTAGCGTTTAAACGGGTTAGTAGCAAATTTTAACGTTTAGTGAGAAATTTAAAATTTATATCTAATTTGCAAAATTAAGTTTGCGTTTGGTGTTAACCATACTTTTCCAACGCTTATAAAACCAGAATTAACCTATTATATAATTATATTCTGGAACTCTATGACCAGACGCACTTCTGCAGCCTATTGTTTTGTAGAAAATAGCTGTACGTAATATAAAGCGTGTTTTTTTATATGCAGTGGGATCTGCAGACTAAATATAACATTCAACGTTGTTTATTGCACTAGTCAGTTGATTCACAAAATTCCGTGGTCCAGTAAGATAATTGGAAGTTGGAACCTCAAACTCAAATAATTCAGCGCTCATCCTACTGTGCCATAGACCACTTAGTACCCACTCGTTCATTAGTCGAGATTTATTAATGTCTCGAGTAAAAAACTAATTATACTACATAAACTGAGGGTCATACAATACTTTGTTGATACATTGCCACATTGAAATGAATAACTAACGTCATCAAAATTTACCTTCACACCGTCAAATTATTCCAAGCGTAATTAAAAGCATCACTCATAAGGATACGTGCGCGTACGCAATTTTTTAGCGCAGTTTTTGTGAAATTTTGCAAAGTGCCATTGCGTTCCTTTTATTGCTGTTTGTGGCCTTTTAGTGCTTGAGCCTGAGTTTCGTCATTGCTTGCTCACATTTTGTTCTGGTTTTGCTTCTTGTAGATCTGCCCGTCCATTTTATATTTATTAATGATTGCGCTCTGGGCTGTTTTCTTTTATTTATTTAACAAGGTTAATAAAATAAAATAACTTTTGCTTTTAACATCTCGAAAGCGATTTGAAATGGATTTGATGTATGATGATGTATAAAACTTAAAAATCCATCTTTGCCATCATTTAAGAAAATAACGGGATACATAAACCTCATTAACTCAAATAATCATATAAATAACCGCGATAGTCTAAAACAAGTAATGGCTTTGTACTGTTTAATTGTATTGAGATTCAGAGTTAAACTATTATTAATATGGCTCAATGTCCTCCGTGAACCAGTCTTTAACATATAATATTATTTCTGCTACAACTAAAACATTCGTATGTGAATTTGGTAATGGAGCACTTGTTAACATTCTCCTTCTCGCTCTACTTACTCGAATTGGTGATCCTAAGCAAAAGGTAGCGATTAACACAGTTATGAACTTTACGAAGCTCGTTTCATACTATAAAACGTGATATCTCATACAGCCGAATATTTGGATTTCTATTAAATTATGAGATATAATAATAATTAATAACTTCTACGAATAATGCTGTGTATTGGATACTACTAACCATTAGGCATATCGCGTGCTGGTTTACTGGCCTAATGCAATTATCTTGCTGTTGAAAAATTTACTTCAGACTCGCATCTCGTGTTCAAAAACACACAGAAGTGGAAGGCCTACCTACAAAGGGGAAGCGGGGAGTGAAATATATATAAACATAGCCAACTTGTCAAAATAATTAAAAATGTATGTTAATATTTTTCATAAAACTATATTTTTAAAAAAGCATGCAGGACTCCACCATGAAAGCAGTATCTGATGAGTATAGCACGCTCGATGCCAAAGCTTTTTCACTTAAAACTAGACATGAATTTGCTTACTCCTAAATAGTTTTATTATTACATGAGTAATTATCAGATTTCAATAACTTAATATAAAACTCATCTGGCCCTAAGTAACTTTAAGTAAATCACTTAAAAATAACGAAACATCAATTAATTACCAAGTCAACCTTTCAAACAGCCCATGTACTGTCACCTGTCAACTTTCAAGCCAGCCTCGCCTTATACAAGCTGACTTTGACTTTGGTTTCAGCACACTCCATGACCCGGGAGGTACCTTCACTTAGTCGCCGCTTGCGCAACGATCGCACGAAGTAAACTCTCCTACTTTTACTTCCTAAAGTATCATTCTTTGTTGATTGGTCACAGGATGTTGCTGATAATTTGACGTTTACCGACAATCGGTATCTCGGAAGTGAAAAATTTTAAATGTCATGAGTTTCGAGAGGTGAATATATAATGTTTAAAAGGATTGTCAAAATATTGACTTGATTTATTAAACTACTGTACCGTATGTTTGTTTTTTCGAACCCTTAATGCGAACTGTACTAGCATGGCAAATGCAAGGCTTTTTTGGGTATTCCAATTAGAATAAAATTGAATACTCAAATAAATTAGGAGCTGGATTAACGCTTAAGCGACATTAACTGCTTAAGATATTTAAGATTTTAAGATATTTTTCTTTGCATTAAATTATTAAATTTAACAATGTAACTCTTTTATATATATACTTAGGAACTGTCTCAGAGAACGTCGGAGGAGGCAGTTGTATGGTAGTAGACCATGTGTGCTTGTATGGCGATTATAAAATGTCCGAAACGAAATGATACTGATACAAGAAGTATGTATTATGTTCGACATCCTGTATACTTTATTAAATCATAAATTATGTTTAACTTACGTCTTATTTATAATGTTTATCCTTATTTTATATTAAACCTGCAACACCTCCTGATTCTCTATTAATTATTTAAATTCTAGGTACCATTCTTTAAACTAATGCGGTAACCTGAATGACAACTTGACCAATATGTATTTTCAAAAATAACCTTTCTATACTAAATTATTTTTATCGCTACTGACTTACGGAGTAGTACGACACACTTGTACGCAGACCGGAGTTCGAGGTCTGGTAGTGTCAGGTTGTGAAAAAATTATGTTTTACATTCATATTTCTTTGTTTACTTTGCGCTTCTCACCAGCTCGCCTGCCACCATCTATAACTTTTTAGGCCGCTATTGGAATTAGCAATACATTATGTTTGTTTGTATTAATTTTTTTTATCGATTTTGCTTTTATGTCTTATGATGTAGTGAAGAAATACACGTTCATGAAACTGTTACAGCAAAAAGCATAACTACCAACTGCAAGCATTTTTTGATAACTATTGTATTTTTTTTTATTAGTGTGAAGCATACATGTGAGTGTAAAGATTAGCGAACGCGGTCATAATTTTTTTGTTTCTGAAACTCACCATTTTCCTAATTGCGTACCATCTTTGCTTGAACTTATAATCGTCTCCTCACCTGAAAATGCTGTGGCTCATGGGCAACTTTCTTCATCATTTTCTTACCATGACTTGATCTTCCTATCCTGTCGCTTCCGTCCCCCCCCCCAAACGTAGATCCCGAACTTTACTTTAACGTAGTTACAAGGACTTTGACTTGGACTTTGAGTCAAACATAATCCGGTTCCATGGCTTTCAGATGAAATAAAAGAAACAATGGCTAAAAGAGACAAAGCTAAAGGTAAGCATAAACGGTGTCCTACAGAGCTAAATCTTAATACATTTAAAATCCTACGTAACCGCTGCAATTTTCTGTGTAGGGATGCCAAGAAACGCTACTTTTACGAATCTCTTACTAACCAGAGCTCTGCAGTAGTGTGGAAGTTTCTTAAGTCGGTGGGAATAAGTAAATCTCCAAAGGATTCTGCTAAAAATTTTGACCTGTGTGTTCTAAACAAACTATTTTCTAATCCTCCTGTAATCCTAAGTCCCAATACCAAAACTAGAACACTCAATTACTTATCTAGTCTTAGTTCTGCACAAGCTTCTTTTTCCTTATCAGCTGCTTCGGAAGAGGATGTAAAGAAGTCAGTTCTCTCCATATCTTCAGCTGCTATCGGCAATTATAATTTGTGCTCTATAATGGTAACTCTCATTCTTCCTATGTTGTTACCTATTATGACCCACATATGTAATTACTCCTTGTCTATCTGCACTTTTCCATCGGCATGGAAGCTTGCGCATGTTATTCCTTTACCCAAAGTATCTAATCCTTCCTCTGCATCAAACTTTCGTCCAACATCCATTCTCCCATTCCTTTCTAAAGTTCTAGAGCACATAGTTCATAAGCAATTGTCAGAATTTTTATCTAAAAATAATGCACTTAATCAATTCCAGTCCGGCTTTCGAGCAGGCCATAGCACTGTAACTGCGCTCCTCAATGTAACAGACGATATTTGCTGGGCTATGGAGAATAAGTCACCTACTATGCTGATCCTATTAGACTTCAGTAACGCATTTAACTCCGTAGATTTTGATGTCCTTCTCGGTATTCTTAAATCCTTAACCATCTCCCCTTCTGAATTGAGCTGGTTCTACTCCTATCTTCGAGGCCGCTCGCAGCGTGTCCACCTTGATGAATCCTACTCTGACTGGTGTGATCTAGCTGCTGGCGTGCCCCAAGGTGGCGTTCTCACTCCGTTACTCTTCTCAATATTCATCGACTCTGTGACTAAAGTCGTATCCTCCAATTTCCACTTATACGCAGACGACTTGCTAATTTACCGGTATTTCTCAGTTGCAGATGCCGATTCCACGATCGCATCACTTAATGAATATCTTTGTCGTATCAGTGACTGGGCCAAATCCTTCGGATTACTTGTAAATCCAAACAAGTCCCAGGGTATGATCATTGGTAGTAAACACTTTCGTGGGTGCCTCAATATCTCGGCTCTATCTCCCATACTTCTGGACGGTATTCCAATACCTTTTACTGACAAGGCTAGAAATTTAGGTGTGGCTATGGATTCGAACCTTAATTAATAATATTTATGTAGGTATATTATTTGTATTTAGTGTATGTAAATATATATTTTCATGACACACTTAGTTGCATTTCTTTAACTAAGCTTTCCAGTCACAGGTCTGCTGGAAGAAATTTCTTTTAGAGATAAGCAGTACCTTTGTACATAACGTTTTTTTTTTGTTTTTTTTTTCTTTTTTAAGTCTCCTTTTATGCTTTAGTGTGTACATAAATTGTTAAATAAATAAAAATACCTGTACTTTCAGACAGTGGTATTATGGTTATAGGCGTTCGCGTAACGTCTTGACAGATCCAGACGACGCTTTTACAACAAGGAACGCCGGCGTTTCAGTTAGAAATAGGGCAACACGGTATTCGAATCGCCTTACCCCCCGGCGGCGGGCCAGGCAAACGCAGCGTACGCATTACTACTGAGTTTCTTGCTGGTTCTTTTCAGTAGACCCTTCAACCAGCGGTAGTTTCAATATACGACGTCTTAAGCCGAGGTCCGTGCCCTCTCGGTTGCCCTTAGGCATTTCGTATGTAGGAGTAGTTTGTGTTCCGGCTAAGCGTCGTCAGCGCTGAGCTACAAAGTCCGGTGAAATTTAAAAGGCCTATAGGGGCCATAGACAAACTGTCCATTTCGAAAAAAAAAAACAGTGGCCTCACTTATATTCTAGGCGTTTTAACTAAATTGACAGCCAGCAAACGAGCACACAGATCTGATCTGGGTCCGGACCCGTTCGGACGTGTTGAAGGTCACTCCCGGCTGCCGAGTCACGATTGTTGTCTCACGACTTCTCTCGTATCAATACTCAAACGCCACTCTCAGATCCGTTCTGCGTCCGGCCCCGCTCGGACGTGTTCACGGTCGCTCCAGCCGTTGAGTCACGATTGTCGTCTCTCGACGTCAACTCGTAGCAATACTCATACGCTGTTAGCCTCTTTAGGGCTTACGCTGCGGCCGGTTTCGATCGGCTGCAAGTAAGTCGGTCTCTTGCACAGCAACAACAGAGCTGAGCTTACCGCGGTCGATTAAATTCGATAGTGGTTCGCGAAGCTTGGGCTGTTTTTCTGGCTGCGTACTTGACGCTTGGCGCTTGCTACGTAGTTAGAGACTCGCTCTGCGGCCGGCCCCACGCCGGTCGTGACGTAGTCAATCCCGCACTCTGTGCACCCCTCGAAGTAAAAACCTCACCTCGGTGAGTGCAGCAACAACAGGGTTGAGCTTACCGCGGTCGATTAAATTCGATAGTGGTTCGCGAGACTCGAGCTGTCCTTCTGGCTGCGTACTTGACGCTTGGCGCCTGTACGTAGTCAGAGACTCGCTCTGCGGCCGGCTCCGGCCGGTCGTAACGTAGTCAATCCCGCACTTTTAGTGCAACCCAACTCCGTCAGGTCTACGGCCGGTTTTTGTTGTCAATTTATTGACGACACACTCCGTAGTAGACTCGCGTTTGATCAGGTGGATACTTAACGGTGACAACTAAGCCTGATAGCGTTGCCCCGGTGCGCTTCCAAGGCCCTTCAGGCCAAGGAGAAACCGGCTGACCCGATCCCATTGCACTTGGGCCTTTCCCAGGGTGACGGTACAGTGCTGTCCGAGCTACCACGGGTAGGGAGGTTTAGGTGCTAGGTTTGCTAGGGAACCTAGGCATTCTTATATATTTATATATTATATATCGTAAGACCAAGCCCTCCAATGGACCAGCAAAGCTTGGTAAACTTTGCTAGGTCGTTCGCCCAGGCGCTCGTTGCGTCCGGCGTCAGCATATCAGATGACATTCTAACGCAGGCCTTACAGGCAACTATCGCGTCCCCGGCCCCTCAGGCCTCAACCCCGGCCCTTCAGGCCACCAACGTTCAGACCCCTCAGGTCCACAGCTCTCCCGCGTCTCCTGCCTCGTCCGAGATGGACTGCGAATCGGTCGCATCCTCTCACGCGTCGCGTCGTAAGCGTACCGCTCCCGGGAGCGACTCCGAACCCGCGTCTGATACGTCGTCAGATGCCGTCACCTTAACCGGCTCTCCTGAGCCCGCGTTTCAACTTGTCGCCAAGCGCTCCAAGAAGCGCTCTAAGAAAGCTTCGGTATCTTCAATACCCGAGCCCTCCCCGGTGTCTTCAACACCAGCCCCCGCGCCGTTAAAATCGCTCGTAGTAACCGCGTCTCCGTCGGTCACATCGAAGCCAGCGACACGCTGCGCTCCCGTCCCGCCGAAGCCTCAGCTCCCTCCGCCCGTATTCCTGCGTGAAAAAGCGCGCTGGACCGCGGTTTCTAACTTGTGCAAAGAGCACAAAATTAATTACTTAAAAGCCGCCAACGCTGGCGATACAATCAAAATTCAAGTAGCGACCGTCGACGACTTCCGCGCGTTTAGCAGGTTACTCTCGTTAAATCAAATCGCGTATCACACCTACGCCCTCCCGGAGGTGCGTAAGATCCGCGCAGTACTACGGGGCGTCCCGTTCGAACTCAGTAACGAAGACATTCTCGAGGACCTTAAGTCTCAGGGTTTCCCGGTCACAGCAGTGCACAAGATGCACTCCAACCGCGGTAGGCGTTTTCCTTTAGCTTTAGTAATCCTGTCAAATACTCCCAACTCGAAGGAGATTTTCAAAGAGACTCGCACAATCTGCGGACTCTCGAACATCTCCGTCGAGCGTCCCAACCCCCGCGGTCACCCTGGGCAGTGCCATCGCTGCCAGCTATATGGCCACGCAGCGGCTAACTGTTCAGCTCCCCCCAGGTGCGTAAAGTGCCTGGATCCTCACATCACTAAGGAGTGCACTCGCACTCCCGAATCCACTTCCCCCCCTGCCTGTGTGCTGTGCAGCCAGTCCGGCCACACAGCTAACTACAGGGGTTGCCCGCGCGCTCCGCGCTCCACCATCAAGAGGGCCGCGCCTAAACCGGCGCCGCCGCTCACTCCTGCTAACTTCCCGCCGCTGCGCAACCGGGGTCCCCCGGAAGCAAAGCCCGTTCAGCCGACGCCTACTCCGGCTCTGTCTTGGAGGCAGCGTCCGGCCGTCCCGCCTGCACCTTCCCGACCCATCCCAGCTCCCGTAGCTTCCGTAGGGCCGCGTCCCGCTCCGTCATCCGCACCTCAGTCATCGTTGGCTGAGGACATGAAGACCGTGTTCGACGTCATCCAAAACGTAGACATAAATGAAATTTCCATACTCGCACGCAAACTGCGAGCCGCCCGCTCTCCTCAAGAGCGTTTATTCGCGTTAGCCGAGCATCACTCGCTCCTAAGTTCGTTGTAAATTCTTTATTTTTGTATAAATTCGTAAATAAGTAAATTATAATGTCTAGACCCGCGAACCCCGCGTCCTGTCGTATCAAACCCAAGGGCTTATCCCTAGTATCTTTTAACGTTCGTAGCCTTAGCACCAACCTTCCCGAGCTCAAACTGTTCCTTCAGAACAACGACCCAGATCTTTTACTTCTCCAGGAGACATGGCTCACTCCTAATCGCTCCAGGGGATTCGCTATTCCTAAGTACGCGTTTACACGTAACGATAGGCCTAACTGCGACGGTTTCGGCGGCACTGCTATCTACTACAAAAGAGGATTCCATTGCTGTCCTCTCCCTACCCCTCCTCTCCTCAACATGGAAGCCACCGTATGTAGATTGGCTATGACTGGTCATCCGACCATCATCATAGCTTCAGTCTACAAACCTTGTGGCACCAAACCTATCCGCAGCGACTTTGAGACCATTCTCGCCCTCGGCCGTTCAGTCATTATGTTCGGAGACTTTAACTCCAAACATACTGACTGGACGTGCCTATCAACCAACCAAAGTGGTATAGCTCTCCTCGACATCACCAACTTACTCGACTTAGACGTCGTCTCCCCCATCACTCCCACTCACTATCCCGACAACCCGAACCACTCTCCTGACATCCTCGACTTTGCAATCGTCAAGCATATCAACCTCGACCTCAGGTCTATCGAACCGCTCGATGACCTAGGTTCTGACCACCGCCCCGTCTCCCTCGTGCTAGGACCGCCTAACGTTAACGTCACTTCTCCTAAGACCTTTACCGACTGGAAAGGCTTTAAAAATACGATAGTTTCTGCCTTAGAGGCCCCAAACTCTCCGCTCGCGATCTCGCCCGATCAATTAGATAGCCCGGATAAAATAGATTCGTTAGTAAATTCTCTCACTGATGCTATCAACTCAGCCATCAGTGTAAACGAAAAGGTTGCTAAGAAAGGCAAACCCACGCTTCCCTTAGCCATTAGCAATCTTATTAAAGCTAAGAACGCGGCTCTCCGGAGAGCCAAGAAATATCCCACGCCCGCCTATAGAACAGCTGCGAATCAGCTACAACGCAAAGTTAGATCTCGCCTCGCGGAACTCCGAGACGCCCAGATGAACGATCTCATGGCGAATATCTCCCCGTCCCACCAAGCGTATTATAGTAGGGCCCGAGCCCTACGCGTAGACGCCGCCTCTCACGTCCCTCCTCTCACTCGTCCCGATGGCTCTATCGCCTTCGAAGACGAAAAGAAAGCCGAATGCTTGGCTGACAGCGTTGCGTCTCAATGCTCGCCCAGCACGCAACCCGCGAATCCCACTCACATCAAAGCGGTGGAGGACGAAGTTCTCCGTAGAAACTCTCTCCCCATCACCGCCGACCCCGTCACAGTCTCTAATGATGAAATCTCGCTTCTCATCAAAAGTCAAAAGTCCAGAAAGGCTCCGGGTGCGGATGGTATTTCCAACCACGCACTTAAGCACCTGCCTCAACAGGTGCTTACCTTGTTAGCTATCATTTTCAATGCCTGCTTCGACCTTAGCTACTTTCCAAAAGCTTGGAAAGAAGCGACAGTCATAGGCATACCCAAGCCGGGTAAACCTCTTAATATCCCGGCTAATCACAGACCCATCAGCCTCCTCAAGGCAATGTCTAAACTTCTCGAGAGAGTCATACTCTCTCGAATGCAGAACCATCTGTTTCCAACGGATGGCGATCCTCTTATAATTCCCCACCAGTTCGGCTTTCGCGCTAAGCACTCCTGCCCTCAGCAAGTCCATCGAATCGTCGAGTACATACTCGACGGCTTCTATCCGAAACGAAAGAAAACGATCGCAGTTTTCTTTGACGTAGCCAAGGCTTTCGACAAAGTCTGGCACAGCGGTCTCGTTTATAAACTCTATAAAATAGGCTTACCGGCTCGCCAAGTTAGGATAATCGCGTCGTCGTTTCGTTTCAAACATGAAGGCACGCTCTCCGCGCCTCGTCCCATAAAGGCTGGAGTCCCTCAAGGCTCAGTCCTCGCCCCTCTTTTGTATACCGTATACACTAACGACATTCCCATTCCATCGAAAGTCGTCGAACTCGCTCTCTTTGCCGACGACACCGCCCTTTACACCAAAGGCCGCAGAGCCTCGGGTCTCGTCATAAGACTTCAAAAGGCTGTAAACGCCCTCGGTGCTTGGTTTAAAAAATGGCGTATCGATGTGAACCCAGAGAAGAGCTCTGCGGTTTACTTCGGCTACAGACGCAGTCGTATCCCCGACAATCTCCAAGTGAGAATGCAAGGCACTCCCATCCCCTGGAAGCGCAGTACTAAATATTTAGGCGTCATCTTAGACCAGACGCTTTCTTTCAACCCTCACGTCGATAGAGTAACGAAACTCGCACGTTTTTACCTAGGCCGGCTTTACAGTATGTTAGGTAGAAAAAGTAAAATGTCCTTCAGAAATAAACGTACGCTCTACAAGGTCTGCGTTAGACCAGTCATGTCATATGCTTCGCCAGTCTTTGCCCACGCCAAACCCTCCGTCCTGCACAAGCTGCAGGTAGTTCAAAACCTCTTCTGTCGCAGGGCCACAAACGCACCTTGGTACGTGCGCAATGCGGACCTGCACAGAGATCTTGAACTACCTACAGTTCAACAGTACCTAAAAACACTCTCAGAATCGTTCTTCAAACGCGCCGAATCCCATCCCAATCCACTAGTTCGAAATTCAGTCTCATATACTGCTCCTGTCTTAGATTTGGTATACAAAGTCGCTAGACCGAGAAACGCGCACACAAGCGAACGTGCGCAATTAACTTTAGATCTCGAGGCCCTTTAGGCCGCAAATTCTAATTCTAACGTAAATTCTAATTCTAACGTAAATCCGAATTAATGCAAATTTAATTTAATTGTCAATTTTTAATGTTTTATTATTTACTTTTCATTTTTTTGAGCACCTTCAGTGCTATGTAAATCCCAGCGGGTGACCCCTTAAGGGCCCCGCTAGCGCGGCCTCTTTCTCCAATTGGCCGTCGCTCAGATGAAGGCTGAGTGGCAAAAATGCACGAGCCGACAGGGGGTTTTTAGTGGGTATGGTTCTGGTAGGCGTCGGGACGAGTCCCACATAACTTTGGAATCGCGCCAGAGTATGCGTCAGAGCATTTTTATCCTCCTGCCCTTCCCGCGGAGGGGAACAAAAAAAAAAAAACGAGCACACGTGGACAGCATCAGTCGTAAGTGTTGTTTTTATCAATATTGTACGCGATTATGATATCGCCTAACGATGCGTTAGTCCGACCGACCGACCGACCATAGGCTTCAGTTGCCTTTGTTCCAGTAATGACACCGGCCGTTTCTTCCCTTTCACCGGAACACAACCGCGTTAACGTGACTACTAAAGAGTAAAACAGGGTATTATAACAACCACCGCAGGCGAGATCTTAACGCTGAGGACTGTCTACTAAATGGACAATTGAACGCTTCAAATTTAAATATTTATTTCTCAAAATTGACAATTACTTGTTCTTATTGACGTCAAATAAAAAAAACGTCGGAAAAGCTTTTGTGAAGAAGAAATGCCAAGTAACTTGTTGTGGCAAAAAATGTGTTTTTCAAAATAAATTTACAGTGTATCTTTATGTCTATACAAAATTTGTCTTATCTGCATCTGTTAGCTCGGCAAGTGTCCCTCCCCCAAGTATCCAAACGACGAACCCCCTCAAACGGCACCCGTTCACGAGTTAACGCGGGATCCAGCCATCGCCCTCCTCAACCATATTTGAGGGCAGTGAGCGACCCGTCACCCGACGCTACCATAAGAAGACGAGTTTAGTGACAATGACGCTTTAGATATGCTTCGCTTATCATTATAGTATCCATGTTTTAGTTATCGTAACTTCTGTTCGTTTTGATTTTCACCAAAATCTTAATTATTGCTGCTCAGTCAATAAAAAATTCATTCTTAAAAGGTGATTTGTCTTCTCACTGAATGTGTATGATAAAAGGGGCATCGGTACATTTTTTATGAGACATGACATATCCAACAATGTGGCCAAGCTTTGTTGTGCTTGGTGAAACTATTCACCATAATTTTAAACTTTATGAATGCTGCGGGAGGCAGTGCACCCTGGACAACTCGCCTTCTAACATAAACTCTAGACCTTCATTGCTACCCCCACCACAACTTCTTATTTATTGACTTAAGAAGGTTGTTAACTCTGTTGCTAAGGAATCCCTTTTTTCTATTTTTATTTGTTGGTTATTCGTGTATCAATATATTTATTTATGTACAGTAGTAAATTTCAAACTACACTACTCTACTTGTAAGAAGAATGCCTTCTTCTCCAGTAACCTAGAAAGTTCTGCAGATGCTGGGACTCACTCATGTGCGGTCTGTGTCCCCTCAACGTAGGTACTAACGTTAAAAAAAATTATCAACACAAAGCCTACAGCTCCAACGGTAACGGAAACATCGTGAAACGGAAACCCGCGACTTGGATCATTCAGTTCGGTGGATTTTCAAACCTGTTATATTATTCTATAGACTTAACTACAGTAAACATAAAGACGAAAATATCATTATAGTGATGAGCACATTTGTATTTTAGATGCAATTTTTCATAACAAGCTGATAGTAGATTCTGTAATGTTTTCAACAGAGCAGGACACGAGTATTTTGTTGTCAATAAACGTATGAGTCAGTGTAGTTGCGCATGCGCATGCCTCTTGTTAAATAACTTGTTCTCGGGGTGTTCATTTCAATGATAATTTTGTTTATTTGATATGTCTCTTCGGAAAAAGAGGTAATAGGTATGGAATGCATGTATCACGGTATTGCATAATCGGTTGACCAATACTTAGCCATCCATTATGTTTTTTTACTGAAATAAAAAATTTAAATAATTTAATGCAATTCAACAAATCAAGGTATCTGCAACATAAGCATTTGCGTGACGAATCAGACAACTTTACCTAGTGATGTCCATCACCATAGATGCCACTTACCACCCGATAGATGGCGTGCTATGAAAATAACATGTTATGGATCACGATCAAATAAAACTATCCTTTTGGCCACCTCGCTCTGGTTGAACGCTTGCCTTATACAATCAAAAAAATATTTATTACCATGAAAATATGTTTCCATAAAAACAAGATTTCCTTAAATACAAGATAACAGAAAACAAACAATATCTGAGGCATTTCAGACCACCTTATTTTCATCCAGGCGGCGAATTATAGTCAGGTAGCCTTTGGTTTTCCTAGGGCACGCGAATACTACAGTTATTCGCTGTTTTCATTTAATCCTTAACATCTGTAGTTATAGGAAGCGTATTGCTATATTGTTTTAAAAAGGGACATCCAAGTATCTCGCAGATTATAAATTTAGTGCAACCTAGTAGTTATATAAGCAAATGTTTGCAAGCTGGATAATTCGTATTGGTATCCATATTTCTAAAATGAAAATGAAACAGACTTTACAGTGTCTTATGCCTATTATTCATGTTCATCCAGAATTGACCTTCTACGAATCAACCAATTCTTATGTATGTACCCCAAAAAGTAAATAACTATATCAATATTTAAAGATTTTCCAAAATTAGATTTAAAGAACATCCTAATTCACAAATTTAAATAAGTGAAAACATATTTAAATTAAATTTCTATACAAACAAACATCTAGTTATTACTAACATTACCATAAATAGCATACACTTAAATAACAATAAAAACCAAAACTATATCGTCTTACAAGAATTGCCATTAAAATCGAATTAAATTGATCAATTTGCTCACCGTGGGTCAACAAGCAGTGCGCAGTACTGCCAGTAATCACTCCAAATTTTACCAAAAATCAGACCAAAAAAAATAGATCAGCCAGCGTTCGTCCTCGGGCTCCACCGGCCGATGGTCCGAAGTAAAAGTCCGCGGCAGAATCCCCGCTATATAAGCATCCACTCCGGCGCACAACCATCACAAACTTACAGCCTCTCTCACATATCGTACATACCCTAAACATGGCCAAGTGGAGCATTGTAAGTTCATACATTTTTTTGGAGTGCAGTGTTGTGACGGACATCGATATAATTAAATTTTGTGGTTTCAAAATTCGATTTAACTGTCGAAAGTGGTATAGTGCCGTGTGAATTTACGATTGAATTTCAAGAAAATAACTTATTTTTATTTAAACATCAGACTTGTTAAGAAAATTTATAACTTTTTAGTGTTACTGTAACGCTCTAAATATTTTGCATAAATTATACTGTCATACGCAACGGATGTAATAACGCTATCTTAATTTTACAAATGAGATGATTGTAAAATCTCCGTAGAATAAATACTGCGTACAGTTTCCGAGCTCGTATTGTTTAGCTCGAAGTTTATTATAAATCGTAACTCATTTATGTGCTATAGGTTAAAAAGAACAAAAATGTAACTGTAGTTTTTGTGTCCCAGGTCGCCCTCGCCTTGATCGGCTGCGCGGTCGCCGAGCCGCCCAGCTACAGCTACTCCGCGCCTTCCGCGCCGCTGGTCATCAGCGGGCACGGTTCCGGCGGCTACAGCAGCGGCGGCGGCTACAGCAGCGGCGGCGGTTACAGCAGCGGCGGCGGCTATAGCTACAGCGGTGGCCTCAGCTCCGGCGGCCACTACACCTCCGTACCCGTCGGACACCAGACCTCCGAGGGCTACAACGTCGACCCTCATCTCCTTGAGAAAATCAGGCACATTGTCCTTAAAGACGAGATCCAGAACCAGGCTTACCAGAACGCCGCATCTTCCCACGGACATGGTGGACTCTCCAGCCACTACGGCCCCCCTGCCCCCGTGTACGGCGTGCCTCATGACAGAATCGTTGGCATCGAGCTAGAGCACATCCAGCAAGGCATCCAGGTTGCGCAGTACCACCAGGCTGAGGAAGGTTACGCCGGCGGCTACGCTGGTGGATACGCCGGTGGCTACTCCAGCGGTGGTTACTCCAGCGGTGGACACGGTGGCTACTCCAGCGGCGGACACGGTGGCTACTCCAGTGGCGGCCACGGTTCCATCGCCTATTCCGCCCCCTCGGTCTCCTATTCCACCATCAGCGCGCCCTCGGGCTCTTACGGTGTCCCCGCCCCCTCCTCGTCATACGGAGTCCCTCACTAAACGAACGAACAAAAATTAGTCATTTCATCTCATTATTATTTTAAACCCCATGTGATCGCATCTTAGATGTACTATGTGTATTATATTTCGTTGTTGATAAGTTTCTGTAAATAAAAAAAAACGTTTTATTAAATTACTCGTTGCTTCATTTTTGAAACCAATAATTATAACGTCTGAATTGGCAGCGATAATTGCTACACTTTCTCGTCTTCACCTGGCCGTAATACGAGACGTAATAATACGATCTTGAATGCATTGCAATAGCACAGGTCCAATTTGGTAAGTAATGGGTTAAAAGGGCCAATTTCTCAGCAAAACTAGGTCTTAAAGGCGAGCAAGTTTTTGGGTGCGTTCGCGCCGGGCGATCTGTAATTATGAAAACGAAAGTCTGACGTCACCGTTCAAGATTAAGACCGACATGTCAGAGTGAATGTAGTTTGTCTTGGCCGCACTTACTTTACATTCCCAAATTACATAAGTTCACTTATCCGTTCAAATCATCACTCGTTACGTGAGCAACTTGTACTTAATTTGACATTTTCCTTGGCCACTAATCGGAAGCCGTCCGCACGTAACATGCTTATAAACTAAAACAATATTTATCGAATCCTGCAGCGAGATAAACCGTCATTTGGAGGAGAAACCGGTAGTACACTTTTACTTGCATTTTGAGAGCACTCGTTGAACTTTTACTGGTCAGGATGATGTCATGCGCATTGCGTAAAAGACAATAGGAAATCTCGATCGATGTAAATCTATTTTAAATCGTAATTCTCAGCATTTGACGTACTAATCTTAACGCCCTGCGGGTTTCTTGTCTTGTCAATAAAATACGAGATGAGTGAATGTGGTTATCTCACAAGCACGGCAATAAAAGTTGCAATAATTTTTATATTAGTATAAAGTGAATCATAAAATATGAATACGCTTTTGTGAATGTGCGTTGAATTATATAATAGACTGCCTACGCAAGTAGGTCGTCCAATGGATATCGATCGTGGGTTCAAATCACATATTAAGCAAAATAATTGAGCGCTCTTTAGTAGAGTTACATCATTCATTTGGCACAGCATATAAATTGGTAAGTTATTTTTTTGTTAAATTTGATATTTTATTAAAAAGTTTTATTAAACTGCACACCAGTAAGTAAATTCAATACAAGTGCAAAGTGCGCTTTCTCTTCGAGCGACCAGCGGCGCCCGCGCATAGTTACGTAATACTCCTTGTATTTTGATAATCCTTTGCTTAAGATTCAAATATAGGAAACAAAATAGATATTTTGGTTTAAGAAAGCTGATTTTTGATTGTATTGAAAATGCAAAGAGTAAAATGAACGTTAATAATGATGTTTGCAGAATTCGTCGATCATCTTGTAGTATTGACAACCTTGGCCGCAGTCTTAAGAGTAATATTTTAATTATTTGGCATTTTTGGATTATTAGAAAAATAACGTAACAAAAATATTTACAAATCAAGGGGGGGGGAGCACCGCATAGCAGCCAATGTACCTCGCTGGATAGTTAGATCACTTTTGTTTAGAATTCCTTAAACCTGTGCATGAAAACCTTGTCGAGTCTCCAACGAAGGATTTGCGTATTATTTCTCAAAACTAAAATTCGATACTATCAAACATATAACTTTTCAATTTGTAAAAAACAGCGATGACGATATCTTGATATACATTACGATATCGTTTTCATCTCCGGACGGATTTCGCAACAGTGCCGAAAAACAATAAAACAATGGAGGTACAATTTGGCGATCATTTATATATCAGCTCATTGTTTTGTCAGAAAAAACCTTTCTCATGCTTGATAAATTTGGTACCTCAATTTGATTTAGCAAATCAATCCCAGTCATTGACGTGAAACGAATGGGCTGAGGGTTTAATACAAAATTTACGTGTGGCCGGAATTAACCTACACGTTTACAAATTTATAAATATAAATCACTTGAAATTTAAATCGTGTATCGTTGCATTACAGCAGATTATTTATTGCCACAATGTTTCGCCTTATGTAGCTGCAACTAGGAACTGTATTGAATCAACACAAAATACTTGATATCTTATGGTCTTCGGAGAATAATACTGTAAAATGTAGAGTTTTGAATTTTTTGAACATTACGCTTTTTGGAGTTCTTAGGAGGGTGTTGATTTCTTTATGGTTAAGATTCATGATCATTGAAAAATCTGTAACAATAAATTTTGCTTACTACTAATAATAAAGAATATCATTAAAATTAAAGAAAATAGAAGGTATTATGAAAACGCTTCAACTTCTTTCAACATGATCAGACACGTTTGGGTGATTAGCAATCTTCCAAGCAGTGTAACGAGAGCTGTCAAAAAATCAAACTGTCAGTTTAACATACGTCAGATTATACGGTAGACGTGAGGTAGTCCTTAACCCTCCGACCTCTGGACAACACGCATGATGTTTGAAGCCCACACAGTAGTCCGGTATGTTAAACACAATGAATACCATTTACAATAACGAAATTATTTAAAAATCTCTTTTAATATTATTCATAACTTATTGCACAAAGTGATCTCATAGTGAAAAAATTTTCAAAAATAAAGAACGTAATATAATTTCGATTTTGACCTCACCTTCTGAACCAAAAGCACAAGAATGCAGTATTTTGTAATTATATTGCATTCGAAAAGAATACCTCAATTATGTAACATTCACCAAGAACTGTGAACAAACGATAAGAACTGATATTCGGTCTCTTTATGACTAGAATGGTACAAAGTGGTTACACTTTTCGAACTCGGAACTTCAGTTGTAATGCTCACAATTTCTTCTCCAATGGATTATATAGTATGCATTTCATTTTCTCAGAGCTGACCCGTGTGTGATCCATGGTCCAGGTTTTACCGGCCCAGAATTGAATCCTGTTAGAGAAATGTTCATATATCCTGTATGACGGAATGAATTATATTTTAAATCTACATCTTTTTATATAAGTGGCATAAGAGCTTTATTATCCTTTTAAAATTCCCATTATAGTAAGTGTGCGGTGCCGGATACAAGCTGAGTTCAATGTGGACTTTTTGCGATTTTATTTGAACAATCTGATCGGTAACCACGTCAATGCCTGATCAACTTTAAAAAACTCAACCATATTTTATCGATAAAACACAAAATATCGTAAAGGTCGTTTTACATACTCGCTAATCGCAGAGCAACGGGTTTGTAATCGCTTGACTGGCGACACCAAGCGAATTTGTCGGTGTGAGAATAGCTTTGTTGATGTTAAACCAAACTGACTGCTGAGAATCAATATTAATAAGTCAATATTTGAAATAGAAGTAGCACCTAGTGTTAATGGTGTAATAAATATTGAATTAATACTAAATCGACTCGATGCGAAGATACGCAGATCACGTGTATGAGATAACTATCACCTACAGCCTCGTAGTGTGTCTTAACTCGCACACCTTAAGTCCCGGATTCAAATTCTGCAAGTGACAAGAGTTGTGTAATGAAAACAATTGTTTATTGGTAAGATTCACATACGTAGAGAATCGCCTATATAGAAAAAAATTGATATGTTTTGCATAAACAACTCATATCTACTTGTTTGTAATTTAAATTCAAAAATTGATAAAATCTACGTTTTAATATTGAGAGTTATGTAGTTATGGCAATATAGTAAATTATATACGATTATTTTAAACCAGTTGGAGAGACCGATGATATTGTAATTCTGTCGAATATTGTTAAAAGATTAATAAAGAATATTGGCAAATCCTTATTTAAGTAAACAGTGAGCGTTTAGAAAAGTAACTAGTACTTTTGTTTATTCAGTTTTTTTATGTGATTTTCTATAACATTAGCTTCATTTGTAGAAGTCTCCAAAAAAATAGTTGATTTATAAAGCTTGATTTGACTTGATCAGTTTGTTTTAGCTCCTGTCATTTTTTATTACGATACAAAGGATTGATTGATTGATTTTGTAATATAGATTTTAAATATAGGAAATTATAGTCACTGCAGATTGTAAGGACTCATTTTTATGAAACAGTATATATTTTTTTTATTCCTCATAGTAAAAATGATTTGTTACTCACTGGAGTCCTTATACTTGGATGAATAGATTTTTCCTTAGCCGGCAAGTTTGAGATAAAAAACATAACTTGAAAACGAAACCGTTTCGTTACTTTTGGACTTGTCACTTGTGTGTGTGTGAGTGCCATGGTTTTGTTCTGACGATTTGCGATTCTTTTAGTTATTTTATATAGCGTGACTTTATAAGCCTCTGTGCCTACGGATTCCGATATTGATACGGATTGCGCTTACGACGACTTATTGCTGTGAGTTTTAGACAAGTTGATTAAGTTAAAGATATTGATGAACATTTGCGTGTCATTATTAACGTGGTCGGTTGGTGTTAGTATTACCTATGTAAATGTAGGTAATTTGAAATCATAACCTCAAAATTAGTACCTAATGAAAATGCGATAACTATTGTTCCTAGACATACTCCATAATATATATATTTTTTAAGTGGATCCAGATTTTATGTCCTATAGTTTTAGATATTTTTGACTTCTAAACGATCCACTTTAACTCCAACTAAAACCATGTATGGCGATCTGCCAATGTCCTTTCAATACAAGTATTTGAAACAAGTATTGCAATTTAACAATTTATTTACTGAACCACTTGTACTAAAATAATATTTATTTTATATGATTAAGAGAATGTTTGAAAGATATTTCGAATGAGTTTGAAATACACAAATCAAAATATTTCATGTTAGTGCAAAGCATCATTTAATTATTGCTTGTTTTCTCGTAGCTAATTTGTAGCGTTAGAGAAACTAAATATCTTCGGAGTGATTAATTATTTTATTGCAATGTAACGAATAGCCCTTCTTTTTGCGCAAGAGCACTTGTTCATCGGTTGCATAAATAGAGCCTGCAGTAACTAGGCGGACGGGAAGTGCGGCTTCAAATATTGTAAAGGTGATGATACAATGGCAAGTTTATTGGAGAGGAGTTATGGGATCTATTTTAGATTGCAGTTTATATCCAACTGAAGATAACTACATGGTTTCACGTTCGTGAGCCTTGATCTCGAAGGAATTGCAAAATATAATTGTTACCCCGCATATTTAATGAAAGCTTATATTTTAAAATAGGTACAGTTTTCACATTTTGTCGATTATATATTAACAAAAATAAGACCAAAGATATGTTTTCTCTATCTAATGTTGCATAGATTTGATTTGGACAGTTTAAGTCCCAGAAAAGGAGACAATTATCTTCGCTGGAATTAGTTTTCTGTTTTTGGTTCGACTTATATCTCTTTGATCATTCTTCTTTATTTATTCATTCATTCATCTTTATTTTAAGTAGCCAACGAACTATAAGATTTTTGTATAAATAATTGGTAATAAAATAATATATTAAGTCATATCCACTTAGTTTCATGCTATTAAATAAGACATAAGTTAATCAACATTACATAACTGTTAACTTTATTAACGTTTATTTGAACCTAACATTTGCTAGGTATATATTTGATGAATCAAAGGTAACTTAGAAATTTTGCTGTTGAAAATAAATTATGTAACACTTCATAGTAATTAATGATTTATGTCAAACAATCATCTTTAAAGGTATTGTATAACACCTTTCCACGTTTCTTAATATCTTATAAATAGAGCTTTTGTTAATAAAAGTGAAGAGTATAAAATCTATAGTTATCTACTTTATTATTTTCAATGCTACTTCAGCCACAGATGTCTGTGGTAATTGGTGGGGATAGCTTGTTGATAAATAGAGATTATTATATTCTAATGCATTAACGTTTCAATAGATGTTGCTCATGTACAGAGAAAGAGCAGCCAATCATATCACGGCAATGTAAGAAACACTATAAGCCACAACGCAACATCAATCTGGTTATCTAGTTGTCGGGAAAGCGACGCGATGCCATGCGATACAGGATTACAAGATAAAATTTGGTGCGAAACCAAAATTTCAATGATACAACCTAACATGTGCAAATATTCAGGATGGAAACGAGTGTAAGGTCCATGCATATATGTATTATAACAAGAAGATTATAAATGCCGGTTAGGGTTGGCAAAATTGTTCGCCTTTATATTAAAAGATATTTTCATTTTAGATTCTTAATGTTTGTTTAATCATTGTTTAATCTATGTCCCTCTTTCTAAAAGTTGTGTTTAAAAAACAGTCGTGTAGTTTGCAGGCTTATTATTTGAGGGGTGATTATTACCAGATATACAAGAAGCAGAAAACGATGTAACGGAAATATCAGTTGAACCCCGACGTGAGCAAAGCGTTATTAATTATGAACATTTCTAAATTGGTAATCTTTTTAGTCAGGCTATATGTTATTTTTAGTATATTTTTTTTCTAAAAAAGACATGGTTGAGAGTCTAGTTTATTTATTTAAAAAAAGCTTACCAACTAAATACATAAAGGCACATTATGTATACATAGTTTACAAAAAAGATTGTGGTACATGTGTATTTAAATTAAAGGTATGCACAACTTTAACATAAAAATATCTTTTAGTCGAGACTAAAACTTAAAACAGTAACAAGATTGACTTATAAGAAAAGAAGTTATATTAAATAATTATCAAAAATGACGACAATTATAAAATTAAAATTTGAGACTAGTTTTGCAACATTCATAAATACATTTTTTCAAAGAAGCGAAAAATACTTAAATTACTATTTGAGATATATAATTAAAACTTTTTAACATTGTTACCATATTTCGTTTTTCTCAAGGCCACTGAGAATGGCCAATAATTATGCACTCGAGCAGTGACTCGAGGAATTAATATATTAATTTGTGTTAGGAGAGATGGACAATCCACTTCATGGTTCAATAATTTATGCAAAAAAATAATAGACAGCTGTTCCTTGCGTTGCCTTAGAGATAGCATATTGAATTGCCCTAACCCATCAGAATAACTCCTAACGCTAACTACCATTAATAAAGGAGATTCTGTTCACAAACTTTCGTTGTATCTGTTCTATACGCTGAATGTTATTCTGGTAGTTTCTCCCTCTCTGAATGACATTGTCACAGTTTATTATGTTTATTATTTTTATGTATATGTTTCTTTGTATATAAATTTTTTTAAATTGTTTTTAATTTGTTTTACGAAATCTGATTATTGAAGAGTACTAGGATAATATAGTAACATAGTTTTAAGACAATTTTTAACCCTCTACGGGCTTAGGTGTATATTTATCCGTAATGTAACTATTATCACTCATGGTGCCACTGGAAACCAGCGTCATGGCATCCAGGCGATGCTTTGGCTACAAAGCTGAGTGGCGACCAATTGGTGGCATAGATTAGAATATCAAAAATAAATTCTAACAAAATATTGTATTTTTCGTCAAATGTAATCTCTGTCTATGCTCCAATAAATGACATTCATTTCATTTCATTTCATTATGTTATGTTATTAAATATTTACGCATTTGAAACATTTTTTTCTGCTATTAAAGTATGGCACCTTTTGTTTAGATTGGAGATACACGGTTTGCAGTCCTCTTACGCTAAACTTCAAAAAAGGAATTATATTTTTTGTAACTACGTTAAATCGAAAATAAATTTACATGTGAATAAAGTAATCCTGCGTATAAGAAATCTTTAATCTGTACGTTTCCGCTCGTTACTTTGTAATCAACCAACATTGCAGCTTCTTAACACATGCGTTATAAGTGAAGAGTATGTTACAGTTATAAAGCAGAAGCATCAATAAAGTGACTAGTGCCACTCTCTTGAAGCTATTATAACGCGCATAGCTCGCGAGCTGTTACGTCATGGGTCAAATTGCTGAACGCACTTCCTGCTGCTGGCGCAGAGCGGCTGATTGTACAGACATTCCAGTGATAGAGGCATTACTATACTTTAATTTTATTATATAAATATTAAATGTTAGTACTATTTGCTTAAGGCGTACTCATTAAATACTACCATTAGATGAAATATACAATACTTACTTGCAAGATATTCTACATAGAATAAGATCAATTTTTGTTTGGTAATTAGAAAGGATTACGCTAATTATTTAGGTCCTATGTGTGTATTAAATGATTTTTTTATATCAGTAGCAACGCAGCAACACTCGTTTAGTCTTATAAAAATAAATTACTTCCTAACAGATTTAAGATTATCATAAACAAATGCCTCACAATTCCAACTTTTGATATCAATCTTAAAACCCAAAACGCTCTACAACATAGCTAGCTCTACTCCCGGCGAGCGCACAACTGCGCGCGCGCATGTTCTGTGCTGCCCTGCAATCAGGCGCACTGCCCTGAACTTTCACACACCTGTCCTGTGACCTTGCCTTCTGCACTCAGGCTATGCGACGCTCAAGATTGAAAGAGCAAGTTAATTGACCGAATCAATTTTTGTATTACCAAGACTATTTTTGTGTTACCAACTTTAATCTTACGACTGTTAATTGGGTAGTGTCTGCAATGTTTCAATGCAAGCGCATTATGCTTAAAATTACATGCGTTTCTCAGTAAAGTTTCAGTACGAAAATTATTTGATTGGTGAGTGTATTTCATGTAAATACTGGCAACGATTTTTCTTTTGTCTGGATAAAGTTAGGTGCTGAAGATTGTTTAAAATAAACGAATAGCTTACAATTTACTGTAATCGAATTGATTTTTAGATTAAGAACAAACGTAATAATTACAATCTTAAGAACATTATATGAGCATTAAAGTTAAGTTATTTTAATGAGTGTAATCTCTGAAACCCGAAATTAATATTTACAAGTTAAATAAAACCACATCACTCCAAAACATCTTTATGCATGATACGAAAATTATTTTTCAATGACCTTGATGAAGACGTTCATTGCAATATATTTCTTATGCGCTTACGTTTAAGATAACAATTCATTTACATGATATATTGCATTAAATAATGTTGTGTGAATTATAATTTGTTGCGGATTCTTCCGCCATTATTGTAATGATGCGTGGACGCGTTCTTGTGGAGTTTATATAGATATAATGTTGTATGTAATTTCAAGTCTGATGTCTTATTTATGAATAAATTAGATTATGAAATGCTTTTACAGAATGCGGCGATGGTTCTTCGGTAACATTTGTAATGCATGTAATGCATGCAAATGCATGTAAAATGAACAGTGACGAACAATAACATTGTGGTATTCTACATTATTTTTTTTATAATATGTATCCAATATTTTAATTGATTATTGAACCATAGAGCTGTTTATCGCAAAATATAAATATCTATTTAGTACTTATTGCCATGATAATCGGCGCAACGCTGTCTGCCGAGAATATTGCCCACCAGGTGAATTTCTTCCCCCTCCCTTTAGTCACTGTAAAGAATAGACCATGAGCTAAATTATATCACATCATAAGAAATTTTAATAATATCTTTACAATATTTATTCAATTAATTGAACTTTTCAACAATAACAAAACACATTAGCTACTTACTGAAGCGAAGAAACAAACAATTAAGCCAAACGGATCAACTTGTACCGAGATGTGACTTTCACTGAGTGGTCATCTCCACGCTGCGAGAGTGTGCGTGCACAGTTGCGAGCAGCGACGTTGGGGTGTTCGGACGAGACTATTGGCTGTCGGTAAGAGAATGTTTAATGAAGTAGATTTGATTGTATTTTGGTACGTTAGTGTTATTTCAAAAACTATTAAATTTAAGTATGACTGAGAAGTTAATAAATTGGTTTTAAATAGTCATCTGTATTTACATATAAATATAAAGTACACAGTCTCTTGAATTTATGGATGTCAGGTATGTTATGAAATCTTTAATAAAAATCGATGTCAATAAATTTTGAGAAAATTATCACCTTAAATAATACTTTAATAACGTCCTTATTTAATTTCATTTTGTGCGTTCAATAAAATGACGTCAATCATTTTTCAATGACGCTTCTCCTTAAACAAGTCGATGTACATTTCCTTGCACGCCAGTGTAAATATTTTTAAGATATTCCATTCACGAGTGAATGTGTAAGACGAACATTATCGAGATGTTTTGTGTGTCTGCTTGTGCGCATGTTATACAATTAATACCTTATTAGGTAGAAGGATGCGAAATTTAGGTCTAAGAGATAGGTGGAGTTATGCAACGATGAAGATTCTGCTAGATGCTGCTGTGAATATTTCGATGTTTGAGTTTTTACTGTTGGTAACCTACATGGCTTTTTGTGATACATTGCTCATTTGAATGTTGAAAATGCGATAAAAATATATAGGACTATATCACTTGTAAATATTTCGTCTTTAACGCATGGTTGCTTACAAAGGAGTACATAAGATGAATATAAAGTGACGGTCAATTAATGATTTTTCTCAAATGTTGCAGATTCAATTATTACAAATACCTAATTCACATTGGATCGGAAAATGTGCGAGCGCATGTCCAGCAGTGTAGTTAGTGACGAAAAATTCGGAAAATACCTCGCGACGTTTACGCCTTTCTAATTTTTTAATTATACCTGGCGGTATATGCTTATACCTCCTTATATACTTATATAGGTGCTAAGCACCAAATAATACAAAAATATTGTTGAGAACTCAAACTACAAATAACTACTACTAAAGATAACTACAAATGTTTTAACATTATTATGTATATTAATTATTCAATAATGGTGGACAGCATAATTTGTCCATTATCGACCTACAACCTATTTACCTGCAGTTAAGGCCATTTCTACAACTATAAAATAAAAGTCTTCTCATCAATTTAATGTAGCATAAAAACAGCTCATTTAAGTTAGTTTCATGTTTTTTTTTTACACATTAGAACAAAGAAAACATGCCTGCTACAAGAAGCAATTCACGTACACTCGCTAAAATCTGCTTGTTTCTCTGTTACGTAATGTGGGTATTTTAGCGAGTGTAAAAGTAAGTTACAAAAATAGATTTATAGTCATGCTTATAATCATTTGATTATAGAATAGTATTTTATTAGTATCTAAAATTGGTACTTCCGTGAAGCAAAGGAATGAGTCCCTACATGGCGCTGTCGACATTTTTATTAACTTTCGACAAACCTGGAGCTTAAGCCGGGCCTAACTTTCAGCCTACTCTTTTCCTACTCTACTCTGTAAATGGTTTTAGAACTGTCTACAGCGACATTTTTCTGTTTTTGAGTTTCGTCTAAAACGTAATCGATTACGCCACTTTATTGGGGTGCTCAAATAGGAACGGTATTCGTTCAATTGTTTGTAAGTAAAAAACCTGAGAAATAGTTTACCCTGCCAAATGTAAACGAAATTTTGAAATGAAATGAAATGAAATATTTATTTCTCAGCATTGACAATTACTTGTTCTTATTGATATCAAATAAAACATGACTCTACCACCAGTTCAAAAAAACCTTCGTGAAGAAGAACTGGCACAAAACTTCACGGGTGTATATTTTTCAAAATAAATTTACAGAGTATCTTCATGTCTATACAAAGTTATTCTTATCTGCATCTGTTGGCTCGGCAAGTCTCAAGTTATGGGCAAGTTATGGGATATTTCTCTTATTTCTTAGTTCTTCCTTTGGTCCTTTGTAGGATAATATTAAAATAGTGAGTGATTTATAAATTGATGAACTTAAGAAAATACTTTTCATACAATTCAGTGTAATCAATTATTGTTTGGCCTTTATCCTAATTTAATAGTATAAAAAGTCCAGTCCAGAAACCTTGGCCTCCGTGGCCTACTGATTGCAATGGTTACACAGCTCACCGCCGTGGGTGTGGGAGCCGCCGCTGCGACCGTTGTTAAATCGGATGATGCTATCTTTATCTATACCTTAATAATTCGTGTGAAGTGTATTTTGTTGCTTTGCATATGATTTGTACAACTAACCGCGACTTGGTGTTAAAGAAGATTTTGTGAGTACATATTGAAACATTTTAAAAAGAATCAATCGTAAATTTAAGTGCAAGTAACAAGGGTTCTATTTTTGTTCTTAATCGAAGTATAAACTAATAAGAAACACATATGACAGAATAGATCCACTCATTAAACTCTCTCACAGATAAACGCTACCGGCAGCACTCAGAGATCTTAAATAGTGATTGAGGGCGCTACGTAGTGTAGACTTTTTTTTCCAAAGTTTTCTACGTCACCATACAGCACCTTGTACAGGTGTTGGTTCTCGCTTGATCTCTGATTTGCATTTGCGAGCGACCAATGCAATTAGATGAAACAGATCTTCCAGCAAGCTATTACAAACAAATTGGAGTTACCGCATAAATGCCACCTCTCGGCTCAATTACACATATTACTGTAGTAATGCGTCGATACGCTCGCCTTACATAAGACCAGTATCAGGCCGGAGACTTCAAGACTCGATGTAGAGAGGGCAATATTTTATCGATGTTTCAACTGTTACATGCAATATGTTAATGTTTTTACATTTACTACAGGGCAGTACAAAATAAGATTTTTTTAGTATGGTAAATAGAGTTAGTGCAATTGCGAAAAATTATTGTTTTGTATCTCATAAACATCCATCTTTGCAATATTGGGTCTGAATTGTTAAATATTCGTTAAAGTGAGAGCTAAGATACATCCGAGGCTAATTTTTGGAAAAATGTGAAGTAGTTCTAATAGTAATTAATAAGTGATTATATAATTTAGAATATGCAATAAATTTATTCCTTTTTTCCGGTCTCGGCTAACATCGTGCGATCTCTGTTCACACAATGTCTTAACAACAATTGTTTAATTGTCGTCTGCTTCTGCGTTTCCGATGCAATTACTCACTTAATTAAGTGAATTATTTTTTATAATACTCTTTTATAACACACACACTTAAGTAAGTAACGTATAACGTATGTATAACACTGTGTGTAACGTAGTATATGTCTGTTCTTGTTATAGCAATAAAACTGTTAAATAAGTCTTACTTTAGCATTTAGGACTGTAGGTATCTGGTGGGTGAAAAGTAAAGACTTTAACAAAAAATCTGCCGTGTCACCAGCCCACCGACGTCTTAATCGTTTTTGTTTCAAGGTTCTTAAACAAACAATTCAATTTACATATTTGTATTCAAATAATCATATCTAATTATTTATTTTATTTTATTTTATTAAAACTAAGGAGATCACAAACAGTAATGTACAAAGCAGTTTACAAATATAACAATTTAAATATGTTTCTGTACATCCCAACAACATGATCCACAATTAAATTATAAAAGTTACAAGTTTACTGTTGTCACTTATGTATTTAATTTGCTTATTGTTTAGAAAATCGAATAAATAAATATATAAGTACATACATACACATTTATATATATACATATAATATATAAATACATAATAATATACAATGAAAATGAAAAGCTCATCATTGTTTATTTTTAATTATACATCTATATTTTTTAAGATATTAACAATTTATTTTCTATATTTATTTATGTTTGTGTAAAATATATCTAGATCTGTAAACATCTCATTATATCTATTGCACTGTATTTTAATCTACTTAAAGACCCTTTCTAAGAATGTAGGAAAGGAGTTTGTAAGAAATATCCAGAGATTTTATTCCCTTCATTTAATTGTCCAACAAGATTTAGTTACAAATGTAAGACAGTTAACCCATGGTCCGCGTAGAGTTATTATCTTAGAGTTATTATGTTATATTAGAGTTATTAGAGTAATAATTAAGTTCACACGTTATTATATTGATACAGTTACACAACTGCCAGGCTGACCTGGACTTGCTTGCCGCATTGTTTCATCACACGGTGGGCGGAGGACAGCGAAAACAGTTACCAACTACGGTCACTTGTTACTGTAACAGGTTTTATTTGGAGTACTTGCATCTATGGTTTATTTTGAAATTATGTTACGAGAGTAATGGTACAAGTGCCCAAAGTACATTTAAGTTGTTTTAAGTACTCACATTCGTATATGTTACATCTGAATACTTCCAAAGTGTGAAATAATCTGCCTGCCGCGAGACAGCTCGGATTTGTTTTTGTACTTCTTGGAAACTCATTTACAAAGTTTCCACCCATAATTTATGAATGTCAATAAAAAGTTTGTCTAATTTTAACTTACCTAAACTAAACTAAAGGTAGAATAAGTACAAAGTAGCAAAATTCAAACAGAAAACCGATAACTGTTCTTGTCCTACATTATGATACAAAAAGACTTACATTATACCTATAATGTACTTACATTGTACCTATATTACTCATTGAAAGGTAAAAAGAAATACTTAGTCTAAATACATAACTGCGTCTCCTTCGCCACTTGCCACCATGAGAGTGTAAATTTAACATATCCAGCAAGCGTAGCAAGTAAGACTCAAGTCATAAAACAATAAATTTACCATTTCTTTTTGTACCATGAGTTTTTAGTGGTTGAACGGGTCGGCCATGCGACTCAATTTCTTGCCTTGGCCTAAGGCTGTCTTGGCGTGATATAAAAATAAATGAACAAATAAACAATTTACGCAATTACGTGACATAATTCTTATCTTGAAACTCTATTCTACGACTGCTGCTTTCAATACGTCGACGTCAAAACGATTGATACCCTTAACATGATCACAGCATGAGTTACTTTAGACTATTCAAACACCTTGGTATAAACTAATAAGTCACACACAAATTTCAATAGGATAAATAGTTTATTGGAACAATTTTACATAGTAGATCCAAGTCCGAAAGTTAATATATTCGGCAGAACTCCAACCAATAACACCAGAAGGCATTCAAGATAAGTCGTAGCATTTAATTAAAGGTGATTTAAAAGAGACACATGCTGATTGATGTTAAGAATAGAATTCGCAACAAACAGAACCAGTTATCTTTACTATGTACAACAAATATAAACGATGATTTGCAGGCACTTTCTCTAAGCGACTGGTTTTAGCTTCTCAGTAACCTTAACGAACAAGTTGTAAGGCTTCTTCGAATATTGATGAATTTTATGAACGGGCAGATGGTAGATTCCACCTCGCGGCTGGCTTATCTAGCTTGGATCTCTGTAGTAATGCTGTCTGTATAGGTAAGGCCATCAATATGTAGAAGGACGCGTTTACCGTTCAACATGGCGCAGGAAGAGAGGAAGAGAAGTACTATTTCATTTCATTTCATCTAACGTTCGATCGAATGTCCTGCACACTCAGAATGTAAATGGTAGCACTTTTCATCAAACGATTTATTACAACTTTTGTGATAATAAGTAAATAGGCTAAAAATTAAAAATCAGGTATTGGAATACATTAAACGAGTGTACGAATACTCTTTTAACGATATTAATGAAGCCTCAACGTTGCTCCATCGGAAATCTGTCTGCATCGAGAATTACCAAAGACGGAAAACTACACACATCAAAAAAGTCTAAGCAACATATACAAATTGAATTTTACAATTTATTTTCACATTAAGTCGTTAGTATTTTATTCTTTAGTGTCTTTTCAAAGTAAAAAAATCAATTGTTTTCCTATAATTTTCATTTTAATAACAGGTTTATTATGCTTGTTCATACATTGCTGAATAGTTGTGTATTGACAAATTTAAAATTTAAATTAAATAAATAATTAAATTAATAACATAATTTAACAATATTGCGAGTACTGTATCATACGTAGTACAAACTAAGATGCCTGAGCAACTAAACTTTTTATAAACGTAATGAAATTGTTAAACACAATTAATTTATTGTAAAAGAAATTGGATAACTTAATACAAAGGTGGCCGCCTCTGTTGTTGAGAACTTGCTGATACCGATTATTTATAGAATCGATGAGACTGTTCATGTTATCCTGCGGCAATTTCTCCCAATGGAATTTTAGTAAGTCCATCAGTTGTCGGGATGTTGTCACTCCGTCCAAGTCCTCTAAAACACGTCTCTGGAGCATGTCCCATGCGTGCTCGATGGGGTTGAGGTCTGGCGATTGTGCAGGCCAAGGCAATGCCCGGATGTTTTTCGTTGCCAAGTACTCCCTGGTGGGCAAAGCTGTATGCGAACGCGCATTATCATGCATCAAGGTAAATTCGAAGCCAAGGGTTTGTGCAAATGGACGGACATAAGCCCTTAGAACATCCTCAACGTATTTTGCAGTGTTCATGTTTCCATTTACAAAAACGAGCTCAGTTCGTCTGATTTTCATAATACCCGCCCATACCATAACTGTTGAACCGTTGTATGGATGAACTTCTTGAACGCACCTCAGCCTCTCAGTATTTCCAGGACGACGGTACACTCTTACCCTTCTAGTATCAGGCCTCAACCCAAATCGAGACTCATCGCAAAATAAAATTTTATCCCATTGCTCCTGGGTCCATGTTGTGTGTTCTCTACACCATCCATTTCGACGATCGCGACTCCCTTGACGTATAGGTGGGCACCTAATTGGACGTCGTGCATGTAGGCCGTACTCATGCCGTCGTTTTTACGGTTTGTGGTCTTACAAAGATACCACTTATGGTTTGTAGCCTCAAACCTCCCTCGGGCGGTTAACATCGGCTGACGTCTTGCGGTCAGTTGAATGTACCGGTCTTGCCGAATGGTTGTACTCCTTTCGCGGCCTGGGTGCTGCTCAGCAGAATCTGCCGTGTTAGTGTAACGCTGATAAAGACAGCAAATAACGCTTCTGTTGACACTAAAATATCGTGATACCTCAGATTGATTGCTTCCCGCTTCCAACATCCCTACGGCTCTTAGCATTTCGTGTGAGGTCAAATGACGTCGCTCCATGTCGTAAACAATGTCTTACAATTAAATTTTTTCTCAATTAATGAATAAAAATTAATAATTATAAATGATTTCCAACACTCATGCCACACAAAGAAAACGCATTAAAATTCGAAAACATACATTCGCTTTAAATTTTGTGAAAAAACAAATAATAGAAGAAAATTTTTTTTACAACCAGCCAGTATGTCATCATGAACAAAAATGTTTACTTTAGTACTACGTACTTGGTAAGAAAAGATATAATAAATTTGAAATTTTGAATTTGCTTTGACTTTTTTGATGTGTGTAGAACTAAGCTCCAATAAATTAAGCCTGCAACACTTTTCTTTGCGCGTAGTTCTAATCCCCATTGTGCCATTTGCCTGCAATTATATCAACGTAATGTATACATACATCAACGTAATAAAACATTTTGCTGTAAAAAGAAACAAAACGTCATATATCAAAGGTGCTATAAACGCGAAAAGACTTCCTAATCTAATTTAGTATCGCCGAAAAAATAATAAAAGCCGTAAATCAGAAATTTAACGAGATCCATATTTTTGGCGGGAATGAATCGTAGATCATCAGGTGTTCAAATATTATGTGTCAGTCTGTCTGTTTGCTTGATTTACGTATCTCACGAGCAGGAAATGGATATTATTATAGAACATTGTAGATCATAAGTCGATTTAGTGTGTTTTACCTGAGCGTGCCGCCCACGTATAGGTACTGATGAGTATTTGATTGAATAATACTAACTGCTCTAAAGATGTAGGAAGACATGAAGAGGAACTCCACATACCCAAGAAGGTTTTCGAAGGTACGTGCTACGGGTAGGTGCAGTCCAGCGATGGACTATACATTTCTGGAAATCATCCCTTAGGTGGGTGAAGCTGATATGCATGCATTGAATAATTAAGGCTGTTGTTATTTCTTAACTTCGATGTCGTGAAAGGTAAGGGTCTCAGCCATGTCTAGCATAATCTTTTAGATTTATGAATTTATGATTTAATTTAATTAAGCTAAAAATCAAATCAGGTGAGTTCAAAAGTTGGACATTATATCGAGAAGGCGTGTGAAATAAACTGAAATTCAAAACAAACGTAGTTTTTAATTTCTTTAATTTAAAATTTCCAGGCTGACCGATCTGGGGGGGAGGTCGGCGCTGGACTAGTTCTATCTTACGCCATAAAAATACAAAATAATATAAAATTTTATATTTTCAAATACTATTATTCCAACAAACAAAAAACGTCAAGTACTGGACTTTCTAGGGATTACTGTTCCTATTGACTATTGAGAAGGGAAGGAACGGGGTTAAGAATTTTGCCTATCATTTTTTTTAAATTTACAGTATATTTTCAATCATTCCTGCTAAAATTAAAATTTATTAAATTAATACTGGCTGATATAAGGCGTAATATCGAAGAATAAAGTATAATTTTAATTACAAACACATCGATGCTACTATAAAATAAATACATTGAAGTTATGCATTCATAAACCTAAGCTGTGTTTATGCTGTTATTAACTCATCATAAATACGTAATCATCTACTTAACACACGTAGTTCAGCCTCCAGCTGTTTACCAGAAGTCTATTTTGACAGCTGTCAATCCAACTTCTATTTTAGCTGTCAATTATTTGTAAGTGACGCAGATCCGTACATCTCATACATAATGAGATAAGAATAAATTGAATGCTAGATTTAAACTGATGTTTAAATATCCATTAATTATGCAAATTAAATTAGTAAAAATAAAACAGGAGCTGATTCAATTTTGTCTGTAGCTGAGGCAACCATTGATTACAACATATATTGAGGGGGCGGAAAAGGGTCATCAAAATGAGGCGTTGTCCTTAGCTCATACACATATTGTATGACAACTTGCGCCAAATAAAGCCGTATAAATGTAAAAAATTAAGCCGGAAGCACGTCACAACAAAAAGTAGTAGAAAAATGGTAGTAGAGCTTCTTATGTAAACTTATCGTCTGGGGTGGTGTTACAGTCTTTTCTACCTACACCGTTGCGTTCCGGACAAAGGTAGGCATCATTCGTGCAATTCCTGGATCAAAAGCAAATCGTACCTAAGTCTACGACAGGTAACGCATCATTAATCTATATTCAATAAATAACAGTATAGTTAATTAAAATCATCTACGATTAATCATGTCTCCGGGCACGGATGCAAGTTACCATCAGATGTATCGTTTAGTCTATTTCGGTTTCTTCCACAGCCTCATGACATGTGGTATTCTGTTGTGGGGGAGTGCTGCCGACATCGATACTATAATTATTCTGCAGAAAAAGGCTGTTCAAGCTCGGTCCAAGGGTGTCACTTACAAGTAAATTTAAGGAAATAAATATTCTTACTTTCCATTCGCAATATATTTTAGTAAATTTAATTTATGTAAAAAAGAACATAACCTTGTTCAAAAGAAAAAAAGAGCTGCACAATGTTAACACAAGAGGAGGAAATATGCTGGCAGCTCATAATAGTAGGCTTCATAAAGTCACTGACTCATTCATGGGTCAATGTATACGCTTTTATAATGAGGTTCCTGAGGATATCCAAGGTCTCCCTATTGATAAATTCAAAGAAACTATAAAACTATCCGATTATTTGGATGATAAAAACCCTTGGGTATAATCCACTCATTAACAGGATTTTAGTATTTGTAACAAAACATGTGTAAGGTGTCTGTTTGCTCGTTGAGTTCATCGTCCCGGTGAATATCTAAAGCGTCATTGTCACTAAAGTACGTCTTCTTATGGTAGCGTCGGGTGACGGGTCGCTCACTTCCCTCTAATATTGTTGAGGAGGGCGATAGCTGGATCCCGCGTTAACTCGTGAACGGGTGCGGTTTGAGGGTGTTCGTCGTTAGGATACTTGGGGGACTTGCCGAGCCAACAGATGCAGATAAGAATAACTTTGTACAGACATAAAGAGACTCTGTAAATTTATTTTGAAGACCCGTGAAGTTTCTTGCCAGTTCTTCTTCACGAAGTTTTTTTTGAACTGGTAGAGTCATGTTTTATTTGACATCAATAAGAACAAAGTAATTGTCAATGTTGAGAAATAAAATTTCATATTATTTCATTTTATCGTGTCCTAGTTCGCCCTCTACGACATAGTTTAAAATTTTTTTTACGAAATGTATCATTGTGACAAAAGAATTAACATATACATATTATAACAATACAGTAACATATACAGTTAATTCAGCATCCTAGATTTTATCCGCTCAGATAATCATAATTACCTAAAATGGCACGGTTTGTATATCCAGTTTTGTTTTAGGGTGTTACCACACCGATAGTCGATCGATGGCGTCGATCGTCGATCGATTGGTGTGGTAACACCCTTACACTCAGCATTGTTAACGCTTATTTATACTACTGTACTCGTTCATTAACGCGCTGTACCTGCGTTACATAGGTACGTGGCCAGTGATCTTGACCCTGTTTCCCCACATGCGGCAACGTTCTAAGGAGTTGTATGCTGACGTCAAAACACGTGACAAGAAAACGTGACAATTGCATCGAAACTTTAAATAATCCGAATATATTATAGATGGTTCAAGTAAAGGCGACGAGAACTCCGTTGGACAAGATGGCCGCCACCACAAAAAGTTCGGTGTACAAAAATAAAACGTAATTTATTCACTTCTATATCCACATTTAATTACTATACAATAAGGGCTGATTGCTCAATGTTTAGATAACTTTTTAGAACTTGAGATAATTCCTATGGCAAGTCTTGTCTACCGTCAGAATTGTGTTACTAATAAAAGTTATCTGAGCATTGAAGAATTAGCCCTCAAGCATATACATTTAAATCATATTTATTGCAATTATTTGAATTCAAATTATTTCCTTTTTTCTGCATACCATTTACACTAATGACACATTAGTTTTACAAAGGTAGTTTATAAAATAGTAATTAAATACACTATTAGCGTATCCAGACTACTAAATAGATGTTCAGTTTATTTAATATTGCAGTAGGAAGGTATATCATTAAAAATTAAAATATACTTAAAGTATAATAAAATAAAAAATGTACGAGCATGCTGTAAGCATAAAATATACACATCAAAAGTGTCTGGGGATCAAATATGTGCTAGACTAGAGTATTTCTGCAAATCAGGTTTACTATGCTGACTTTTTTGGATCTATTTAGTGAATTTCACTATTTAAATAAAATTTAAATTTCGATTAAAAAGAGATAATCAACTCTCAATTAGTGAGACTGTGTCCTGACATTTTTACAAAATCAGTAAAAATTTTTACATCGGAACTGTAAAATTATTACATTGATATGGAATTTCGACGTCATTTAACCTGAGAAGAGATGAGGAGAGCCATCGGAATATTGGAAGCTGGCTTCAGGCCGGTATTGTGGCTATTGCTCTTGGCACTACACAGAGCGTTGTAAGCCGCCTCTGGACACGCTATCGCATAACGGGCAGCGTGGCCGAACGACATGGAGGATGATCTCGCATTAACACTTGCAGGACCGGAATATCTAAAATACTGCTTGATAGAATCGAACCCTGACTGCCATGATGTTGGTTATGAAGCTAGCTGTGGAGCTCTTCAGACTTGTTAATAAGCTTCTCATCCGAAATCGTTTACGTAAAGTAGGTCTGCGTTCCCGAAGGCCGCTGAGAGACCTGCCTATAGCACTCTGCAATTGGAGGACCCGTTTACGATGGGCTCGTGCACACAGAGATTGGGAGGAAGAAGCCTGACTTTGAGTTTGCTTTTCCGATGAATCTCGTTTCAGAATGACACCGGATACGGAGCTTGGGGAACCTCTGGACGTCATGAACGTTTAAAATTTTGTCAGAAAGATCATCATATGGTGGGCAAGAAAGAGCCCTGCCGAGTATGGGTGCCGTGCACACCCCACAACAACTTTTTGACTTGTTAGAAAGTTGGACGGCCATTCCTCAAAGTGATTTTGATGAACTGACATTAAGCATGCCAAATCCCAATTGCAAAAACAGCAATATATCTTTATTTTATAAAATATAGGGCTTTGGAATTACAGTAACAAGTCATTCTGGTGGACTAGATTTGGTAAATATTTATTGGATAACTTTTTTTGCAAGAAATTTACCTAATTTCTAGAAACCTTATACTCAGCGCGTTATTGACTTCACATGCCCTAGGTGAATAAAATCTATAAGTTTTTTCAATAGGCACCCTAGCTAACTATTTGTAAATCTCTTCAATAGTGCCCCAACAACGATTAAATTTCCCTCTTCACTCTTCACCCCTTGAACACTAATGGCAATTTTGCCTAATCGTAAGACATTCCGTCTCAGCTAATAAATCGGGATGCTCAGAGATTTATAGCGTGTATTCTGTGTAATTGATTTAACTAGATCTTTCCTGCAATGGCTGGATCCCGCGTTAACTCGTGAACGGGTGCCGTTTGAGGGTGTTCGTCGTTTGGATACTTGGGGGGAGGGAGACTTGCCGAGCTAACAGATGCAGAAAAGAATAATTTTTGTACAGACATAAAGAGACTCTGTAAATTTATTTTGAAAAAAAATATACCCGTGAAGTTTCTTGCCAGTTCTTCTTCACGAAGGTTTTTTTCGAACTGGTGGTAGAATCATGTTTTATTTGACGTCAATAAGAACAAGTAATTGTCAATGTTGAGAAATAAATATTTTGAATTTGAATTTGAATTTGAATTGTGATCTCGTGTAAGGCAGTGTGGAGTGTCACTTGTTACCAGAGTCTGACGATTTGAAGAAGGCAGCTTCTGTGGCAACATGCGACATGCATAGAAGAAATGACTCGCTTGCAATAATTGTTATGTACAGCAATGGACTGCTGTAGTTTCATAGGTTTTCAAGGTACCTTTTTAAAATGGTTTTACATAGCCGGCAAACGATGCATATTGCAATGCATATTCGTTCCCCTGGATGTCGTAAATCGTAGGTGTTCTTTGTTTGTTCACGAGTACTGATTATGAATATTAATAACGTTAATAATATTTTATTGCTAACGAAGGTTTATTGGGCCTTTGTTGCTGTTAAATTTAATTAAATACAACGTCAATGGGTCATAAAAGTTTTTACTAGTTTATCCAAGAATTTTTTTAATTCCCTTGCTACCAGGCCCTGTTTATTATTCATACGAAGATTAGCTCTAGGGCTAAGCCCAAATGTCAATAAATTCAATAAGCCAAGACTCTACATTCATTGTTTCAAAGTAAAGCACTAAGCAACAAAGCTCCCTAAAAATCTTTCATCAACTAAAAGCTTTCAAAAGCTACAGCTAATTAGTGCAATAATATTTAAAACAAACGAAGGCTAAGCGGAATTTATTCCAAGACGATATTAGAAAAGAGAAATGAGCGGAGAGTATGCAATAACAATAAATAGCAATAAATAAAAGGATTCCGTCGTTGCTTGTATTGTATGATACTAATCCTGAGGAGCTGTCGTTACGAGTATCAAAATTATATAACATTTTCCACGATACCTTTTGGATTTATATATACTTTTACCAATCACCTACATCAATGTTTAAAAACTTTACCCAAGGGATTTTCGTCTAATTTAAAAAACAATCTATCGAATACCGAATAACTTGTCAATCACGATTATTTAGATTAGTCAACCAACCGTTTAGTTTAGTCAAAGCTAAAACCTTATTAGGTATCTCATATTTAATGCACATAGTTTTATAATTAATCATAATATTTTTGAATCAGGCTTTGTTTTTTGATCTGGCTGGAAAAATGAAGCAGAGCTCGACTCCAAGCATCTCTTACTCCTGAACTAATCCAAGGCAACGCCGACTGCTGCACGATTACTTTAATTGGTTCAATCTCTATTCGAAACCACCGTAGGACTGACTACAGTAACCCACCCCAAAGACGTTGCCACCCCCTCACAACATGAACCTTATTGTTGTACTAATAAGGCACAACACCCCGCGCAGCATGCTGGATGAAAGGGTAAAGCCTAGTTTATGAAGCAAGACGGAAAAATGCGGATTATACCCCACTTTAATGATGGTAATGAGTTTGGTGAATAGATAAGGTTGTTTTTTAATAAATTTAAATTTGGGTACGTTTCTTTATTTTGTCTCAAAAATGCTTAAATCAATGCAACGAAGTAAATTTTTAAATAACATTATTAAGTTTAAGTTAGTAAGTTTGAAGGGGAGCCCTTTCGGTCGCAAAATCTTTTTCATCATGATGTACTTTGGCATAAAAGTTTCAGCATAAAGTTTTTTTGCATAAAACATGATAGGCAGAATGATATAAAAGCAGAATGCTTACATAGGCATAACTTCAGCAGACATCATTCGCATTCGAACACAGTCTCGGTCTGCGTGCGTTCTCGAGCGCACGTCGATCGCAGACGCCTTCCCGCTCTATTAGCCCCCGCGCTAATTGAGCACCCAAATTTCACTGGTTGTTGTCGTAATATATAATTTCATAGCTGTATACCGTATTAAGTTTCTAACGCCGTTTTCACGGCGGACAGTGGGCTGTTAACTGTACTTCGTGGAACGTGAGCTTCGTCGACGGAATTTCGTCGTTCCAGGTGCCTCGAGTCTTCGTGTTCGAGTAAGTTATCCGCGTCGTCCTCAACCACCCTACTGCGTGTAGGGTGGTTTTTAGGAAGTTAGTCATCGTTGTTAGGTTCATAGTATATATATTTATATATTGTTGTCCCTCCCCAACCCCTCCGCAATGGCTTCTCTAAGCTCTGATGAGTTTATGAGGAAGTTACTTGATAGTACCGGTGCTGAAGGCATGTCTATAAATGCTGATAAGTATCGTTTCTTGGACTCTCTCATCCCGCATATCATGGCGTTAATTCCCTCAATGGCCCCTCAGGCCACCCCAGTCCCCCAGACCCCTCAGGTCTTAGGCCCTCCCGCGTCCCCTTCCTCCAGTGACATGGAGTGCGAATTAGACGCCCCTCCGCGCCGCAAGCGCGCACCCGCGACCGAGTCATCCTCGGACGCCACCCCAACTGGCCCTGAGTCTCCCTCTTTTACGCTTGTTAAGAAGCGCTCTAAGAAGCGCTCGAAACAAGACCCGGCGCCCTCCACGCCCGTCCCTACACCCCCTGCGGCGTCCTCAACGCCAGCTGCCCCGGTGTCTTCAACACCCGCTCCGGCCCCAACTTCTGTCAAGGCCAAGGTCCCACCACCCGTTTTCCTTCGGGAAAAGGGTAAATGGACTGAGGTTTCGACATTGTGCAATGAGCACAAAATCCATTACATCCGAGCAGCCAACTCGGGTGAATCTATTAAAATCTTAGTCTCGTGACAGACGACTTTCGTGCTTTAACAAAGCTCCTCACCGATAAGCAATATGCTTATCATACTTTTGCTCTGTCAGAAGAGCGTAAGATCAGAGCGGTACTCAGGGGAGTCCCGTTCGAATTATCGAAGGAGGCTATCCTGGAGGATCTGGAATCCCAAGGCTTCCCGGCACTCGCGGTGCATAAAATGCACAGCAAGTACGGGAGGCAACACCCTCTCGCTTTGGTGGTTCTCGCCAACGTCCCCAAGTCCAGGGAGATCCTCAAAGGGGTTAGCACTATATGCGGCTTCTCTGGGATCTCGATCGAGGCGCCTCATCGCCGCGGTCATCCCGGCCAGTGCCATCGGTGCCAGTTGTACGGGCACGCGGCGGCCAACTGCCGCGCACCGCCCAGGTGCGTCAAGTGCCTGGTCCCTCACTTCACTAAGGAGTGCAATCGCACTCCTGAAACTCCCTCTCCTCCCGATTGCGTGCTTTGTGGCCAGTCCGGCCACACCGCAAATTACAGGGGCTGCCCTCGTGCACCCCGTTGTATGCGCTCCAATTTCAAGAAGGCGGGACCCAAACAGGCCCCACGCCTTTCTCAAGAAAACTTTCCGCCGCTGCGTAGCCGGGTTCCTCCGGCTGCAAAGCCTACACAGTCTAGGCCTGCCCCAGAAAACTGGAGGCTGCGCCCCGCATCGAATCCCATCCCGGCTCCTCGCCCATACAAACCCACTCCTCAATCCTCCGTAGCAGACGATATGCGTATCATCTGCGACGCTTTAAAAAATGTCGATGTTAGTGAAATCGCAGTCTTAGCCCGTAAACTTAGGGCTTCACGTACTCCGACAGAGCGTTTGCTAGCTCTGGCGGAGCATAGTTCCCTTCTCAATTCATTATAGGTTCATTTAAATGAATTGATCCCTAAATCATGCTTCGGCCGACCTCTGCCCAGCCCCGGCTTCACCGGAGACTGCCCAGAACGGCCACCAACTCATGTCCCTTTGAGCACCTTCAGTGCAACTTTCACTACAGGCGGAACACCCGCTAGCGGGTCTCCGCCAGCGCGCCCAACTTCCCGACGGGTGTCGCTTCCGATGAAGGCTAACGGTAATAACTACAGCCAACAGGTGGTTTTTAGTGGGTAGGTGCCATTCTGGTGAGTCCCACATAACCCCCCGCAGAGGAATTTACCTGCGGGCGGTATGCATGACGCATCTTCCACCTCCCTCCCGCGAGGGTGCCTCGGCAGCAAAAAAAAAAAATAGGCATAACTTTAACTTCTTCCAATTTTAATTAGCATAGATGTAAAGAACGTAATTGGTATAGGTCTAAAGGTAATTTATCATAAAATACGAGACGCATAATGGATGTATCCATAACCTATAAAGTCATAAATGAATGAATAATAAATATGACTGAGATTATTAAAGCAATCTCTAAAGTTAATATGCCTGAGGACATAATGACTATGGGCCAAAGGCCTAAGATACTTTAAAACAGCTATTGCCTTCTGGCCGAAATTTAAAACAACTGATAGTCTTTGGATCTATGTTGAATCAAAGTTTACCTAATGGACAACAGACTTAGATCAAAATGTATGTCTGGTCCGTAGATTGTGACATCACATATTAGGCGCGACGACGAGCGTAGCGAGGAGAAGCGTTAGTCTGTATGCAGAAAACGCCGCCAAAAAGGGACTTGCATCCATAAAACAGTTGTTAATCAATTAATTACTGTGTTTTATTACTGTAAAAGGCCCGATTAAAGGTACATTTAATTTTGAGTTATGGGTTTTCTTGTGAATTATACATTACCTTGTACCGAACTATAACTTAAGAAATGATATTCTAAATAATAACATTATTGTATTCTATATGTATGACTTGTAATCTTTATGCCTTAGGGTGAGATGCCAATAAATGTTATGATTAGTAATCGTTGTTGTAAAACCATTTATGCATGAAAATTTTATGCTAATGTATTATTATTATAAATGAAGTTATGGGGAAATAAAGTATGCCTTATGATTTATTCTGTATGAACGTTATGCTAAACAAACAGTATGCCAAAAAACGTTATGCAGCCTTATAATATGCCAATTAAATTTACGCATCCCTATACGGACCCAGTTTGAAACAGGGTTCTGACTTCAATAGTCGATCTGTGATATTAAATGCAGTTTCCGTAATTTTTTATAATGTTTCTTTTTACAAAAAGCGGTCATTGCAAGATATCATATATGTTGTTATGAACAACGTATACAATATATATTATATTATAATTCGAATATTTGGTAATTTAACTAAACATTGAAAAATAATATAACGAAATAATCAAGCTTAAATTTATTTAATTGATATTCACATAGACATTGGAAAATAGTAATTAATTATTACTTTTTTTGGACATTTAATAAGTAAGACATAACTTTACTTACCAGATGAGTTACTACACCAGCCAAGGGCGAGTTGGACTCTTACATGATGCAGCCTGTACCATTGTAGCACTAGAACCGGAGCCCAATTTAATATTCAGTATTTATATTTTTTGTCATTTTAGAGGGAAGGTACAGTACGTTCATAGCTAGGTACACCCAAACAGGTGATCCAAATCTCCGTAGATTTAGTCATAAAACACATGGAATCATTCTACCCCAAAAAGTAATTAAATAGTTATTATTATATTCGTATACTAATGTACTATTATAAGCTTAGTTAGCAATATTGAAATATTTTGATGGTAGGTTGTAAATTGAAGCCATCCAGTAACTTGAGACTGCTGTGTTGCTATAAGTTCATAGCAATGTTGCACGAACGTAGAACATGTTCGGATTAAAGATATTGTCGCGGCAGGTCGACGAAAACCCACAGAACATTTGGACTGGTTTGATTTTTCAAATATTTTCATATGCATTATTTTAAATACCTATACGAAACTGGTTTAATACCAATACTCAATACTCAATTCTTTATTGCTATCATAATTTTACAGATGGTAGTTTATAAAATAATAGAGAATTTATACAATAAAAAGTAAAATTATGCACCTAGTTTAGGTATTGCAACGCAGAAGAGGACATTTTGTTTTGATTATAAATTGAATACAGTATTTCTTTATACCTATTTATGTCTTATTCATTTAAAATTTATCAATAACATATTCGTAAGTAGTGTAATAATTTTTTTTTTATCTGAGTTGTTTTAGCAAGAACGTAAATCTTTTGTAATTTTTTTCACGTATTATAATATATTCCGGTAAATGATTATATAATTTGATTGTCATAGCCAGAGAACTAGATGAGTGAATCTTTAGGTGGGACGTAGGTTATATTAATATATTTTTCCGGGAGGGTCTAAGGACGTATTTACCAGCCACTTCTTCGCGTTTTGTATACAACTCGGGATGTTTTACCACAAATTTACATGCTTAAATTTGTATGTAAATGCATGCTATTGCGAGTATGTAAATGCATGGTAGGCTGAGAATTTAGTTTTAAAAAAAATATGGTTTACAGCTGTCGTCGTTTTGGATGACACTCATCTTACCTACACTCATCTTGAGAAGAAACAATAACCTATAAATGAGAAATAAAACTTATGCTAATGTAGGACCATCTAAATAGGGCAAGCAGCAGCCAACATACATGGGTTGACCCCCGGCCGGGTCCGTTTCATCACCGCGCCGTGTTTTCATTACGGAGTAACGTATGACGGACCTCGAGGCTAAATCTTCATTTTTGATGCCCCGTGGGAGAACACACGGATATAGGTAGGGAAGTCCTGGAGGTGCCTGTAAAATATACCGGTTCACTTACTCAGAACATAATTAACGTTGTAGGAGTCGACTCTTACAACATAACCAATGTTGTAGGAGTCGGAATTTTCGTCGAATCGTTTTCATTTTCTATTTTGTGTCTTTGGAAAAGTTGTTCCGAATTGTGACGTGAGTGGCCGATTTTCCGATAGGTACAAAATGTCACTCTGTATATTTTATAAATGTATATTTTATTTTATAAACAATATTTTGTTTGGATGACTTGAATGAAAGTAATGGGCGATGAGATTAACAAAGTTAGTTGTTAACCATAGTTCATTTCGTTTAAGGTATAAGTAAAGTAATGGAATCATATATAAAATAAAATACTTTCCTACATGCGCAGTTTGAATATCTACAATTTTTTTATTTGATGTGACTGTTAGGTTTTGCCCCGAATTTTATGGACCATTTGAGAAAATTTATTTTTCATCTAAACTAGAATATTTGCTGTTTATTTTTTTACGCGGCCGCTTCCATCGAGCGACATCTGCGAGACGTCGCAGTCGGTCCCGAGCCCCGACATTCCTAATGTTGATATATCGGCGGAGTCGGCGATCGCCAACGTGTTAAATAATAAGCTGCTTCTGTATTTATATGTAGGAAACCCTGGATCCAAGGTGGACGGGGAAGAGTTGTAGGTCAGTTAGGAAGTTAATTAGTTTGGAAAAGGAATTATGTGATTTTGGTATTTTTTTAGGTTAGTCAAGTTTCTGAGCGACTCAATAGTAAGTATAAATGTATTTTATTTTATTTGTAACGAAAAGTTTGATTTTGTATGTATTTAAATTTAATTTTCTGTTTAACTCATAATTCCTGAAGGTAGCCAAAAAAATATTATAAATTATTATTATTTTGACAAATATTATACAAGATTAATCTCTCTAGTATATTAAACGAAAGTTTTCGAGATTCGTACAGTAATTGACGGTTTTGATATCAATTGGTAAAAATAACGATTAATAATTAACTTTATCAGTTCTGAAATGTATCAAAAAAACGTCGATTTAAAAATCTTTCACTTAAAACACTTTCAAAACCCGTGTCGCTGCAATGTCTCAACAATACAAACCTGCGATCAAGACTTCAGCACAGGGAGTGATCAATATCCGAAACTTTTATCAATATCTGACGTTTCCATCAATATGTGACAGTTTGATCAATATCGGGCATGAAGTAGTGATCATGGCAATGCTTCAGTCTGCACTAAGTTTGCTCGCCCGCTGGAAATTATGGCAACTTTAACCTCGAGGTTGGAGTGCGTTGTTGCTCTACTTCAAATATACGTGTTTTTTTCTTTCTACAATTTTACTTGTTAGCAATATTTTACAAATAGCTTTGAGATTCTGTTAAATATAGCTTAGCCTAATTTAATCTTCTTTACGATGCGCATAGTAATTTATGTGAGGACAATTAAAAGACAAAATATTGAGATATGTAAAATAGGTTAAATTATCAAGAATCAGCAAGATTCATGACTATAGTAGATTTCCTAAAAACTGGTCGGTGACACCCAGCAGACAAAACTTTAGTTCTTTATTTTCAGATTGAGAGTAAGTTTAATATAAGAGATAAGGTTGTATACAGTTTGTTAAAGGTGTACCATTCAGACCGTGAAAGAAACATATCTGAGCGTAATTTCAAATTATAATTTACTTGTGCCTCTATTTATTTTCCCTATCTTATTTTATTCACACAGAAGTTAAAAATCAGCTTCAAATACAATTTAAGGAAAAGTTGATTTTTCAATCATCATTGAAATTGGATGGTACGCTAGCGAAACTATTTTTTTTACTAAAGTAGAGCCACCCAGCACGTGACTGGAAGTAGCCAATCTCTTTCTTCGATAATTTATTTGGCAGCATCACGATACGCTCAGCCGTTCTGGCGATATATTAGCTCATATTTTCTTTACGACGTACACAGACAGGGTCTTCACGGAACAACATGCATAATAGGGTTCCTAGTTGGAAGATACGGTATAGTTACATAAGTGGCTTAGGTGGAATCAAACGCTTAAGTTTTATTATTTTAGGATAAAATTACGTTCAGTATACTACGGCAGCAGTGAATGTGGTATAACGTTTACAATGCTGCGGAAGCTGTGTGTTTAAAAGGTAACTTGTCCAATCTAGGGTTTAATTCAAACTCTCGTCTCAAATTAAAAATCACACCCGAACTGTTCAAGTTCTTGTCTGAGAATGTAGTATACCCACGTCTCTATTTCCATTACGTGTATCCTAACAATCTTATAGATCCTCAAACTATCATCATCACATTCGGTGGAGGCGCAGGGTAAGGCGAGAATCGCTTGCACGTTTTCAGTCTTTTGTAAGTCTCCGCAAACAAAGGGGCGAACCTGCACTAAGTTCCCCGACTGTATTAATTACTAATGTCTGATGAAAACATTTTAGTCAACCCATCAATTTTACAGCGAGACAACACCTCTAACAGATCCCATAAAAAACAATACTAATTAACCCTTCCACCGCCAAAATAATCCAACTCGGGTCCCGGTGGGTCCGTTACTCGAGTTGAGTGACTCGCTGGACCCAAGGGGGCCTTTCGTCAGACCCGGCCGGCGACTCACAGGTTCAACTCAACATTTTAAGAACGCTAACTAGTTTGTTTAAGGTTTTGAATATGCTTGTTTAGAGATAAGTTCTTTTTTTTGGTTTTGAATATGCTTTTTTTTTATATAATATTTTATTATATAAATTTGAAGTCAACTCTTTGTTACGTCCAATAACAATGTCGTTAATTCTGTTATTTAGTCTAGTATTAAGTATATCCATAATGTGTGTAGAGAGTTTTATGATTATTATCTTTTGGATTTCAGCTTCACATTAAACTTCAATGCGGTCAACAAATTGTCAAGGTAAAAAAAAACATATCGATAGCCTTAAAGAAATGTTCATATTACAAAATTGTGACGTACATTTTTGCTGGATTTTAGGTGCCGATGACTGTGTTAAATCGTTACTTTAGCATATCAGATAAACGAAAATATATCCGAATTACAATGTTTGAAAAGAGTTTACGATATCGAATTACCGAAACAAATAGTATAAAATATTTCTCATATTAAAAATTTAACAAAAATTGTGTCATCGATTTTATGTAAGATCAATCAATAACCAGACAGAATAGAGTCACGGATTAATAAACAAACACCCAAAAACGCTCCCCATTATCTCATAATATATATTTTAAAATAACAAGTAGCATTTATTTCGTGTCATCGTTAATATTTCATATAAGTGTGGAAACCATAATTCATTAAGAAATGAAAACTTATTAAAAATGTTTGTAAGTAGACACGTAAAAGAGTTGCCTGTAAAAAAGTTAAGAGATTTTTGTGGTTTCGTGGTAATTTAGATACATGTTGTCTAGAGTACCTTAGTTGTTTTTAATTCTATATTTTTTATAATTTTCACTGTGTGGGTACTAATAAAAGTTATTATTAATTTGTCATCTTCAAGTCGATTGTCCATACCTATGGCTAAATATTCATAGAAATCACAAAGGACACTGGCTGTATGGCCCCAAAGTAAAGATGGCTGTATGGACGCAGTTTGCACCAGTGCCTAGACAGAACTCAAGCCCCTTATAGGCTAAAATCATGACACCTCTACAGGTAAAGTAACGTAAATAGTAGCAACCTATCTGCCTACACGATATCAGATCATCTAGAAAACTACAACCAATTAGCCAATTGAAAACTAACCAAAAAAAAAAAAAACAAAAACCAATAGAAAACTACAAAAAAAGAAAATTGAATGCAAATCGCTTTATTACATCAACAAAACAATCACAACAACCAACTCCATAAACTGTCCTCTCCTCTGCCAAAAAAAGCACATACATCACGATTATGACGTCACGGGACGTTACTCCAGGCCAAGTACAAGCAGAAGCAGTCTTCAGCTCAAGTCCAGAGTACATTGGAAATTATTCCGCCATTAGATTTATCGGCCGGCTACGACGAAATAGTAACAAAGGCAGTACCTCATCGCCGACAGCTTTATGATCCCAACAGTTTTTGCTAACAGCTCCCCCCAAATATTTTCACCCTGACACCCCCCACCTCGGTGTATTTATAGCTTAAGTTTTATTAATTAACCGTTTGGGAAGATGGCGTTTTGTTTTAATATTGACAATTGAATGGTGATCGTATTTCTTTTTTATTAGTTATTTATTTTTATTGGATGACGGTTTTGAATTGGTACTTGTGATATAGATAATTGTATAGGAAGTTATTTAGTGAACAAAGAAGGTGGCGTAATATTTTAGCAGTAACATGATATGCTGTTGTTGTAAATAAGTTGTTTAGAATAATTATTATTAAACTCTTAACAAATGTTGTGTACAAAGAAATCTTAAAACAGATGATGTCACAGGAGGTCCCAAAGAATAGTCTTTGCACCTCTTTATTGCCATATCTCTGCACAAGTACAATAAACATTATTCATTGAACAACGCTAGGAAAACAAAGCAAGGGAGTTTAATAGTAATCCGAATTTGGATGACCGAACAACTAACCTGGCTGTTAGTAGGGTACTCTTGAAAAAAAACATTTTTGTTCACCACAACTGTCCCTGTAAGGATACAAACTCAGGCCCACTAACACACGGGAGTTCTGTCACGCCATGTCACCCTCGTAGTCGCACAAGGAGCGCCAGCACCGTACATGTGTAATCTGACAACACGCCGCCTTACGTCGGGGGTGATGCGAGCAACACGTCTTCGAAGTGGAGTTGGGGCGAAACTACGATGAGTAAGGGAGAAAATAAAGTACTAAATAATTGTATTTTATTGTCAACATATTTTGACGTGAACTATGGAGTTTGTTAATGCTGTAGGGTGCAGAAAGTTCTTAAAAGTTTTCTGACATGTCATAGAAAAACATTGTTGTAAAGATTTTTTTTTCACGTGGAAATGAAATCTATTTAAATACAGTGGCGCTGGGGTTGAAGCGCTCTTCCCTCTCGATGTTAAGGTCCCGGGTCGGCTTCGCTTAATGTCAAATATACCACTGGGTGTGGTATAACCTAAGTTCAGAAAGCCGACAGTTCTAACAGGGAAATGAAATATGGTGAAGAACCGCATATCCTAAGAAATTATTTTGCCTACTGCCGCTATCTTAGAGAATGAGGCTGATCTCCATTCAGTGGATTACGAAGGCGGTCGTGGATATTTCTGTCACGCTAATACGGATATTTAATTAAATCTTCTTACAGTTAAATTTATCTTTTGAATAGGAGAAATGTTACAGCACTAAACTATTAGCATCCTATTGAAATCGAATAGTATCATTTAAAACTATATTTAAAACCCTCAAACAGCGAACATCCCACAAACATACACAGAATGTCATTTCACCCCAATTTTTCTTCACTCACATCGAACGTTTAGGGAAACCTGCCCCACTGCGCCCAAGGCGATCTCTCCATAAATAATAAATACTCGGCATACGTCTGCAGATAATGGTAATTTACGATTTGCGACCATTGTGACGGTGACTGGGGCGGGGAGGGGGGATGGAAACCTTGGCAACCTTCAAAGGGATGTCGGATTTTGAGTGGTACGAACATTTGAACAAATATTTGCCTGCAGCGGTGATTGGAATTGTCGGACGAATAAGATACATTTCCGTGTTTAAAAATAGCATTTTATTTGCTATCCACGTACGCATTTTCATAATAATCCAGTTTTGAAAACCTCAAGAGGACCTCAGCACACACAAACTTTACACTCTGCACGCCCCCAATTCCTCAAGCATTAAACAGAGTCTAGCTCCATATTCGGACTTTCATAACAAACTCCTTGTTCTCAATTTTATCGACGACTATCAATATTAAAAAGAGCAACAAAATTTATTGAAATAAAATTCTAAATCAAAACTCTTTGACATTTCCAAAATTAGCGAGCAGGCTCGCTTGGCGAGCACGATCTTGGAGATACGAAGATACCCTCGCAGCGGAACCGGCATTTCCTCACTAAATCAAATCGAAGATTGGCTACTTAAAGAATAAGCATCTTAACTTACTGCCTCATCAATTACATAGTAATCATATTTTTGGCAATCGCTTGGTTTTCCGTTCGGCCTCGATCTATGCTTCTAACTGATTTACGTTTATTAAGTTTTGTTATATTTTCAGAACAAATATATTTTTATTACTCGATATATCTACAGCATGATAAAATAAATAAAAATATTTTTCGTAACAAATACGCATACATACGTTTTCATAAATCCTCCTTGGGACTTCAGCTAACTGGGAGTGATCCCAGAACAAACTTCGAGTATATATATATAACATATTCCAAGTACATGAAAATAGGGCGCATAAATGAACATCTAGTAGGAGTTTGAACTACTACGTCCAACATCAAGAGGCTGTCGAATAAAACATATGTATGTTAAAAATGTTTGTAGCGACATCTATGCATTCGAGCTAAAAGTTTAATGAGACTGGTCAATTGTGGTCTTTGGCCATACCTTACCTGCGCCATCTGTATTTTATAAGTCGAACTTTTTACACATTACTTTGAACATATTGTACATGGCCATTTTTTCAAGACTAGGTACGTAAACAAGCAATGAACTCAACTTCCATTCTTGATCATTTGTAAATATGATTATAGTAATTAATTATTAATTAACACATTTACATTCGTTTCATTATTCATTATAAAGAAATATGCACCACGAAATAAAAAAAACAAATTAAACATTCTACGAAAACATTACCCATTCTAATCAAAAGTAGCAGCAATGATTTACGCGCGGCTAGTTGTCGCGGCCGCCGCTAGATGGCGCGGACCGGCTAAGTGGCGCTATTTTCGCTTGTACTTAGTACAGAAAGGCTGTGACCGCGTTATTTATCGCACCATTAAAGCACCGACCCTTAAATCATCACATGACATCGTCCCACTGTTCGTACGTGCCTTAATGAATGGCGGGACGCTTTTGCCCGAAACTTTTTTTCTTTATAAAATTGTTCAGAGCACTTAGCGGGGGTATCTATTATTTGTACATGTGGTGTAAATAAGTTTTACAGTTTTGGTCATTATGTTGAATTATTGTATTTAAAGGTATGCAATTCAAAATGTTAATTACTATCATTTAATAAAAGATTCAACATTGTTAGTGAAAAATATGGGTTATGATTAATTTTTTTTGAGAATACTCAATTTTGCTCTGTACGTATTAATCGGTCAGTAAATTAGTCTTTGGTTCAGATTTTCTGCTTTACAATTTAGTGTAACAAATTAGCAATGTAGGCTAACCTAACCTAACCAACACTGCGGAGCTGAAGGTCACCAAACATTTGTTATAGAATAAACCTAAATTAATCCGTAGCTATCAGCCATGGCTGGAAACAAATATGATGTTCATTATTAGAATGTGTACCTACCGAGGTAGGAACCTAGGACCTCCAATGTCTTTGCCACCAACACCACATAGTAGACTTCTTATTGAGTCGGTTCCTAGGACAGCACTTCTATAGAGAAGTACCACCTTTGTAACAAAATACTGTATATAGGATAAGGACTAAATTTAGAAGTAGTTAACTTGATATTAAAAATGTTTATGCAGTTGCCGATTCGATAGGCTCACTGGGATCTATCAAATTAATCAAATGAGCTGAATAAATTATTGCAGGATAATTAATCATGATGCGATATTGAATTTTTCCTCTATCCACAATAATAGGAACTCCTTCAATAAACCTCAGTAAATTATCCAAAATTTTCAGAAACAGACATAATTCATTTTATCAAAGCGATCGCGTCACACCTTGCAAACACCTTTAAATTAGACTCATTGTCTTTAACAAAACTTATATCGAAGTTGAATCGGATCGCATCGGGAGTCGAACCTGAGTAACCCAATAATTGTGTACATAAATCATTTTGAATGGCTCCTGATAATTCTCCCTGCGGTGCGAAAATTTGGGACAAAAGCGGAGAGGCGGCGGCGGTCGGGAGATAGCGCTTAACTGTTCATTGAAAATTGTAAAAAAATACTAAGAAATTCAAAAGTGTGATTGTATGGCCTCTTTTTTGTGATATTGACGTGATTTTGAAGGACGAAGGGTTACTGAAGTTGACTGCTTTTAAACCCAAAGAAACATCTTGTAGGTCCTTCCTAGGAAATGCGAAAATGCGCAAGGACAGCGCGATATACATATATCTTCAATTAAATTTATGAAAAAAAAATTTATGGAATTAGTGTTATTTTCCGTTTACCAGCAAGCAGCCGCCTTACCATGAGCTCCTCCTGTTTGTCATCTATCCTCAAAGTCTACATTAAGATGCGTAGACACATGGCCGGCCTAAGACGATCAATTTAACAGTAGTTTCGGACAATTCATGAGAAGGAAGATATGATCTAAGTGAAATAGATCACATCCGTAACAGAAAACAGCCGCTTCTTTATTTGCTTAATTGGGCATCACGTAATTTATGTACTTCTTAATACGCTTTCCATTTACTACTTTTGTTTGTATATTACAGTATATAACAGCAGGTTTCCGCCACTCTCTTACAACTCGCGTCCCCTGTCCCTAATTCCTCCAAAACGTAAGGGTTTTCATACCCCACGATAACTGATACGTGGGAATGCGACTTTTCAACCTTTTGTTACTCGCGGTGATAAAGACCCTAATATATGCGTGTTGTTGGCTCATTTCTGTTTTTGTCACAATTTTCTGAATTATCTCAAAGAGACTCTCGTTGTTTTGGAAGCTTTTCTGAATGGGTGTGACTGAGGTTGTCAACGACACCGCGTTGTTTGTGTCATGTGTGAAATTTGTCTTTGCTTCCTGGTACCTACTTAGGTGGGAGTTCATATTTCAATGTTTTTCATGCCGGACACAAAGGAACACGCGTTGAATGAAAGCATAGTGCTGGTACCTATACGTTTAGTATAATACGTTTTAAAGAACTTTAATGTTTGTTCTGTCATTTATAAATAATCAATTTTATGAATTAACAACCCTATCGGATAAAAATGTATTAACATGTATTCCAATACTAAATAGAACTAGGATAATATGTTATTCAATAAATATTTAGGAGATTGTACGTTCCCACAGTCCAAATGAATGAGAGCTAGTGTATATGGCTGATCTACGTGAGTTACTTGTTACATTTTATTTCGAAGTGAATAAATCAATTGACTTGGGACACTGGTTTCGAAACTGGGGCTTTTTGTATCGATGTCAAAGCTTTTACGAAATTCACCACGAACCAGTCAAATGTTTTAACTTTAACTTATTAAATACCAAATATTTACGAAAAGTATATTAAATAAAACAGTTTTTAACCGGATTGTATTGGCATTAATTATTTTGAATGCTTTCATAACTGTCAAGACGCCGGTCATATTAGTCACACGCGACCACGGTGTCTGAGAAGGTACGACATCGTCGAGTTACAATTTAAGAATATAATCTAACGCGATAAAAACCGGTTAAAAAGTGTTTTATTTAATATAATGAATCGGAAAAACTTAAGGAAATATTAAAAGTATTTTTAAGGCAATGAAGTTGAGCTAGTAGGTAAATTCACGTAAGTACTATTACTTCAAATTAAATCAAAACATTTTATTTGCCCAAATATGGGTATATACAGGTGTAGGTTGTAGGTGTATCATTACAGATATAAAAACAAAATAGTTCAGCCATATTTCACCATCAAGGTATGTACATTACAATTTTATATTAGTGTTTTTCAGTAAAATAAAATTCTTAAAACAATTCTTAAGTCCAATATTATTTGTCATTTATCATTAAAATAATCTTGTACAGAATAATAAAAAATTTCTATTAATAAATATTTCAATTTTTGTTTGAACTCATTAATATTATTAATCTCCTTTATATAATCCTTAAAATACTTAGATATTATTTAGTAGTTAGTAGTTTCCTTTTTTAAGATCTCGTTTGAGGCGGTACTACGTTCCTTCCTGTCCAGTCCGCCGTAATTATCACGTGCACGTGGTTGAGCCCCACGTGGTTCAGAAGTCCAAGAGGACGGATGCCACTTGTGTTGAAAATCACCTCGAAAGTTTCCTATTCGAAAGTAAGTTTCGCGAAAGTTACCTGAAAGTTTCCAATTTCTAGAAGTTTTCCAAAAATACTTTATTTACTTAAACTAACAATCAATTCGTATACCCTGCACTTAAAAAAATATAATGCTTATTTCTATGTACCTAAGTTGTTTTCGAATTATTCTGTAGTATGTATACACGTTCGTTTTAAAAATCTTTACAAGTATTAGGTACATCGTTTAGTCTTTTTTTATGAATTATAAGTCGGTTTTTAGCTTGTGTGACAGAGTATGGTGGCTAAAATTCGCTAGTAGTTAAATAACAAGAAGACAAAAGCGTTTTAATAAGCTGCCGTTGCATATTTGTAAGTAAAGTCATCATTTTTTGAAAGTTACTTAAATTACCTTATTTTGGTAAGTTTCAGGAAACTTACCGGTAAGTTACCTCGTTTTTTACCGAAATATTCGGTAATTTTCAACTCTAGATGCCACGTACCGTCAAGGGCGTGACATGTTCGTTTGCCGGCTATGAAAATAGAAAAAAAGGTGTATTCTCCTGATTTCGCAACTGTAGCTAGTTGCGTGTACCTAATTTTGACATCCGTCACACCAGAGTCTCGACTGTTGCGACGGCTATGACTCGGGAATTCTTCTAAATCTCGTAAATTACTACATCTAGTTTGCTAGTACTGATTGGAATATGTGAAGCTGCTTTTATTATCAGCTCATAAACTACTTAATTTTGACGCTAACTACATACTTAATCAAAAATTACAGACTAATATTAAGAATATTGCACAACAATAAAAAAGTTATATTGTTTTATTGTACAACTTTTTTATTGTACATTTATTGGTATTTTTTTATAATGAAAATATAAATTAATAATACAAATCAAAACTATTAGGTCGATTAAGACATTTAAGTTAATCGATAGATGGCATTACTTGTGTACAGCAAAATGACCATACTAATTATATATACAGTACCTAAGTAATAAATACATGATAAAGAACATATTAAATATTAATTGATTTTTAAAATAATAATAATTGTCAAGAATTATGACAGTAAAAGCAAAGTACTATGAAACTTCGACACATGTATTGATGAAGTACGTTCGCATTTTGCGTGTACTCAAAGTGAAAGTTAATAGCGTTTTAAATAATGAAAGAATGTTTCTTGCGTTAAGATCTTCAGAATAATTTTCTTTTCAAGGATAACATAAGTATCTTACCTTTTCTTCTGTTCTCCTCATTTTGATTTTCATCTGCACACGCTTCACCATTCAAGTTGAAGCAATAAAATATAAGAACAGACCTATTTATGCCGCAGGATTCCGACCAACAACCCAACCCAACCCTATCCCGAACATCAAAGATTTCGAATAAAATTTATTAAATTTCGGAAAAGATCATAAATAAGGTATTTCGAATACAGAGTACCTGAGGGCAGTGAGTCGCGGCGTCACCTGGAACTGGCGTGCTGGCTGGGGAAGCATCTTGTCTGACGCGGGAATGGGTACACATTTTGTATAAATGTTAAATATGTTGTTCAAACGAACTAGAACAATAAATAAAGAATACTGCAGTAGTTGAATTGAAATTAAAAAATTGCTGTAGAAAAAATTACGGAAATTGTTTTTAAAGACACGTTAGGTCTCGAATACTTAAGGACGGACGTGTAAAATTTGATCGTCTTCAACTTCAATATGTTATATTTGAGTGAGCTCGTATTTATTATCTCTTATCAAATCAAGTAACCCAGACCATGTTCCTATTTCAACAAGTTTTCAAACATTGGGAAACAAGTCCATGAACGTGTTAAAAAATGGACATGATTGTAATATAGCACAGTTAAATTTGGTCACTAAACTTTGCATGCGACTTCCTTGGCGTTAATACCTTTTATCTAGAGAATTTGTTTTATTCCAACCCATTGTTATTCGTAAAAGAAATGTCCCAAAATGCAAGGAGTCTGGGCCAGGTCTTTGTACACTTTATCAAAAAATAGTTTAAGATGCTTAGAACACTTTTTGATTGTTAAGTTGTTATTAAAATATTTTGTTTATTGGTAGGAAATGAAATACTTACATCTATCGTTTACTTACATCTTTTTGTTTTGTGTATTGAGTAGTATCGATGGCTGGTTGCCATTAAGCCCAAAGAATTGAATTGAATTGTTTTGTGTAAAGTTAAAAAGAAACCGAAAGAAAGAACTCAAGCGCAACGAACAATCAAACACACAGACAGACAACTATCAATGTGATGTGAGTGAAGTGTGCTGTGAGTGAAGTGGCTGTCCCCTCTGCTTAGTGAACTAACTTTACCTGACAACTTCCGCTATAGAAAAGACTGATTGTCAATGTTGCCCGCTAAAACGAACACAAATAATGTTGACTTTTTTATTTTCCTACCATATTTTTCCTATAATTACCTACCATTTATTTGAAATTTTTTTTAGATGGTGTTTAAAGACCTAGCCCAGGTTGTGATTTTTCTTTTAGCTAATGATCAAACTTTCGCACGTTTTTTACTGCAATCAAACATTACAAAATTTACAAACAAAAATAAGAAAAAAGACAGGGGAAAAAATTACAGATAGAAATCAATGTCTTAATTCCTTAGGGCAAAGGGTCAAGAGGCCGTCAGAGCTACCGCGTTAGATCACTGCGACAAACATTATGCATAAGTACCCTGGCTTGGGGTCACAAGATACACTCACTAGTCTTTTTGACTGAATACATTCCAATGAAAAGTCTTTAAGCACCCCAGGACCCAATAGTCTCAATCCAAGTCCCATCGCCCCATCAAAACCGACAGTTTTATATATAAAAGACTACATTTGTGTTCCATTATGATTTTTATAATACTTACTCATAGCCATAAAAGTCTTTATGATGAGGTAAATCCGAAATACATGAACAATTAATATTAAAACTCGTCGTAATTAAGCCAGTAACAGTAACTTAGACAATAAAGATGTTTAGTACTGACTTGTATATGTAAACAGGTATAAGTGAATGATAAAAAACATTTGATGGCAATAAAGTAATAAAGTAACCTACAAACAGAAGCACGTCATCCTTAACAATTTTACCTTTGTATTTGACAATATGGCATTTGAAGCGTCAAATACTGGTTGTATGAGCATTCCTTAAAACAGTGGGTCCTGTCCTACCTTCCCAACTATTCTTCGCTTACGTAATTTCGCGAACGCTCTACATATTATTTAGAATTGTTTAAAAGCTTTTTGGGATTCTTGAGTGAAAACTTTTTCATGCAGTTCAGTAAGTTGACTTGATGTGTTTAAACAAAAAATTTACAAAAAGATTTGCAGGTAATATATCGAAAAAGAATATCTTGTATTTATAACTTTGTTTCTTGCTAGCTTTTAGCGTCAGGGTTAATCACTTCAGGGTATATAAATATTCTCAATGTTTTACTGCCACAATGTCACGTAAGGTATAATTTGCGAATCAGAATTTACAATAAAACTAATTAATTATTGGCATTCCGAGCATCCATCATGGCGGAGCGCGGGGCGCGGGCGGGAGTTTTTACTCGAGGTCGGTAGATGTCGCTTTATTGAAGTGGGCAGATCTAGGGTCGGTCGATATCAACTGATATAGGACTAGCTTCGGGTCTTAGGTGGGAGAGTGGTTTTGATACTTGATAGTTTCAGCATTTAAAAGTGTTCTTTGTGATAAGTCTAAGAAAAGATTGCTTACTAGATTGAACTATTAAACCTACAATGTCGTCAAAAAACTGGTAACTCTTGTTTCTGAGAAAAATGTAATAGTAATTATATTGTTAAACCTAGCTTTTTATGCTAGCGCTTCTAGCAAGCAGTTGGGTCGTATAAAAAGGACACTTTAGCTGGGTGTTATACTATAATTCATACAAAGATAGCACGCAAAATGTATTATTTATCAAATTGATTTTATTTTTCGAACGAATTTTAGTTTTTAGTTTATCATAATACGCCTATATTTTTATACGGCATGATTTAAAAGTTAGATCAATAGATAAACAAATAATTAATTATACCTGCTACCTACAATATTTCGTTTATTTCTAAATTTTTAAATAAATCAGAATACTTTTAAAATATTACAATGTAAAAGATTAAATACCTTTACATTTTTAATAATTAAAACTTATCAAATATCAAAACGGTCTGAACGCAGCACACTCGTAGCATCCTCCAGACGGCACCGAACACTCGCATTACAACAAATCATTCAACCGATACCCGTTCTCAAACGATTCCATTCTTTTATTGATTTATTTCACATTATTATTAATTTCAAAAATAGTTACAAACACCCAAGTTTTCGTTCCGAACGAGTTATTTATTAAAACGTTACGTTTCTCCCGCCCAATCTGATAAGCCCGCGTTTTTATTTATTGCGAGATTTTACTTTTAAAATTTTGTTTTTTTTTTACGAACATCATCTGCCAAGGCAAAGGGTTCGTTTGTGTTACTTTTTTGCCTGCACTGTTCTTCTACTTTGAATGTTTATATCAGATCGTAAGTAAATCAAATTATTTTTGTTATGAGCATAAATTATGATGACAATCTTGACTATATCTTTGATGTTAATTAAAGAGTTTTGAGGTTATCGAAAGCAAAATTTTAATAAATAGTTAAAAGTAGGTAGGTTTAAGATGTTTGATTCAGGAATTAGTATAGAATCAATATTTTTAAGTGTAACTGACAAGTCGACTAGGGTCATTATAACGATGATAAATTTTAATGTGTGGTTCGATATATAGCTATAAGTAAAAATAACAATATTAAAAGTAAAACCTGCCATATCATGTAAAATGGCAACGATATTGATCAATCAAATGAAATCGCAAGTGAAACTACAACACCGTACTTTCAAGCACGTCACCATTTGAATTTCGAATCTATCTTGTCAGTTGGATTAATGTATCCGATCTCGTACTAGACGTTTTCATAAACTCGCTTATTGAGCCAAGATCACACCTTCGTATAAAACATACATTTGAACAATATGTAGCTGCCACAGCTTGATGGGCCCTGTCGTTCAAGCTATCTACTTCATTGTACGTTCCTACACAAACATCATCATTCAAAATATAAACTTATATCAAGGCCTATAAAGTTGTTATTGCCTTGAGGCGCTATACCACGAATGTCTTTCATAAAGTAAACGATTTTCGAATTCTATAATCGGGAATTTTCTTTTTAAGTTGTATCTTTAGTTTGACACACATTGCTGTTTTCGTTTGCTCTTTGTTTCAAATTGTGATCTACAGGAGGCAATGTACGACCAACTGGGAAGCATAATAGTTTACGTTTGCCATCATAGTAACGGAGTTATGATTTCGGCGCGCCCCAGGGGGTTCAGCTAGGTGTTGACTTGTATCTGGCTGAGATAGATCAATGATACGTCAAAACCTGGTTTCAGTACGTCTGGGATTTATGCAAGCTGCTCCTCGAGACGCGGACAGTGATAGATACAGCCAGCTCACTGAGGAATTCGAATCTGGAACTACAAGTAGGAGCGAGATATTCAGAGAAATAATAGTAAAAAGTGCAGTATCTCTTAGGAATGTAGTTTGTAATAATGATATGACGTTTATGAAAAAAAATCTGTTCTAAGTTAATAAAACTTTAGAGTTTATTTGTTTTCTGATACTTAAAAAATACTTTTGTGTCAACTAATGTTGAGGCAGGTTATTGTAAAATTCTCACGTAACCCTTTGCTTACAAAGATCAAGTCATACCTAGACTCCTTACGGACACCTTCAGTACCACATACCACATGTACCAAACCATAAGCCGCATAACTTAATAACCAAGCACTCCAAACCAACAAATTTGTAAAGTAAAATCAAAGTGCAAGTGAATTAAGACAGCGCGACGCTAATAAATCCGGCAACAACCGCACAGGGATCGCCTATCGGCTGACCGGCGCAGGCGCACGCTGCCCGCCATATCGATAAAATCGCAGTTTATCTCCTATGCGCGCGCGACCCCTGTGATTATACGAGATCTATAATTAAACTCTATGGATACCGCGCCGAGCGGCCATGTTGATTTGTGATTGATATTCAAAGTTAAGTGTGCGCATCTTGCATAGATGTAAGCGATATTGCTACTTCTTACCGAGTTGTAGAGTTCAATTTGAGCTGTGGTTTTTTAGAATTGAAGATTAATGTCTTTTTTATTATTTGTAAAGAAGATTTGTATTTTAATGGTTATGGTATATAACTTTTATGTTTTAAATTAATTCAAACTTCTGATAATTTTGTTTTTGACTAAACACTTTCAATACATGAAAATAATTGTAGTAGAATTGAATTTATGCAATATTGTTCTTTAGTACACATATTATTTTATTTTAATAATAGTACACATAACTAATCCTTTATTCATAAGTGGCTAACGCTGAAACCTGCCGTCGCCATAGTTTCTTTGACAATAATATTATATTGTTTCATGGCATCGAGTCTTTAAAATGAACATGACGTCATTCTCGTTCTGTCACTGCTTTTATTAAATAAAACGTGTCTGTAATTCAAAACCTAATTAGATTCTACGCATCAATTATAAAATGACGTCATGAATCATTTTCCGCCTGCTTTCTAGTTTCGCTCCACATACAAACACATAGTCTGAGGTCCATAATTATAGGAGCAATAAATAACGGGGGGCGTGGCCAGCGGAACCAGCGCGGCTAGGCCCTATGGGGTACAAGACTCCATGGTTTCTTTTGTTATGCTATTTAAGGCTCTGTTGATAGATTTCTATCCATTTCTGTACCTAATCGGTTTGTTAGATTGCTCTGCAGACGCTGTTTTAGCGATGTAGGAAAGGGCTAAGATTATTATTATTATTAATTTATTCGACGTTTGATCCAAGTGTTTGTTGAAGAAAAAATGTTTGCTTATGTATATTCTACTCGTCTGTAACAGTATTGAAATCACTTGGAATTTGTGACAGTTCTAGATAAATATATAATACCTATATCGTTACCATAAGAGGACAAGAATAATATACAGGGTGTATCCCATAACTTGCCCAGCTGATGCTAGATGATAGTGAACTAACAAAAGTATCTTTTGAACGTCTATGTTTACTTGATAACAACGATGATATAAATAAAATGAATCACAATGAAATGAGGCAGTGGCTTTTTGGCAAATTTTGATCTAATACTTGTACTACACCAGCCGTCACTGACAGTGTAAACTGAGCGACTTTGGCGTCGCATACAAATACAACTGAAACGGCAAAATCTTACCGCATATCGCAGAACAAAATTTAAAAATCAAAAGTAAAACAAGGTATGCATACCTAGAGCATCATGATTCTTCAAATATTACGCAGATTGCAATTCACCGAATTTCCAAACAAGATTTAAATAAATATATCCTTGACGACATAGTAGCAGCAGTAACTCGGTACATCTCGTTTAAATGCAGCGTCTTTTGCCGCCATCTTACAACAAACAGTATAATTAACCCACATTAACTCGAGTGGCCAGATATGTATTCGATGTGTATTCGATGAACAGTTCGATTATTGATAACATAAACTTTGATCGAATTATCGAATAAGTTCTGCGTTAAGTGTGGCGATTTTTTTCATCGTGTCGTAAAGATTTTATTGTTTTTGAATTGACACTTTTAGCGTCAAGTTGCTTTCGAACTGTTGACACGTTCGATTTAACCTGATTGGTAATCGGGTCCATTGTTATACGGTTTTTAGAATTATTTACATTGTTTACACTTATAAACTATGTAAACTTACAAGTGTAAACTATTTATATAATAATTATTAGGGGTAAAGAATACTCACTTCAACCAAAGACACGTACTGCTAATAGCGAATTTCGTTTTCTTTTTGATGAATAATAGTTAGGCAAGATACTTTAGAGTCCTTCATTACAAGTATCGTTACGTAGATAAATGCCAAATAGGCAAGAGGCTGGCTAAAATTTCGTTTGATTAAGATAGAACTAGTTAGTAAATTGGTAAATCAAGTGCACTGATTACATAGCCTCATTTCAGAATATCTCATAGATTATCGTGTCATCACAAACAATGGAACCGCAGAGCACTCCCGCGCATCGGTAGCCGCATTGCGCCACTCGCGTCTCGTCAACCCGTTTACGATAATCGCTCGTCCGCGAGGAGCCATTTTGTAATTTTTAATGTAAAAGCCTAAGTGAGAGGACCACACCGTTACGCCGGGGTCGCGAAATTATACCTTTATGATTAAATAAAATTCGTACCGTATTTTATTAATCCAATGTTGATACAGTTCTAGATATGGAATCGAGAGCTGTCATATATTGACACTTGGTTTCAATACGCGAGGCGCTAAATGCAATGTGGTTCAATTACAGTATGTGAATGCCTTCTGCATTTTGAAATCTTTTTGGGACTATAAAGGAGCCCTAATTACATTCCAATTTTTACTGTATTCGTGCGTAACCTCATGATTTTATGTACGGTGATGTACAATGTTGGGTGTCACTGGGTGTCATCTGATGCTGCAATTTGTTGCTCTCTTTATTGAAATTATAATTCGAAAACTCGGTAGTTAACAGAAAAATAATCGTCCATTTTCTTGATTTTGAGATAACTTTGTTTACTTTAAACTGACAAAATTAAAATAAATTAGGAATTTGCACTTTTGGAATGTACCGTCGACACTACAAGATGGGAGCTGATGAAATATTAAGCTTTTACTTACCTACATTTATTTTAAACATCATGTTTCTATGGTATTTCCCTTATATAGTAGATTTTAGCATTCGTGCCACCGTGTTAACGAATGGCAAAAATTGTGAACAATGTTTGATGAGTCGAAATTATGTATCTTAAATTACATAAAAATTGTTCTTCCACACCTGTTTAAATTTCCCCGGTATCAAAAGAGGCATTGACCACAAGATGGCACAACCATCGAAGCCTGTATCTATTGTGTCAGCAAACACACGTGCTATCGGTCCACCTGCGCGCGGCTGATAACGTCGGATAAGAAGCCTAAGCCCTAATTATGATCCGTCCACGCTTGACGTGCTGCCGGATTACCAGCTATCAAGCTTTACGACGACGTCTGATTAGCGAGGCCGCAGCATTAGCTTGCCTGCTTGTGTCAACAATACGGCATTACTACCTAAGGTAACAAACATGCAGTTTTATACAAGAATCCCTTAGACACTCTTCTGTAGACAATTGTCTACATTTGATTTTCCTGTTTTATTGATTTTTTAATGGTAGGATTTTTCTAACCAGTTCCACCACAAATACAGCTTTATTACATCACAGGTTAATTCATTTCTGATAGACTTTATGTTCCTAAACCCATAACGAATAAAGAAGAACTTTAGGGTTCATTTCCACCAGATTAAGGTTGTTTGATAGGAGCTTTAGAATACGACCTCGATAAAGTTAAGTAAGCTGTGATTACCATCACAAGTAAATGAAGTTGGATTTTAAAAAAGTTTTCTTTTTTTCCCAACCACCGCACGTTTACTTATCTTTTGACTTGTAATGTACAACGTAGACATTAGCATCTGCACACTGCGGGATGCGAACATGCGGGATACAATATGTATAATGTATATGTATACTGCATTTTGACAGAAAAGCTTATGGCAATTATTTACCAGAAAATCTCCTTATTAACCTCTTTGCGAATGTCAATGTAAAAGATGTAACCATAAAGTATGTTTATTGGAACATGACGTCATAAAACACTGTTAAGGTTTACCTTGCTCTGAAACCAATCAGATGATCAGAAAATTTTTTGTAAATTAAGCTATTAATTTATGTTCTTCTCAATGCTAACAAGATCATAACGCCGCCATTTCTGAAATGTTAAACTCATCTTTGCAATATTTCCTACTTACCGGAATAAAAAAGCCACGTTATTTAGTTCAACTGAACATATTCTTAATTAAATGAATAACATTGAGGATGTACATAATTTGTGACACATTTAAAAACTTGTAAAAAAAATTCTGCTCGCATAACTTGTGTATTTTGTTTGAGTAAAAAAAAATATTGTTGCCTCTCCTGTGCAAGCAAGTTATAGATAGCTATCGCTAATGTATTTATATATATTTTTTCTAATATTATAACCTACAAATCGACCAGCATTCCAAAATTTCCAAAATTTGAATAGTACTCGTACTATTCAAATTTTTTTTATATTTGTGGCGTCAGTCACAGGCATATGCCAATTTCATATATTTGGTATTCTATTCACTTTTCTATTCCATCGGCAAATGCCACTTGTCTACGCCTTCTGATATTACATAGATATGCATTACAAAGTTTCTCAAGGAGATTAAAATGTATGTAGTCGATGGTTCCCGAATATTCAGAAACAATATCGTAGTTATTCTTCTTTTCATCTAGAACATAATGGAACTTACATGAATATAATTTCTCTGAAGGCTATTCTATATGTATTTGATTTAGCCAGCTGATATAAGAGCAGATCGTACGTTTGCTTACAGCTTACAGGGACAATACTTACCTTTATATTAAGCACATTTTTAACCCACGTTAATTAAGGGAGTATCTAAATAAAAAAATTGTAACGATGGAGAACTGTACTGGCCGGAACTGGTTGGATGCGCATAGATACCATTAGACTAGGCTAGGCGCGTGTGTGGAGACTATGTTCCTGTGGACCGTGATGATGATACAGCATATAGGTATTTTCATAATAGTTAATCATTTATTGTAAAATGTCTTTAAAAAAATGAAAAACCAAGAGTGGACCAATCCAAAAACTAGACCATTCAACGCAGCCACTACCTATATAATAATAATATCTTAATTTATGATTGGTAAAACGTCTTCAGTTCACTGCATGCAAGTGAGCTGGATGCTCTACTTTCTACTCCATGTTACGTATTTCAACGTGATTACACTGAATTAAATTACTTAAAAATACACAAGCAAATTAGTTTGACCAAAGTTTCATTTTTGAATCCGAATCAATGTTTAAAAAAACGCTTAAATTTAAATAAAAATGTTTATTAACAATTTAAAAACACTTAAACTTACTTTAAAGAATTTTGTGTAATGCGAGCTATAATGATTGCCAAACTCAATGACAATTTGTTTAATTGTGTGAGATAAAAGTTTTAAAGTCCAGTACGATTCCAACAAGGAAATGATTTTAATTTTATTGGTGTGAATTGATAGGCTCACTTTATTATGATTTTGTGCATCGACTTTATTGAATATTCATTTTTTGTTTAAGTAACTCGAGGTTATTAAAATATGTTCGAAATTTAAAAAAAACTCATTTTCTTGGTAGCTACACTTTTCCTTTGTAATTTGTGATTGCAAATGCGATAGCTCGGCATTGAATAGCCGAATGCCGCAACTTCAGTAGAAATGTACCACAAATAATAATAATAATAATCCCCAGACAAACACACCAACTGTGTGGCCCCGAAGTAAGCAGAGCTTGTGTCATGGATGACCATACAGCGAACTGGGGGGGGGAGCCAAAGTAAACATGCATATATAAATACAAACAACCATGACCCGAGAACAAACATCTGTGTTCATCGCACAAATGAATGCCCGGCCAGGACTCGAACCTGGGACCTCCGGCGTATAAGACAGGGCAACTGAAAAATACGCTACTCGGCCATCGACAAAACTACTGTAGAAATTACATTATGAGAAATAGCATTATTTGAACGAAACCAAAACTATAGAATTGTCCAAATTAGACTCGGAGATGCAATTTGGCGACAGTGCCTTGTATATTGGTGATATTTCTTTTATTGCAGATAAACGGCGCCGACGAAGCAACTACGCACCACAATTTCGTCCAACGGTCGACGTATTCGTTTTTTTTTTTTTTGCTGCCGAAGCACCCATTTGTAACAATTGCCATTTTATATCCATAGTGTAAGGTTTTATTACGTCTTGATTGCCATGACCCGAGTGATAAGATCTGTGAGTACAGTGGACAGTACATCTAGATTCGATAGAAGTACCAGTGTAAGATGAGCTGCGATTTGTTAGAAACCCTAATGCGGAGCGGAAAAGAAGCGGTAGCGATCGGAATGCGAATGAGTTCCTAAGTCTTGCATACATTTTTACACTGACTTGTATTTCGATCTGTCGATGCTTTTCCCGTACTGGTAGATACTTTATTTTTGGTTAAGTATAACGTTAGCTTTACTGTACCGTGAAACTAGCATCACGCAATGACCCTGAAATGTTGGAGCTCCAGGTAGTAATTTTTTTATCTCTTCATAATACATAAGATTTGAGTTTTATTGAATTACTACTAAATTAGGACTCTATATAAAAGTTGTTACCCCATTTAGCTATTATCGCTTGTACTATATAAACATTTTAAAGCAGAGTTTTTTGATAGAGAGAAAATGTCATAATTCAAAACTTGGATTCTTAACTCATTTTCCAAAAATTACAATTTTATCGGCATACCTTACATATATGAACTATCTCCGATTACTTAGCAGACACGGCATTGCCGTAAGAAGACCTAATGCTGGAAACACACAAATCTTTTGAAGAGCTTTCAAGCTGAATGAATCTACCCTCTTCTACCATATGGAGAGCCATGAGATACGCAAACAAGATAGAAAGAACAAATTTTTTCTTTCATTAGATAGAGAGGTCCGAATAATAATGATTTTGAACTCAGTAACTAGTCGTAATAGTAGGTATATTCAGACGAACATTTGCAAACCAGCTTGCAATTTGCAACCGTACTTGTTGAATTTAAAGATTGTGGAGTGAAAAAACAGCGCAGTATGAACTACATGTGCCTTTACAATGCTGATTCAAGTGAACTGATTGTTTTTATCCAATTTCCCCAACGTTGCACTTACTACACCCCCATCAAAAAGGGCCGCCATATTTATTTTTTTGTGGCACAAACTATTTGACATAAGACGTTATTTATAGGCGCGAGGAGGTCGTGTCCAAAAAGCTTAGTCGTGTCAAAAGTTGCGCGTTAAATCATTGGCTACTATCTGGACAGCACAGCCTCGGCGATGGTCAGTAGAGGGCGCTGGGTGTCCATTGTTGTACGATGTGGTTGGCATGATAGGCGTAAACGTTATTGCTGAAGTTGCATATAAAAAAAAAGCAAATAGCTAGTTCAAATCTGGCCTAAAAGTTTAATTTCGTAATAATCTCTTACTGAAATCGTGTAAAGTGGGCAGTATATATTCCTTCGAGACAAGGCTGTTTGTCCTGTTAGAATTAAAAATTTAAAATAATGTTGACGGTAACTAATTTATAATTATTTTTTGAAAGAAATACTATTTAAATATGTCAAGATCTGTATACTCCTGCACCATCCATAATTGATCTCAAACCTCACACACGGTCAATGGAAACGCGCCGTGCTAAGTGATCCGGCATAAAATGATATATGAAGACATTTCAGCGCATTACGTTTCCGAATTTTCCGCCAAAACCCAAATTATGTCTCACAACACAACACGACACGACACGAAGAAACTGTGTGTTTGTCTCTTAGTCTTATTGTTCATTTGTGTTAGACGCCTGAAATCTTGTGATCTTCATTTTGTTTTCGCAGAAATATGATTTTTAGAAGTATTTTGTTTGCTGCCTGAGAGTTTTCGCGTTTGGGTTGTGAAATGAAATTGATGCGATTTGCAGAAACCAGGATTGTTTGACTGACATTGCTTGTTAGTTTTAAGTGAAGACATTAAGACAACTATTGAACTGAACTTCAGTTAACATTATAACTGTATTATCTTTATGAATCCTGGAATGGAAAGCACCCCCAGGCTAGAACTTTTGACTAATACTCGTAGTTCAGTACAATTTGTAAAAAGCTGGTTTTTTGTAAGAAATAACGCATTTTCTATGCCCGTGTTGTTCCTGACACCAAAAAGAATATTAAACTGTTAATGTAAAATAGTCAAAAAGATAATTTAATATGGCTGGTTTCCTCATCTACTACTCTATAATCAATAAATTCAAATTCAAATATTAATCTCCCAACATTGACATTACTTGTTTTTATTGACGTCAAATAAAACATGACTCTACCACCGGTTCGGAAAAACCTTTGTGAAGAAGAACTGGCAAGAAACTTCACGGGAATACAAAGCAAAAAATAATTTAATCAGCTCTCTAACACCGAACACAAAGCTCTTCATCAAAACCCGCTAATCACAATCGATCTATAATAAGCAAAACAATATGCCTGAAAACAGCAGTACATTAGAATGTAACTACATAAAGTAGTAAGCGAACGTACCAGTTAATGAAAATCGATCGAAATCTGCGTATAGTTAATTACTAGCATCCCGTAGTTTATAACCGTTGATTAACAATAAATAATAATAGTAATCTCATTAACCGGGCTGTAACCACCGGTTATCTCTGACGGGGGATTAAATTGAAACGATGTACGAGGTTCACGCAGCCCTGCCTGCTTTGTGGGTTAAGAGTCGCAATTTTTCGGTTAACGATGGACAAATACCTCCATTTGCGTTTCTATTTCCTTTTATATTGACAATTTGGCTTTGGATCTAATATAACCTGGTGGACGATGAAACCGTGAATGGTACTTGCCCATCCAAGAGGTATGCAGCTATGCACTCTACGTTTGAAAACCTTGGAGTAATTTGTTCTAGCAAACCAGACGCAACACGCTTTATTCTAATAAGGCGAAGCAAAAGATAACAATTAAATAGTTCGATTTGTTAAAGAGTTTTCTTTGCAAGGTATTATATAGTACTCAAGGGTAAGGTTACAAAAAGAAAACTGTCCCTATTTATTAAATATTAAATAATTTTAAACTCATGTAAATAAAAATAACCATCGGACTATGGCACTATAAAACCTAAATGTAAAATTCTGCTTCACAGCAATCTACATGCCTTCAAAAATTTATGATAGTCAAACATCCCATTGGATTCTATAGAGATATCATAAGTTAAGCCAACACCAAAGCGTGTCAAGCTGTAGGCATCATAAACCAAGAGACACCAAAACATTTTTGTTCTAAACAATAACAACATCAATCAAGGCGAGAAGCTTTTCCACTATAACCCGAATAAATTACAAAGAACGCTAAATGTTTAACTGACTTGTATACGAGAAGTAGCTTCCTAAATGTATCGCATAAATTCGGAGTAAAAAGTCGTCAACTCACGGAGGGAAAGATTAGTGTGGACCCTCCAGGGTGTTGATGACAGTCGTTTTAGATTATTTGTAGTTTTGCAAAATGCATGAAAAGTAACTTAAGGATGTTTATACGCTCATCCGAAGGGTCGATTTAAAAGTATTAATGCCTAGAGTTAGTTCTTTTATCTTAACTACGTACACACATTTTATAAATATTATCAGGGCAATCTTACCAAGGTTACCTGAAAGAAAATTCTTTTATAAATTATGTCGTCTTGATTGTCTGTTTAACTAAATTATTGTTTTTTTGATCATTCTTCTTAAGAACAGGTTCATAATTAAAATACAGTAAATTATTAATACATATTTTTTCCTATGTTTTCTGTATGCAAATTAGACAATCAATGTTTAACAATGACTCCACGACACAATTGCTTTCTTTAATTGTGAAACCAACGTTCTAAAAATGTGGCAACGTAAAACAAAAAATAAACTTTCTCAGTAATGAAGGCGTATCCACACTACTCCCTACGTGCTATTACCATTAAACACAATAGTTACCGGTATAAAATTTATTGTTTTTCATCTTTGAAATCTTAGCACAGTCAAGTTGAATAAATCATGCGTTAATGCCTTAGTATTATAATAAATTCAAATTTATATCGCGATAAAATTACAAAATGGCCGACGGGGTGGCGCACCCCTGGCCAGGGTGCCATTATGGACAAACTAAATGCGGCTTTCATTAGCTTATGGAATTTCGGAAAATTCGAATTAGATTTCTTAGTAAACATTGTTGTAGTGACCAACACGTGAGTCAGCAAACTAATCATGCATATTCTAATGTACGGTTGCGATGTGACCGTAATGCGTCACTTGTTAATCATTACTTCTTCTATGCAGTTTCATTTAAACGTTTTGCTAAGTTTCAGGCTTCGACTGATGCAATAACTAGATCAACTACCACGCAGGTAGATAAATACAACAATCATTCGACAGCAGGTTCACCACGCATTTAGGTAACAATAAACAAGTGCACATGCAATTTCGCCAGGACATGTAATGTATTTCTGGGCGGCGTAGCATTGTCTAAAGTATTGAAAGCCTCAATATCAATCTTGATATATTGACATTAGTGTGAATGTTGTTGGATAACGAGGCGTCGATGTTTGTTTACGTTTGTCATCGACGGCCTGTTTGGTGTGGAGGTAAGTAGTCTTGCCTTCCATGCCAGGTTCTGGGTTTGAATGCTGGTAGGGGTAGATATTTTATTATACTTGCTTTTTAGTCATGGATTTGTATGTATGTAGTTTATTTCTAATATTGATATATATAAACAAAAAATATCTATGTGTGTTTATATATTTCTTAAGTTTATTTATCCGCTATCTATCCATAACACAAGTTCTTAATGATACTTAATTTGGGCTAGATAATGTGGTGTGATTGTTAGAAATATTTATTTATTTATATTGCATTTAAAAATAGATAAGATAATGCATACTATATTATATTAATGGTTTTTATATCTTGCATAAGTACTATAATCATTGCTAAGTTGCGTGAAACATGACGGAGGATAAACAAGGCAATCGGTTAAACTGTGATTCATCACGCCTCCACAGCACATCATCACCTACAACGAAACTCGCCATGAAATCTTAAACTCGAGAACTTAATAACCTCAACGCCCCATACATCAGTCAAAAGCCGAGCAATCGTGATCGAGTGAACGTTATCATTCGATTAAAATTCGAATTACTAACAATCGTTTCGAATTGTAATCGATAAGCGCGGCGCTCAAAAAGCTGTGTTGGTACTTTGTTGGCAATTATTATCAGGAACCGATGATTTATGCGGCTTTTAGAGTATTAAACCTCTTTTCTTTCTATTCACAGTTAATTGGACGATCGAACCGAGAGGCGGTGATTCGAGAAATTTTCGAAATCGAGAGCTTTGTCGAGAAGCGAGCTAGAACAATGGAATCAATCGGATGTCACCCCGCGAGTGTGCCCCGCGTTTGTTTTCTCAACCCTTTTTGTGTTATTTCTGTGATTGTCTTCTAAGATGTGAATAGAGATGATGAATACGTTTTTGCAGGTTTTTCTTCCGGTCTAATAGAAAGGGAATTGTTTGATCTTTAATTCAGAAAATTCATCGGTATTCTTATACCTCAGTTTGCTAGACTTGTTGTATGAGTCCAATATTTTTATATTTGTTAACAAGTTCCATATGCGACAGATGATTATGACATGAATCATGACAATTATTTAAAATAAATTGAATTGCCTATTTGATGTTCTGATAAAACCACAAGAAATTATAACTTAGCTTAAATCTTTCAAAGCCCAATCGTAAATAAATAAATAAATCCCCAGACAAATACACCAATTGAATGGCCCAAAGTAAGCAGAACTTGTGTTATAGATGACCTTACAGCGAAACGGGGGGGACACCAGAATAAATATACATATATAAACAAACAGCCATGACCCGAGACCAAACAGCCATGACCCAAGAACAAACATCTGTGTTCATCACACAAATGAATGAGGCCAGGCTACTTACCACTACGCCACTCGGCCGTCATTCGTGTAGTCGAATTATATGTGAGTAAAAGAAAAGACAAAGAAAATATAATTTGATGAACCAAAAAATTATATGAATGCCAAGGTAAAAAAATACACTAAAACCACATTTACAAATCAAGCAATTAAAATTCACCCTCAAAAGACATATTTAATTTTTATCGCTCATAAGTATCGCAACCCTTAATTTGTAGCACCCGCGAGATCGTCAAAACATAATACCCCTTTTTCGAAATACCATCAATCAGAATTAAACTATGGACCTCAGAAAGTTCGCTCGTTCTAGCCATTACTGCGCGAGGATGACTTAAATGAATTATAATAAATATATCCCGATGTGGCCATACGTTCGTGCATCCCCTGAGGGGTGCGTACAGACATGTAGGTCTTTTGCAGGGCTGTAATCTTAAAACAAAGCACTAGATTTTTCATTATATCTTTCCTTAATTACAGTTTAATGTCAAATATAAAATTACAAGAGGGACACAAATTATATACACAAGCATAATATGCGGCCTTATCTCTCAGAAGTGATCTCTTCCAGGCAAGCTGTTATTTAATTTGTTACGTTAAAGATGTTCTCGATAATATTTACATCATTAATTCAAATCGAATATAAATAGCACTATTTCGTATTTATAGACCTTTTTTGAACCTTATTTTATGACAATTTGTACAAATTGCCTTAAAGGCAACTTTGTTGAGTAAATAAAAATCAGCAAGAAACATATTTGAGTCGTATTTTAGTACAAGCCCGAGTAATTTGCAACTGACTTGGATATCCTCGTAATAAAAAGCTTACATTCAGTAACGACATATCAATTAAAAACTTTTATGCGTACCTATTTTTTAATAATTAACTCAAATTTAAATTATTTCACTTATTCTTGCTTTATATTTCCTGTTACAGAAGCAGGTGACTGAAGCTCCTTCGTTGGAACTGCACTTTCATATGCTTTTATAAACATTTCTGAAGACAATTATAACGTGGAATTTTATGGTAAAGTGCAATAAACAACATTGTTTTAATATGTTTTAGGTCTTAAACAATGTTGTTATTTACATGTAAAGGTAATATGTACGAGTAGCTTGGGACCTCCTGTCTTATCAAGTTCTTATCTCAGTGAACTGTTTATCTCCATAAAACGTTTTACCGCGGAGACCTGAGCGTTTGATTCGACGCTTGAGAATAAAACAAAAGATAGTTTTAACTTAACGTCTTCTCACTTCGCAATTAGTCTTTTCAGCTGTTAGCCGCATGACTTAATAAACCTGACATAAATAGTGCACGAAATTGAGCCGTCAAAATGGCGTCATGACCTCATGGCATCAGCGTCTCGAATCCTTCACTACATTTCTGTTCGTCTCCTTCTGTTTCATTGGATGTTCATGATCTTTAACAAAATAAATTGGCAACAGAACTGCTCGAAGTGTGAACGTGCACCATCCCCTATGCTCGGACATTAACAGTTTCTAATCCCTGATCTATAGCGTTCCATATAATTACCGCACACTGCACAGCCAGTGTTCTTGCATTTGTTTTGTTATTCATGCTGATTCAGAAATAAAATGTAGGTGGATAAATAAAGGGCGAGGGGGACAATATTACATCGTAAGAAAATTGAAGTTACTCTGTGTAGATGGCGTAGTACTAATCTGTCAACAAATATTTTGTTGACAGGTGGTGCAGTGGTTAAGGCGAAAGCTTTTCGAACTTGAGCCTTCAAGTTCGATTCCCGTGCTACCACCAATGAGTTTTTAAAGCTTAATTACATAAAAGCAACTCCTCTTACGGTAAAGGAAAACATCTGGTAGGCAAGCCTGGTGGACTATAAATTGCCTAAAACCACCCCGTGGGTGAGTATAAACTTTAAATATTGCTTTTTAATTCTAGAAACCAAAACGAGTTGAATAGCTATATTTCTAAAACTAATTTTGAAAAGGGAATATGTAAGCAAGTTTTACATAGCTGTTTTAATTTATCTAAAGAAAGTACAAAGAATAATATACAAATCAGTGTTACACCGAGGTATGTGAGTTGGTCAACGGTTGTTTCCGTCGCCTTAAAACGTGAATAATTCAAAAATCTCTGTTTATAGATTCGTAGAGTGTATTTTTAGCACAACCCAGTGATATGCCATTGAGCTACAAAGTTTGCCACCCTTTATTAATAATATTATTTCCGATTACTACTTTAATAACATGGCAACTTATAAACAATAAATATGTACGTTAATGTATCGTGCTTAAAATTATGTGGCTTGTTCTTTAAACTCTTGTAAAACAAGCAAAAGCAAAAATTTCAAACTTTTAGTTCCAGAAACTATTCATAGATGTCGCTAGGCGTTTATAAGTTCTTCAACGCAGCGTTCCAAATTTTATCGGTCTCAATGTTATTTTATTCAAATTTTGAAGATTTATTATTTTATTTTTATTATTTATTACAAAACCCACAGCTCTCATATATATAGGATATAAAATACATAGGATATTTAGAAATAAAGTTTATTATTGTTAAGGATTAACATTTTTTATTTCAATGCTATACAGACAAAACTAAGATTAAAAATGAATATAACCAACAATTAAAATAAGGCATACAAGGTATATTTTAAATGATTTTAAAAGCTACAGTATAAAAGTCAATGACTATCATGTCAAAATATAACCAAATGTCAATCGCTATAAATGATGAGTTATTTAGTAAATGTCAAAAAACGTAGACAGATCATAATAAATTATATTCATAACAATGCAAAGCAATTTTTGTGTATGTGTGCGTTGCATGCAAGTATGTGTGTATGTGTTGGAAAAGCAAAAAATGGGGTGAATGAATTATTTAAGATTTCTCGTCGTATTCAGCTTAAAGCTCCTTTGGTATCGTGAAATAAGTCTGTAATAGGGGCCGAACATAATATTATTAGTGTTTTATTTCTCATTTTATCGACGTTAAAAAAATTCTTGTGCCTTGTTCTTTTCTGGGGTGCTTTGAAGGTCAAGGTTGAGTTTGTGATGTCAGTACTGTCAATCGCACCATTGCAAACGTTGTGCAGGAATATCATGTCGATTAAGAGGCGGCGGTTGTCAAAGGATAGTGTAGTATAGTGTGTTAAGTTTTCTCGGTAGGATTTGTTTGGGTCATTGCATGTACGTTATAGGTGATAGTTACGGTGTTTCGAGAGCTTTTTCTGTATTGTTCCTGTGTAGTCTTTGTAAGTAGTGTAGTTGGTAATCCAAATGACACTGCAGTATTCGAGTATACTTCTGACATCGCAATAGAATAATATCTTTACGCAGTTTATATCTGAAAAAGGTGCAGTAACCCGTAAGATAAAACCCAGGTTTTTGTAGATTTAAACTTAATCTAGAATTTAATTCTTGTTAATTAGTAGAATGGTACTGCGAAAAGGAGAATAATTTCATATAGGTAGTAGAAACTACACTGTGTAACTATTAATTTAATATTAGAAAAACTAGTAATTAAAGTATTTTAAATTATTGATTGAAATATTTTTTTTATTTTTAGATGTTAAATGATGTGGGAATTTTTCTTTGTTCTAAGCTAGACGTGTCTGTATGTCTGTACCCACCAACCCAGGGATACCTCGAAGGGGTTGCACCCCAAATTGTAACCTACAAGTTCTTGGTAAAGCTGCACTTGTAATACTAACCATATACCTTTTTTCTGTATCCAGAAAATATAATTACGTAAAATTTTATAAAATTGTATTTAATATTAGGTCCTTACATATGAAATTGGCGTTTTGTCGTACTGGCCAATTTGATCTGTATTATCTCCTCTTTGGTTAAGAATTCCAATTTCAAATTTATACAGCTATTTATTCACGCATTTGTGTTTCGAAAACCGTAATTCATTTGTATTTTCCTCTTTTAGTTTTTTTCTTTGTGTCATTTAGTTTACAAAATGGGAAAACTTGAAATATCGCGTTATTTACGAGTACGATTTCCACCGTGGCACCAGTGCTGCAGAAACGGTTCGAAGTATTAATGCTGTGTATGGTGGCGGTGTCGCAAAAGAAAACACAGTGCGTTTTTGGTTCCAACGTTTTCGTTCTGGAAATCTGACCTGCAGAATAATGAAGAATTGAAGGCTATTGTGGAAGTGGAGCCATCGCAAACCACGTCCGAGTTAGCTGTACGCTGCGGTGTTAGTGACAAAACTGTTTTAATCCACTTGAAGCAAATGGGAAGATGAAAAAGCTTGAGGTGGATACCTCATGAATTAAGTGCAGCAAACCGACAAACGCGCGTCGACTGCTGCGTTACATTACTCAACCGGCACAATAATGAAAGGATTTTAAATCGAATCATTACCTGGGATGAAAAGAGAATCCTGTATGACAATCGGAAACGCTTATCGCAATAGTTGAAACCTGGAGAACCAGCCAATTCCTGCCCCAAGCGAAAATTGACTCAAAATGATCGTTTGGTGGACTAGTGCCGGTGTTGTTCACTACAGCTTTCTTAAATCTGTCCAGACGATTACGGCAGATGTCTATTGTCAGAAACTGTAAACCATGATGGAAAAGCTAGCTGCTAAACAACCGAGGCTGGTCACTTTAGGCCACTGCTGCTTCAGGACAACGCTAGACCACAGTGCACAACAGACGGCTACCAAATTAGAGGAGCTTCAACTTAAATGTCTAAGACATCCACCGTACCCCCAGATCTTGCTCCAACAGATTACCATTTTTTCCAAAATTTGGATAACTTCTTGCAAGGGGAATAATTCAACTCAGATGGGGCAGTCCAAAGCGCCTTCAAAGATTTTATTGATTCCTGTCCGAATTTTTCTAGTAAAGGGATCAATGAACTACCTATGAGATGGCAAAAGTGCATAGACGGCAATGGTACATACTTTGCTTAAATAAATTTATAACATTTTTTTTAAGTTGACTTTTTATTCCTCCCTTACAAAACGTCAATTTCATATGTAATGACCTAATATATATATCTAGTAGGTACATTTTTTTTAATTCAGTAAGAGAAATTTGTAAATGCAATATACATACAAATAAAAATGCTACATAAATCAAATTAGTAACATTTGTTTAGAAAGAAAATCTTACTGACATTTTCTTACAATACACAGAACCCTCATAGTTTGAACTCCTTGCAAAATCTAAATGGGGTTACCATTTTTAATCCGAACACTTGGCAAGATATGCCGTCGACAATTCATCATTCACCGGCAGCCATTAATCAATCATACCAAATTACGCTTTTAATGTTGCCATAAATCTGTCAGAATTAATATGAAACAGTGACGTGCGCGGGAGTGGATGCGCCTGCGTCGAACCGAACATAGGTAGCGACTTGAAATGGGGTAATGCGTCTTTTGAACTATTGTGTATTTTGGTGTTTGTGGTAGTATTGTTTCGTTAAATTTGGCTATCTACAATTAACTCGTTTTTTCTTTGGTTCGTGTCAGGCGACATGACGCGATCGTGATTACGAATCAGTAGAAAGGGCCAAAACAGGACAATTGCACCCTTATTCAACGGTTGTTTTGAATATTGACCTGTTAAGGCGATCAAAAATTATGAATTTTTGTAACATAATTAAGTACCTACAAGTGCTAAGATCTATAGTTAAAACTTAAAATTAATTCTAAGTCCCAAAACTCCTCGCAGATGTGAATCTAATCGACCTACCATTCACATCTAAACTAAGGCCTTTTTAATTTCATTCCAAAGTTACCCGGCGCTGAACTTTATACTTTACCCCACCACGATAAAGCTTAAAGTCCTTGAAGTGTATGTTATAGTTTGTTATCGCTTTGAACGCAAATATAGCGTAAAGGAAGTGATAAATCAAGTAATTTGAGTGAAAAAGTGTCATGAAGTGAAATGTGTCACCGGGTAACTGTAGTGGTTTTTTTGGACATTTTGAATGAGATAAGGGGGACCGCGGGCTGGAGAAAACTAATGTTTTGTGAGATTTCGGTTTGTTGTTTTGCAAGTTTTTTTTTTCGTTGTGTATTTCCTCATGTACGGCACAGATGATCTGTTACATTATTTATTTATAAATTACAATATTTAATGTGTTGCGTTCTTAAACTATCTCTTCAGGCCACCTCGTCCGTGTCACAGATCCGGGTAGATATGCTATAGTTTTATGATGTTGATGCGATGATTATTTGAAAATATCAAAGTAAAATATAATATTTTTCAAACTTTGTTCCGATCGATCGATCGCGTATATAAAAATGCGATACCTAGTAAGAAAGCTTATTCAAATCACAGGTACGATATCGATTATCCCTGTAAATTTACTATTAATTCATTAATTAAATGGAACTTATCGAATGGAATATGTAATAAAAAAAGTTACATTATTTATACATATAATTACAAGATATTACAGACTAAATCCCTAATAATTTCAGCCTCAAAACATATTTTTCCAATCTAAAACACTCCTTCAAATGATACCTACGCGGCACTCGAACCCCGTCCGCGGCTCACCCGCTCGTCACAAATCACCGAGACGCATGTCTTCCGCCGGGCTCGAACCCGCGACTAATGCGCGCGCGATTTATTAACGCACTAAGTAAACACGTAAATTGTATTAGGTGAATGGGGAAAAAATTGTTTTGGCTTAAGTGTCTCTGTGAGAACAAGGTGTGTAGGTAAGTAGGTGTGGGTGTTTTTTGTGAAAGAACTGTTTATGTGTGAGTAATAATTGTATACAGAAAACCGTGTTATAATATATAATTTTTACATAAAATATATGTGCATATCAGTGTCGTATTCAGCCTTAAATATCGAAGAAAACCAGCGTCACTACAAGTTACATAATATTTTACCAGAATTTTTGGATGTCTTATGACTCAAATGATAATAGTTTTTACTCCTACGTCCCAAGGGTTCATGCTGTCCTGGTACTCGGCGTTTGCCTGATCGCAGGAGCTCAGCTAGTGCGCCTACAGGTTCACGACATAACATGGAAGAGTCATTGCTTTATTTGACGTCAATAAGAACAAGTAATTGTCAATGTTGAGAAAATAAATATTTCATTTCATTTCATTTCTACATTTTTATAAGCCATCAAGGCAATGTGATAATACCCACCGATATAAATAAAAAATCTTCACGAACGATTTCTAATTAAAAAATCTATAAACAAGACCTACGAAACATTGCAGGCTGCCAAACAATCAAGAATAAATGAAAAAATCTAGTATTTTCAAATGGTGTCAAATACGGAAGTGACAATCCCGTCTACTTTGCAAGGGTGCTTAAGGAAAACCACACAAATAAAGTACCCCTTTTCAAAGAAATATAGAAACAATTTTTCCTGAAGCTGAAAAAGAAGAAAAAAAAGGGTAACGTGCAAATCTTATAGGAATTATTATCAAACTGACCATATAGTTGATCTGACAAACCATACTATTATTATTATCTCATTCATCACAAAAATATTGCAACTTGTATCGAGGAACAAAAATTTATGTACAATTAAGAAATATGCGCGCATACGTTTCACTTACATCAAACGAACCCAAAACACATCAAACTAACAAGTACTTCGCCAACATCAAACACGTCCACAAAGCAACTTTACTTAAAACAGAAGCTCAATGTCACTAAAAAAGCTCTTATCTCCAAAAATGCCGCTAAAACCCATGTAGTTTACCGGCGCAGTGCGCCCGCGCGGCGATCTACAGACGCGGCTGCTGGCAGATCTAAGAATGCCAGTAAGACTCTTCATATTTACTCTCTGATTAGAAACAGTAGGCCGTTAATTTAATTTTTGTTTTGAAATTATTGTTTAACTTGGATTAAATATTTGCGTTAGAATTTTTAAGACTGTAGGTGTTACCTAGTTTAGCAACTGTGTGTTGACAACTCGTCTCGCTGAATTTCGTTTAAATTAATGTTAGTTTCTCATCTATAGTGTTATTATTATTATTTATTCAAAATATCTACAAAAGCTAACATAAGCAGTTAAATCTACAGAGTAATATAAACCATAACAGAAATAGGTTTTTCCTATACTTCGCTTTGCTCGCATACGTCTATATTTAATTTATCTATTAGCCTTTTAAATTTCACTGGACTTTGATTTCACCGGACTTTAAATCGCATACGTCTAATTACAATTTTATTAGCTATGGTACAGTCGAGAATGAACATTACTTTCGCTTTTTACGTAAGAAAATTGTTCTAAAAGAGGAAAGTTTAGTTTAAGTCATAAAAAACACTTAATCCATAGACCCATCCACACCTGAAAGAAAGATGTTTAATATGCAGGTAATTTTATATACTGTCGATTGATGGAATAATAACATCTTTCCTCGTATTTGTCGCTGGCTTGTCTAGTATCTAAAAAACTTGCATAAGCTTATATAATTACATTTAAAATGCATTTATAGCTTGTCAGTATATTGCTTAAAGGTTAGCAATGAATCCAAGTTATTAAGAATTCCCCTCGGCGACTGTCAAAGTTTCATCTTCTTATATCCACATATACGTAATAACTGACAAAACACAGGATTTCACGTAGTCCCTGGTACATATTGTTTTCCAAATTTAAGTGAGTTTAAGTAAGTTTAAGTAATAATATTTTTACTGAAAAAAAAAACTTTTTTAGTAAAAATTTTATTCATTATCATGAATACTGGTCAATTTAATGTTGAAAATATTTTTTACGTAGTATGCTTTTGATTAAGTACATGCCTTTTTTTAATAAATCAGGTCAGACTAGTTAGCTGTTATTTAAAACCTTTTAACTTTTAATAGATTTAAACGAATAGAATAAAAATTTACAAAGAGCTCTAAGAAAATCTTCATCGTCAAACCGGACGATCCTCCGAATCCTCCCCTCCACTTAATCTCGTTATCCTCACAAACAAAAAACAATCACTCTCCACTAAGTTCGCAAACAAATTAACCATAAATAACGAACATACCTACAGAACGAAACGCTTCTCAAATTTATTGCCTATTCTTTAAACAACTTAGACTTTACAAACGCAAGGAAAAAATACATCCGGATCATTGTGAGCGGCGCGGGGCGGGCGGCGAGGGCGGAGTGAATCAAATACTTTTCCCGCTTCCAAAAAGAAAATAAAATAAATTTATTTGGCTCATTGCTTGTGAGAGTTTGAGTCTGTTTAATTCTAGGATCCTATTTGACCCTCACGACTATATATTGTTGACTTGACGGGTGCAAGACGGACGGTCCCGCGTCGGGCGCCAAAACATCCACTGTAATAAACGGTAGATTAGTTCCAAGACTTTTGTGTGTTTTCGTAAATTGTAAGATTGCTTTGTATCGTTTTGGTGATTTATAAAATAAGTTTCAATCAAAAAATGTACAAAATGTGTGACCGTCACGAATCCAATCACATTGTTAAAAAGCTTGCTGATTACTTCAGTACAAATTTAAAAGTAATTTTTTGAAGTATTCATAGTTTTTCATTCAAATCTAAATATAAAAATATTATCTAGGATTGTTTCTTTCGACTGTAAATAATAGGTATCACAAATAGGAAAGTGAGTTTATTTGCGACATAACTACTTATGCAATAATGCAATTTTCATTACGCTCTGTCAGGTAAATAGAAAGAGTATTTACTAGAAAAAAGTAATGTTCCCGAGGGATACGGAGAGGGAAGCGCAGCCACGGGCAACACTTGTAGGCATATAGTATTTGTAGGCTAGATAGTCACTGCTGTAATGAAATACTAGTGTACGGGCCGTAGTATAGCACGCACACCTTTCAAGTTGAAGTTAAAGTAGTCTTCCTGGCCGGTGGCAGTAGTGAGTTGGAGTTGAGACCGTTGAATAGAAAGAACGCACAGTACGATTCAAATTTATATTGTAGAAATAGTAGAAGTAGTATAGTTTGGCAGTTCTTTCATTGAGCAGTTAACAGTAGTGTGGTTATCGACGATCTGTTCGATAGTTAAACATTACTCAATAAGGTAAATTAAATGTGCAAACGAAACTAAAATGTGCAGCCCAATTAAGTAGGCTGCAGCGTCGAAAATGTACCTAATATGTATGATAGTGAGACCATACATCTTGGCAACCCCGAAAGGAAATATAGTTAACTATCAAGATAAAGAAATGCCATAACAAAGCAAAGGATTAAAAATAAAGTTTATTCTTCAAAGACGAATGCTACGTTGGTGTCGGTCGCTGGCGTTCTCGACCGCGGCGGCTTTGGCGGCGCGGCGCACTGCTGCAGGGCTCCCGGCCTCTGGTGCTGCTCTGGCGTTGGGGCATTCCCGGTGCTGGAGTTCAATATCCTCGTTGATATGATCCTCTTGAACCTTGTGCACTCTGAAGCTGTAACACTTACATCTTTTATGGTCCTTATATTGTAAAATATTTTTCTTTATTGGAATTTTTGGATTTTGTTTAATTTTTCTAAATATATTCTTTACTTTATTGACAATCATGTCAGTTAATTTTTTTTATGACAGCACTGGAGGCTGCCAAACGAGCTAAGCCTCTTACACACGGATTCTTACAAAACTATTATAAGAAAATATACTTGATTCCTGGCTAATAAGATTAAATTCAAAATTTCAAATTGCGGTTCCAAAGGAATGCGATCCCGGCTATATAAGCCGATTGCTGGTCCTATTTCAAGCGATCCTACCGATAACATCTCGAGTCACTTCTGCAAGTAACTCTGCAAGTCCTCGAACTTATGCTCATGCTGACGCTACCGGACTCTGAAGCTGTCTCCTACTGAAGCTACCTGACGCTGAAGTTGCCTCATGTTGAAGCTACCTGACGCTGAAGCTGCCTCATCCAGAAGGTACCTAAAGCTGCCTCATGTTTTAAACCCCGACATTGATGCCTGATCCTGCTCCCGCTGCTGACCCTGATGATCCTGCCTACCACCTCCTCCTGCCTGCTGATCCAAACTGCTCCTCCTGTTCCTGCTCTCACTGATACTGCACGTGCCAGAGCACCAGTCGGCGCCTGAGCGTCTGCCACTGACCCTGCACGCGCCTAAGCGCCTTCACCATGGAAGCCTTCGCGGCGACCGTGTCATGTCCGTGATAGTTTTTGAATAAAAACTTTTATTACGTGACAAAGCAGCATAGTGAACGGCATCTCCTTACGAGCCAAGTGAGACTAGCTGTTATCGCTACACCAAGAAGGCTATAGCAGAGTACTATTGGTGTATGTCATGGTTTGAGACTAATTAACGCATGCCGTCGAGGTACAAAGTCCGTAGACCGAGAAATGCACTCTCGGATCCCCCCGATCAACTCTGGGCTGTAACGCGTTGTTTGCGGAGTGGTAATTGAGGGTCCAGAAAGGAAATACCAAAGCTCTCTTCTATGTTTATTTTGCAGTAAAATTAAAAATATACAAAAATGCCTGTAAATACAAACAAAAAATATAAACAAAATTGAAATAAAAAATAGTCACACAAAATAAAAACAGAAACATTAATACAATTAAATTTGATCTGAAAAGAAAAAGTAACAACAAAATAAAATTTTAATGAATGAGAATCCTTACCAAAAATTTTGGCTACGCACACTCGTGTACGTAAAAATAAATTATTGATTTCATGAAAACTTTGATTGTAGATAATAAAAAATTGATAAACATGTAATTTTGAATAATAAACTCGGAAACAATAATAAATAAATAGATTCTAGTTGTTATGATGGATAATTTTTCGTGACTGGCTTGTCAAATCAAAACATTGCCGTTCTCCGACACTACGTAATTCGTAGTTTAAAATTACGTCGGGAACGACAAAAAAATAAAATTTACTGACAAAAAGAGGTCGAAATAGACAACCGTCACAATACCCCGGGGGCCGGGAAAAAAAAAATCTGAAAGATTTTTTCAGTATAGTTTTTAAAAAAAAAAATATTCAAACCAAATCAAAATAAACCGCATATACATATCGAATTTTAATATTTAATCTGCCAAATGAAAGAACGATCAAAAAAAAAAATAATAATTAAAAGCAAAATGAAAATTAATGTTAACATCCTATAGAAGAATTTTTCTGAAAAAACATCCTGTATATATGAAAAAAAAAAAAATAATACTGATATATTGCATATCAACAAGTTATTTAATAGAAAAAGAAAACAAAACAGACGAGAGAGAGAAAAAAAAAATCCTAAATAATTATCTTAAATTACATGGTTCATGAATGATAAAATTTTAAACATGTTCCTGGAATATACAATGTTAATATACATCGTTCAACTCCATCAACGTACATTATAATTACAACATACATTCTCTTTCATACTAGTCTTATTCCAACTACTGGAAATAAAACATCATGCAGTTAGAGTTGCTTATGAGGAATCGTATCCTAAATAAGTCAACTCAACAGAGTTGAACGCAACGGCAAAAGGCTTTAATAGTTGCCATCCGCTGAAAATATTAATAGCTTATGGCTTCTTTAACGTGTCGCTAACTCCCGCACGGTGATTACTATAAACAAGTTTCAGTTAAAGACTGAAATAAATATGCCGGAAAGAAAAGAAAATCATAGCCAGTCGTGAAACATTGACTTTTAAATAAAATCCAAGGGTCTTTTGTGAAGTAATTAAAATACTTATGTAATAAACATATGAAAATAATTCTCACGGGAAAGTGATTCAAGCGTATAAATAATACACATAGGTATGGTTTAGTTTAACGAGTTACCTTAATAAACGCTCGTGCAGAAGGCTTAATTTTACAAGTTGCAAACCGCTTGAAAAAAAATTGAGAAAAAAAAAATTGATAACATTTAACAAATTATACTATAAAGTATAATACAGATATTGAAAATAAGAGTTTACACTCCTAGAATTGCAAATATTAAATAAATTACACAATAAGTTAACCTAATACTACGATGATGATAATTAATTATAAGTTTTGACCAACGTCAATGTTAATGGTATAGCCAAACGATAATGAGGTGCATAGAAAAAAAAATAAGACAAAAAGAATCGGCTTATGCTCGCCGTGAGATAATTAGCAATAATTATATATGAATTCATTTATTAAATCTAACTGTTCTGAAGATAAATCTGATGTAATGTCAATAAGGCCTAATCTTGTTCTTATATGAGTTAAATAAGATGAAATTTTTTGTTTCCTAATAGGATAAGAGTTTATACAAGCTTCAACAAGTTTTAAATTTTTTTTAATGGCATTAATATCCTCTGAAAATTCTTCAGGGCTATTTTGTAAAATTTCTGTTTCAGAATCTACATTAATATTTAATAATAATGATCGTAGTTCGTCTACAGATTGCGTCGAAGAAAAATTTATATTTCTGATTTTTAATTCATAAATTATTTCAGGTTTATTAAGTTGTGAAAAATTCATTGCAAAATCCAAAAAAAAAATGTTAAAGTGAAATAAATTTGTTAATAGTCGTTATGCAGAAAAGAGTCTTAAAAATATACGTATTTTCAAGTGATGAAAATGAATAGAAAATGTTATTTAAATAGTGAAATTACTGGGTTATAGAATAAATGTTGTGCCTTCAGAAAATTTCTTCAAAGATATTATAACGAAAGAAACTAAAGAAACTTAAATGTCTGAATAATTTAGCAGTAATTTGATATATTATAGTAGATATATAACCTAGCTAGTGAATGTTAATGGTTGAAAATGGTAACAAATAAAGTTTTATGCCTGACCTCAATAATAATTATAAAAAATTATTTTTAAAGTTGCTATTCCCCTGTTGATATTGTTCCTCCTCTCTTCTCCATAAACTGCGTTTGAATGGTCGGCGCCAGTATGTAACGCGTTGTTTGCGGAGTGGTAATTGAGGATCCAGAAAGGAAATACCAAAGCTCTCTTCTATGTTTATTTTGCAATAAAATTAAAAATATACAAAAATGCCTGTAAATACAAACAAAAAATATAAACAAAATTGAAATAAAAAATAGTCACACAAAATAAAACAGAAACATTAATACAATTAAATTTGATCTGAAAAGAAAAAGTAACAACAAAATAAAATTTTAATGAATGAGAATCCTTACCAAAAATTTTGGCTACGCACACTCGTGTACGTAAAAATAAATTATTGATTTCATGAAAACTTTGATTGTAGATAATAAAAAATTGATAAACATGTAATTTTGAATAATAAACTCGGAAACAATAATAAATAAATAGATTCTAGTTGTTATGATGGATAATTTTTCGTGACTGGCTTGTCAAATCAAAACATTGCCGTTCTCCGACACTACGTAATTCGTAGTTTAAAATTACGTCGGGAACAACAAAAAAATAAAATTTACTGACAAAAAGAGGTCGAAATAGACAACCGTCACAGGGCTAATCTGGACCAGCTTAAGGCTGCCCAGGCCGAATAATCATCATCCAAACTGTCACTGGCACCTTAAGTGATTATTTTTTTCGGGTGACCCTCTAGCGGATCCCCGCTTGCGCACCCATCTCCCAATCCGGGTGTTGCTCAGATGAACGCTGTACAGCATTCCCATGCTACAGCCGGCAAGGTTTTTTTCACCAAATGTAATTTAAAAGTTAATGATAAAGTGTTATCAACTGACAGAGAGGTTGCTGAAGCATTTGAAATTTTTTTTACTGCCATCCCTTTGTCAACTACTTCGAATAATAATTCATGTTCCACTCTTGCACAGTCACTGCTAATGGAAAATGTAAATTCATGCGATATTGATTTCATCTTTAAACATGTTACTGTTAAAGTAAAAAATACTGCCGATTTAGATGGAATTTCTGTTAAAATTATTCAGTCTGTCATTGATGGTATAGCCCCGTACTTAGCCAGTATATTTAATGACTGTGTTGATAATGGTGTTTTTCCTGATTTAATGAAATTGAGTAAGGTCATTCCAATATTCAAAGCAGGTAGTATGTCTGACCCTAATAATTTTAGACCTATATCTATACTACCAATGCTCAGTAAGATTTTTGAAAAATTAATTTTACATCAATAACTTTCTCATTTTTACGGTAATAGTTTAATGAATTTTAAGCATTTTGGTATCACGCGGGGTCGCTCTACAACCGATGCTGGTGTTGAGCTCATAAAACACGTATTCAGCGCCTGGGAGGAGTCGTGTGATGCTATTGGTGTCTTTTGTGACTTGTCCAAGGCGTTCGACTTTGTGGATCGTAGTACTCTACTCATGAAACTGCACCATTACATTATATTAGGTCTTTACCTATGAAATTGCCGTTTTTCACGAAATAAATGAAGCGTAATTTTTTATTTTATTTTTTATTTCTATTAATCAAAATAATCACCCATGCAATCAATGCATCTTTGCCAACGCATTGGTAGCTTATTGATGCCTTTCTTGAAGAAATCAGCTGGACGGGAGGCAACAAATTCTTCAAAGGCATTTTGTACTGCCTCTCGGGTATTGAATTTTTTTCCCGCCAAGAAGTTATCCAAATTCTGGAAAAAGTAGAAGTCTGTAGGCGCAAGGTCTGGTGAGTACGGCGGATGACGGAGAACTTCCAACCCCAACTCTTGTAGCTTGGAGACCGTCTGCTGTGCAGTATGAGGTCGCGCGTTGTCGTGCAGGAGCAGTGGAGCCGAACGATTGACCAAAGCTGGTTGGAGACGTGCGAGCTTCTACATCATTGTGTTCAGTTCTTCACAGTACACATCTGCAGTAATGCTTGTCCCGTTTGGCAAGAAGCTGTGATGAATCACACCCGCGTTAGACCACCAAACAGTGACCATCACTTTTCTAGGGGTAAGTTATCGCTTAGGGCATTGTTTGGGTGCTGAACCAGGGTCCAACCAACTTGCTGAGCGCTTACGATTGTCAAACAGGATGCATTTCTCGTAACAAGTAACAATGCGGTTTAGAATTCCTTCATTTGTATGCCTGCTGTGCAGTGCAAGGCACGTCTCCACGCGTACTTCGCGCTGGCGGTCATTGAGTTCGTGGGGTACCCATTTGTCAAGCTTTGTTACCTTGCCAATTTGACGCAAATGGACCAATATTGTTTTGATGCTAACGTCGAAAGCTGCTGCTAATTCAGCCGTGGATTGAGTTTCAGCAGCTTCCACAATTGCCTTTAATTCGTCATTGTCGACCAAAGGTTTCGGACGACCGACAGGGTTCATTTTTCAGGTCAAAATTTCCAGAACGGAAGCGGGTAAACCAATAACGGGTGGTGCGTTCGTTTGTAGTGTTCGCTCCGTAAACGTCGTTGATGTTGCGTGCCGCTTGTGCCGCTTTGCTGCCACGACGGTACTCATACTCCATAATTACTCGAATTTTTAACTTATCCATGATGACGAAAAATGTTCGAATGCGTTGAAAACAAAACACTAACTATTAAACAAATGACGATTTTAGAAAAAGAATTCCATGTTTGTCAAATAAAATTAATTTGAAATTAGAACTAACAGTCAAAAAAAAAATATTTTCATTTGAAATGGCCAGTACGGCAAAACGGCAGTTTCATAGGTAAAGACCTATTAAAAAACCGAGCGCTTGCCTTGATTAAATCACATATTTCTAATAGAAAACATAAAGTTGCAAGATATGGAGAAAAATCATCAGGATATACTTACCAGTACCGCTGTTTACCTATACTTACCAGTACCGCTGTTTACCTATACTTACCAGTACCGCTGTTTACCTATACTTCCCAGTACCGCTGTTTACCTATACTTACCAGTACCGCTGTTTACCTATACTTACCAGTACCGCTGTTTACCTATACTTACCAGTACCGCTGTTTACCTATACTTACCAGTACCGCTGTTTACCTATACTTACCAGTACCGCTGTTTACCTGTACTTACCAGTACCGCTGTTTACCTATACTTACCAGTACCGCTGTTTACCTATACTTACCAGTACCGCTGTTTACCTGTACTTACCAGTACCGCTGTTTACCTATACTTACCAGTACCGCTGTTTACCTGTACTTACCAGTACCGCTGTTTACCTATACTTACCAGTACCGCTGTTTACCTGTACTTACCAGTACCGCTGTTTACCTATACTTACCGGTACCGCTGTTTACCTATACTTACCAGTACCGCTGTTTACCTATACTTACCAGTACCAGTAATTTTAGTAAGGTTATCGTTTAGACATCGCACTCATTAAATTCTTTGAACAATCATAACGTACACTCTAATTTGAAAACTAAACCTACACATTTTATGCCAAAAAAAGTTATCCATAAATAATTCATACAATTTAAAAATAAAACTCTCATTGTATCCTAATTTTCACATCTTACTCAACCGAATTTCGCGCCAAACAACCTTTTACTTCAAATATAAAGTTTGCTCGAACTTCAATTTAATTCGCCGCCTCGCCCTGAGCAGCCGTACAGCAGATAGACCATCATCCCCAAAACTTGATAGCACACTTGCTTATTTATAAATTGTTCACTATTTACATACATAACAGATAAAAGACCAGCTTAATTTTGGGAGAAGGGTCAAAACACGCAAAAGAGTTTGGGAGAAAATTTTGAAGTATGAAATTATGTTTTGATGGAGATGTGAATAGGAGAGTATGCATGGGTATTTTCTATTAAATGGTAGGGGATCTGTATTAATTTATAATTTTACTTAAATATTTTTGAACACGATGTTTATCGGCAAGGAACAAAATGTGCTGAAAATACAATAAGTGAACTTTACTTTATAATTATACAAAAAATGTTCAAATTTATTTAATGGAATAGTTTGTACCGTGTACTTACCACATTTATGTACATGTTCGTCAAAAACAATTATGAGAATTTTAAAAAATTTTGTTAACTACTAATTACTTAAAAAAGTAATAACATTCTTAAATTCCACAACAATTACAACAAGGATAAAGAACCGCGATATTCCCTCAAACTTTTCATCCCTGCGAAACTGCTGATTAAGCTAAATAATAAATTCAATTTGGGGAAACGCCATCAAATATTTTGTTTGATACCATTCGGTGTGTTTCGACTGGTGTTCAGTTCTGTAATGGGGTTATTTAGAGACTTGCAATATGCTTAGATAGTAGGCTGCCGGCATTAACAAGTCACGAGACGGCGCTGGCGAGCGGTGGAACAGGAGCGGCGGAGCGGCTTACGTGTGCAAGTTTTGTGGTATTATTTAAATATCAGTAATAATGTAATCTTCATGAGATTAGGTATACATTTAATACCGGCTATGAGATGTATATTAAATTTTTTTTTATATATTAACAAATTAAAGCTTGTCCGCGTACTTCAGACATAGATCGTGTATTTTATAAGTTTTCTTAATTTGATATGATTATTTCATATAACAAAACCCGACGCAAAAAGAGGGATTATATTTTAGCATATTGTATATCTTAGTACAGCTGAATTAGTCGAGAGTGTCCTTAGCCATTTTTGAAAAAAAGAACGGTTTTAGCCATGCAAAAGTTATTTACGCTTTGTTCCACTTGTCGGGTTTTTTTACATGTTAGGGCGCGTATACATAGAACGTCCGATTTTACAGGATCCTTTTTAGCGGATCCATCTCTACTGGAGGTAATATTTACACAGCATTTTCAGGACCGATTTTGACTGCTGTGTGTGCAGAACACCGCACCCTGCGCAGCCCCGTGCCAAGACTCGCGCGATTTCGATTCGAACGGAAGTATTTCCTTTGTTACTGGATCCGGAATACTGTCCTGTGTGTGAACTCGCTCAAACAACTACATACGCTAATAACATATACGTTTAAACGGACCTGTAAGACGGACGTACTATGTGTACGCGCCCTTATATTCAAATTCATATTTCTAATTAATCTTCAATATTTTTTACTTTTTTACGGATTTTTACCAATAAAATTGTGTGTTTGTCTTAGTATTTCATCAATGGCACGAAGCCGTCTCCATTCCGTTCAGAACAAATTTTACGACGCCGTCCGCGCACCGGAACGCCAGACTCTGCCGCAGCCTTCTGCCTCCCGTTAAAAACGCAATGAATAATTATTGACGTACTTTCAGACTTTTTTGAATTACATTGCTTGTTTATGAAGCCCATGAATCGTAATGTTAGAGATGAAGTTTCAGTGGATACGAAATTTGGTAAGCGAATTAGGCATTGAAAAAAAGTGTTTTTATTTTTGTTCTCATTACAGCGCCACTAATGAGTTCAGTAGCAAAAATATTTGTTACGTGACTTAAAGTCAAACTTAATTTGCGCGCAGAATGCATCCCCACCCTTGCGTAACAAATTAGCTGATGGGTGGGATATAGACCAGTTGGACTAGCGACGCAATAATAGCCATTATGTTTTTTTTTATATCAAAAACGGAAATAAAAAATAATTTACCTATTATTTTTAAAAGTAAGTAACTGTTTTTTTTCATATTTACATTTTGTACAACTCTAAAACCTCTGTTTGCACTTAAATGAAACCTGGATCGATACAATATTTTTACAGGATCTTATACAAAAATGATTGAACTGTACACAAATAATTGCTACGTTAGAAGGGTTAATTTAATAAAGTGCGGGTTTCTAGCTCAATAGTGAAGTGCCTGGATCGGTACATTCTTAAAAAACCCTTCACATAAACGAGACAAACTGAAAAACATAAATTGATGATCTTAATAGCCAAAAAACTTATAACCACATACTTAGCAATATTTCATATCTGTTCAACTAAGTAATTAATTAAATAACAGCCCATAAAATAAAAATCAAAGCTAATTTATTCCTCAAAAACAAATTGATTGACAGCCCTAGATTGCGTTGAAGTTTTTTTACCTGTCCATCAAAGTCAGAGTTGTGTGTTGCCAAAATTGAAAACTAGGTTAAATTGAAAGTTGTAAGTAAACTTGAGAAACTGAAAGTGAATTATGTTGCCACATTCTGGTTTTGATAATTTACAAGGGCTCTCGTTATTTTAAAACTGAAAATGGAAAATTAAATTTATCTCCGTGTTTATATTTATAATATGAACGTTTTGATGTGATATAAAACTAACATAATCTTAAGAGTAAAGGAAGTTATTCAAATAAATTGTTCCAAGACCTGTAAGGGATATTACTTACAATAAAAATAAATGAAATGAAAATACACTTTATTGCCAAACCAGTTACAGAAATTAAAATACACAAAAGTAAATGAAATTAGCCTACAAAAAGAAAATGATAATATAGGCGGCCTTATCACTAAAAGAGTGATTCCAGGCAATCTAACAATATATGTTATCTAAACCCATGTTCTTCTCCCCGTTAGGTATAACTGGCGATATTTGCCGCGTATTTGCATATGCCAACATTATTTTGACGTATCAATCGTACAGTAAGCTGACGAAGTATCTATAAGTAGTTAGTAACTACTTATAGATACTTCGTCAGGCATGGTAACTAGTAGTTACCATACCCTAAACTTAAAAAAACAGCAAAACACGAAATTAGGAACATAGAAAATACAATTTTAATTACCCCGAAAAGCCCTGTGGGTTGATTCCTCACGTCGGAGGGTCTCAGCCATCGCTGCCATAAATTGGAAACTTTGCTTTGCCGAATAAATCACATTGATGTATTGGTGCGGAGTAAATCGAGAATTAAAAATAATAAAGTTGATAAGGAAGGCAATTTATGGCGGGAGCGAGCAAAAAACGTGTAAAGCTGCAGTCTTGAAAGCGAACTGTTGGTGAACTTGAGCTACAAAATCTGTTTCTAATAACAATTTTGTACATTAATTTCAATTATGATGATAATAGAGTACTTATAATGGTAAAACTTACTTAGTAAAATAATTGTTTAGTTAAGTTTTTTTTCTTTAGTTTTAGTTTGAGTTCGCAATTTTATGAGGACGTTCCCTCGGTTTATGAACACAAACATGTTCGATTTGCCATACCTTAGTTCCGTACTCTCTGTTTATTCGCCGTAGCAGCTGATACTACAAAAAATATACAAATTGCAACTATAACTAACCGACTTACGAATTTAACAGCAAAATCAAATTCGCTATTTCAAGTCACAGTCAAACCCTATAAAAAGACATAATAAGAAATGGCCGTAATAAATCAATAACAACACCCTGTGTAGTAGACAAATAAAACATCAAACAAAATAACAAAAAAAACTGTACATTCGCAAAAAGAATTACAAGTAATAACATGCACTAGTGTTAACGTTACATACTTTGCGTGAACTTTTTGTGCAAATTTAGATCTTATGTTGATGTGATAGAGGTGATGGCGATGGCAATGATTAGTGTGGTAGCGATTTGGTCCCTATCGACCGTCAACCTGATTAATGTCGCAGTAAATCAGCGGATTACGACAATGCGAGAAATGACGAACCGCGGCTCCATGGCAGGCGATAGGCTGCTGTGGGGCAAGGTACAGCCGCGCACGGACGCTCATTTCCTTTTTTTTTAACTTTTCATTTTAAGAGACCTTTATTACAGAAATAATTGTGACTGCCGATGTATAAGTACCTACGGGGTTTTTTGAAAATTAAATAATTTGTCATGGACGTGATTTTAAAATAACGTAATGCCTTACGCTTATTGGTAAGATTAATGGATTTTTCTACACGTAATTGTGAAACTTGATATTTCCTTACACATTCCTATATAGATCATTTACCTTACACATTTTATCCAAAATCGCTCTTCCCTTGTTAATTGCAACAAGATATCATATCGAATTATTGAGTAAACACGTAGAGAAAACGCTATCGTTTCATTTAGATTTGAACGCAAGGGCAGCGAAGATATATCGCTCGAATATTTCTAACACCGATTACAAATCGATACAAATAATACGATTTACTATAAAAAAGACTGGAATATTTTGCAAAGTTATTTTGCTATTTAAATGAAAATTTTAAAATGAAACATAAATAAAATGATATAAATGATGAAGTAACACTTTAAAATCATTATTTATCGAATTTTGCTTAGAACGTAGTCTCTTTTGACCTAATTAAACGGCGCATAAACTAATTTTATATACTATTTAATCATACATAACAAAAAAGTAAAAATATTGTTTATAACGAAATTATCGCTAGCTCGATAACTTTTAAAACAAAGGTTAAATTAACGTTTGCAAAATAGAATAGAAAATCAGAACCCAAAGAAAACGATAAAATAACATCGAAACGAAAAACACTGTAGCCACAAAATATAATTCTAAATCCCAAACAAATCAAGCAGTCACTTATATAAATCTTGCGCTCAATCAACAAAGAGCTTTATATATCAAAGAATAATATACTTATTCGAAAATGAACAACTTCCAGATAAAACAAGCTGCATCAACATAAATTACATACTCAAAATTCAGTTTTATCATCTAAATCATAATAAAAAAACATGCACACATATCCTTGACCACGTGTGCATGTGTGTGTGGATCTGTCTTATGTCACCGTGTCGCTGACAAATTGATTTATGCGGTGGGGAGAGTGCTCTCGCGACTCGCGACGCGGCCCGGCAACTTTCAGATAAGGCGGACTGTTCACGCTCGCCGCAACACGGCTTTTTTTTAAAGAAAAGTGTTTGGTTTTTAGCAGTGACAAGTTTGATTGGGGATGTATATACTAATTATTTCTTTAAAATAAAGAGAAATACGATAATGGGCCTGGCTTTAATAATAATCTGAATGTAGTGTCGTAAAGTAAGTGGAAACTTTGGTCAAAGAATGATTTTTTTACCTACTTTTTATTTCATCAAATAATCTGGCGGGTCTACCTCAGCCCGTAGATGCTTGTCAAGTTATAAAGTAAATAGTAGTTGAGTGAACTAAAATATAAGTAGTTCTGCATCAAATGAAATATATTAAATCATTTCTAAGTGATTTTCGTTTGCCTTTACGCACAGTCAATTAGATTAAATGTTAAAGAGGCGGACCCAAATACTAAGGACCTAAAGAAACTACTAAGGAGCATAAGAGTTATTCCTAAGGAAAGGAATAACTCTTATGCTAGTTTATTAAGTAGTTCTATTTGAGAGTATCCTTCACGACACCAAACAAAGTATCTCCTATAAACCGACTTAGAACAAGAATTTAAAACAGACATAAAATTGATTATTCTGTAACCAATATAAAGCAGTACATTCATAAACATGTAGATATACCTTTTTATACGTATTGATTCCTTTAAATATAAAAATGGACCGTTACAAAAAATCTCATAAAATTCAAGTAATAAAATCTTATCAAATCACGACAGCTTTGAAAACACACCACCTACTTAATTGGGTTCGGTTACATCTTTTTTTTTATTCCCAAGCAATTGACACCTTCGAGCTTTATGGAGGAAGAGTCATAAAGTGGTCGCCATTAAACGGGGGATTTAGTTGGTCTTGTCCAATCCGAGGACAGATGGTTTATGACGAGCTCCGCTGAGGCGACCGGCGTCACCGCCGCTGAGCTATAGACTCGTAAAATACTTGATATATATGAGTTTTTTCTGGTATGCATTCGAGTCTTCTATGCGACCGACTTTGATATAAACGTCGGCTATGTAGATTTGTCTTTTTTTAGGTGATCAGAATGCAGAGTAGATACAGTTTATGTTAATCATTTCTTTAAGTTATTAGAGTTGAAGTGTGTTTAATTTGTAAATTTTTTTTTTTTTTTTTTGGTTGAGTTTTCAAAGATAATGTGTAAATTACTTATGGCCGACATGATCTTAGCGGACTGAATGGCTTGGTGTCTTATCCATATAGTAAAGATGTTTACGAAAGAATCTCAAAACTTTTAGAACTCGATAAAACAACACTGTTTAAATAGTCATTAAATTGTAATACGTTATGGGTAAACAAACGAGTATCTTGTATTTAATTGACATATAAACGTGAACGTAAATTACGTGAACATATTTATAAACATTAAAACTCGTTAACGAGTCATAAACATCGATACATTTTGAACAAACTCATCATATTATACTGCTCATTGTCACAAGTTACTGAAATTATCCTGCAATGTCCGAAAACAAAGCTCTTACCATTAATATTGACAAACAATTTCAAACTTTATTCCCCAAAAAATAAAGTAAACTTTCACAATTTTCATACTTGCATCAGAGCATGAGTGAATAACATTTTTTCAATTACAAAAGACTTAATTTCATCGGCGGAGCTCAAACAATATTCGAGCTTACGCGTTTGATTTACGTTGCAATTTGAGTTAAATGAAAATCTACGTGTAACCTTGTTATTTCGGGAAGGTTATCCACGAAAATGTTAATATAATAGTTGCTTCAGTGCTACGGGTTTTGTTAGCGTGAAAGCATAAATCAATTTTATAGCCCCATCTAAATCAAACGCGTTTTAATGGGAGCCCCCGTCATATCATAGCGCAGTATGATAATTTACGACTTCTATGTGACGAATGTTAGAAATAAAGGTCCTTCCCCCCTCCCCAGGATTAGTTTTATGCCCTAACCCGGGGTCGTAAATATGTCAGGCGTATCTCCTCCGCGACTGTGTCAGAAGAGATAATTTTCGGCTCACGCGCAACAGTTTTCTCGAGAGTAAACAACGCGCGTCAGTTTTCTTGTACTCTTTTATTGTTTATAGGGTGTCAAGATAAAAATATTGGGTTTAATGTTGTTTTAAATGTTTATGAACGTGCGCGGGAGTTTCGTAGTTCGCTTTTATTTAGTGATGACATTGTTGTGGTAAGTTTTTAAGTGTCGTCATAAAAAAGTGTTAATCGATAATTAGGAAGCTTGTTGGCTTCGCATAATATACTTAGCTGGTACTTAAAATCTAAACTGAAACTTTGAAGTAGTGATTGTAGATTTGGCTGAAGAAAGATAGCTTGAAAAGTCCTGGCTACAAGACTAGTGCTAACTAAGTAACATACTGAAATATCTACATGTCAAGAGGAACCCTATCCTTGTGGCCGTCCACTGGTGAACAGTGGGCCTAAAACTTGGAATATCATCCTAAGGGCGAAATTAATATCCACGTCGTATATCATAAAAACTTAAATTTCAATGACTATAACCGAAAAATATATGACTTATTGATACCGAATGTTACTACACAATTGATGAATATTTTAAAGACACTGAATTGTAATTAAATGAATCTATATGTATAAGTTTATGAATCATGATGATTTGTAATATTTTTATAACATTTAAATATTAATATTTGTAAATACTATTTTGATATTATTTAATAGGTTTTTAGATAGTAAATCATTTTTAATTAACTTCTTATAAATATTTGCACGCTGTTTAACAGTAAAAAATTAAGAACTGTCAATTTTAATTAAGAACTATTTGTACACATTTTTTTTAAATTCATATGATTTGATTTTATACAATAAGGTTAAATTTTCCTTAAAATAATACGTTACACAGAAAAGTTTTTCAAAAGTGGTAGATCACTTTCTAGGGTGAGTGTACCTAGGATTGTGCATGAGCCGCCATCTATCCTGATCTTCCATTAAAGGTCTCCAACACGCGACTGGAAGCGCTTTCTTAAAATGCATCGCGCAACATGCCTCCTGTTCCACTGCCTTGCCTGGCCTCGCAGCCGTACGGCACTTAGCCACTTGTAACAAGCTTGAATCACATACCAGGTCAGCAAATTGGTTAGCAAGTTGGTCAGCAAGTTGGTCAGCAAGTTGGTCAGCAAGTCGGTCAGCAAGTTGGTCAGCAAGATGGTCAGCAAGTAGTAAAACTAGGCCTTCGAACCACAAACGAGGTCTTTAACAATAGGCACAGTTGAATAGTACGCGCACGCCGCCTGCGCCGGCGTTGGATCACTGTGAAACATTACTGCTTTTGTGTTTCGATAGTCATAAAAATGATTTGTGGTAATTTTCGCCGCTTTCGGATATGGAGACTGATGAGAGTTGTTGTTGTATTAATATATGAATTACTGAAAAAAATTTTTACGTACCTACATACTTGTGTAAATTTGAAACAAATAAGTCAAAGTTTGTTTAAATTGAAAGTTTTTTGTAGATTCTATTAACATAAATACCTGTAAAGTGATTGTTTGATTTTTGTTTTATTGTTCATATGAATATGAAATTTTTTGTATTAAAAATTTAATTAACTAGTACGATACTTAATTTTAGTACTATCAAAACATCAGCAGATTGTAAGAGCAGATCCGTTCTCGATAAATCAATAAACGCAGGAGATCTCCTTGGCAGACATGTTTCACCGCTGATTGAGAAAGTCTTTGCAATTCTCTTTGAATTATTGTCGAAAAACTTATAAAACTTAACTTGTAAAAAATTCCTGCCGAATATAGAGAGTCTGAAACACTTAACATATATTCCAAAGGTGGTGGCAAATCGGCCTTTATTCAGAGACCTTAAAAATATATAATCTAAGGACTCCAAGGTACGATACAAATGATCAAAATACTATCCATCAATATAAAACAATCTGAAAATGAAAACTTGTCTCTATGACCCGCAGTGAGTGTCCTATTACAAACAACCGCGTTGAACACAACGAACCACCGACACTGTGTCCACAGGACAATATGCAACACATATATTAAAAATCACATAAAAACTACATAATATTTCATATGAAAAAAATCACCGAGTCCACGAAAACTATGACGTCATTCGGTCCCTGCATCACACATTATAGCTACAAATAAAATTTATGACAAACATAAATTTCATTAATTACCTCGCGCACGATGATTCATGCGAACTACACGGGGTTTACGGAATCACAATGTTTCTGTAATTATTGTGACGTGTCGCGGACCGGGGCTTTTTCCTGATTGATGGGTAATATATAGATTCCATGAGAAATCGTTAACATCAGATTTTCTTTCTCTTTTCTAAGCGGGGGAAAGTGTAGAAAGCCCCATGACAAACTTCATACAATCACAGAAACAGAGAAAGACATTGCAGGTTGGTGGTAATTACACAAACTTAAGAAATTATTTCTTAGATATGTGTAACTCGATATTATATTTTTTTTTCACTTTCACTCAAGTAGTAAAAACTCATACATTGAAACGTCACGGGAATCGAACGCAAGGTCGAGGAGACAACGCCAAACCACTGCACCACCGCGTCTGAAAGAGGTCCGTCAAGGATAGAAACCCTGTCAGCTTCTTTAATTTATGAATACGACAAGAACGAAGTTGCAACAAAGGCTAGTGAACAATAATAATAAATTATCCCTATTAAAAGCAACGTCCGTGGTTTCAGGAGCATAATCCATACCACGATTTACGGCGCCAATATCAAGCGACGTGGCGAAGACACCCTCTTCAATATTCTCATGATTACCAAACACAGTTTTAATCCATAGCTAGTGTATCTACAGGGCACAAGCAAGTAGTACCTTATGCGTTTTAATAAGTACAAATAAATAAATGAAGACGCGTTTGTCATTTATTATTTACAGAAAAAGTAGAAATTCTTTAACAAAATAAGGAAATATGAATTGCTCTGGACAGTACTGTGTCTACAAAATTAAGCGAAATTGACTATTGAAGCTTTTTTTCATTAAATCAACTTACTCTCTTATAAAGTACGTAACCAGATCAACGCTATAACAAAAAAAACAACATGAAAGTTGTCTTAAATTCCCTAAATATTTCCCGTTCTTTGCTTCGGCTCTAATGTACAATATTTGGGCTATTACTGCGCCCTAGGACCCATTGATTTATTGTTTATGAATCAAACCTCCCCGCGCCCTCCTCGCCCATTAGCTTTTATTAAGCTTGCTTCATACTTGCGACTTTGCGGTGTAAATATGAGAATTTTTGTATGTTATAATATATGTTACTTCCACATCTTATTATTGTTATAAGTTTTATGACTTATTACTCGTAATATGTGTGCATATATCTTGCTACAATTTGGTTATTTATTAATGGTGCTCAAATGTTTAAACTTGGAACATTCAATGTTTGCTAAAGTCAGAATAAAATTCAAATTCGAATAAATTCAAATATTTATTTCTCAACATTGACAATTACTTGTTCTTATTGACGTCATCAAAAACATGACTCTACCACCAGTTCGAAAAAACCTTCATGAAGAAGAACTGGCAAGAAACTTCACGAGTATAAATTTTTTTTAAAGAAATTTACAATGTCTCTTTATTTTTTTACGAAATTATTTCTTATCTGTATCTGTTAGCTTGGCAAATCCGTCCTCGCAAGTATCTAAACGACGAACACCCTCAAACGGCACCCGTTCACGAGTTAACGCGGGATCCAGCCATCTCCCTCCTCAAACATATTAGAGGGAAGTAAGCAACCGCCGGACTATAAGACATGTATATCTACGATATCATTTTACTAATAACTACTATAAGATTCCCAAGCCTTATCGTTACAATACCTATTATTTATTCACAGTTCTTCACTGCAGTCAAATTCTAAATTACCAGCCGGAGCCCGCTCCGTCTGTACCAACCCTAAACCTGATGTATAACACTGATAATGAATCCAGTTGTATTTTTGCCAGCGCCGTATGATGGAATTATGACGAGGAGAAGGGGGGAACAAGAATTATAGCCACGCCGGCACGGCAGGGGGAGCCTTGCAAGACTGGATGTGATGGAAAAGATCGTAAATTTGCCCCATGACATTCTGTATGGATGTTTTGTTCGAAAAAGTTGCGCGTTGACTGAAATATTATGATGAATATGCGTCGTTGATGCCACTATTTCTGGAGCTGTGAGGTGGTCACTGCTTGAAAAGTTTGTGGGTGAGAAATCTGTGTCTCGGGATTAGTTAGAAATGACAAAGAAAGTTCTGTTATAAGTTTTTAAGTCAAATGTAGTAATTTATAAGTCAAATGCAAACTGAATATTGCCTTTACGTGTAGTCCAAATATTTTAAACTGGCTTCGAAGAGTGGCATATTTACCTACTGTCCTTGTTTATGTTTTCCTAGTACACCAATTCACGTGGCGTTATATTTCTACATTCCTACATGGTACCTAGATCTTATAACTTTTGAAATAGTTAAAATCTTCACCATCTAAATTAAGTCCACCATCTTACGTCAAAAAATACGCAGAAACAATCTAACAATCCCAAAACAGATCACAAGTTTTCACTCCACGCATTTTCGGTTAGCATAATGACCGCGGATCTGACAGCTAATTCAATTGAGCACTTGAGTTGACTGACAGCTGCGGACGATAACTCCGTGACAGCGACGTTTGACGAAGGATCGCCGATCGACAAATGAAGATATCTCACTGAATGATCGATATCCGAGATATGGACGCGTCGGAGTGACTATACGGCGTCAATCTTCGCGATTTGATTTAGTTTTAATATGACGGGTGAGGCGGTTCATTATATTCGCAATTGATAAACATTTTTTAAACATCAGTTTACAAAATATTAATAAAGTTTATATATCATTTTGTGTCGACAAGTTGGCAGTTTAGGTTTTTACTTCAAGACGTTTTAAGGTGAAAATTTTTGCTCTTTTATCAATTATGAATAATATAATTGCCTTTTTCGAATAAAAGCAATCCTTATATGTCAAGGAAATGTATTGAGGAAAGGCCTATCCCAGACCTCATCACGGCGTAAGGTGTCCATAGACACTACACTGTACCCAACGGTCACCAAGTTTGAAAATACTTTAAAATACGAATTAGCTACGAGCATTCAAATTCAAATTCAAATTCAAATATTTATTTCTCAACATTGACAATTACTTGTTATTATTGACGTCAAATAAAACATGATTCTACCACCAGTTCGAAAAAAAACCTTCGTGAAGAAGAACTGGCAAGAAACTTTACGGGTATATTTTTTTTTTATAAAAATAAATTTACAGATTCTCTTTATGTCTATACAAAATTATTCTTTTCTGCATCTGTTAGCTCGGCAAGTCTCCCTCCCCCCAAGTATCCAAACGACGAAGACCCTCAAACGGAATGAATAGAATCCCCACCAACTTTGTGTATAAATAAATATACATTAATCGAATTAATTTCATTATAAGTATCCTTCCACCCCGCTACAGTACCTAATCACGTCCACCGCACAAAATTCATCACAAAATAACTTCTCTTTTATAATTTGAACCTACTCTGGCGTAGACATATATACCTATAATATATTATATAATATGTATACGTTTTTTTTGAGCTATATAGGTTTTTCACCTTTGCCAACAGCAGCTATCACAAGTAGATAACTTTGACCGGAACCGAGCAATTTCATTTTGAGACACTTACTGGCACATAAATGTTCATTTTGAGACACTTACTGGCACATAAATGTTCATTTTGAGACACTTACTGGCACATAAATGCAGTTCGGAAAGTACTGTAACAATGTCCCGGTCCCGGTTGTTGTCACAAGAAAACAGTCGTAAGGCCACGTCAGAGCCGGCTGGATCAACTCTGACACCAGAGGTTGCCACTCCTTCGCACGATACGGAGAAGAATAACTGGTTATATTGCTCATTACCTTGTTTAAAATCTGAGATGAGAGCTGTCAAATATATTATTCTTAATAATATTCAATGGGTACAAATTGTTAGACTGCTTAGAGTGACACGCCATGCCACGTCAAGCCACAGGCTATATACCTTTACTAGTGTGCACCTTATTCGTTTATATTTTAATAAATGACAACAATATAGGAATATAAATCAACGTTTAATATTGAGAGTTAATTGGGAATGTAAACAACAAACACGACCTAGGTCAAACTTAAACAATTCTTAAGTACGAAAAAGTGTAACATACTTTTATTATCCACTTACTAACACAGCAATAAACAGTTAATAGAAATCGCCTCGTCACATCTACATCATTTAAATTAAACAATACGCACTAAAGAACGAACTATCACATAAAAACTGCCATTACCCAAAAACGCATTTGCCATAGAAATACAAGACAGTCGATCCTGAACTCTATCGCTATAGATATACAGAATCTGAGCTACCATGCGTCCGTCAGCAGTTGGATCTGACATTTGTCAATCATGACGTATGACGGGGGAGCTGTCAACCGTCGATGACAATTAATGGCGTCCTATAGAAAGTTTTATAGCTTTTATTGGCGCGATTGTATGTGGAAATGATTAATGTAATCACTAATGCAAATCCTGACGACGCGACGGGAGCACGCACGTCGCTTTTGTTATTTCTGTAGTTTTCAATAAAATTGATTTATTAATACAGATTTGTGATTTTTTCGGTTTTTAAAAGGACTGGAGGCAGTTCGGTTAAATTGTAGACATTTTGTCACAAAAAAAGTTTTAACCTTATAAGATAATTAGTGATTGCGAGTTTTTGCATGCTGAACCAGAACGTATATTGTTATAGGCAATTCAGATTATTTTTACCTGTACGTACAATAATTTCTAAAGTTTGACATAATTTCTATTTAAGTCTTGTCAAGTGTCATAGTTATTCATTAAAAAAGTATCTGATATCTGCACTTCACGTCACATGGCTATTCGTGTTCGCATATTCGTTCGTCTATTTCGCACAAATAGGACGATGTCAAGTGGCTCTATTTGCCTATTATTCGCTTATTCATCCAAGCAAGACGAATACGCTAATACACGAACACCCGTATCCGCCAATTGTCGGTTTTTGAGAACACATCAAAGGTTGCGGGTATGCCGAATATGTTCGTGTACCGCGCGCTCGTCGCTTGCTGCGCGGTGCGCGCCAGCATCAAACGTGAGTAATTTTTTTTTTCTTGCTACACTATGGAATAGACAATTGACCTTGTGATGCGATTTTTAGAATCTTATCAAATGCGTCCCTGTGGGACCCGAAACATGGTTGTCGTAATAACAGAAGCAATGTTAATGGTGATTTTAGGAATAGCCTGTAATATATTGGCGCGATGAAAGAGCTTAAAAATACGTCCATCTTTGCGTACGACACTTGCAAAAAATATTCGTGAATGTTCGGCATATTCGCTGTTCACGATGATGTGTTCATGGTATGCGCGTGTTGATCGGACTGTACGGACATAAGCAAAAAAACAACAAATGCTAACACCACCACCACATGAGCTGGTATCTCAGCTACACAAATATGTTGAACAGAACCTCCTGGATGGAACCTCTTGACGATGGAAGCCAGAATGAAGGTACACATGGAAATGGAGCCATGACTTGTAAAAAATCATCTATTTCTACACAGCCCATTTTCCAGTAAGAAGTTTATTCTTTGCTTTTAGCTCTACAAAGTCCGACCGCCGCGTACTTCATCACACTTATAGAAAAGGTTAACGATATAGTTATTGACAAAATCAAACTAACTTTGCTTTGTCATATGTTTTAGATTTTCTTAATAAACGACTTAACAGCCTCCTATAATGTCCTACTATTTTATCTAAAATTAACTTTTCAACAAAGTTTAGTTTACCTGTCGAAGCTTCGCGAAATTTATACTTAATGCAGAAAATATAAACAAATGACAATTTCCTTGCTCGTTGTCATTGGGTTAAGCGTGGCGGTAATAAATAAATGCTCGTTGTCTTAGGGCATAAACAAAGAATGCTGTGACATATTCAGTAATTCTTTGAATACTAAAAAACAGAATATTTGAAACCATGCAAATATCATTAACAACTTGTTGATGCTTGAATTCTATTTCTTTGCGAATAAAAAGGTTTCGGTTGGTTTTTTTCACATAAAACCAACCTATGCTCATTGTATCGTTATTGTCTCATGACACGTGGCAGTTCGCTATTTAAATAGTTTTTTAAATATTAAACTCGTAAAATTTGGCCACTGGTCCTCTGTTTATTACTAATATAATGTTTACCCATTTTGCTTTTATAGATTGTTGCCAAGTTTAATAAAAAAATTACCAATTCGTAATTAACGTTGCAGAAAATTTTTTTCTCAGAAAAATTTATCAGAAAAATAAAATAAAAATTTGGTAAATGCCACGTTACAAAACCTTTTTCGTTAATTTTATTTCAAATATTTCGCTGTTTCTAAGTGATTGATTTAATTCCCAACACCGCAATATTAACTGGACCGTGGATAACTAAGCAACGCGTAACAAAGTAAAGCTGATCAAAAGTTATTTTCGAACTTTATTAAGTTGAACATATAGACCTTAAGTCTAGAGATTTGAGCGATTGTGTCAAAATATGTCTATTTTACGAGAAATTAAGATCCTTTCCTTAATATCTTTCCTTTATAATCCTTTCGTAATGAGTGCTAAAATATAAGAAAAAACATTTAACCTTATTAATAATTATAGTAAAACCCCAGATAAACACTACAACTGTATGGCCCCAAAGTGAGCAGAGCTTGAGTTATCGGTGACCATACGTGGGAAACTAAGAAAGTTTTGAGAAAAAGAAATAAAAATATTGTAGAGTTTATATATATATTTTTTAATTCAATTCAAAGAACTCTCAACCAGCGTCTACACAAAGTTTTATTCGTCTGAACTAATTTTCAAAACCTATTTTCCAATATGGGACAGGTACTTTCTCACCGGCCTTCTCTAACGCAGTGAGCGCATCTTCTGGCGATGAAAACTGTAACCCGTTAAGCTGGTTTTTAATTTTAGCGTACAAGAAGATGTCACACGCTGCCAAATCAGGGCTGTGCGGCGGATTATCCAAAAGTTTTACCGGTGTGGTGTTTAGGAGGTCCCTCGTCAAGATCACGGAATGCGCGGGTTCGTTGTCTTGGAGCAAAAAGCCTTGGTGTTCGGTTGCTTGTTCCAAACACTTCTGGCAAGCATTTGGTAGTTTACCACTCTACATTGATGCTACTTTGGTTTCTTAAGGGGATTGATACTAAATTGTCTAGCGCTTATCGATCGATCCACTTGCGTAGGCGTTGCTTTATTTAAAAACAGCCATACAGTTGACTGGCGCTTTGTTTCTGGATCATACTGATAAATCTAAGATTCACCACCTGCTTTGATATCGTAAACATGGCGAGAAGAACCTGCTTTGAATTTGTCAATTATATCTTGGCACCATTCCACGCGCGCCTGCTTCTAAATGTTGGTGAGGTTGTGAGGTACCCAGCACGAAACAACCCTCCTAACGCAAACCTGGTTGTAAAGAATATCATGTGCACTTCCCAATCCAATTTGAAGACTGTGCTGAATCTCCTCGTAGGTGATTCGCAAGTTTCATTTTATCAAATTTTTCACTTGTCAGCAGTCAAAGAATGACCACTTCGTTTTTCATCCCTCAAATTTATCTGTACACACAGTTGCTTTAGAAGGCGCCTTGTTCATTAAAGCTAGTTCAAAAAGTTCGATTAAACGATTCATCTGGGTTCAAATTGCTGTTTCATAATCGTGGTAAACATTTAACTCGCCAGCTTTCCATTCAAAAATTTTGGCTCGCATGCTACAGCGAACTAATACCGAAAAATCTTCATTTAGAGAAGATATAAGAATTCAACATATAGTTAGAATTTTTATTAACATAACTCATGATTACTTGGATACATTAAGCTAAAAGAAGTAAGGTAATTGAAAGTTATTTGTGATAATATTCTGTTGATGATTTTTTGTTCTGACACGCATTTAAAAGAATCTTGATTTAGGATGTGTCAGCGATTACTTCCCGCCCCTAAAAACTGAGATTACTGAACTCCGACAAACTCATCGTTTCATAATGTGAACTAGAAAATCTAACCACAATCAACCATACATAACTAAAATCGTGACGCAAATAAATTATCAACTTAAAAGGAAAAGTGAAAGAATACATTTGCTCGCTTTCCGGTCACACTTGCACCAAACTCGTCAATGTCACAATTTCATTACCGTCGTCGTTAGGCACGTCACATCACGTCAAATCAACGTCACTGTCAGCTCAGCTGTCACCTGTCACTTACCTGTCAGTCGCCGTGGAGCGACAGTTTGGTAATTAGAGTGAAACATATCCGTTAATATGTAGGTTGACGGAAACAAGCAGAACGTTTCAAGTGCGGGTAGCTTGGTCGGTGGGATGATAACACGGGGTTTTAAAGTTTTCACGTTATTTGAATATAGTAGTTGATGAAGATGAAGCTTTGAATTGAGTTTTATTTCCTTTTTCATAGTTGTTAAATAATGTATCCATTTAATATTTTCATAAATATCGCACTGGAAAGTTTTGGCATCAAAAGTATTTCTTCAATTATACAACACTTGTTTTATATTCTGTCAAACATAACAATAACAATATGACTAGGATAAATAATATTTGAAAATACGTATTTCTTTATTATTAAGTGTAGAGCCGCAACTTTTCAAGGCTCAATGAACTTTAAAGTAAGCAAGCTATAGAAACTTTAGAAAGAATTGCTATTACATTCACGAACATATACTATAAACTCACACCGACCAGATCTGAACAATAATTTATGAATGAAGCGAAAATTGCTCTAAACAATACACATATGTTAACACTTCAAACTGCTGTAAAGCATTAATTTTTTTGCTGAATCCCCCCCGTGGCACTTAGTTATCTATTCCTGTGGTGGTGATATCTTGCCTTCAGCGCACACATAATTTTGTCACATTTTGAAATTTCATCACAACTTTGAAAACGAAATTTTCTTTAGCACCGTGGGTGGACGGAGTGATGATGATGTCTCAAGGCATCGCGCGTGTGGTTATGGCGCCATATTTTTAAATTAATTTATGTTTGGGACGAGGTTTTTAAAACTATTAATTGTGATTTAATTTAATTTTTAATGTATTTTATATAATATTATACTCGTTTATGTTAAATAGATACTTAAAAATTGATTTATTTTGCTAAATATTATAGGAGGAATATACCATTAGAGAAATGTTGATTTGACCAATCAAGAGATTGGTTATTGAAGATTATAAGTACTGTGGTATTTAAAATATGTTGATTTTTTGATGGATACAAACAATAATTTCTTCAATATATAAAACTTAGTCCTTATAATATCTCCAGCAATATTTATCGAAATAAAAGTAGCAAAGTCGTTGTGTCTAAACATAAACACAACCATTCGGCTGCGTTTGACTTTGATTAGCAAAAAAACAATAAACACAGACATTTCCTAAGTTCTATTTATAAGTTTTCACATCGAGCGACTTCTGACAGGCCGCGCAAGGAGCGAGCGAGACGGCGGTAGCGCGCGGGAGGAAGATGGGCGATGCGCGCACGCATGACGCCGCTATGACGAGCCTTGACAGACATAAATCAATTGTCAAAACCACTGACTCACTAATCTCGTGTGAGTGATGGAGTTCGATGAAGTCGAGTGGATACGATTGTAACTTTAGAATTGGTTTTCATGAGAAATGCGTAAAGTGGGTTTCGATTATCGCTCTTTCATATTTGTCATACTTTCTGGTAAAATTGAAATATTGAATTTAATGAAGGAAAAATTTGATACCAACATTTGGGAGATAATAAGAGATTTTCATGTTTTTTTTAGTGTACAATAACTTTATTTGTCACGTTTTTATAATTTATTCTATTTATTATAAATTAATTCTAAATTTATTATACAATTGTTTGTTGAATGCTATCTGGTGTTCAAATGTCATTTAAGCATTGTTTTATCTGTTATTTCATTGTTAATTAGTAAATATTGTTGGTAAATAAATTTTTCGTATAATTATAAAACATCGAAAATTCCTTCACTAACTCAATCATCACCGCAAATATAAAGAAATACAAAAGTTATGACAAGAGATAATATGTTGATTTTTTCCCTCTTCAAACGATATCTTTTTCCAAACTACCCCAAGACGTTTAACTATTCTCGGCCGGGGTCTTATCCACTCTAAAACATCCCTATCAGAACCTCCACCCGTCAGGACGCAGCTTAATAAGCTGAAGCGAGCCGACAGACGCGACAACTGTCACTATATATATACACTTAGAGGAAGACAAGAAGCTATTGAGTACAGTTAGAAAGGGACAGAAACTAACTATAGAGATGTACCGTGGGATTCTCTTGAAGTCCTGAAGAATACTCCAGCAATTATAACACAAGTGATGTCATGTGTTTTTCATTGGGTTTTTTGTTAATATATCGGTTTTGATAATTGGTGTGTACGTCTAGAATGAGATATGGCGCTCGCGCGTGGGATTGGTCGTGAATGCTGTCATGGCTGTCTGTATCGGATAGTCGTTGTTTATAGATTGTTATTGTTTGATTTTTAAAAACCAATGTGAACGTACATGTATTTTAGAATATTACAATATTGTAACTTACGAGAGCTATAAATTAAACCAAAGATATATTTTTAAAATCTTTACCTTCTTTCTAGAAGACGACCGCAGCAGGACCGAGGTCATCGCCAAGGATGACGCAACCATCTTTATACTTAGCTTGTTACTTCCTTCGCTATCCACAATCAGAATATCTATTTACGTATTTGAAGGCAGATTATCCATTGGTAAACATTACGAGATGTACTATTTTATCATCAATATTTCATTTATAATTGTTCGCTTTGCTCCGCAATAAGTCTCTCTATCTGCGTAAACTCTCTCGTAGATCACTAAGGCGAAACTTGTTGAAGGAACGCCTTTACATAACACCGATTTCTTTTCCCTTTCATTTTCCATTCGCGCACAATCTACCTCACCATATCCATGATACAAGACCACTGCATTTATTCAGAAGAAGATTAAGACAGCTCTATCAATCGCTTTGCTACAAAGCTCATCATTGTTTTAGTTAAAATTTTCATGTAAATACGTATTATTTATTTATTTATTTCATTCTGTCAACTTCATTTAGTATAATTGACTTTAAGAATTTACGGCACTGTTATTTGCTTTAATCAAAATAATCCAGTGGCAGGTCTGTTGGAAGGAATTTTTACCTATCCTAGACTTTTTGATTGCTGTTTAATTGTAACTCCTATCATGTCTCTAAATTGTTAAATAAAATAATATTTATTAATAAATTAAATTGCTTGATTCACTTTAGCCGCAGATTTCTTACATGTATGCATGTAATGAGACTGCTCATGGTGTAAGCGCATTAACGAACGAACACATGGCTCAGGGAAAGGTTTGGGTTTTTATTAGACACTAGAATATGGTTGAGGAGCGCGACGGCTGGATCCCGCTTACTTTAACTTAAAAGCTAGTGTTTATTTGTTTTATAGGGACCTTATTAATTACCATTTCGTAAGTGTTTGTCAACAAATTCAAATTCAAATTCAAATATTTATTTCTCAACATTGACAATTACTTGTTCTTATTGACGTCAAATAAAACATGATTCTACCACCAGTTCGAAAAAAACCTTCGTGAAGAAGAACTGGCAAGAAACTTCACGGGTATATTTTTTTTTTATTCTTTTCTGCATCTGTTAGCTCGGCAAGTCTCCCTCCCCCCAAGTATCCAAACGACGAACACCCTCAAACGGCACCCGTTCACGAGTTAACGCGGGATCCAGCCATCGCCCTCCTCAACCATATTAGAGGGAAGTGAGCGACCCGTCACCCGACGCTACCATAAGAAGACGTACTTTAGTGACAATGACGCTTTAGATATTCATCGGGACGAAGAACTCATCGCACAAACAGACACATTACACATGCTTTGTTACAAATACTAGTACAATCCTGTTAATGAGGGGATTTTACCCAAGGGCTTTTATCATCCAAATAATCGGATAGTTTATAATATGCTCTAGCACACAACTTCTCCTTTATAGTTTCTTTGAATTTGTCAATAGGAAGACCTTGGATATCCTCAGGAACCTTATTATAAAAGCGTATACATTGACCCATGAATGAGTTAGTGACTTTATGAAGCCTGCTATTATGAGCTGCCAGCATATTTCTTCCTCTTGTGTTAACATTGTGCAGACCTTTTTTCCTTTTAACAAGGTTATGTTCTTTTTAACATACATTAAATTTTCTAAAATATATTGTGAATGGAAGAATATTTATTTCCTTAAATTTACTTCTAAGTGACACCCTTGGACCGAGCTGATAGATTGCGCGAACAGCCCTTTTCTGCAGAATAAATATAGCATCGATGTCGGCAGCACTCCCCCACAGCAGAATACCATATGTCATGAGGCTGTGGAAGTAACCAAAATAGACTAATCGAGCAGTTCTTTCATTTGAAATTTGTCTAATTTTTTTAACAGCATATGCGGCAGAGCCAAGCCTTTTCGCTAAACCATCAACATGCGGTCCCCACTGCAGTTTGGCGTCTAAGGTTATGCCCAGAAATACAGTTGAGTTTACAGGAGTCAGTTCCTGGCTCTTAACTACAATGTTTGTGTTTACCTGTTTGACATTTGGCAATGTAAATTTAACACATTTCGATTTTATATCATTGAGGAGCAAATTATTAGCTGAGAACCACTGCTCTGTGTTGGAGATGCATTTGTTCACCGCTCGATAGTCAATTTCTTGTCTTTTGATTTTAAACAAGAAGGAAGTAGCGTCAGCAAACAATATGACCTCGCATTGATTCTTAAGGACCGATGGCAGATCATTAATATAAACTAAAAATAGGAAAGGACCAAGAACTGAGCCCTGGGGCACACCCATTGTCACTGCCGATCCTGATGATTTTTCTCCATTTATTGCAACTTTCTGTTTTCTATTAGAAATATATGATTTAATCAAGGCAAGCGCTCGGTTTTTAATGCCGTAATGGTGCAGTTTCATGAGTAGAGTAGTATGATCCACACAGTCGAACGCCTTGGACAAGTCACAAAAGACACCAATAGCATCACACGACTCCTCCCAGGCGCTGAATACGTGTTTTATGAGCTCAACACCGGCATCGGTTGTTGAGCGACCCCGCGTGAAACCAAACATGCTTAAAATTCATTAAACTATTACCGTAAAAATGAGAAAGTAATTGATTTAAAATTAATTTTTCAAAAATCTTACTGAGCGTTGGTAGTATAGATATAGGTCTAAAATTATTAGGGTCAGACATACTACCTGCTTTGAATATTGGAATGACCTTACTCAATTTCATTAAATCAGGAAAAACACCATTATCAACACAGTCATTAAATATACTGGCTAAGTACGGGGCTATACCATCAATGACAGATTCAATAATTTCAACAGAAATCCCATCTAAATCGGCAGTATTTTTTACTTTAATGCTTTTAAATGCATTTAAAACTTGTGGAACAGTAACATGTTTAAAAATAAAATCAATATTGCATGAATTTACATTTTCCGTTAGCAGTGACTGTGCAAGAGTGGAACATGAATTAATACTCGAAGTAGTTGACACAGGGATGGCAGTAAAAAAATTTTCAAATGCTTCAGCAACTTCTTTGTCAGTTGACAACACTATATCATTAATTTTTAAATTATATTTGGTGTGTGGTTCTTTTGCTTTCCCAGTTTCCTGATTAATTATATTCCATGCAGTTTTTGAAATGTTAGTACTATATTTAATTTTATTATTAATGTAATTAGATTTAGCTACACTGCAAACTCGTTTAAATAATTTTGAATACTTTTTAACATATTCATAAAATGTCTTATTATGATTATAAGTTCTTTCACTGTACAATTCATATAATCTATTTCTACTTCTGCATATACCCACTGTTGCCCAGTCACTAAACCTAAATAAATTATTATTTATACATATTTTCTTTTTTTTTAAAACAGAGTCATATTCATTTCTAATTATATTATGAATAGAGTTATATTGAGTAATAGGATCTGCACAGTAATCTAATTTAAATGTTTTTTCAAATACATTTTTCCTAAATGTTTCAAGCCGTCTCTCATTCATGGGTATAAAGGTAATTTCTCTTTTTAAAGTCTTTTTTAGCCCAATATCAAAAGTGGCCAACTGCCCACTATGATCTGATTGTAGTTTATTAATTACTGACTTTGTACATGGCATTAAATTTGTAAAAATGTTATCAAGACATGTGGCTGAGGTCGCTGTGATTCGCGTAGTAGAGCCTACGAGATTTTTTAGGTTGTAACAATTAAAAAGATTCAAGAATCGTTTACTTTGTGATGTCTCTACTAATAAATCAATATTAAAATCGCCACAAATAATTATTTCTTTGTTTTTGTTATTTACTCTATGTAATACCTCATCCATAGTGCTCTCAAATACTTCAAATGGTGAGGATGGGGGTCTGTATACACTTATTATAACACGAAATTTAACAACAACGAAATTTATATCCGAACAGCTTAAATTCCATTTAATTACCTATCAAAACCATTATCTATGTACAATATTTGTAATTGAAACCAATGTCTTGAATGTCACTGCACTTGCTTCAGCTGGTTTGATGGAACTTCATTGCGGCTTAGATCTAAGAGATGACAGTGAGCGGAGAAATTTAGTAGAAAAAAGTCTAACTGAGTGTTTGACGAACTCTGTAGAGCAGTGGGCGATGAATTGACTGCAGAGTGGAGGCATGGAGGGTCAATGCCTATGGGTAACGTATTTGTGGAATAAGCGATAGTATTGTGGGTTCCAGGACTAGGTATACCTATGTAGGTACTGTTGTTGTTAAGGTTGTGATAATGCGGTCTTCACCACTTCGCCATAGCATATCATATGAAAGTATACAATGGTTAGACTGTTTAAGTGTTTACAAAAACTTCCAGAACAAACTCTAGGTTTTTAGGGATTGAGTAATTTACGCTCCAGAGGATTTGCACTAGGTCTTTGTAATAATGAAGAATAATGAGATAAATACTCCCTTTTATCATAAACATTTGTAATGTTAGGTATTTTACTAGTTCGAAAAAAAACTTAATATTAAGTTACCAAATTTTTATAACACAGGCTAAAATGTAGAGTTGCTAGTTTACTTTTACAACTAACTGTACTGTGTCTCTTAAAATCGAAAACTGTTGTGATTGAAAATCGTATTTAATTACACCCAAAATTCTATTAGGGACCCATCAAGATCTTTCAAACTCTTCCACCTTGCGTGCAGGCGGACACCCTCGCCACACGCGTCATCTCCGCAGCGCGCATCAATCACCGCTCACTGCGACTGTACTACTCATATTTCAAGGGTTCTTTGTCTACCAGCCAATTTTAAACCTAATGCTGTCACAAGTAAGATGCAAAGTCATACGTCATAATAACATGGGTCAAATAGGAAGTTCGTATATTTTCAATCGATTTACTTTAGTTGGTATAAACGTATCGGGATATAATATACGAGGAATGTTGACGAAGTTGATACAGCTTATACTTTCGTAGACAGTTTTTGAACAAAACCCAAAGCCTGAGAATCTCTTAGCTAAATCTTTATTATAGTATAATTTGTCAATTTGCTAAAACTCAACTGCTTTCAAATCACGGTCCATGCTCGGCCATCGCTGTGCAGCTGTAAGACTCCTACAGAGTTTTTTAAGCAGAAAAAGCTCGCTCAGCCAAGGTGATCGGACCTAGGAACATGAAGTAGTTCTATAGATGATTTTTGCTGCACACTGCGAGGGTTTCCTCGCAAAGCCTCTATCTAGAATCTATAAGTTCTTCTTTTATGCCCTATAAAGCATATGCAACCTAAGGAATGTAAGGATCCAGGATCCCGATGGCTGGATCCCCCGTTAACTCGTGAACGGGTGCCGTTTGAGGGTGTTCGTCGTTTGAATACTTGGGGGACGGAGACTCGCCGAGCTAACAGATGCAGATAAGAATAATTGTGTATAGACATAAAGAGACTCTGTAAATTTATTTTGAAAAAAATATACCCGTGAAGTTTCTTGCCAGTTCTTCTTCACGAAGGTTTTTTCGAACTGGTGGTAGAATCATGTTTTATTTGACGTCAATAAGAACAAGTAATTGTCAATGTTGAGAAATTAATATTCATTTCATTTCATTTTATGTAAGTGTTATTTACAGGTTGTATTCTAATGGTAACATCAAGGCACGCCTGCGTTCCTAATTAGAAATAGAGCAACTCGGTATTCAAATCGCCTAACCCACCAGTGGGGCAGGATAACACGTCTTATGCACTCCTACTGACCCCCCGATCGTCTATCTACTGTTAAAGAACCAGTAAGAAACTCAGTGGTAGTGAAACTACGACTATATACGACGTCCTAAGCCGAGGTCCATACCGTCTCGGGTGCCCTAAGACATATCGTATGCAGGTTTTAGGTTCAGCGCTAGGCCACAAAGCCGGTGAAATTTAAAAGGCCAATAGGGCAATAAATAAACAACCCATTTCGAATAATGCTGTAATTTAGTGATATAATAATAATTAAGTAATTAAAAATAAGAATACCAGGAAAAGTTTTTTTATTATGATTGATAAACAAACTTACATTATTATAAACCATCAATAATGTTTTTTTTAATGTAGTTAAATCATAAAATTGAATAAATCCATCTTATCAAACTTCCTCTAATCTCTAACCAAAAACATTCTAATGAAGCTTCCATTCGATAAAAAAAGCTTAATCCAGAATAAATTCATAACCCCAGCGATATCGCAAAAAATATAAATTAAAATTGGAACACGTCTATTTATCCCTCGGTCGGAGAGATGCTTGTCAGCTGTCAGTTGTCAATCGCTTGTCAATCGAGTCTGGAGCGGACGCCTGACGCAAACACGTGCCTCTCGAATTTCGTCAATCAACGCTGACAAAGGCTGGATGTAAATAAAGATTTTATATTACGGGTATATTTTTATTCTGCAATCAATACTGGTATTTGAGTTTTTTTAAATGATCTGATAGTACGACTTGTTGTTTTTGAACGTATACCAAGTGGGAAATGGTGCGTGGAAAAACGATTTGACAAATTGTTAGACTTGTAAAAATAGCTTCTCACTTCTTGATACGGGGCACAGTTACTGCCTGACGTGATGTGGTCGACACTATATTGATAGAGGGCGTTCAATTTCTTTATTTTTGTTTTATCTATGAATTGATTTTAATGCGACATTTTAAATTTCATATTTTCCAATATAACGCATTTAAATTCAATTCAGTTTTATTCATTTATTTTTAATCTTTTATTCATTAATTTTAAATTACTTTTATTATTTCACAATTCCATGATATTTGGAGATCTTATCTACCGCTTCTCTAGGTTGTAGCTGAAAATAAGCGTTTTGCTTTAAGGGCATTCATCGGCGCTGCGTAATGGCCTTTTGCTCTGCTACAGCACACATACTGAACACATACAACTTTTGATTGTTGTGGAAATAGGTCAAGTTTTATTTGATATTAGGTATAATTTGTTATATGTTAAGTGTGTGAGTTTGTGGTACCAATAAAGTTTATCTATCTATCTATCTACAGGGTCTGTGACAATAGATATCGCCATCGACAAACTCACACAATGATATTTGTGTGCAGGTTATTCAACTAGGCAACTAGTTTTAGTATTATGTTTTTAGACAACGAATTCATTTTATACGTACCTACATGGTAATATGTAATCTAACAATCAAACAGTCAGTAGAACATTAATGACTCGAAAACTGACAAAAAGGGTTATCTATAGTACACAAAAGTTTATCATCACCACAGGGTTTAAACCACAAGTCTCCGGTGTGAGAGGAAGCACTACCACCTAGTCATTAGAGCCCATAAGCAGCTTAAAGAGCGATTTTGTGTTATACTATACTGTTTGGTACGTATAAATTAGTCAGGTATAAATCCACTTTTGTACAATATAAATGGAACCTGTGCCGACATTCAAACGTAAAGAAACGAAAGCTTTCAAAAGGCAACTAGCTATCAATTTTTAACTTTATATTGAAAGAATTCTCAGCTATACGTAACACTACACGTAACACACCAACAATTAACCAAACTCTACCAGTTTCGTAACTACAGGCTACGGTCAGCGACGACCGGCGACAAGCCATTTCTCTCAACCCGTCCTCGTCACAATATATTGATGGACGTGAACGCATCTAGAGCGGTCCCGCAGCCCCGTCGCGTCGCCCACCGGAGCACGTACACGTATGTCGGTGCTATGCAATACAGAACATATCTAAGAATACGTTATTAATTAAGAAGTTTACATAGGTAAAACTTTTTTTGTAATGCTGCTCCGTTTTTCATAAATTCATAATTTTACGATTCCCGCTGCGGTATGCGTGCACAATCGCTGCCTTCATTTTCAGTTTCCATCAGATGATTTCTATTTACAATGCCATACAAATGGAATTGTAAATAGAAAGGATAAAAAAAGTATATTCCAAATGTTCATCACAATTATAGTACGTGAATATTCTCATTTATTACAAAAACTATACTTGTATTTTGTATTCAAGAGCAGATATCTGCTCTTAAATAGTTAAATTTGAACTTAACACAACAACAACCAAGATTTTGACATTTAGATACGAAAATTCGGTCACAGATGCTTCCAATATCTATAGTATTTAAAATGATGTCTCAGAAACATGGAATAATAAATTAGACACGTGGATAACAGAATACTCCACATTAATAAACCGCACAGCCATAAAGACATAAAGATTTAACAAAAACATAGTCCCTGTAAACGGCCTAGGTATCAGGGAAGTGCGTCCCGTCTCGTGTCAATCACGTGCGTCAGTCGCCGACCGAAGGGTTAACCGGACAAAATGGCGGGATAGTGCTGCGTCATTGCTCGTTTCATTTTGCGCCAGAACATGGAAGACTTCTGTTTTTTCATTAGGTGATTGGGGCTTCTCTTTTTGTAGTTTTTGAAGTTAACAGGTTGTTGTGGTAATAAGTAACATAAATTGACTAATAATACTTTTTAAGTAATTAAAATCCAATAACTGGCATTTCTTGAAAAACTTGGTCAATTAGTACCTATCTAAAATGTCGCCATAAATTGACTACTTTTTAATTACAAATTTCCGCAACAGTAATTACTTTATAAAATAAAAAAAGATTGATAGATACGAGTCCTGTACTCGCGGATTTTCAAATACGTCCTGAACACACCCAAAAACCATTATCGTACAAATCGATATAGCGAATTTATTGTTGAAAAAAATTTATTGCAGTTTTGGAAATAGAATAGTTTGATTAATGGCTGTTCCTGGCTGCATAGCTTTTGGCGGGTTCGCCGGACATGTGTCTTGTCCGTCACTCCGCTATTCATCACGGCTGACGGCTGGACACGAACTCTCGTTTTGTTTCGTTTCGGGTAGATGCATTTTGCTTTTGACATTTCATCTTTTAGCTCCGGGATTAGATTTTGAATTACGGTTTATGAGTAATGATTTTGTGGGGTTGGTTTCTAGTTAGCTTATATTGGCTTTAAAATATTTTAGCCCTAGTGTACAAGCCATTTATTTTTAAGTCATTTTATTATAATTTTAAAAGCACATACAGGTAGATTTATTTAGTTCTGTGTCATTTCATCACTAGTATAATGACAGTGATCAAGGTAAAGCGAAGGAATATATTCTAATGTTGATTAAACTACAAGGGATATGCAGCTTGACCACGCACACAGACACGGTCAGCTGACATCTACTCGGACACACGACACAGATATGTGAGATTGTCTCTTGTTTTCTGACAATTAATTTTGAACAAGCTGCCGTGACGCAAGCGCGTATGCTGAATAAATCCTCATATGGTACCTAGATTCGATGTCAAAACGAATAAATTTGTTTAAATTTTCGTATAAAACAGCTAGAGTGTTGATAAACTTGGGGAAGCGATTATCCTGCAGCCTTTGAAAGACATCGAACCCGTCGTCGACAAGAAGCTGCAAATTGCAGTCATGTCGTGCACAGTCGTATGTTTATATGTGCATTGTACAGATGTATTCAAAAAAGTTTAAACTTAAAAAAAATAATAATGTTCAAATACAATTTTGATGGTATTATAATTCAATAGTTTTTGCTCATAAAGGACAGGAAAAAAATATTTTAAGTTTAATGATCCAATATTAAAAATAATATCGTTTATTGAGAATTTAGCGATATAAGGAGTTAAAGTGGACATTGATGGTTTTAAATATTAATAGATATGAGCATAATGATAATCGACTGAAAAATTATAAGTTCAATGAAAACGACCAACTAACTACCTGCGTATTTTTATTAGTAGATAGCCATCACATCTGTTGCATAATAGTGTCACGCGCAGATTCCTGCCGAACATGTGGTCGGGCAGAACGTCGGGTGCTGGCGAGACGGGCCGAACGAGCCCACCCGTATACAGCACGAACGCAATACCCTATCGGCTGGCCAAATATGCTTAGTAGTCGATTCCAGCCGGCATTGCTGGCGACAAAACTGCCGACCCGAACGTGTTAGCTCGAATATGTGGGTAGCGCCCCTTGGACCCCGCTCAAGCTACTTTTCCAAATCTCCATGTAGCCATGCAGTTGCCAGAAATCCCCAAACTAACAGTCATTATCACAAGTTACATTTTAAATTAATGACGTCATGTTCGCAGTAGCTGCGTCACTCAGGTAAACTCGCCCTTGAGCGTGGCGACGAAAAAGTGGCCATTCATTTGTAGAATAGTTTAATGGAACTCTAAACTATTGAACACATTTCTATTGTGTTGAAAATGTTCACGGTTAGTAAATTTGACGGTTCATTTTTTTTCCTGGTATAAACGACTTTCATCCTTCAATAGTTTTAATAATTATAGAAAATTATTTAAAAACATGGGCGACAATTTGTAAAAATTAACAAATAAACTAAAGTAAAACACAAAAATATTAAGTAATTAAATCAAAAACCTTGAAACTTCAACCCTCGCCCCGCGTTGGTTGACAAAGACTCCCGGCTTGTCGAGACAAATGACAGGCCGTAACTTGCCATCAATCTACTTATTACGAGGCCTCAAAGTAAATCATTTATTGTGCGATCCAAATCTCGCTATTTACGAAACGACGGGGTCACAAAGACCCATCAGTCAGCGCTGATAGTGCTCTCTTACGGTAACGGTCGCTTAAGGGTTAAGTGACGGAAAATTTTGATGAAAAATTGTAAGGATGGGGTTCACGGTGAGATAGTTGTGTAGACAGAGGCTCAGAGGCAGCCCAGTGGAATGTGCAAATTAATTTATAGTTTGTCCTCTTGTTACTTTTGCTGGTTTAGAAGTGCAGATAAAAAAATTATGTCGGTTTACATTTTTGCGGTGAAAACATTTATTTGATAAATGTTTTTAAACACATCCCAATATTAAAAGGAAAATAATTATAATCTTTACACAAATATGTGTAGGTTGTAAACCAGTTACCGACTTTTGTTCCACTTTTTTACATTTTTCAATACTACCCAAATATAATTACTTAGACGCAGTGACACACGTTCCATGGTGTTGCTGAGAGACTGTACCTTATATATACTGCATCTAAGTCGAAATTCCATTTGCGATTTTTACACTAAGGAGCACCTAAATTAATCGTTAAATGAGTCTGAGTGCAGCCGTTAGGTGCATACATACCTAAATGTTGTTGCCGTTGACTGTGTACAATGTAGAACGGGAAATCGTCTAATAAGTCAAATTTATATATTTGTGGCTCTTAACAAAGTCAGTACTCGCGCTATGCCATTGTATCTCCTAAACAATATGACTTCATAATTATTTCAGGGGTAATAAAGTTTCTTTTATTAAAATCTCTTCTAAGGTGGTACACTGTACTTCTTATTTTGACATCCATAATCATCTTGCTTCCTATTAACTATTGATATCTCTGTGCTTGATATGCCACTCCATGCCACTACATTACAGTAGGTCTACAGATTGTTCACATAATAATTCAAGATGACCTATCATTACAATATCCACACTAGAATCAAACTGAGTAACAATAAATATAACCCCATACTAATTAACAAAAACCCCATGCATCACCGAAACTACCCAAAAATCATTATTACGGAAACATCCCCGCAATAAATTAATAAAAAGCCACAATTTATGACACAACTATAATTAAACAAAACAGCGAGAATTATTCCGATTGTCGTAAAAACATAACAGACTGCGTTCAAATCAACGTTTCTATCCTAGGTAGGGTCTGCGAGGGCGGGGTCGCTGCGGCCGAAACTACACACTGCAGCAAGGGGTTATGTTCTGATTATTGCTATCGAATTCTTAGTTTTGATATATGTTTAATAGGACGATCTTGATCAAAGGCACAATATGTAAATACTAAATACTAATTATTAATTAATTTTGACAGTGATAAAAAGAAATCTGTACAAAAAGTGATCTTAACTTACAGACTGCCTCATACGCATATTTACTTCGTATAAAGAACTTCTTGATTTTATATCAATCGGATCTTTTTTTTCATCGAAATGGACAGTTTATTTATGGCTCGGCCCTTTAAAATTTCACCATCAATCGGATCTCCTTTAGGGGTAGAGTTATATGAATTAGTTAAGTATCGTTCAACGTCACTTAGCTTGTAAATAATGTGTATTATCTTTGTAAAGTTAATAAAAATGATTGCGAAGAAATTTACTAAAATGAGCTTGTGTAGTCCACACCTCGTATCCCCCGCCCCCCGCCAGAGGCCGCGGTATTCATTAATTTGATGAAATAAAATAAAACATCGGTTTAATTAGACACCATTTCGGTATCTACAGAGGGGTGTTTGTATTTTAATGTTTTAAGGTCCCAAAGAATTTACACTGCAAGTAATAGGTACATTAATTTCGTTTATAAATGAAAACAGTCAAATGAATGATTAAATGAATTTTGGAACTATCAGAAAGATTTCATAGGAAAACGGCAACTACAGACGATGACAGTCTTTAAAACCTCCGAACAGGCTTCAGGTTTCGACCTAATCGCATAAAATGTTGTACCAAATTAAGTTAATAAGTACTTAATTGCTTCTCCCATAATTCTTCCTTACTCTAAATCTAACTTCCTTACTGGAGATTGGAGTAATTCTACTCTTATCCCATAAAAATATCGCGCTTCTATAGAAATAATAAAGGCAACCCTTTGTTGTAAAGCACTGTTTAGTAAGCTGTGGGCAAAAGCAAAATAATTAGAAAGTTCAATAAATAAATACCTAGTTTAACTTGACAATTATTAAAATCATGAGATTCAAGAATTTAGCAACGCAGAACAAAAATCATAAGGGCCTTAACCTCCAAAGGATCTAAATTAATTCTTCACAATAAGATCCCCAGGAACGAAAGCCACCATTAGTCAGGGCCGCAGTCGCCGTGATCCGTCTTCCTCCGCGGCAGGAGTCGCTCACGACCACCGCGCCGCCCCGCGCCTCAATCAACCTAACGACATCATCCCTCAATGTTGACGAAGTTTCTGCACCAACTAAAGTACACTGCCAGTTTTTGTTAAGGGACATAGGTACAACGGTGTGACCCGAACCAGAGTTGTGACGCGAAATTTAAATATGTTGAATGTTGAATTGAGGGGGAGAAGGGAATGTCACTCAAACTTTTAAACAAGTCTGTTTGTGTTTATAACTGACGAGGATTCCGGGATTAAACTAGGTTAGCTTTTGAGAACATGCGTAACATTTTCACTATATACGAGCTTAAGATTGTCGACAATAGATTGCTATGAAATAAGCTGAAATTTGTACCTACGATCATTCAAATATCAACCTATTAGTACATTTAGCAGTCACGGGGATCGAACCCGCGACCCCAGGATCGAGCAGCCAGTGCCTTACCACTGCGCCACAGACGCTGCTATTTATCGTTATTTGTAATAAAAGAGCGTAAAGGAGTCAAGTGGTTTAAGACATAAACACATCGGATGCCAGTATCTGTGTTCTACCAGCACGCGACGACAATCTAAGAACTGTATCAAACAATACTTTAATGAATACTTATGAGTCTGTAAACTTTGATTCATCAGAACAATAAAAAATTAAAATGTAGAGAAATGAACCGTGTCGTAAATTTTTTAATGTATTTCGTAGACGAACGAGCTAGTGTTCCTTCCCACAGTCACAGCAGGTCACTCGCTCCAGCAAGCTCACACGTTGATGTGCTTGTAATTTGAATACTGCACATGTTCATAGATTTTATAATTGATGTTTCATAAAATTACAAAAGAATGCTGTTATAATTAATAAGTATACATACGTTTTTTACATTGCTTTACAAATATTGCAAGTTTTACAAATGTATTGAAAATTACAATATCAAAGCACTAGTTGCCAAAACTAACTGGAAGCTTATGGAGTCAGTATGGCGGGAAACCACTAGTGGTAGGTATTTTTCGAGTATAACGAGTATATTGAGATCAAGATCATGTATATACTATACTGAATCACATGCTTATATTATTTTAAAAAAACATTTTAAGTGGTTGTGTGTAATGCGATGACAATAAAAATATGAGTACATTTGTTTAAAAAATACATATTGTAAGTAATAGATAATAAAGTATAAACATAGTGTTTTAAACTGTCTCTATTTATGCAAGCTTTTAGTGGTAATCAAGATGTTTTATTTGTAATTCGTGTAGTCTTGAGTAGGTGGTCGACTCTGGTTGGGCGTAAGCGAGTTGAAGGAGTAATTTTATTGTAGACAATTTTGTCTCTTTAACAGAGGTATCAGTAAAGTAGCAAATTTGGCATATTTTCTTATAGATAAGAATAATCTAGCCGTGGAATCTTCTAATAAAAATGGTGTTAATGTTTGGGAGAGTTAAATTGTATGCTTATGTAAGATCTTCTCGTGGTTCACTGAGGAAATAATTGTGAGGAGGATCTAAACTGATTTGTCGAATATAAACTTGATGAACTCTTAACAACTACGTTGTTTCTAGGGTATCTATATGGTTTCTTGGTCATAACTGCAAGCACTGCACTGAGCCCACATACTGAGCCCTTTCTAGGTCAATCATGTATGACTTGGCTGCACACCCCCAAACGATCCCGCAGTACAGACAGATTGCATACTAGATCATTTTGAGCATACCGGGATGTATTTATTTGTAATCGATTAACCCTGGAACTACGAATCTAATTGCTGCTTTGCCCACCCGTTCTCGCGGGGTCTGCGCGTCTTGTCGACAACTAGCCGTACTCTAGGATCGATGTACAAAGAAACAGTTATCCAAAGAAACTGCCAAATTACCAAATTATGAATTTGACAAATTTTGTCAAAAGATTGGTACAGATTATTTTTATAATGATTAGTTTTTTTATAGCTCGTCGCCGTTAAACATTATGAATTGAGTGATCCAGCGTAGGTACGGTAACTGAGAAATGTTTCATTGCGAAAAAATATTTTTGACAATTTAACCTACATTTGACAATACGAAAAAAATGGGTCACAATCCAGATGGATACGGGGTCGTTTCTCAGAGTGGGCTGACCCATTCCTCCAATTGTTCCCAGTGTCACCTTAAACAAGTTCACACTACTAATTTTGGTTACTGTGAAGTACTTACCGATTATACTTACTTGCTTATTATATTTCTGCAAATCGCTACAGCAGATATAATTTACATTACACGTATTTCAGAGAGAGCCCAAATTGTTTTTAAGCATTCTCTCGAACAATATTAAAAAGTAATCTGATCGATGAGGATATCTATAAAATAAGAAAAATATGCAGGTATGTGAATGGAATTTTTGGTTAAAATATTTAGGCAGTCATCTCTCAGCAGATTCTAACAAATTAAATATTAACTTTGATTAATTTAATAATGAACGAGTACATTATCAAAATTGGTCTTTAGAAATAAAATTTTACAGCAATAGGCAGTGTTCCTGCTGCTATTTTAATTTTAGTTCTTTCATAATCAAGAGATGGCGCTCGCGCGTGACTTATATTTGCCCATAGATACCATATTTATTTTTATAATCTAAGGGATCTACGTATTCTACTTTTCAATTTTTTTTAGCAATATTCACTTAAATTTATTAAAATAATAAAAAAAATATTTAATTAATAAAACAACTGTCTGGCAAAAGTTTAATATTCCTAAAATATACGAAGTACGCAAGCGCCATCTAGCGAAATATAACCAACACTATAAATACCTATTTGAAAACTGCCTATTCAAGTATTTATATACGCCAAAATTAGCTTATGTTCTTTAAGACAGATGGTATGAGGACCTTTAATATTATCTTGGAAATAAAATTATTTAGCCACATGATTGTTTTGATACACAAATATGACATCGAGCATGTTTTTAGATAGTGGCACAAGCCTGGCTGCAGTTACTTTATTTTCAATCTAAGGGAAGTAGAGAATAAATAAAATAAACGTTTAAAGTATGTAACATATATATTTCTTTGAGCTTTTAATTGCATTTTGAAATACAACATAAAATATTAAATAAGATTATTAAATTTGGTAAAATCAATAATTTTTACACGATTGTTTTCAATAAAGAATGAGCAAAAATTTCTCTCACCAGAGCTAGCGTATACATTATTTTTGTCGTATGTTTCACTATAGTTAAAATTATACATTATCGATTTAAAATTTTTGATTTTAAATAGAGAAATCTGTAACATTATTTTAGAAGAATTTCTTGTAGTTTAGTTTCTACACACGCGCATACTTATTATCATGCTGAAACACGTCGTACTCGCCTCTAAAACAATGCTACAAAATACAATCTCTGGTTTATGAATGATATCGTCTGTTCTAATATTAATCAGTATACAATATATTTTTTAATAAATATAAAAGAGTTTTCCACTCAAGAACCGTATATACAGAATCGTATATCTGTCGTTACAATTGGAAGATAACTTTATCAGAAAGGATCTAAACGTATACATGAATGTAGTCATCTCTTTACAAAGAAAAAACTGTATAACGTATCACTTCTCATATAATTATTAGATCGGTCATTAGCAACCGAAACGCGATGTTAACTGGTATACAATAGTTCACAGACGTAGTCACCTAATAGTTACTTAACACTAAATAATAAATAGCGCCCTGGCGGGCGGCGCCGCGCGCGCGGGGCGACCTGCGCGTGCGCACTGCCCGCGTATGTACAACGAGAACTGAACAGACTGAGATTAGATCTCCGAGATTGCAGGCATCGACGGATCTCTGAACGTTAACTCCAAAATATACATAGAATAAACTAAACGAACGAACGAACTAAATACCCTAACTCTGATTTACATAAAAATTAAGTAACACATAATGATATTGCAACGAATTCCAAAAATACTGAGAGTCAGCAAGACTCAACACCGGTCGATAACCGACAAAAAATTTTATTAGTTTAGCAAAAACTATACACTTACAGGAGATCGAATTAAATGTTTACGACTTAATGTGACTTATATTTACAATTATCGAAATGGAATTATAAGTAACGTGGAAGATAAGCGGCGGCCGCGGCGCAGGCGGCGCGCTACAGCCGACTTCACCTAAAGGCAATATTTTGAAAATATTCTCTTACAATCTAATCGAACGTAAAACGTTTGGCGTATACTTAAGTTGCTATTCGTAAATTACACTAACCGAACTATGCGGTGACGTCTAACAATAATTATCTAGATTATTAAATTGATTGGCAAAGAGTTTCAAAATACTTAGCGTCGCCGCGGCGACCTAACCCTAATAGGTTTAACGTAGCGGATATGGTATCATCACAACTGATGGCCGGCCGACCTCGCGCGTCTACACGTACTTACTGGATAGCTGCTTTGCAAGTTCAGTGTACTTCAGAAACTTGGAGTGAGGGCTTTCATCGAAAGACTGGGAAGGGCTTCTAGGGTCCTGGGGGGAGGCGGCGTTGGAGCCTCCACTTTTATGGGTGCCGGGGGAGGAAGCCGCTGGAGGGGCCTTCATGGGAACCGGCTCAGGCAGAGCTCCATCTTTTACGAAATGCATTTTAGACAGATGGTGTCTATAAGCTCCTTTTGAAATGAAAGGAGTATCACAAAGCGCACACTTCATAATAGAATCAGTGACGACGGCGTCGTTGCAAGCCCAGCTGAAGGTGAGGATGCTCGGCGGGCCTGCGGGCGATGGCACCGGGGGCGGGGCGCGAGTGGGGTTTGTCTCCGTTTTATCACATAGCTTTTGTAATGCAGCTAAGGGGTGGCTACCGCCGCGGCGGGACGAGCTGGGTTCATTGGAAGAGCCACCTCCAGCTAAGTTATCGAACATGGAGGACAGAGCACCTAGACTAGAGGCTGGCTTGCGGTCGGCACCGGGCGTGGGAGCGGAGCGGTCGCTGGCCGGGCTGCGGGGACTGGCCGCCGGACTAGGCCCCTCGCTTTCACGTTTTGGCACAGCGGGCTTTACGTCCTCTTCACCTCCATTGTTGGGTCGGAGAGGCTCGTCGTCTTCATCGACCTCAGTTTTAACCCGCACGGGTTGACTACTTAAGTCAACTCCATTTTCTCTATCCTCTTCATCAGTGACCTCTTTCTTTATTCTTACATCGGATGGTCTATCTTCTGAGGCTGGAGTTTGTGAGCCACGAGTGTCAGGTGTTGTGCGAGGAGTCATATGATATGAATCTAACTTCCTATCTGGAGTGAGTGAGTCCACTCTACTCCCTCCTCGCTCAGACATTGAGCTGGACTCACTACCACTTCGCTCACGGCGGCCATAGCCCTGCTGGTGATGATAGCTTCTCAACATATTCATACTTTGTGGGTCTACCAGGGGTTTAGTATAATCAACGCTCTCGTCTATGCCTAACCTTTTAAGAATACTGGAGCCGATGGGAGCGTGAGAAGCACCACCGGGCATGCCAGGTACTGAATGACGAGACCTTGTGTCAAAACTTTTTTCGATAAGTTGTTCAATAGCATTGAGAACTGAAGGCGACGAGCTCTTCTCGTTGCTAGCATTAGGATCTTTGGAACTTGGAGAAGAGTCATTGACAGATGACGGAGATCGATGATGAGCAGACCCCGGGGATGGCAGTTCTTCGTTAATGCTTTTACGTCCATCTCGACTGTTAGGGGTGATGTGGCCGGGTGCATCGGGTGGGATGATATTATTGGAGAGAAGCGCATTTTTTAAGAAATTCCTTTGGTTATTTGACATTGGAGCGCCTATACATTGCCTAACATGTTCAACAAAGACCGCGGTTTCAATTTTATCGCCACATTTTTCGCAAGTGATTCGGCTACCAGCACCGAAATCCCTTATCGGCTTACCCATGGGAATTCCATTGCCCTCGCCATTTTTTAATTCATGTTGAGCTCGTTCAAGCTCAAGAAGTTTCCTAACAGGTAAAGATTTTTTTCGTTTTTCCCTAGTTTGCCGTCGCCTACCACCGCTTTCAGTAATGGATCTCATAATGTGTTCCTTATAATGTGAATTTTTTACCATATGATTACTTAACTCTTTTAACGAACTAAATGCTTGGTCGCAAACTTTACAAGTTAATACAGCACTCACATGGCTACTGGTGCCGGTGCTGGGAGGAGTAGTGTTGCTGGCGCCCGTGGCGCTCGAGTTCGATCCTTTAGCTTCCTCCGATGACTTCCAAGAAATAATTTGCTCTTGTGAGATGATATTAGTGTAATGTTGGGTTCGTTGCATGTGCGCCGTCATTTCAGCCAAGGTTCGGAAGCTTTCAGCGCACCACATGCATTTTAATATTTGTCTAGTTTGTTCGGCTCCTTTCCCTAACCAGACATCCTGACCACGAACCAATTTCCTAGGGATCGGCATGTTTTCTTTGATCAACATATTCAGGTCGCTTTGATTCGGTTTTGATGAGCTACTGGAAGCCTGCGAGTTATGCGATGGAGTTGAAGGCGAACTCGAAGGTGGCTGAAGTGACGGTGGTATTGTAGAACTGGAGCCCGGTGGTACTGGGACATTTACTCCACAATGCTTAGCTTCCTTCATATGTACAGTCAAGTCGGCCAAGGAACTGAAGCTCTTCTTGCACCAGACGCATTTGAGAACATCTTTAGTTTGGTCGGCTCCTTTGTTGAGCCAGTGCGACTGCCAAGCTGAATGACGAGCGGCAGAGTTGGGGGCGAGACCGGCGCCCAACGCAGCGCTCTGTACAGACCTAATTAGTTCTTCACCTCCTAATCTACTGAGTTCAGTCATCCTTTCCAGAGCTTTAGTGGCGTCATTTGGGGTAGGAGCTCCATGTTTAAGTTTGCCATTCCAGTCAGCTGGAACCCCACCTTTCGGTGACAAACTAGTAGCAGCAGCAACGGCCGCGGCGAAATACGGGAACTGAGGGGGGACTGGAGTCGACCAGGGCTTGAATTCAGCAGAGCGGGAGCTCTTTCTCGACGGGACCGGGGACGGGGAGTCTGCGGGGCCACGTTTTCTGGTGCCCACGGATAAGTCTAAGGGTCCGTTTTCGCTTTTGCTCAGGTTGACGGCATCGTCAGGATCGTCGTCTTCAGGAGGGGACTCACTGCGCTTGGTGCTGAAGTCGAGGACGGCGTCGGCGCGGTCAGGGTCAGCGAGGTCGTCGTGCACAGAGAACAGCAGGCGCTGCTGCGCGGCAGCGGCGGCGGCGCCGAGGTAGGCGGCCACGGCAGCCGAGTGCGGCGGCAGCAGCGGCAGCGCCCCGCCCAACGGGCCGAGGCCTAGAGCGCCGCGCCCGTATAGCGACTCGTTGGACGGGCAGCGCGGCGCGCCCGACGACTCCCGCGACAGGCATCGCTCGCTCTCCCTGGTGGCAACACAGAAACATATGTTAATGAACTGATTTTTTAAAGTGCACTTTACTTAGCTGCCGTAGGACCTGCTGCACAAATATCTTTAGCTCGGTTAAAAATATCGGTTAGCTCAAATACGTTTTTGTGATTCATTAAAACATGGTCAATTACCTACCTACAACTCCAACTGCAGTTTCAACTGAATTATCTTCAAACGAACATACATACTTAAATTTACTGGAAACTATCTTCTTGAAAATACAAATATTATTTTCAAGTATTGCAAAAATGAGGAAATAACAAGAAAACTTATTAATTTCTGATGCCTACTTAGTGAGTACTCAGTCGTTAGCTCGATAACGTTCTATGTTAGATAACCTGAATAGCTATTGATAGACACTGCGAATACAACCAGCGGAGATCGCACTAATTACAAGCTTATCAGAAGTATCGAAGCAATTTGTTAAAATGCACAGAAATCGATCAACGCCAGCACAGACACCACCATACATCGGAGGTTTAGCAATTATTTCATCAACCATTTCTCGACTTCTCAATAACATTGTAAATTTCTCACCTGGATATTACAGTTTATATGAATATAAAAAAAATTATGTGTTTTGAAGATGTCATGGTTATCTGCCCACCCACACGTGGGCTATGTTTCCACATCACCGAATTCACAGTATATTCTGAATACTTCTCGTAAATTTTAAACGGATAAATAAAGAAGAAAATAATAAAGAGAAAAAAATAAAAAAGAGCCTAGAGTTATTTTAAAAAGAACTTGTAAATTACTTATTTACGTAACTGTATCAAAATAATTTAAAAAGTACAAACATATTGTCAGGGTTTGTAATGTTTATCCAAATGTTTTCAGAAAAACTCATATTTTTCGCTCTTATTGAAGAACCCAAGAAATTTGTTCAAACGATTAACAATAGGTAAATGAAAAACTACTGATTTAGTGAGTCCAATAAATAGTTATAAGTCCCAAAACATTTTCAACAAAGTGCAACATACCTCATGTGGTCAGCCTCTACAATCATATTCGACTCAATTTTTCCAGATTTTCGAAAACGGTCCACGTTAAAAACTTATTAACTCCATCAAACAACACTCGAAAGTTTCAAATTCACTTAGATTTCAAACAAGTAAGAGTTCTCAACAACAATGGCAGATGTAAACACGTCGCGAAAGACGCGCCGCAGGGTCGGCGGTCAGTGGAGATATGACGCGGGGCCTGCGGCAGCGGCGGTGGTCCCGCGTGGAATGAGAGCCCTGTGATTTACGACCCGCCTGCAGCACCCCGCCCCGCGCCTCCACCCCGCGCCAGACAGAGACCGTTGCCAGACGGACTGATCCGCCGGCGAGTCGGAGAGAGACAGGTATACACATTCAGCTTCGAGGGGAGGCGCTGCGTAATGCAAGCGTGCGTGCGATGCGCGCCCGACATGCAGTGACGGCCGATCGCTCCGATGACAGCAGTCTAACAGACTGATACTGACTCATTCACTATAGACATTTCACCATAAAAAACTCATAAGAAAAATATTTTTATTGATCAGAGCTGGCTAGTTTGTATGTCATCTCTAAGTAGTGTGCACACGTCACCGGCATTATTTGTCCGAGATGAAAGTCTCGGGGCTCATTGAAGATCTGACAAGCGGCGACAAGGAAACGGCGCGTTAACAAAACGTTGCTACGAGGCCCTTCAACTACCGGACAGACAGGGGCGACGATGGATTTACGTGTGTCTTGGACTAGTTTCCTGGGTTTACAAAGGAAAACATAATACAGGGATATAATTATTTATCTACACATCCTCTTTCACAAATATCATGTTTCTTTGTAGGAAAGTTATTTTTACACGTGTATTAAGATGTCACTAGTGTCACTAAATATTTACTTTTATTTATGAACATCTGACTAAATGACATTAAAACTATATAACAGCGTAAGTACTGCGACGACGATCAAACAAAACTAATCCAGATCAGGATCAATGAATATGACAATAGATTAATTTAATGGATTTTCGTGTCACATCCACAACTAAATCACCAGCTGTTGGTCTCCTGCGCACGTCAGTGGACTGCGGGCCCATCAATCACTTGTATTTATGTGACAGAAAGGTGACAACTATCGCCGTCTCTTTCCCGACGATGGGCCAAAATAACTTGACTGAGATATTTGAAACTTTTTTAAAGTTCGGATATGCCTCTGTATTTCTAGAGATCTTTTTATAATGGGTACTTAGTTAAGTAGAAATTTTAGAAGTGATTCTAATGAGTACTTAAAATTTTCTGCCAAATAAATTTTTCCAACTAGAGGAATATTTTCCCACAAAATTCAAGAACACTGTGTAAAATAGGCACTACTTATAAATAACTTTAGATAGCGAGGTACGTAGCATCCTTGAACAAAAGCCATAAAACCTAGGTACGTGACAATTAGTAATTTTCCACAGGCACTGAAACCGACTTCCACGGTGAAATGTTATTTAAGAATGCCGCTTAATGACAAACAATAGCCTACATTTGATACGGATACAATTTTAACAATTTATTACCTGCGGGTTCTTAATGGTTCCGTTCGCTCAGTGCCGCCATACAAACTACGACAGCGACGCGTCGCGTACCGAGCCGCTGCTCGGAATCTACTTATTATGTATTGAATCAATTTACTTTACAAGATGAATCAATTTTGGTGACGTCAAACAATCTTGAAAACGTTACCTTCTGTGGAGCAACTCCCCGGCATTTGTTGGAATATCAACGGCGATCGTATTCACTTCATTCACGTGTTTCCTAGTTACCCATAAACTGCAATACAAATACGACGACGACTTATACCCGAAGCATTTTCAAATTCATAAACAGTTTTATAAAGCTAAAGATATCTACATTGAGGATATTATAATATATAATAAGTACCTAGAGTCGATTATGTAAATAAAAGACAAATCTTCGAGAAAAACTTGCAAACTTGCACCTGAATAAAGTTTACCGGATTAGACCAAAAAGGATAACATCCTCAAATAATAACTGAACTTGATATCAAGTGAATGTTGGATGGACACGGAAGACTTCTTCCTCGGATGTGAGCTTGACTTCGGCAATTTACACCAATCACCCAGTTGGGATATAGTAGGTACTCCTGCCTCTTTGTGCCTCCATTTAGGAGAAATTACTACCACTAATTTGGAGAACATTACTTAGAGAACGGACAAGACATACATATCAAAGAACATGACATCTAAACCGGAACTAAAGGATCCACACGTAGAACAACAAACACCAGCCGGAGTATAGAAACCGACACAGATAGGGAATCTAAACAATGGACCCTCAGGACTGGAGCTGTGCAGCAGGATATGATTGATGGCGCCTCTTCACGCCGGCTAATTGACATTGATTGAACAGCACCGACCTGCCGATACCAAACTTCCAACCTCCTCACACCGACCGGAGAAAACTTTGCTGAATTTTGATTCGAAACTCTTTGGAAATTTCATATGTAGGTACGTCTTTTGTTTGAGTTTTATTTGCAATCTGCAATCTTAAGTTTTCAATTGACTGATTGTCACCGTTATTGTTCAAAAAATTGATAAATTGGTTTTAATATAATCTTAATCACATTTATCAAAGTTAACACATAGCCGACACGAATTGAAGGTCGATTGGGCAGCTAGTAGCTACTCACGTCTGATTGTTGCAAATTACTCTTTAGAAGTCTTGGCCCTCTCATCGGAAGGAGTTTTCAGTACTTGTCGAAGTCAAATAAAACAACATTACGCACAGAAGCTTCGGTCATTCATAACAAATAAAAAGTCACGCGAGGTCTATTTGGAAGCCAGAATTGATGGACTGTCAACGTAACAGTTTTGGATCATTTTTAGTGGCACTGCCCACTATAACTGTCGCTGGTGTGGGCCCATTCATTTCTCATTCTTTAACATTTTACTTGGGCTCTGCGGTTTCGTGGAATATTAGTCTTTACAGCTTCGCTATTCGACTGGTATTGCGACGGGGTGTCGAGTGGCCGGCGTGGACAGCTATTGACAGCGGATCATGGAAACAATGGGATCGTTAAAGTGGACACCACGGACTGACGTCTGGCCCACCGCGCTCACGGCGTCGCACCAGTGAATTTATAATACCTATTTATTGACTATTTTGATAACAAGTTATTGATGGACATCGATATTTACGAAGTTAAGATCACATTCTAGAACGCTACTCCTAAGAATAATTTCTTACTCCAGAAGAAGACTATTTTATTTGATCTGCGGCGGACTAATTTCTGGACGTTTTTCAAACTAAGCATAATTATAGACTACTACTTACTTACTTAGTTGACGTGCACTAGGAGGAATATAGAAAGCTTATCTGTGCGAATATTATTTAGGTACAAAATTTGTACCTTTCTATACATTTCTAAAACTTTTTATTCTAGCTACATCATCTAAATGATAATTATTCATAAATGATTCATTAACACATTCTGCCCGAAGCTTCAGTGTAGCAATAAATTTTATTTTGCTCACAAATAAGTGCCTACGCAGATTATAGTAAAGCCTCAGTTTTGTCCCTCTCTGGACTTCAACATCAGCAACACCATGAGTAGGTGGCCTCACCTGTCTGCGTTGGGGTCCTGGATGAGCGTGGCGGGGATGCTGGTCTCGAGGTCGCGGTCGTCGGGCGCTGACGCCGGCGATGCGGGCCCGCTCTCCGCTCCGCTCCGCCCGCACCGCTCCTTTACTGCGCCGTCCGGAGGGGCTGACTCTTCTGCGGACAAGGAGAGGTCCAAATAAGTTAGGTTTTGTGAATTGAAAAAACTAATAGATTTTTCTCAAGGGTGATTAACGCAATATTCAATTCAAGTTTTTTAAAATAACTAGAGTATCGAAGTATTTAAAATTGTTTAGATAGACATACCTAATCAACGGAGTTACTTTTGGTATATTAGGTATGAAATATAAGACACCCGACGTGTCTGCAACAACACAGTTATAAAACTATACGACCTGACACTAATTGGAATCGATAAAATACGAAAAATAATTCCAAATCGGGTCATTAATGAAAGTACCAACGTTGCGTAAACATCATGTGACTAATGATTGATTGGTTGTTATGTTGGTCACCGCGCTACGGATACGAACCACCAAGTTATCTGCTGTCATATTTCTAAACGATAATTCCATTATCAATTACTTTTTGTCTCGTTATCAGACTTTGACAATCCTAATTGATTTTTTCATTATGAAGGCGACAGTCCAATTAAATACTCTTTTAAAGATTGATTCAATCGTATCTTTGAAGTTATAATCTCTTTGGTCCAAAAATTCGAATCCCCTCTGTACCAGCGTTCACCGAGTTCGGGTCTGGCGAGCTGTAAAAACAAAATGACGACCGCTTTCGCTCCGATTAGGTATGAAGTTATCGGTCGTCAAACGCGAGCTGGCACAAAAAGTCTGAAATCGGAGAGCGCGTCCAAAAACCGTGCGGCGGGCGGGCGGGTGGTCCGCTTATTTCACTGGCCAGTGGCTCGTGAACCGCGCGCTGTTCGCTAATTGATTAAAACGCAGCGTGTCAATCGCGCAGCGGCAAGATGCGCCGCGGGCCGCTGCGCCCACTCGCGCCAACGTTCCACTGAACTCGCTCGCTCCGATCAAAGGAACCGGAGCATCCGTTGCTGCGTCTGTTCCTGATCCCAAAGCCACATTCAAATGACGCGTGCGGTTCGAATTAAACCCGAAACCTGCCGACGCTCAATCCGGAACACAATCGCAAATAGACTCGTCCACTGGCCACAATGGAGACTTTCACTATACAGACGATGAATCAGCAAATACAAATAATGCGCGCGGACGGAAAGAAGAAACAATGGATCAATTTCACCAAAATTTAGCGTGAAATCGATATGATTTTCGATTATCGGTTAAAATTATGTTTTTTGGGGACGAAGAAATCAACGACTTGAATCTTCTAAACGTCTTAAATATTGATAAAGCAAAGTGATAATTCGCTTTTGATCTCAATTCCCACTTCAAAGAATATTTTCACAGCGACCTAACTTGAAATAGGCAATATTTGTTATCACAAGCTTTTACAGTAGTTTACCCGAATTCATTCTAAATGTGTTCGTGTCATATTTATCAGATGATCAATCAAAAAGCAGATGTTAGTGTTAATTCCGAAGCGCGTTTATCTGATAACGCGCCGATGTTTTGCAATTTGTGTGTGCTTTGATATTGGATATTTTTGTAAGTGACATATAAATAGAAGTACTTAACGACAATATGAGGTTGTAATCATGTTATTGAATGTTTCATGTGGGTAAAAGTACAAACCGATGGATATTTAGAACGACATACCAAATATAACTTTTGTATAGAACTTGTGAAACTTTGAATTTTATTGTAACTATGCATATTATGTTAGGAAAGATTTGCCGGTCGGTACAAGCTGGTTTCGGGCCGCAGGCTGTGCAGCGTGGCGGAAGGTGTGAGGTAACTTCCTCGCGTCGCCCGCGCCCGGCTCGTTATCGCCCCGACTCTGCACTGGACGTGACAAAAGATTGCTTTGTTCGCGCTTTTTTGATTCCAGTTATTGAAGATTTTCAATCCAGACTATGGTTAATTATGTTTGAAAGTATTTGTAAATAATTGTTCCTTTGTTTCTACGCTCTTTTATAACGAAATTTGACTATTGTTTAACCAAATTCACTTTATAAACTCGAGCCTCAATTATGCAAACCGACACCGGACAAAAGATCGATCTCAATATGTCAATGGAAGCATCGATGCACCTTGGCGTTGTGAATTAATAAGCCCGGGGCACGCAACAGCCGAAATGCAGGGCGATGTAATGAACGAACTCACTGCGGGGATTACTCACTCCAGTGAATTAAACGAGGCCTCCCAGCTTTATTGCTGCATCTTTTCAATTATGGGAGCTAAATCGAATTTATAAAAATTTGCTGGTTAAATTAGCCTCCCTCATCTATATTAAGTTAACCAATTACATCAATCGAAAACATCGATTACGTCCATTTATTTGTATCGTCGCATCATTTTTATTAATTACGCAAAATGCCAGCCGTCCCCAGCACCCGAGCAGTTATCCTTATGAAATAATGTTTGTTGTTTTAAATATCTGCTAATTAATAATCTTTATGCAAACAAAACGTCAGTTTCAATGGAAAAAGAATTGCTTTCAATAAAGAGTGCACCTGCCGGGCACAAATGTATATCTTTGGTCGTAATTAAACATATCAGGAGCGGGTATCGCGCGCAATAATTGACTCCGGAGGAGGTGAGGGAACAGCGCAGATACGTGCTCCTGCGGCGCCTGTGTGCCTGATAAGTCAAAGCTAGCTGATATGATACTGCACAAGCTAAAGTGAAGCCTTAGTTTTATTTTGGTCAGCTGTTATTTATGGGAAGCTGAGGATGTTTATTATTAAAATAGCTAAGTCTGATAGGAAACGATTATTGCGTCAAAGATTATTGCATTCAATGAAGGAGACATAATATGTAATACAAAAAATATATTACCGTAAAAGTTTAATTGATAAGAAAAGTATATCATCTAGTCGTTACTTTTTCTTCTAAACCAAGCTTCGGGTCACAAACGAGAGGTGACAACAGATGCAGTGGCTGGTCTCCGCCGCCGCGCGTCCCGCGATTAGACGCGGCAGTTAACGATGGCGGCGCGCAACAAGTGAGCCGCCATCATATGTCATGGTGAATTTCAATGATCATGAGTGAATATTTGAAAGTATCAGTTGCTTTTGAAACGATACAAACAGAATTTGACAGATGCATAGTTTTGGCCGTAAACGTGATACTATGTATTACAATGTTATACTAATTATGATTACAGTTTGTGAGAATGTATTTAAAAGTTTTATTACGAGTCGAGGTAATTTCAACGTACGATCAGTGAAGACGTTACACGTTTATAATTAATTTTTGTGTACATAAAAAGTAGAGTAATATTTCGATAGATAAAAATAAAAATAAAAGCTAGTTTTAACAATTTACGCGCAAAACAGACGGGTTCAAGCTCCGATACAAAATATAAACCCGAAATGTTAATGTGCTAGATTTTAAATAAATCAACTTAATAATTAATCATTACTTTATTACCGAATGTACACTTGATATTAATAATCATAAGCCCAACTAGATAAGTAGTGTTACAAAATATGATCAATCTATGTCAAACGTTCGGAAAATTAATACCTTGATGAGGCTAGTGTCACGCGGAATCAATCAAAATTTGAGTTTGACTGATGGCTCCGTGCGGCTGATTGAATGAGCGCGACATCAATCAACTTCGATTGATTATCATCATGTGGAGTTTGCGTTTAATCGAATCATTTGTTACTATTAACTGCGGGGTTTATTTTCCGGCTTACTCATTTTGATAACCATTAAACATCGCATTTTTTTTTCTAACGCTCCGTTGATGTTGTTGTTACATTTTGAAAAAATAAACAATAGATAAGTGGCATTATAAATAAAAAAATAGTATGGGTTTAGACATGAGATCAAGACACAACTATTACTTTCAACTTTCATAAACCAAACCCTACTTTCGGGCTACCCCTCAATACTAAACATATATCCTCATTACGAGTTCTTAACCCTTAAGCCGGCGTATGTCCGTCAACGCATTAAGTCGGCCTGGTTGAAAAATCCCGGACGAAACCCCGTCCGGTAAGACCATCCGTACTTGTCCGCGCGCAGACATGGCTACATCATTTTCATTAGTGACGAGTCTACAGCCCATTTGTACTAATGTTGGAGAGACGGGCAGGGCTGGGTAAGTCGAGGGGTTTTCTTAGGATTTGATGGGATGAGGCATCGACTGCTCACCGTTGGGTTTCATGTTGATAAGTAACTATAGTTGGTTCTTGTGGATAATACGATTGGATATTTATATAAAACGAGTGTATCTTAGATTAAGTAATAGGTTTCACGTTGTTTTAATTACGCCCACACAGCAGGCATAATACTATTTGGAACTTCATTCACAAATAAAATCAACATGACGCTTATCTCGTGGACAAATCTATGATCAAGTGACATTTATAAAACAAAAGAATCCGCCATGATACCATCGAAAACAATAAAGTTAACAATTTTACGAGTCTGTTTTGACATAAATAGTGTTTTATAAATGAGATTACGTGAATAACGAAAATGAAATATCATAAAATGGGAATGAGCATGTTAGCAGATGTTTAATTAGTTGCGGACAGCGGCAGCGCCATTTGCTTGTTAGGACTTAGAGTGTGTGATGTCAGTCTTGCTGACAAATGAAAGCTCGCAGCGTCTGCTTTTAGCTCAGGTAAAGTTTCAGACAGAACGATGAAAGCTGTGGTCAGAAAAATGCAGCGATTCATATTTTTCAAATAAGTAAAGCCGCCGAAACACAAAGTTACAGAGTAGGCAATGAAATAAAAAATTTGGATAATACAACGACCAATCAGTTGATAATGACAAAAATCTAACGTAGTAAAGTATTTAATTGTACAACTGTTTTGATTAAACAATAAGTTTTAGGACGAATGGTAACTTTAAAGCAGGGGTTTTTCATTCATTTATAAGTTACATAATTACTAAGAATAGAAACTTCTTCAGTAACATCAAATCAACATTTACAATATGGCATCGCGCATCACCGCATTGCGTCGCGTGCTGTCACAACACGTAGACGGGAATGCCACGTCTGTCTGCTCAATACCTGCAAATGAGTGAACGATGTCGCTAAGATCTCGTCTTCGAGTGTTGTGAAGAATAACTGTGAGGTCAATATGTTGCATAATGGGGTAAATGGTGGGGGGATCGGGTTGGCAAGTATTTGAAAATGATGCGATATAAGGTAACAAGAAACAATACGTGGTATTGTTTCTTGTTACCTTAATATTCCCTAAGGTACGTAGTATAAATTACGTATTGCCTTAGTTTTCAAGGAAGTACTTAAGATTTGTAGCCACGGCTGGGCAATCCAACTTTACTTAAAAAATACCGTACCGATAGTATTTTTTATATATTTTGTAAGTTTATTTTAAACAGAAAATCTTAAAGTAAAAATGTTATTTTTAGGTATTTGAGATATGGTATTTGAAATATCCTATAATAAATATCCTACAATACATAAAATGCAGCAGTGACCACAAGTGACTCGAGAACTCCCGACAGTTGCGTTTGATCGACTCCTTCTCGAGACACTTGCGTGTGCGCAGCGAGAGGCGGGCCCAGCTGCGTTTTGACCAATGACTCGATGCGCCGGGCAAAACTAATTATACTGATTTATGCCCCCATTGTCCATTGTTGTATGTCTTTCTCTCTCGCTAACTCAGGCACATCTATCTACGCCGTGGTGTATGCAGGCTTGCAGCTGATGCCTCGCTTATTAAGTTTTGTTTCTTGAGTTTCGATTGGACATGTTGGTGTGGTTTTGTGGTTGTTGCTTCGAAGACCTCGCGATGACTCTCAGCCTAATTGGTCCATTGATGTAATACACTTGGATTAGGATCAGCCAATTTAATTACCTTGTAACTAGTTTTTGTTTTACGATTGCGCTGGCATCTGATGCTAAGTGAATTATTATATTTGCTAGGTGTCCTTACGATAATTACGCAGCCAATTAAATATTCTTATTAGTTAAAGCAATAATTTTACATTGCTGTTTTTGGCACTCTTTATACTTAGTTAAAGTTTAAATTATATCTAAACTTTTTTATTTTTGACGAAAACGTACTCGAGAGGCAAAGCAAGTTGAATTATTCAAAAAATTTCACACCTGTCACGGCGAGACAATACGACAGACCAACAAACAGCTACAAAGAGAAGAGCTCTCATTCCATCTGAAGCTGGAGTGGGATCGCACGCGTTGTCACTCCCCATTGTATATCAATATTTAGTTAAATGTATTCCACGTAGGAAGCGGAGCAGCAAATCAGCACTGGGCCGGCCGCATGCGCCCGCGCGTCGCATTCACCTGTCGATCGCGCGCGCACGTGGGCGGGGCCTCGCTTACTCGCGGTATGCCAGCTTTTCGCGCTTTTTTCCATTTTGTCCCGTCAACAGCCTGCGGAATTCGGGTGCGATATTTTCTCCGGCTGGAATCCGAAGGCTGCTCCCCGTTGAGATATTTATTTCTCTTTAGAGACTTTTAGATTTATGAGCTAAACGGCTTTTGAGTTTTGCGTGCGATTCATTATAGAGTTGAGTCCAGGTAGTGTACCGAAATGTATTACATGTTTTGAAACTAGATAGTAGGCTTTGCACAGAACGTGGCATTAAAAGAACTTCAACAATAGCTTTGTAGAGCTTCATAAGTCATAAGGTTTTCAGTACTGTCACGTCATGTCATCGACCACTAAGGTGCGAATAATAGTACGTCCGATGTTTTGAGGGATCGTCATTCGAATTCAATTTGTGTCAGAAGCTTTCCGTCGTTTGCGTATAAAAGACACGCAACGGAGGCTCGCTCGGTGCTTCGTCAAAAGATACTATCGACTGTCAGTTTTTTGTTGTTCAAATTTATAACTGGCTTTTTACCAAGCGACGTAATCGCGTGTCGTCGGACGATAAGTATATAGGTCAGGTGGTAGGAACCGGGAGCCATCCGTCAAAAGTATAAACAGCAGTAATAAGGAAATCTACGAGCGGCCGGCCGAGGTTGAGTGGCTTGCGTCGACAACGCAAGATTGATCGACGCACGATTATGAAACATGCTCTTTTAATTGGACCTTAAAGTGACAGCTGAAGGCGACCTCAGGATTTTTAGGCACGCAAACGCCTTACAGAAGTCGGTAGTCCTGCCTCGGCTAAAAATTATTATTCAATATTTTGCTTCGCGTATTGTATAGTATACAAAATTTCCAATGCACTTTGTAACTCGACAGCCTTTTAATAATATTAACAACGTCATTTATTAATTAATTCCCTATATAAATTAAAATTAATGTAAGACACTAATATAATAGGACAAACTAACACAGTAGACCAGGAAATGTCAATTCCGACACTGTGACAAATGCTAACATGTCGGACTAACTTAATCTTCATAACAAATAAAAATAGGAGAACCTTTGTTAAAATTCAACTTTGTATCAGGTTGCATTGTTAGGAGTCGCTATATCTTAGTATATATTGAATGTATTACGCCTTTCTTTTTCATTATTAGATACCAAAATAGTCAAAGAACGAGTATACCCGAGGAAATACGACAGTATACGAGAAAACCTCAACAATCATATATTTTTACGGTGAGCTTCTTTTCAAGTAGAAAGCGGCGCATAACTCTTTCGCACTCTACACTGAGGGTTCAATTTGAGGTTCGATCTCATTAGCATACCGAGAGAGTGCATCCTACACCGGCCAGCGGCCGCTTCTTGCCTGGCTGAGGACATGCAGAACAGGTGCTGGCGCGGTAGACCGGGGAGAGAATTGCTTATTGCAGAAGTAGACATTGTGATATATTAAACTTAACGTGTATTTGAAGTACGCTTTGTCATTACGTACTTATCTATTGGCAGGTTTTGTAAATAACTATAAAACTAAAGGAGGTAAAAACTACTAAGATATAAAAAAAAACATTAAAAAGGTAGGTTCTAATTGAATTATGTAAATGACATGCAATAACTCTCCAAACGGAATACGTCGTGGTTATAATAAATTCTGAAACAACCACTAATGCAAGAATATCTAAAGCACAGAAGCTATAATCAGATAATATCGATCCTATCTGTTTACCAACAATTCTAAAAATGGTCTTAAGTATCAGTATCGCAATGAATTTGCACACAAAGCCTCGTCGACGTCAGCCCGAGTTATCGCTTGCCATTTTTGTTCGCAGTCCTTCGTGACCGTGTGTCCGGGCGCTTCCACTATTTAATATAGTATTTAGATGCACATTAAGAGTCATCTTTAACTCGTGGATATTCGGATCGAGTTTCATTACCATACACTTGCGGTCGACACTCGAGCTCCGACGTGGCTCCAACAGACGCCTCGTGTGTACCGGCCCTTGGTTATGTTTATGTATGTGATACCCAGTTGAGATTACCTCGTTTTCTGAATAGATATCGAATTCATTACCATACTGCAAGTGTTGGGAAACTGTGGGAGTTCAACTTTTGCATAGATTTAGTATAGGGCGGGTGAACGCTTTGCTCTGGTTTGGTGGTTCAAATTTGAATTTACACATTTTCACCTTCGTACATTAATTGATCAACATAAGTTAAAGCTGCTTAGAAACTAACAAGCTGAAAGTTTTATAAAACGATTTCAAAAACAAAGTCTCCTCATTGTATTGAACTAATTACGAGTAAAACCGTTTGTCATTTCCAAAAATGGGGTTCTACGAGCGCCTTAAAAAGGTAAATCAAATGAATAATCCTTTTCAAGTTGTCGCCAGGTGGTAATTATAAAGGAGTGCGAGGAGAAAACAAAAGGTTTCGCAGCGGGGGCGGGCGGGGGGAGGCAACGTGTTAAGAATGCACCGATTGGAAGCGGGACCGCATTTTATCACCGCCTAATGATCTCCAACGTAGCCGTAATGAGAGAGGTGCCGACCGCACCACCAATAAAATATTTATGAAAGTGTCCTCTCCAGTAATGGAACGCGTCAACTCGCCCGTTAGAAAAGTCCCCCTCTATTATTGCCAGGCACAAAATTAGAGAGAACATTATATTCAGGTATGGAGCTTAGCTCTAAATAAAAGGACAATACCCTGTCTGCACGCAGAATGCGAGTCGTTAAGTCGCGAATTTAAGGGACAGCTTCTAAATATCCAGTGGCAGTGCATGCGTCGAGATGTGTATCGGCGGCACAATACCGCAGCCGCGTCACGACGCAACCCGCAATATGGACGACCAGACCTGCTTGTTTTATGTTAATGCACCGCATAAAGCGGCTAGCAAGTATCGCAGCGACGTCGTCGCCGTGATTGAATACCAGATACCAGCGTCCAGCACCGGGGCGCATCTCGCCAATCATCAGCCGTATCGGGCCATTAGCAATCGCCGGTCGAGCCACAATGACTTCAATTAGGAGCTAACGCTATTGTGCTGCGTATCGCGCCGTCACCGCACGAGGAAGTCGAATAATTAAAGCGATTCGTCGCGGACCCTCCTCAGTATCGCGGCGTTGATCGCTCGCGGGCGAAATTTCGAAACCTAATAAGTCCGAACCAGTCTCATTTGTGTATAAGGAATCAAAAAAAAAAACGACCGATAAACGAGACGGCCCAATAATTTAAGGTCATTGTTTCGCCTTTTAATTTATGGAGTGCGGGCGGGCGATTGATTTGCAGGTTGAGATGGGGATCCTTCGAAAACAGTGTAGGGATAAACACTTTTAAATCCGCTACTTTCGAAGTGGATTAGGCGAGGAGGGTCGAGTCTTTTCCCTGCGTCGATCTTACGTCAACGCATTGAAAAAAACTCAATTTATTCGGTGATATACATACAATGCGCGTTCACATTTAAATTCACGATAGGATTGGCCGGTGGACGGGGAGGAGCGCGCCATATACGTCCTTCGTGATGCACATATTAAGTTAGGCCTGTACATGGACGCGGCGAGGACCGCAGGAGTTACGAGATGGGCAGGAATGATGTCTGGCGATCGTGATTGTCCCTCCGGTAGTGTAGCACAATGGACCAACCCAGAAAGTTATGAACGCCCGCGGCCATCGGCGCTACATTAAATTGCGGGTGGCGATCTATGCGGCCGTTAAACTATCGAACACATGCCCGTCCTCCTGCAACATAATGCAATGCAACTACTAATTCACGAGGTGCCGACAACGTATTTTACTAGATTAGGTCGACGCAGCTGCGATTATTTCAGTTTGCTATTTATCGTAGAGTACCATATTGAATCTCCATCAGTATGGACATAGTAAATAACAAAACTAAATCTTAAACAACTGTTTCTGCTACAATGAATAAATAGTTTGATTTCATCATGGAAATTGAAAATAAGTTTTAGTCGGTGAATAGCAATCTCAACGGTTCTGGAGATAAATTTAATGAAGTAAGTATGGCTAGGGCCGGCGAGGTTATAAACAATACGTTGGCGACATGGCACCTCGGCGCGACTCGTCTGTCTTCCTCAATATCAGATGTCCCTTGGCCGCATTAATTGGGCCTGCTGATCGCCCGCGCGCAGATTTCTCGTTTGCACTCGCAACTTCTATAAATGGCGCGAAACTTTATGGTATCTTTGCGTTGTTGCCGTCAGAGTGCGCCTGCGTCCTCTTGTAATTGGTCCGCCGCCGGTTGACATTTACAAGAAACCAAGATGGCGGACAAGGAGATATGGAGACGAATAATTGACAAATAGCTAGCTCGTTATACGTTTGCGGGAAGTTATTGCGATCGCATGCGAACCTTCTATAAGTTCGCGGACTAATAAGAGATCGTTAAGTAAAAGGAATGCAGTGACATGGTGCTCTATGGTAGGAGGTTTGGCTATCTGATTGGAGCTTCAAGTAGGCTTAAAATAGGATGATTAAAAAAGAAAATATTATTTGATTTGCCGCAGCATGAAAATAAAATTATAGGCAGTCATGCTATCCGCACTTAAATCACACACTAAACAGCTCTCTCCGACTTCCTGCTGCAAAAGGGTACATTGAGAAGTGATTGATGAAGACGCGAGGCTGCGAGTGGCGACTGGCCGGCGACGCGAGTGATGGATCCGCGCGAGAGACAATCGATTGATCAATCAACCGATGACAGGCGTCGCCAGTCACCAGTGTGGTCTCACCTAACTGGCGTATTCCGGTACAGGACTGTATTTGCAAACTTCCAACGCTTAAATTTATTATGAAAGGATTGTGAAGAAGTTAATTTCATTTATTCTTTCGTTTTTAGGTTTTTACATCTAAATTAATATGAAATAGTGTAATAAATATAGCTACGTTACAAGAATTTACTTTCTATGTTCTAAATTAACTTTAATGTACAAAAAAAAAATAGAAGATAATTACAACGCCAATCTTTACTTATTTATCAAGAGCATATGAAACAGCATTAAGGAATTTATTGTATAGGTAAAACGAAAGGACGTTAATTGGAATCAAAAATCATGACTAATACAGAAACTGGACATTCAACGGACCAAGTTTTATAACGTTTAACGTTTTCCTTCCCCTAATTTTGTCAAGTTTTAGATGCGTTCCAAATCTAAGCTGTAAAGAGTTTGAGAATTAAAAATTTTTTTTTGTAATAAACGGTTGAAACAACTTAGCAACGGCGCTAGCGCAGCCATCCATCACCGCCAGGTAAACACTATTACGCGGGAGAGGGTCAAACTTGGTATCAACGTAATTGATCCACTACTTTTTTTAGCAACACGTGCCCATTATCAATCAAAATGGTTAGAAAAACAAGCAGAATTCAAATCTTTACTCTACCTATATACATTTAAAGACTGGTTTTGATTTTTCAAATGTTGTTAGTATTAATTAAGTGAAATGATGGATTTGGTATCTATTTGTAGACGAAGATAATGATTGATGGTTTATCAATATTGATGTGGGACAGACTGGCGACTCTACGTTTTTGTAGTCATATTTACTTGGATATTTTGGATTTGTACATCAAAGATTTTGGTTCCATTTAATTCTTTTATTTTTATTATTCATTATTTATTATGTATTCTACTCGCAAACAGAAAATTATAAATAGAAATTGTCGACTTCTTTCATCTAAAGAAGCATAAATCAGAATAATCATTGAAAATCAATGTAAAACCATAGTTTATCCATATAATTTACGACAGTCTTCCAAGAAAATAATCTAATTCTTGGACAATCCGATATGCAGCATTGAACTTATCAAAGGACACTACATCTTTAACTTTACGACGGCTCGCAGGCTGCGCCGGGGCATAAATACGCGCCGAGTGTCACACTCCTGACATTTCATTTCAAGTATCAAGAAAACTGTTTCGATATTCAAGTGATTATTTTGTGGTGTTAAAGATAAGATAAAATTCTAAGACCGTATAAAACTTTTACTGTTCAAAATGTAATAACTTCTTGACTGGTTTAAAGGTTCTGGGAGTAGCTTTTCATGCTAATGATTGCGATTGCGAGCTGTCATAATTTGAGGTTGTAAAATGTAACCTAAAATTGTGCGCAACAATTTATTAAAGTGTAATGTCTTTTCAAATTGCAATAAAATTACAATAAACGCTATTCATATCATTTCTAAACGATCTAAACTGGCGCATGAGTAGAGTCTATAACGCAGCGTCATAGGGGCAGCGAGACCTGTTCACGCCGAGATCTGCTTTGGAACCGGCTCCTGTTCTAATTAGGCAATTGGATGGTTCTGCTAATGGCGCAGTGGCCGCTATAAAACATGGTAATCTGATGGTGTGAACACGATGTCTTCGTGCTGCGTCATGGAGCGCCGACATGCAACCCTGTGTCCCACCAGCACCCATCACCGCACACGCAACGTAGCCCTGTTTTAGTTTCACTCTTTATTCCGACACTTATTTGTTGGGACGTTTGTTTGTTTTAGAGTGAGGTAGATGGTCGATAAAGACTGTAAATTAAGGTTAAAGCGATTTTCAGAGTTGACTTGAGAAAAATCAACAAATATTGTTGCCATTTGAAGTCTGACTGGATCTGAAGTGAGTATAATATCTAACTTTGTTTTCGGAATGTCCTGTTTATTTATAGAACTATTGGCGTGTTAAAGCAGATAGTACAAAAAATGACCTACTAATAGTCAGTATATCAAATTAAAGGCCAATAAATATAGATTATCATACAATCATTAGTTTAAATATAAAGACCTTCCTACTATTGTAAGATATTTTTCTGAAATATATCTTTTCCCCGATTTTTTTAATATTCACTCTAGTTAATTCATTCAAAAAAGGACTGACAGATTGTTGATTGACTGTCAAAACTAATCCACCAATAACGTCCATTACTTGTGGGTTCATTCGACATCGTTTTGTTACTTTTTTGATATTGACATTGATACATTCAATAGAAAACAACATGGTAACTTACGATTGATTTTTCGCAAATTATTTATTATTTTATTTAAGATGTTCAGATTTAAAATTAGGGAATTTTAAGGGGGGAAAGGTTACTCATGAGTTAATCTTTCATGCGTACTACTGACCATTAGCAGGTCAAAATCCCATATTGAGTTTGACCATCATCTTTGACCAGACATTTTTCCCTAGTACTGAGGGATTATTATCAAACTCCGAATACTCGCGTGAACAACAATATAAATACGAAACAAAACAGAACAAAAACTAAATACCTCCCGAGACAGACTATCAATTTTCCCCTATCCTGAGATACACCAAATATAATAAATTAAAATAAAAACACCGGTGACAAGGATAGCCACTCCGGCGCATATTGATGGAAACATTTCAACGACCATTTAGATACCCCGGTGACAGTGACGTATCATTATAGTGGTCAGGGAAGTGTGCAGATAGTGGGATATAAACGTACGAAGATGATATGACCGGAGGCCATACTATGCATGAGGTTATTCCGGATCTATGAACTTTGAATATAATTTTACCATTAGCAAACCATTCCAAAAATGTTTCACTAAAATGTGGAATGAGATGGAGTTTTGAGTCAGGAACCATTTAATATAAAGGTTTCGGTAAAATTGAACGGCACATTATGTGATGAAAAGTTCAGAGTAAGTCTCCCCATGTTCGGTTGTGAGGTCGAGCGAGATAAGACGTGGTGCGTGTGCGGCGTGTGTTTCTTTGTTCATGATGATGGCGCTACAGTAGAAGAAAATGTTCCGATGAAGGATGGTAGTTCTAGGTTAATGGTTTAATAAGTTTTCACTTCTTAGACACTTTAACTTTAACTTAAGAACTATTTCGTCTCTTTAGTGACATCTTTCATAAGAAACTTTTAAAATAATAAAATTGAAATTCTCTTTCATTACTCAAAGCCCGAACACAACGGCTCAAACACCTTAATTATGATACAAGGTGATTACGTTAACGGGCCGTAAAACGAGGCTGATTTACACACATTTACCGACAATGATGTTTGCACAATAAACACTGTCAAAATACGATCTGCTAAACGTCCAACAGCGGTACGTAAATATCCCGGAGAAGGTATTCACAAATAAAGACTCAGATTTACATCTGGGAACATATTTATTAATTCCGGTATGGTGTAGAATGGTCGTGTAAGCGGGGCTTTAGCTAGTAATTGTCAATAGACATAGAGAATCGAGTTCTTATGTGGGGAGTGGGGATGCTGTACAGCTTCGTGAAAAGACATTGTTGTTACTGTACTGAAATAAAGAGATATGTACAATTATGGAGATTTTTTTTATTACTGTACAGTGGTTTTGATAAATTACAATAGGATTCTGTAATAGGTCTGGTATAACTCGTAATAAAATTATAAGGTAAATAGGATCGTATGTGGTTATTTAAAAAAATTATTTAACGCTTCTATATTAATTCAGTGAACACCTTACAACCTTGAAACACAATGAGAGTGGACCGTCACTACCAAAGTGAATGAACTACAGAACACATAAAGAGATCAGTAGAAATAGACGAACTATATCCGATTTCCTACTATAAAAAAGCAGTTAAAGGTTTAATACCATTATTTTATGTGTATAAAATAGTTTGATACGATGCCACCTTTGATTTCTGAGTTTCGGGTATTACATTGCTTGTTCGTAATGTTGGCTGCGTTGTACTGCCTTAGTGATGTATTTTATTCAGTACCTCGTCGCTCTAACAATAGACATTTATTTACAAAACAATTATATTTACACATCAAAAATACATTAAAATGGATAATAAAACAATGACTGCTAGTAGATATACATACGCCAAAATTATTATTTACGTAAATAAAACTTTACTTCCCTAATTTTGTTCAGAATATGCCGTATTCGTTAAAAAACGACTCATAAGCATGTGAAAAAGGAACATTCTGACTAATATTTCCGTAAAAACTATGTAACTTTCTAAAATACTAAAATCTTAAATAGCCACTGGCTCAGACAACTGAACACACATATTAATCAAAACACATTTTACGTTAATTAAACCGGATGCCGCCAAGAAAATGGTCGCATTCAATCAAACACGTCTAAATCTGTAGACAATCAAAGAAATCTCAGCCCCATTCATATTCCTTGCTTTCATCTATTAAAGAAAACTAAAATGTCACAAAAAGTGACAGATTGGCCGGAAGCAGTATCGAGTAGAAATTCGAAATTTGAACTTATGATAAGTGATGAGAGACGCCAACCGCCGCCGTTTTATTGAAGTGGTGACATTTGAGAAATAAAACAGTTATACTCATTCATTGTGGGTAGACAGGACCAACAAGTTAGCGGGTGTTATTGAAGCCAAATACATTGTTAGACGTTACTTTTGGAAAATATTCAGATTTCTCTAGGTCGGGTGATGTAAAAAGTTGACGTTTATACCAAGTACAAACTTATGATAAAAAGATATAATTTTTTGTTTACTTACAATGTGCTCTTCTAGTATGATCTTAAGGATAAACGCAAGATTTAACTTCAGTCAATACTTAGTCCATCTATTTTGCAAGAACTTGGTTAAAATTCATTAGAAAGAAGTTGAACATTACGAAGTCCGAAGTTAAACCGGTGCAAGAATATTTCATTAAAATAGATGTTAAGTTATTGTCCATCTTGCTCTGTAATCTTCAAACACAATCAAGTATAAAGAAGTATAAATAATCATAAACTTTTTATTGTACACAAACATCGTTTCAAATAATTGCGTTGAAAAATTATTCGGTTTACGACTTATGAATATTAAATTAATTGCTTCTTGCTGGATTTAGATCTGTCATTACCTGGACAATTTATTGCACAAGCGACATCTTCTGACGGCGCTTGTAATAGTTTTCATTATATATTTGCAATAAAAATATAATATCGCCATAGATTATTTCACATTTATATCAAGAATACCCAAATTAGTACTAACTTTACAATTTTTAATATAGTTTAATAGTTTAGATAAATTATATTAAATCGGGAAGCTAATGCAGTCTGGAGTTCTCCCTTGTAAACTCGCCAGACTTTTTCTGAAGTTGTTTTAGTTCGAAATGTAAACTTCGTCGGAGCCAATCAGTAAAGGCCAGCGCTCAAAAAATTTACATCACTTAAAAATGCTCGGGGGATGGTCTCCTTGCCAAGTTAGGCTTCCTGCCTAATTGATAATTAGTATTCCGAAGACGGACTGTCCGGCCTACGTGGGGAGACCGGGGGCAGTCGCCACTGCATCAGCAGGCTGGCCAAGACGTTGCTATTGACATATCGGTTAAGACGGCGGACCTTGGGGGATTGCGCCGTCAGCGTTTAGGGGTCATAATTGATCTGATTCGAGCCGCAGCGCAGTGGTTCCAGGAGATCTAATGATGGGAATTCAATAGGTTTGAGATTGAGGCCGAATTGTTAATTGTTTACTGTTTCTTGGATGCCGAATGCTATTGTGAACGTTGTCGCACGATTGAGCAGGATAGGCAATAAATAGTGTCAAAATTTACTAGATTAGTACTTAAGATCATATATTGGCATCAATTAAATGCGAAATATAAATACTTAATAAATTGAGCAAAAATTTCATTTCAGTTATCATAACCAACCTGAGAGTGAACTTCTCAAGCCGCAGCCACGCTGTGCGACTTTTTCCCCATTACCATATCTGAAGTCGCGAATCGCAGCCGGACAACAAATTGGCTATCTTCTGCATGCATCTCATATAGGGCGCTTTGGACGTATCAGAATATTTAGTAGATCGTGCGCCAACTCAGTAGCAAGTACAGATACGGCCCTTCTTTAGTAAGGCCCTTTGCAGAACCCAGGAATTTTTGTTCAAAAGTCGGTTATGATAAATATATTTTTATTGCTGCTCAGTGCCGAGTAGAGATAATTGTTAAGTTTTATGAAAGCAAATTATTATTAAGTAACTAATATCAAGAGACTTTTTTAATTTAGTTGCCATAAAGAATTATTTTATTTGACGAGCTGAATCTAGTTGTAAGTTTCTGAATATTAAATATAATCCGGTCAAAAATACTTTCTATTTTAAAAACTAAATAACTTGATTGTCTAAGAAAATACTCAACAAAATCTGAGCCAAATCAATCATAGACAAAAACAGAACAAAACCTTCCCCGCTCCCCCCGCGCACTTCTCATTAGGTCTTCGATCTCTAATCCGCGTACCTGAGGCGAGAACTTTTCACAACCCTAATGAATCAGTGGATTAAACCAACAGGGCTTAAACCGTGTTTATATTTAAATCAGCGCAGTTTACATAGACCTTGATTAAAACAGGCAAGCGGCCACTCCTGGACGCGGCGCGGTGTACGGTATTCTTGGGAATAAATTCACACCGGCCTGCCTGCAACTACAGATTGAGTTCAGATTACGTCTTAGCATTTGAGGGTTAATTGAATTTTCAGATGAATGCGAGTTGTGTGTAAATGTAGTGTATGTGGTTCGTCTGCAATGTGCGTAAAGGTACGGTTTTGTTAGTGAAATCGTATTTATGTTGTAAGTTTTTGCTGTCTTATTCGAATATGACTACAAATTGAAATAACATTACAAGTTACGAAATCAACACTAACCAAGCGTTTGGCCAAAATGTCTTCTACCGCATTTGAATTTAGACAAAAAAGGAGATGCACCAAATTTAAATCAACTCAGTTTAATTTATAAATCAGCCTATTTTAAAATCAGATCAAGTACGTTTGGAGTTTTTATTCACAAGATCGCCTTAAACTTTAACATCTTCCACTGGGTGCTGCAGCCTCCCCACTACTTACTTGACTTCATTTGCAGTCTCCTCTAACTTAAAATCAATTATGCCTGCGATTGTTTCGTTACTGGGAGCAAATGTTTTTTGTCCCCTCCCCCCGCGCCACCCCGCTTTGTATTCCGCGAGCGAATGTCTGGAGCTATTCTATTTGGATTTCTTTTGATGAACCTGAGGCACTCTCTGCCCCTGCCTCCTCAATTTGCGTTTCCTGTGCAACTTGTTTCGTGCGTAGTATTTTGAATGCAATATTATTTCATATATTTTTAATTGTTTATTTTATTGATTTTTGGTAACAAAATATATTGGTATACTAAAATATATTATGGAGTGATCTTTTGAACTTATTTGAAATAATCATTCTTTGCCGGATCAAGCAAGAGAGCGCACGAAATTAAGATCATTTAGAGCTGGATATATAATTGGCACTTAATTTATATCCAAATTGATTAAGTCATTAAAAATCCTACATCGCAGAATATTGGAGATTCAATAAAATAGTTAATTAAGTATCGATAAAATATCGATCGTATTCGAATTTTAGAGCGAAATCGACTTTGGCAATGTTTTTATTACCATGACTATTACTTTTCTAATAATTCTAATTAAGTTAAAAATGTTTGGATAGTTTAGTGTTATGGATCCATTTTATTATAACTTTTGATGTTTTAACGATACTCATGTGTAAAGTTCACATAGTAGCCTTTCATAAATCATACTTTTATATTTTCCTATTAAGGAAGTTTCAAATAAAATTATGAATTTATGATATGCATATCAAATCTGATTCAAATATTTTGACATTAATTAAAATACGAAAGCCGAAACGTTGGTGTTCAATATTGTAATATTGATAAACATCATTTCCTTTCCACAAAAAAAAAACAAAAGCATTAACATGTCAGAAATCTAGTAAAGTTTGGGTATGAAGTAAAACCTAAGCACATAACTATTTTTTCCACTGATTTACAAATAAATAATACACCTTGTAAGAACGGAATACAAGCCATTGTCTGTCTCAGTAAATAAAATAATTAAAAAACAATAAAAGCGCCATTCTGTATGTATTGAGCATTACCCTAACGCCCTATAAGGGTATGCGCGCACTACACATGGTCGTCCAATCCAGCATTAATTATGCAAACGGTGCCCTCTGGCCTTAATGAAGATTCTTTTTGCAGGACATTCTAGTGTGACATGGTCGTAAGTGTTTATTAGGAGAAGCGAACTGGGCGTCAGATAGAACTTTGTCGTTTGAAATAATTTAAAACTACGTGCAAAGCACGTTGAAGTAAACTTGTAAGAGAGGAAAAGAAATTAAACATCAGAAAATAAAGAGCCAAAACGAAACATGCACTTCGAATTATTCCTATTTTATAAGATTGTTTGTTAGGCGCTTAAGATTCTTACTTGGCGCGATTTCTGACCCCATACCATTCGAAACGTTGTATCTAATAGGCTTACAGAAACGTATAATTATAAACAATACCCATCCAGCGTCATCTCGTTTGAAGCCAAGCTCCGGCAACACAACGTACCTGCAAGCAAAACAGAACATTTCTTAATTACTCACACAAAAGTACAAGATTTACTGTACAGCGTTGGGCAATTACGGACGGACGTCCATAATGGAACATTAGGAGCATTTCTACACAAGTGTGCTAAGGGATCCTCCCTAATCCGTTTACGATATAAAGAGTTATAAATCAAACTTAATATGAGGTACATGTGTTGATAAAGCCACCCGGCCACCTAAATTTGAGGCGGTTACAGTCGGCGTCAGGGGTTAGATCCGTTGTTTATTGCCGATGGTCTGCTGTGGAAAATCAGTAGGAGTGATCGGAATACGTTTTTGAGAAATTTAACTGAGTGAAAGTTTGTGAATATGAATAAAAATTTGATTTAACTAAATTATCATTTAGGGACAGGTAAATCGCTTACGAGTTATATAGAGAGTATATATAGCGAGTTTCCGGTACTAGGTGCTTGGTGACAACAGTTCGAGGCGGGGAGGAACAAGAAAGGGAGTAGATCAATGCTGTTAATTCCTTAAATAATAGTTCAAATAACCACCGTAATCTAAAACAAGTAAAGTTTTATAAGTGCGAATTTAGTTTTATTATTTACTTTTTTCGTATATATCTTAATTCGATTTTATCACAGAATGAAGTATAAAAAAATCGCGGACATACAATAACATTATTTACGACTAAAACATGTAATACATAAAATATCCTAGATAAGAGCAACCCCAAAGAACACACATGCACACAAATAACATGGCGTCCTGTTTTTACACAGATCGTTCTTAAGAGCACACATACACGTAGATGAGATTTTTATCTGTACCCAAGTGTGAATAGGATTAAAAAAAACAGATGTGTTTCACCAAATTCTGCATGTGGGCGAAATGAGGCACTCCCGGGGAATTCCTTTTAATTTGGAAAATTGTCTTTTGGAGCCATCATGCGACTGTTTACATTTTATCTTTTGACCTGATACCATCTTGACAAAGAAAGGCTTGGATTTATTCCGTCTGATTACATTTGAGAGGGTTTTCCAAAGTATTTTTTTTTTACTTTTTAAATTAAACTTTACCTGATATATTCCCATAAATATTATAGGGTAACCACGTTTCTATTGTGTGTTTCATACCTAACCAGGATTAAACTCTAAATCATGACTGGCAAACGCTGCTTGCAGTTTTATTAACTTAAGTTTCTTAAGCATACAATTTGCTTAAGCATACTGCTGCATTAACACCAACAAACAATGACTTTATTTTATTCCAATATCGATTAAAGCTACAAACACAAAACAACTGATACATTCCCCATTTCTTCAGCAGTCGTCCCAGCTTACAAATCACCAATTACAGCACACACACGTGCGCGCGCGTCCTCAGATGAAGCGCGAATGTGTGCAAGGTGGCATGAAAATGGGATTAGGGTGGGGAGAAATGCAAAGGAATCAAGCGGGGGGGAGTAAAATGTCCTAGACCGGACACTTTGAACGAATTATGACGGTCATTATTAGAACGTGGACAGAATTAAATTGCCTCCCCGCTCACCCCCTCCCTTTACCTTCCGACTAAGTATGCTCGTATAATGATACCTGCTCAATACTTGCAACATTTATCTGGAATGGAATGGTCTATATGAATTGTTGAGGTTTTTTTCTTCGGAAATACGTTCAAGTTGTTCTTGTTGGAGGTGGAAAGTAAGGGCGGTATGAAAGCGCATTCAGATTGGAAATTGCGTTATGGAGACGGAACGTAAATATGTAACGATTAAAAGCAAACGTATCTTCGGGAGTGTATTCTTAGATAAGGTTAAAAGCTCTAAGCTATAACAAAATCCCAAACTAAATCTTCAATAAATAGAGCCAAAGTAACAAAATTACGTTACTTCTAATCTGTGAACAATGAGCATGATCTCTATTCTAAACAAAACGGCGAGTAATCTTTAAAATCCAAGTTTAGCGAAGAAGACAAGGCGTGGCGCACTTGTATTGTTTGGCGGGGGGGGGGGCAGCGGCGGGCGAAGTTAGCACTGTATCAATAGTAGGAAGGAATCACTAGATTTGCCGTAATCTTGGTAAACATACCCGGTGATAAAGGCCGACCTTTCGGGTGTGGTGCAAGCGATAGGCGATATGTGACTGTAGCGATTTATTCATAGATCGTAAAGGTTGAATTCGAGAGAGCCCAGGTGAAAGATTGATAAAATCCATTTTTGTAGGAATATGAATCAATAACGTTAGAACAACGTTATTTTGATGTTTTACAGATACGAAAATATTCTTTAAATCTTATCTGCAAATCTCGAAGTGTTAATAAAACTCATAAATAGTACACCTGCAAATGCATAAAATCTTTATAAAATACAAAAATATACATCATAAAGTACTTCATAATAAGCGTTTTCACACCGCTATTTCCCATAGCTTGCGTGCAAATTTTACTCAACAATATTGAAATCGTACCACAATACCAGTATAACCTGACCCCTGCTCTCTACGGCAGCCTATACATTATGAGGGTCTTCTCGTTTGTTACTCTGCGTAAACATTATGCTCATACAGAGGCTCTAAGAACAAAGGTAGGATTTAAGTATAAGATAGCGTACTGTATGCCTTTTTATAAGCTTGTAGATTTGCTCAGTATTTGTTAGTTTAGTAAATACGCTTTCATAATAACCGTCCCGAGTCCGAGATCTGAAATAACGTTTGCATTAGATTACTTGCATGTCATTTATCTTGGTACCTACTTATGTTAAAGGTTTGTTTGCGGCGTTTTAAGATAGCGCTTACAGCACAAAGAGAATATCTGGTTATTTCAAGAAAATCTAGTTCTTATAATATCATGAAAATTTACACATAATTATGCGCGCTTTTAATTAAAATGAAATATTATTGAAGTTTATATCATAAATTGCCATCGACCGTATATGTAAATAATATCGATAGTCATGTCCACCCGTCGGTACACTTATTTTCTAAAACAATAACCATTAACGCTGAAACAAAACGCCACCCAATTGAGGGGTTGGCTTATACAATTTACAAAACGTCGATGAAAAGCACACAGGGCGGGCCTCACCAGAGGTGCCACACATTATACTAAAAATATAGAATCAGCAGGGTTGAAACACTAAATATAAGGGTAGCATCAACTGGGAAGCGACGAGTGTAATATTTGCAAGAATCTCATTATTTTTAAGTATCGCCAGACTGCGGTACTCAAGCTGTTTGAATTAATGTTGTGTGTTCGGTTGTGAGCTGTTGGGTAGATGGCGTTTCCTAGATAAATATGTAAGTTAGCTTTTACTTAATTTGGGTTTCCATTACAAAGAGACTTTGAAAATTAAACATTTGAAGGTGAAGAAAATAGGTAGTGCAAAGTAGAAAATAACTTTTCATTGCGACAATTGTAACGTTACAATTAAGAACTAAACTATTATAAAACCAATATAAAAAATAAACTAATAAATAAATCTCATAAAACTACATTATTTACCGCAGGACCAACTCGCAGATGACTATTTGACATATTTTTACGACTCATTATTCCACCTACAAATAACCAAGATGGCGGCGTGATCGCGAATCAGCCGTCAAGCTGGCATCGCCCCCGACGTGTGATAAAACTGTCACAGGTTCACTATAAACCGCATTCTTTATGCAATACCTTTCATATGCGCGACGGTAAGGCTGCGTTTTTATTGAAATCATAATGAATAAATTTCTCAAGGTGTTCAATGCTTTGACGCGGACAGCTATATATAAACAATGTTCAATGTTTTATTAGAATGTTTAACTCTAAGTATACGCCCGAGGTATTAAATATGAAACTTAGTTTCACGATGAAATTCTATAGATTTTCATAGTTTCTAATTAACATATTGTTAAATATTTGACTGTAGATAAAAGTGTACTGTGTGAAAACTTTGATAAGTTTAAAATACAATATAAGGATAAGAAATGAAAAAACCTACATGACACAATAAATAATTAAAATAACTAATCCTTACAAAAAAAACACATCAGAAAAAATCCTGCAATGTTTTCCAATGAACAGGCGATTCCTCAGCTTAACACAAAGTTTGAGCAGCACCGGCCGCCGGCGGAGCCACGTCACAGCACAGAATCATACCGCACTAAATTATAATGTTTTATGGTTTAATACTGCAGATAAGGCGGGTAAGGAGCCTATTATTAACCGTGTTAAACGGGACCGCGGGGTGGCAAACATTGCAGGGGGTGGACTGTATTTTGCTATACTGTGGCAATTTTCCTTTGTGATGGACAAAGGGGTGAGACTGTGTTCATAGTGTTTGATTTGCAAATTGTGTTCAGTGCAGATAGTTTTTCTTATTTGTGAACCTATTGAGTATTACTGATATCCAATTAACTATGACACGTAACTGTGAGCAGGGGAGAACCTGCCCAACCGACAGCTTTAAGTAGTCCTTAAATCATCGAAGGCTTTGATTTATCTGACTATGTATGCTGGCTGTACAGTCAAAGTTGTTTTCAACTTTGTGTTTTTATTCCTAGCCATAAAAACTAATAATTGCCAATATTCTCCTAAAAACAACAAGATCTAAGCGTGTGACATTTTTTTATGTACGTAGTTCTTGAACTGCCTCACAATACTACATTTTATTAAGATATCATCAGCACCGCTACGGCCGCTACTCGCCTTACGCCACATCACGGCACCGCGCGCTTAGCAATACGACTTCCAACGACCATCCCCAAGTATGTAATTGCCAGAGAATGCGTTTTATAATGATTATTTATGTTCGGAGCAGCGACTGTTTCTGCAAATTATTTTTTATTGTTTCCATTGTGCTTGTTTAGGACGAGCCCTCCGTGATGCAGGGCCTTATAAACTTCCATGTTTATTTTGGGTAATGGATGAAAATTAGAATTTTTCTTTTGTATTCAGGTTGGGAAGCTTTGGAAAAATTTTCGAAAAATTTGTTTGGTGATTTATTGTATTGTTTATGAAATTTCAGCAATGAAGTCAAGTTATAGAAATACGAAGGCGGAAATGCAAAAAGTATTACATTAACGACAGTCATTATATGTTTCGACCACTAGTCGCAGTCGCTGAGAAAAATATGTTTGTTAGAAATGGGCCAGAAACTTCTCGGAGGTCGGCATTATTATTATTACCCCCCTCCCCAGCGCACCAGATTGAAACGTAAGAAGTCTATTCTCAGAAAGATAGCAGCAGCCAAACATATTTATTTATCAGACAGTCACTTACAGCAGTACAAACGGAGAGACATCACATTTTTACTTCTGAGTTTCTCTAATTTAAAAGTTAAATTCATTGCACCAAATATAATTAAGGTGATAAATCAATTAAATTACATTTCTTCAATAAAGTACAGATAACTAAATAGTATTCCTGAAAACTATTATTCAAATTCATAAAGCTTTACAACTATTGCGAGGACAAAGATCTACATGTTGCACATTATAAATAATCTTTAATTTTAAAAACATTTTTTAAGTCGCGTAAGGAAGTATGAAACATATCTACATCACACAATTTACGGTTCTCATTAAACATCCTACTCGCACGTTCTACAACGCCATATGTAGAATAGTTCTTTTCTACGACATGAACGCTCAAGTTTGCGACTAACTATTTAAAACGTTTAATACTAGCATTGCACCTATATAACCTCGGCGATCCTGTAGAAGCATCATGCAACCTGTGGTTTTTGCAGAGTCAATATAATTAAGATACACATTATCCGTTCTGAAGTCCAGTGATTTGATAAACATTTTTGTAGTCTCTCGATCTTTACCGCGTTAACTATAAACATAGATCGCACACACTACACAAGCACACTTCAGGCGACTACGAACATAACAATTATGTGACAATTTAAATGTTTAGGGTTTCCTAAACGGTTTACTCGCTCTAAGTATTAAACTTAGTTTATTTATAATTCATTAATAACTTAATCAACGTGCGGGGCGACTGTAAGTTTAGAATCCATGACTACTCCAAGGTCTCTAATTTCAGTGACACTATTGAGAATTTTGTTACATAATATATCATTGTAATTTATTGTTTTATTTTTTTCTTAAGAAAGGTGACACTTATCTGGATTTAAATACAAATTATTATCAAAACAATACATTTCTAAGCGATATAAATCCGTTTGCAATAAATCGCAATCACCGGGTTGTCGAACTACTTTGTATGCATTTTAGTATCATCTGCATAAAGAAGTGTATGTGAGTGTAAAAATCTATTAGATATGTCATTAATATAAATGATAAATAGCAAGGGACCTATATGGCTGCCTTGTGAAACACCCGAACTGATGTTTCGTATTGTGACACGAATCCTAAGAGAAAAAAAACCGCCTGACTAAGATTCTCTACGTATTACTTTATTCAACGAAAAAGATCGCCATGTATACCGAGTTTCCAAATTTTAGACAAGAGAGTGTTAGGACAAATCGTATCAAATGCCTTGGCAAAATCCGTATACACGGCATCGCATACCATAGTGTTGTATGTTACTAGACACATGTCTGATACCGAACTCCAAAGATTAAAAGCTGTTTTAAGAACTAATAAAGCTTATCTGATGATCGATAACGACCATGATATGGTTCACGTTTTGAAAGACGACGACATTAAACTAAACGAGATGATAGAATAGTAATTAATCCTAATTCTGGATCACAGTTACTCAAAAAAATATATAGTAGAACAACGTCTGAAAGCTTTTTTCACCAATGAGGTTCTGCTCTGGTAACATATTCATAATGGCGGTTTAACCTTAAAGTCATCTTCAGCCAAATCGGAAATTGTATTCGATTATATCATAATTCATTTATGTGTTGTTACACAAATTATACATTTTTTTTGTTGCAAGTTACAGCAAAAATCATGATAAAAAATTTGCATTGTATGTTAAATTTGTTTTTTTATTATTTGCCTCAACTAATGATTGATTAATTATGCCTCCTCAAACAAAAACGTTCTTTAACAAAGCAAAAGTATAAACTTCCACTGCTGCAAAACTCGCAGTCAAAGACAACATGTCCAGAACATCCACATTTCCATAATTTCCCGGATAATTGAGCGAAGTTTATTCCCGAAAAACTGGCGATAACCGGTTCAGAGGCATAATGAAATCGTAAATCGATGGCCCATCCGGTGGCGGTTATAATAGTGAAATATAAATCCTGTGGTTTGGCTTGGTCGCTTTTTGGCCGGCATTTTTGCATTCACTTCAATCACCGCTTGTATATGAGACGTGGTGTGAACACATGCTGCGCTGTCAGATGGGCTGGTCTCTGATTTGCGATACCTACTTTTGGTTTCGTGGCTCGAGGTTATATTTTGATTATGAAAATTATCGTGGTAAAAATCCCGTAAATAATTATAATAATAATAATAAATAAATCCCCAGACAAACACACCCACTATTTGACCCCAAAGTAACCAGAGCTTTTGCTATGGATGACTATACAGCGAACTGGGTGGACCCAGTATAAACATACATATATAAATACAAACAACCATGTACCGAGAACAAACATCTGAGTTCATCACAAAAATGTATGCCCCGGCCAGGACTCGAACCTGGGACCTTCGGCGTATGAGGCAAGGCTATTTACCACTGCACCACTCGGTCGTCTTTTAACTTTCAATTATGAAAATTAGTTGTGATTTAGTTTCAATAATATCTTAATAATTAACGACTGCTCTGAATTACACAAATGGCGACTATTAATTAGTATTAAAAACGAATGGCATTCAAATTAATATTTTTTTATTACCTTCGTAACCTTACGTAACTTGAGTTAGGAATTCCGTCAATCTTCTATTTTATATCCAGGCCCGCTTCTATCCCTCCAGACTCGTATAACAACGAAGTAAAGAGAGCATATAAACTGGGAACTTGGTACTCACATTTTTCGTTATTTTCTTTATGGCTTCTCGGATGATGAGACGCGATGTATGGAAAGTGGGCCGATTGCCTTTTGTTTTATGAGAAAGGGTTGAAGGGCGAGCGGGTGAAGCGAATGAACGAGCTTCTCAAAATTGAACGAGATATCAACGATATTACTGAGCGATTCTGAACAATACCTTACGAAAGTTTCGATATGCGATGACGGAGTATTTTACCCTTGAAAATTGTTTTAAAAACTACGGGATAATTCGTAATTTATCATCTTGGTTAAAGCTTCGAATCATATTTTAGGTTTTACTTCCTAAGAAATCTGTGAGGATATGACTTTTTCTTTTAAAGTTCTGAATAGATACATTAACAAAAGGAACATCTAAAAGAATTTACAAATACGAAACTAACCACAAAAGTCTTTGAACTGACGGATAAAGAACCAACACAACAACCTGCTGCAAAATTAAAACACTCTAAAACTGAACAACGCAAGCACGAGCCTCTCGTAGTAGATTTATAAACTGCACCGACGACGCTAACACACTTTCACGTGTCAATGGATCCGCGTAAAAGCCTAAAAAGCCGAAAAAGCGATAAAAAAAGTGAACACCGCACGCCGCCCGCGTACATACATGCATCTTTTCACTCAGCTGACAAATGGGGATAAAGCGGCCGGGATGAGCCGCGGTACACGGCACGAAAAATCATTCACAAATTCTGACGCCACTACGCTTAGCCGGCCAAGCCACTTTTTATCCGAACGCCATCAATAAAAAGCCAAAAGCCAGAAAAAAACAAAACCGTGACGTCAAGGTACGTTTTTTCGCCGACACCGGCGAGCGAATAAATCAAGGGCTGTGCTAGCATGGAGGCGGCTTCCACCGAATACTGCCACTTTATGGCTTTTTGATTTACATTGCCACTATTTGCTGTTTTAATACCGATTGTACGTTACAGCCGCGTGTAAATAAACGAGCAACTCCCTGAATGATACGTTCGACGTTCGAATCATGGTTTCGGCCGATCGACGATCTCCCAAATAAAATCTTACATCACTGACAAATTTTATTCGCGCACATGGCGCAGTTGGCTGTTATTACGACGCAAATTGATGCTATATTTCGAATGGCCCCACACGTTTGTGAGTACATAATGTGACATTTTGAGCGGTTATTTATTATGACAGGGCTGAATAAAATATTTGATAGGTACTAAAAGCGAATTGTATGCGGAACACATGTCGTGTCTCAAGCATCCGAGTTAATCCTAACAAGTAATCAAACGTGACAAGTATTACAAAACATGCTATCAGAATGTGAAATAATTCAAGATTTCCATGAATTTGTAATAAGACTTCCACAGAGGTAAAATTATAAAGGAAAAATCCTGCAAAATATATTGAGCCGACTCCGTTCTTTCGTAGCTCAGATGACAGTGACGGACTTGGGAGCATCATGGTTGATCAACTGGTGTCCCGTGTCGCCCTATCTATCTACCGTACACTCACTCATTCGTTCATCTCGGTCCATTTATTCATTCATTGTGACGTCGGTTTCGAGTGATCACTGATCACCTTACGGGCAATCGTTTATTTGTCGAAATCAGGATTTAAAAACAAATTGATTTTTGAGCGATCAAGGTTTTTGCTGAGTTTTGTGAGTTTAAAGTTTTACGATGACACTACATTTAGATATAAACTTACAATAACACAGTTACGTAGTTATTTCAACTCAGTAGACTCAACATCCCACAACATTTTTAAATTCAATTCTGAAACTATAAACTGCATTTTATTGATTGTCAAAACTAATAAAAATCCTATAAAAAACGGGAAACATCAACAACTAAAAAGCAACATTGTATGTCAAAATAAAACGTTCGCTTACTTAATCCGGCAAGATACAAAAATAAACACAGCAATACAAATGCCGACACAGGCCCAGCACATCAGGCGAGATTACCCGAATGGCGAATAATCGGACACTTTGCCTGGCCATCATAAAGAAACCGTCTTAACGGCCTGCGAACGTCTTTCTTCAATTCCGGTCACGTCGAAGCGAACTGATTGACGCGAGACGTCCGCGCCTCCTTATCACCCCCTCCACCCTCCCGCCGCCACGACCCCGGGGGCGGGGGACTTGACCGAGTAAGAAACATGTGAAAAATGTCATTAATGCACTCCCCGGGCTGGGTATTGAGTGCTTTATAGAGTCTACATTGCCTTTTGCTGGACGGGGGTCTAGGAGTTATGTATATTATTATTGGTATACGTGCGGTATTTCGTGTGAAGTCCTTGGTGGCGTTAATGGAGCTGGTGCCGAAGTCAATATAACGCTGCACTCTTTAATGGTTCTTAATAATTTTTTAATTTGTCTTTAAAAGCAATTATTTTAGTTTAATAAAATACGAGTACATGACTGTAACGCTTAGCATTATATTCCTATGATCGATCGTAAAAATACTATCAAAGTGTTGTAATGGCGCAGTAATATAAGGTAAGTGTAGGTGGATGAACTGGTAACTGGGAACTCTGGAAATAATAAAAATTAAAGACTTCATTAACAAGCAAATGTACTAGAACACTATATACATGATCTAAATTAATAGAACTGCAACTACAACACTGTTGGAGAGTATGAAGTAATGTTTAATATCTTCCAATTCCCCCGCAAAGCAAACTTGAATTACAGTCCAAGCTGAGCCACAACAAATAATATCGTCAATTCGCCGCAATAACTCCAAACAAAAGACATTAACAGCCGAGGAGGCATGTTGGTCACTTTCCTAGATGCGCTTATTAAAACATTTCAGGGGCAATATGTGAGGATGGCGCGGCGACGTGCGCAATATGTTCGTAAACTCGGACCGCATGTGACGACCTGTGGGATTCGCTGGAAAACTTCATTAACTGGGAGCCCCCACCCCAGGCCCCGGCCGGCGGGGTCCATCACCCGGCTGACGGACGTACGACGGCGCTTATTACCTCTCGGACGTGCCGCGAAATCGAAGGAATGTGACGTTAGAGTAGGAAACGAATCGTTCCACTGATTGGCCGGCTTTGTGCTCGTTTGACCGTTAATTTGATCGGTATCTAAGGGACCCATTTTTTGGATTATTATTTTGTAGATATCGCCTTTGTATAGTTTTTGATAGCGATGACTTTTGTTAGATTTTGGGATAGTGTTAGCGCTAGTTTTGTTCGGTTCCGCTTTTAAAAGACAACTCTCTTTTTCTTAAGCACGAAATATTTAATGGGAAAGTCATGTATCTGTTCTAACTTACAAGTCTATTCCAAGCATATGTTTCCTGAATAATTCTTCACTCAACGTGACTAAAAAATTACCTACTCACTCAGTGGATACCGACTTCGTCAGTTGTGTTTAAAGCCACGAGGTGACTTCAAACATCTTGTCGAGAGACAGATTGCCCACTACAAGAGTTATTCGCCGCAGGGTTGGTATTTCTTGAGTAGTAGGTACACTGAATTATTTTTCATTTTGGTTACTTTTGGTTTTTTTTATATTTTCAATGTAAGTTTTTAAAACATGTATTTCCTTGCTTGAAATATTTATATAATAGATTCCTCGATCTACAAGCCAATACTTTTATTACAAATAAAAATAAATAGAAATGTTGGTTATCGTTAAAACGCTACATAATAACTTAAGTAGGTATATGTATGTATACAGAAAACTTTAATTTATTTTTAATTTTCATTTCATTAATTTGCTTTTCCGAGCTCTACATCTTTGTTACCACTGCTGAATCTGCGGACGAAGCGACTACGTAATTGGCTAATTCACAGTAACGAGAGTTCCCAATTTGAATAAACCGTTCTCATTGGTGATGATGGATTTGTGAACTAAAACATTTATTTTCAGTGTTGGCAGTACAACGGGATTTCGTTCATTTTAGCTTTCATTCAATTGTTATTATATAAATTTCTAAACATCGTGATTACTTTTAAATAAAGAATAAAGACATATAGTATTTTAGCCTCTCGCTAGCTCCTGTCTCACCACTGGAAGCTTGATTGACTTATTCAATAACAACACAGTGTTTTTTCCAAGATTATTAAAAGAACCCTTCGGAACCAGCTGCCCTTTAAAAACGTCACTTTAATATATTTTTTGCCGGCAGTCGAAGAAGCCTGAAGTACAAACGTCTGTCAAATGTCAGTCACTGGATTTCTGTCCGCCGGAGACGATGGGAATCCGTTTAATCCTTATTGACACGCTTAATGGTAGGTTCCTCGAGTTGTATACGGCGAATTGAATATAAAGTCTGGTTTAATGCATTAGTATAGATTGTGATCTAAGTTCGTATTGCTTAATTTTCATCAATGTTTCGATTTTGAAACAAGGACAATTAATACTAAGTGGACCACACGCAATAAAAATAGAAAAACGACACTTAAAAAGAATATTTCACACAAAAATCTGTTACATTTACAAAAAGGCAACCTCAACCGAAGTGATACAATTAAAGCACTCGTGGGCACATTTTTTACGAAGAGTTCCGTACAAAAAGTAATTCAATGCGTATTGTAGAGTATACTGATGAGTTTTCTCTAGAAAGTGACAAAAGTAAACATAGTGTCCCACGTTTGTTGTGGCGTGCGCGCGCGCTTGAACCTTCACGTTTCAACGTCTCATTGTCAAACATTAGTTTTTTGCTCTTAGATTGAGGTGTAGTCTTTGAGTGGATAAGACGTCAAATTATTTAATTAGAATATTGAATAGAATTAGATTTAATTTTTCACGTACCTATACACGTATCGACTAACCTTTTTAAATAAATTGCCTTATTTTATCAGTATACTAAATACAGATTTTTGTAGCCTATTCGTTTGATTAAAGAATCAAAGATACTGATTAAGGGTTGTCATCGCCAGAAAACGGACACGCAACCTACCTGATGGTAAGTGGCATCCGTGCCCATAGACATCGTCAATCGTAGATTCATGCTGCCGACCGTAAGCTTAAGTTGGAATCGCCTTTTTCCCAGTGATGACACTGGCTGTACGTTCCCCGCACTCGGAACGCAACCACGTTGACGTGATTATTATTTCGGTTAAAACAGGAAAGGTTGGAGAACCTTCTAAACGAGATCCGTTTTTTTTGTGATAAAAGTGCTAACAAGTTCGACTTATACGCATGCAAATGTTTTAATAATTTATTTTAAATTAAGAAAGCGAATTAAAGTAGATTGACGGATTTTAAATACTGTTTTAATAACTATAAATTTACCTAGCCAACTCAAGAAGAATTGCAGAAATACAACTTTTTGACATTAACTGACATACAAGTTTGACGTTCTGACACTGACAACACTAACAAAATCACATGAAAAAAATCTAAATTATTTATATCAATGCTCCAGTTGCAGAATCCTAACAGGGTTTATCCACATAAAGCCAACTGCGGTCAGTTTTGGTTTAGAAACAAACACATAAAAAAAATGATTGATTGATTGATGTTTGTTCAGCGAGCATTAGAGCGGCCTACCTGCGAGATATTTGTGCCTTTATTGATATGAAGACGTCTCTACGAAACATAATTATAATATTATTCATCATACCATCGGGATATGTTATTAATTCTGACAGATTCTTCACTCAGTCAATCATTTTGGAGTGTGATTATGTATTAGTGATTTCTTGGACTGTGATGGTTAAAGGAAATTAGATGAGAGGTTTCTGGATTTTTTTATGTAACATTGAGTTTAGTTTAAAATCAAAATTATCAAAACCTTTGATAAACATATTCATATACCTAATAATTGGTGTAATTATTTAGATACACGCGTTTCATTAGAATCATAGGTACTGCATATATTTCGTGATGTCAAATAATTGGTTGGAGTAAAATAATTTACTTGTGCACAATGCATCTCAACAAAGTAATTTCACATTTTGTATTTACACATATTTTCATAAATAACTTCATTTGAAATGTAATGGTAAACTAATACTGGAGTAACCTTAAAATAATTTGTTTGTTCATTACATTACCCTATGTTATTCAAATAGCAAAAGAAAGAACCTACCTACAAAATAAACTGCATAAAATCCAGAGGAGCCCATTACCCGTGATAGCGTCAAGCAATACAAAGAGATTGACTCCCAAGAACCCAGCACAGGTCGAGAGCATATGCAAAACACCGGCTCTGCTTCAGACTCCGCTAGGTGTCCCCTGAGCGCAATATCCGTGAAAAAGCCTTCGAGAAGTGCATACATTTGCATCTACGATCTTCTACAACTAACTATAGAGACTAGTTTACAAATTTACATACAGCTTAAGGGTTAAGATCCTTTGTTCGATGAAGCTGCTGCCGAAGAAGCGTTAAATTAACATCGAAATACGACTTTTACGTTTAATACAGTTTTTAAATACACATTTCTTCAAAGGACATACCCTCTTGAAAAGTTGCTTTATAATTTCGAGAAAGTACGTTATCTTGATTGACAGATTATCGACTCAGACTTTAAACTTTGTGAAAAGACGGCCAATATCTAGTCTCGTCATTTAATTACAAAAAAAAACAGAGAACAGATATAGCAAATTTTGCAATTTAATCACAAAACCACTCCAACTATTTCAGCTTCCATTTAAAATCCAGTAACAATACAAAAATAGAACACGAACAAAAAATATATTTTTCCATTCGAATCACGCATCGCTTCCTGTTTTGAATTTGGAGCGTTTGTAATTGATTGAATGACGAAATTAAATGCGTTTGATTGATTGATCCGTGAGGACATTCGGGCTGAGTCACGCCTTTTCGATCAGTGATTGAAATGCTCAATTAAAAATTTTGAGTGATGAATCAATCATCTAGAAATTAATGAACCAGACAGATATTCCAGCTCATTTGTTTCAAGTGCGCAATGTAACTGTGTGGTGTCGTTTGTACAAGTTTAGATAAAATAGTTTGTTCTAGTCATAAAGCGAGCACTGACTCGTCTGGCTTTCGCATCACTTCAGTGGCAGACTATTTTGCCAAAAGTTGTCATAATTTTATGTTTTTATTCTAGATTGGTATCGAGGCAAAAGTCCTTTGTTTTCTGGATTTGCCGGTTTAGCATATATATAGTAATAAGGTACTTTATTTGAACTTATAATTCGATAAGTTTTAATATATATCTTAGGTTACATTAATGAAACAGGTAAGAAACGCGCGGCAAGTACCAGGGCGCAAGAATGCCAGTAAAGATTTGCATCGCTCGGGCACGCCGACCGCCACGCATCAATCAACCGGACGCTCCGGGGTTCGGTTCCTGCCTCGCAGATCTCACAGATAAGATGCTATGCGATTATTCATACTAAAGATTATTTCGGATTAGATCTGAGGTTTTATTTTAATGAAGAATAAATAATTCTAAATGTTTAATGTCGATCCGTGCATCGCCTTGTCACTTGATACAGAATATCTCATAAGAAAAGCTTTGCCTGAAAACACACGACTAACTCGTATGGCCGCCTGTCTTACCTGTAACAAATAGATATAAATATATAAGACACAAATCACTCAATGTAAAAATATTGAACACTACTTAGAAAACTGCATAACACTAATATTTATATGCTAACCGCCTTGAAACGTCTGTCGGCGGCAAATCGGATTATGTTCTACTAAGCAGGTTGGTCGTTTTAATTATTCGTTGACTAAATTAGATTCATACACACATTGGATTTTATTTCATGTAGAGTTTGTCATTACCTATGATTCTAACTGGTATGATAATGAAAGCTTCGACTGTCTGTTTGTTTGTTTACGTGTAATAGATTCATTTTGAAATTAGCGAAGCGACTTTAGATCTTTTAAAACTTAACACTTAAAAAATGTAGCTAGTGATTTTTTTAGAATATAGTTTAATTTAGAATCACCACCCACCCAAAAGATTTGAATGGCACTCCTAATATAAAATGAGCAGTCGGCTCGCTGTACAAACAATATTGGCGACGTGACAGCATCATTTCACGGCTCGCGCATTTGCTGTGCGCTTGCGCATGCTTAATGAGAACCGAGGAAGCGCAAGACCTCGCCTCAATTATATAGTGCCGAGATGACTAAACCAGCTGTTGGCAAAGTATAGTCCAAGGCGGATTACACCCTGTAGGTATATTGTTACACAGTAATAGATTTCAAAATGTGTAAAGAAAGTTCTTTTAACGTGTTTGATTCATACTTCTTTATTACTTTTTAAATCTAAGCTTGAACTGAATCTTAAGAACTAGAAATCCGGCTTTAAAAATCGATACTAACCATCATAATTAGACCACCACAAACAAAACAAATAACGTTAAGAAATTAGGCTTAAACTAAAAACATACCGAGAATAAAACTGAACATCGTATTACATTATTCTCAACTTCCCCGCTCCGCTTATGACAGGGACCGAACCCGGGCCCGCGTAGGAGCACCTGACCAACCCGTCAGGAAGTTCTCGGCTGTCACAACAACTGCTCACGATGACTGACACAGCATTGCAGCGCCGTATTCTGTGCTCCTCCGAGATTACGTTTATTTACTAGGCGAGGAATTGAGAAATGTAAGAAGTTATTTCGCTCACTTGATACCTACACTACTAGACTAAGTTGTATGTGTATCGGCTCAGAGGATTTTGACGAAATCGAGAGCTACTGTTTGTCACAGGCCGCGAGCGTTTCACGTCTAACAAACAATAAGAAATTTACAGGAAGAGCCAGCATTTGCCTATATGAATGAGAATAGTCAATTAATTCGCTATTATCTTAAATACTTAGGAACAGATATAAATACCTAGCCATAGCGACGTCCATGGAAAATCCTAACAGCTGTTATACTCGTATACTCTATGATGTGTAAATTAGGATATTCAAAGTCATAACTTCAAAGCAAACTGCAGCACATTAAAGCGGAGCAGCAGGCGCATGACTACATTGAACCTAATTACTCAGAGCTAGTAAAGCCGACGTCATCAAACGACCCGGCTGACACTGACCCGTGGTTAATTCAATCAAAGTGATTGACAGTCGCGCTGTCGCCATCTTGGAATCCATTGTCGCGGAATGAGGACAACTGTTATTTTCGTACATTCCGTTGGATTAATAAATAGGAGGGAACTTTTGTTGTTTATATTTAGCAATGTAGATGATATGCATAAATTGTCTTGATATATGTCGTTGAGCAAGAGAAATGGGAGCAATAATAGTTGTTTATTTGTCGATTTTCATCGTGATTTCATTTGCTAAAATATACTAAATTTGACAACAGAATATTTTTAAATGTAAAATAATGCCACTTTTTGTCAAATGCTATAAATAAATTTCAAACAAGATCTACTACGCATCAACGACGATGATAATAACCTTGCGACCTGACTGATTCAATTCAATATTGATTGATTGACAGATGATTGACGAAATTACCGCAATCATCGTTCGTTAGTCAAGTCAAGCTGATTCTCTTGTAATGTTGGACAAATTTGAACCTTACCATATGACGTTTGAGTTTAGTTTGAAAGATGTGTTTTAAAAACGCGTTCTAAATGATGCATGTATAGTGTCGATTTACTTTGACTTACTGTGGCGATGTTTCATCGAAGATTCATTTTTTGTACTATTTTTATCTTTCATCTATACACCGCATTAGTAACGTAGATTTGATATTGCAGTTACGTAGTTCGCTTATTGCTAATTAACTTTACTGATCTGTTTCCTTGATTTGAAGTATATCTAAATAAATATTTTTCTTTTGATTATGAAATTGAAATTAGCTTATCACAACTTTATTACCTACTTAACTTCCACGGTGCCTTTCTGAAGTCAAACGGAAAACGAACTGCGTAGGCGGAACTGACGGCGGACAATCCGATTTCAAACATATCGAGGAAGAGATCTTGTTAACAGCTCGATGACGTAGGTGGTGCGAGTTCGATTCCCGACCGTGTCCATATATATATATCTAGGATGTAATCAATATAATTTAGTGATATATTAGTTTCTGATATACCACTTCGACAATTATAAATTTAAGAAATGTGAAGTTTTGGAAAAACGGAGCTGCAATTGAGTCTAATACATTTGATACACGCACATGGCGATATTTTCTCCTTCCGCAGGACGTTTCGTGATTATTTCCTGTCCATCTTCGCAATGAGTGGATATTGTTCGCCAGTCCGTCGAGCGCCGTGACTGACTGGCACGTCAAATAAGCAGCTTGATAAGACTCTCGTGATTAGAGAAATACAATTACTTTGCTTAGATATGGAGGATTAGGAAAACTATTTTTACCATGTTATGGATAAGGAGTTGAATTTGTTCATATTATATAAACTACACGGTGTAGAATCAATGCATTTTTTAAACTTCCATTTTTGTTCCCATTTTTCAGAAACCATTTTTGTATCATACATGTATATATATTCATGTATATATACATAAATTTAAAAAATGCAATGAAAGCCTTAAGAACAAACACTTTGTAGAAATAGGACCGTATTTTTTGTATGGCCTTGAACTGTACAAACTATGTCAAAGTTATTGATCCGAAGTTCCGACCTTGAGGCAGGTCAACACTCAAGCTTGAAGCTAAACAAACTGACCATTTTTCAAAATCTTTTAAAATGCATAAAGGTTTATTTTAACACGGTTATCGCAGAAAATAATTACCGGATATGCTTATAAAGGATCCATCATCCGTCACACGTATAACACTTCGCTTATAAACTTGATGCAACGTTATTTTAATTCATAATAATACAGTGTGCAAAATGATGTTCAGAATCAGCAACTTATGAACTACGAAACGTGTGGGAGAAATTAAATCTTATTGCTGAAGCAACAGAATATAAAATGATTAATTAAGAACATATGGGTTAAGTCGTTGTTACCACATAGAGTTGGTATCTCGCTAGAGAGCATTAAGTCTCAAGTCACTCTCAATCACTCAAGCTGTCTAGCTGTCAGTCATAAGCAAGACGAACGGGAGAATGCCGGTGGCCTCCTTTGAGCGGGAAACCTCCCCCCACCCCCCTGGAGGTGAAAAGGGGGAAATGGACAGCACTTGAAGACAATTTAGCAGACAAGTCGAGTCCGGGGATTCGTGTGCTGATGAAATTTATTTCAGTTCAGTCTGTGTTATGGGAGAATGTTCAGTAGATTTTAAAGTCGTAGATTATGGTCTAACATGGGGTGTGGACGTGGGAGTGGATACGAGCCGGACCGATCGATCCATATCTGTAACATCGTAAAGTTTTTCTTTTTGGGTGGTCTTGTTCTGGTGTCTCGAACAAGGCACTCATGCATCAATATCAGACTTTGGAAACTTTAGTTTCTCCTGATATACTAGGCGAAATAATCCGGCATTTACAACAGTATAACGTTGAAGGATCACTCCTTATTTTAAAACTGGGAAATATGAAGTCGCCAGTTGAGTTGACACGCGGTTTATCCCCGTCCATGCGCGGCATTCTTTCCCCGGCGTTTCGGCTCGGCCGCGCGCCACAAAGGACCGGGTAACATCATTATCGGTGACGGACCTGCAGGGGGTCACTCTGGGTTGCCACGTGCTTTGTGTGTATAGTTACCGTTTCAGCAATGCTGGACGGGTGTTTTCTTAACTTTGGTAAAGGTTGACTAGATGTCATTTTAAATATTTTGGGGATTGCGAAGTTCTTCAAATAAACAAAGAGCAACCGAGTAAGTGGTGGACCATAAATTGTCTAAAACTACCCTAAGTTGAGTGAACCTGTTGTTCTTGCAATTGGTGATCGTGTAATCTTTGTCTTTACAAAACATGCACTTAAACAGACAAAGATATTTATTTAAACAAAACTGTAGAGTTTGCTCATGTAGAAAAAGAAGTACCTACTGAAACAAAATCAATTAGATATCTTCGAAAAACTACACAAATAACCCCATCAAATAAATAAAACTAAATAAATTCCGTCCCCAGCAGAGCCATACGAATTGATTCTTGTAGGAGCGCGGGCGACATCCCTGCCGGGCGACAGCTGTCAGTCAGTTGTCACCGGCAGAGATGTCTTTGTGCGAGGTTCAGGCCGGCCTTTGTACCAGCCATGACTTGCGGACGCTACTTCGAGAACCTAATTATTCGTGAGCATGGGTTTTGTACGTCTTTTAGATAGGACTATGAGTTTGTTTAAGGAAGGTATATGCGTCTTATTAGATTTGGTAAACTTGCGTGAGTCGTGATTAAGAACTCTAGAAAAAAACAGCGATTCCGTGACATCAACACTTTTCTATTCAGTACATATCTATTTAAAATCATAATATTAATTTTACATGATGTAAAATTCATCGACATGGCTGAACAAAAACCTCATACAAGCCGAACGTAAATGGTGCAACTAATGCTGAAGTAATGTCCTCAACTCGGTTCCTTTATTTAGTTCCGACGTTTCTTTCCCGAGTAAGCAAGAAATCTCTAATAAAGTGATTGAATCAATCTCGACAGTTCAATGTTGACGTGGGTTTGACACTGACATTCACAACACACTGAGTTTATTTCTTTATACATAGCTCATGTGTACGTATAGCGTATATGTACAATCTTAAGGTATATGACAGAGTATTTTTGGGAAAAGTAGGTTGAGATTCTGGATTTTGAAAATGATTCGGTAAAATAAAAAATATGAATAAAATATAACTATCTATTTGCAATTTCTACTCAATTACATTAATAAATAATAATAAATCCCCAGACAAATATGGCCCCAAAGTAAGGAGAGCTTGTGTTATGGATGGCCATACAGCGAACTGGGGGGGAACCCAGAATAAACATACATATATAATATAAATACAAACAACCATGACCCGAGAACAAACATCTGTGTTCATCACACAAATGACGAATGAGGCAAGGCTACTTACCAATACATCACTCGGTCGTCATACCAATCATACAATGAAAGGATATTTCTTTACTCAATGCTAAATAATATTAGATTGGAAAATATTGACAATAGCTTTGTAGGTAGTTATGTTAATTTAAAAAGTAAACGTTTTAGTTAACTATTTCGAAAGTTTACAAGTACCTACATATCAGCAAAATTACATTACATTGTGAAAACACAAATAATGTAACAATAATCGCTGCACCATCTTGGACTTCAAAAAAATATCTAACACAATTGATGCAATATTTAATTCAGCGGTAGGTATTTGTAATTTTATTCCTTATATTTACATTTTTGAATACTTATTTCTAAACACATTGAATTTCATTATTATTGAAAAGGTAAAACTAGATCAATTACACTAACGCAAAATTTTTTTTGAAATTGTTGCGTGGGAAAGATTCTACAGTCCCAATTTACAAGTAACCTTGTAGCTAAAGTAAATAATTTACCCGGTGTTCATACCTTAAATCTCAGAGCATAGATCGCTTTGATCAAACCTAGATCTGTACACAATAAATCAATTGCAAGTACGGACAGCAAAACAGCGGATTTCAAAGCGACTTGTTTGTATGAGTGCACTCGCAGTTTAACTAACAGACTACTATTGTAATTGACGATTCTATTTGTTGGCGGAAACACGTGGAAGTATTGGTTAAATAGTTGCAATTGAGGTTTGCTCTACGAAACTTAAATCTTTTTTCTAAATATTAAAAGGACACGAGACACATTTTTAGGAGACTTCATATCATAATTTCTTATAGTTCAATCCTAAAGAGTTTGTCTAGTTGGAGTTCATTATAATTCCAGTTAGACTTTGTGCTTGTAAGTTCTTTCCGCTGCGACAACAATAAGTCGCTATCGCTTATCACGTAGTCCTCTCAACCCGTCTAAGCTGACAAAGTGACAGTCAGCCATTCGCGAGACGAAAATAGTCGAACGATGTTTGACAAATAGCTAACAGATGTCGCCGAGAGGTGGGGGGTCGCCGGCGCAGTTTACTTGTAGATTTACTACCCGAAGATCACTTTGGGGGGAAAAAACTAGCTCATACAGGAACTGGGACGTTGATTGGCGATTTTGTTACTAGAGTTAGTTGGAGATGATTATTTTATATTTAGCTGTCGTCTTAGTATGTAAAAACCTTACGTACATATACGTTAGCGAACATATTGCTTACTAATAAAAGAACATTGTTTTCTTACGTATATTTAACATAATTTTCTCAAAACTGAAGCTTAATGAATTCAATATCATCGCCACACAAAATATCATCGCAAAACAACTCACGACTAGGCACTCGCTCGCTCTGGATTAAGATTTTCTGGTGAATACTCATGGTATGAAACCCAAGTTGACAAATTAGAACATTGATTAATTCTTAGAAGTTACTTACATTTTGAACCAAGAGAAGCTAGTTTTAACTTAAACTTGAGCAACACCTAAAAATGTAACATATAATTTTCTATAAAATCTCAATCAATAACTGTTGCAATGTAAAATGTAAAAATCTTTCTGGTTTAGGAAATTAAACAAAACTTTTTTTGAATCCCTTTTTTTCATTGTGTTACAGTATTTTGATAATGCAAAGCTGAAAGCACCGAATTCAACTTCCGCAAAAGTACCCAAGTATAGAAAATAAAACGAAAATAAATTCTCACAGTTTATTACCAACCGAAGTTGTTCTCAGAGAAAACTTATATACCTAAACATGCTCAAAATAAGACGTAGACGGAGCCCGGCGGAATCAATCTATCAATCAATAAATCGTGATAAAGATTGAGATATTTCAGTCGGGGGTTGAGGCGGGAGGGGGTGGTTCCTTGACGGAATACTTCAGACATCCGTCAATCATTTGCGATATGAAATTAATATTTCATGGAGTTAGCGTGGTCGAAGGGTTTTGGTTGTTATGGATTGAATATGGATTTCTTAGTGGCTGTCAGTTTTGATATTTGCGGTTATTTCTATTGATTTAAGTAAATGCATTTACGTTTATTTTTCTTCAAAAAAGCATGCTATTATTAGTATAATTTACTTTGTAATAAATTACTACATACACAAACAAATATACATACACCAGACAATACCCCATTGGCACATACAAAACACCATCAACTCCCAAATCATTTTACTACAATCACATAAAAAGTCAGCAAGTATCAAGACTAACCAATGAGGCGTCACGATACATTTTCAAGTGCGTGTAAACGTCAATGGGAAATCAATCAAGTCCGAGACATGTCCCCGCACCCCGCCTCCCCTCGCCCCGCGGGACCCTTGACCTGTCGCGTGTCAGTGCAGCGCCAACCCTGACGCCTGATTGATGGCCGACTGTTTTTGTAAAGGCTCACAAAGTAGATTAGGGTTGTGCCAAGTAATTTATGTTCTCTTTTAAAGTTCTGTTGAGTTTTTTATTTAGTTACCAGTGTTTCCAATTTACTGGAGCAGTGATGAATTGATACGGGTTTCGGACCGTATATACAGGTTTATAGGTCTTTTTACAGCGGATGTGCCAATGGGTGTTTCTTTTGGCTTCGATGTTTTATGTTTATTTACTTTTTTATTTGTTGCTTCGAAATACATAGGTATCTCTTCTTATACTTGTTAGCAATAAAATTTTTAAACGAAGGATTATTAGCGCAAGAAGTAAAGTTGTAAGAGTAAAACGTCAAACAATTTACTCTCTCAAAACAACCTATCCAAGCTTACAACAATTTTACAGAAAAAATCTATCGCCCGCTGTTCTAGTGAAATCAGAGCGGATGTTTCCGAACTCGCTGCTACTGTACACTGTTCCGATAAAAAATATTCCCATTTGGGCCCGAACATAGCACCCGCCTCAAGTTATAGCCACTCGGTCTGTTATTGCTCCAGTCGAATGGCCTATCGGACCTCTCGCTCGCTCCACTGGACGAGACTAGAACAATGCAGCCGCACTAAAATTTTATTCGAAGAGCACGTGGGCCACATCCAGCCGGGCTGCATAATGCAAACGTACGTAACTAAAAAGAAAGATAAGTGCATATTTATACTATCCGAACGCGATATTTCGCTCCGACCGTCACTGTAAAGTGTTCGATTACAATTTAATGTCGAGATGGTGGCTGGGGCGGTTCGAAATTTAAAATCTCAACCGCTTTTTTGTCGTCTCTCAAGTTTAGACCTTATTGAGTTCCAATAAGATTTGCATTTGTATTTCTGAACAGTGTCGCATACTTTGTTTAGATGTCGTGTTGTATCGCAAGGAGGTCGTTCCGCAGCTCCGGAGCCTAGAAGTAGTCAGTAGAATGTGACAAGGGCCTGCTTCGATTATTTTTTACATATGGCGCCATAAAGCTGCAACGTAATGGCAGAGCTCGCTAATACACCGGCTGATGTGAAAGTGCATTTGTATTATTAGCTGTTTACGACATCTCAAATGATATTCGCGTCGACATATTAACTATCTACGCTTTATAAAACTACTTATAGGTATTACCTATTTTAGACTTTTTAATTAATGTAGATGGGCTTTTTGTGCCAAATTTGTAAAGTATACCAAAATACATACCAATATTCTCGTGATACAGTAACATGAAAAAAAAGTATATATAAAAATAAATCCTTATTTATGTGAGGAGACAAGACGCTTAGTCCAATAAATTGTGAGCCGTTCTGACATGACTAATAACAATAAATAAAAAAGAACGTTATGCTAATCATCATGGAGTCCTCTATAAATTGACCTATCACGATTTGTCACCAGGTAGTGACATTATTAATCAGTAGGGGACTCATCGGAGGTTTCGAAACGGTCTTCAAGAATGCAGGTTATATTTATATAAATTTTACGACACTAGTCATTTCTTTTCTACGGAACACGGAAAACAATCTTCATTTTATTTGTTTAGTCACCTTGTCTTACCCAAGATGATGGAAACAGTCAAAAAATATTATGCAGGTAGTTCTTTGTGTTTTTTTCAATAAACATAGAAGGTATATGGTTACATTTTCACTCCTACTTCATACAATTTGTTAGAGAATTCAAAGAAAACATAACTTTAGCAGTCTTCTACAGATTTCATTTTGGAGAGCGCGCGAATGCTCTTTTTGATCAGGTTGAACCCACACCCTTCTTACATCGGACTACTAGACGCAGACAGGCCTTCCATCCCTTTATAGTAGATGTCGCAAGAAGTCGCCAAGGTGTGGAATGAACTGCCTGCGTCTGTTTTTCCAGAAAACTATAGTCCTAGTTCTTTCAAGCGTCGAGTGAATAGGTATCTCGTGGATAGACGCGTAACACCTTCGTCTTCATCGTCACTTTCCATCAGGTGAGATAGTAGACAAACGTCTTGTCCGTTTGCAATAAAAAAAATGTATAAACTCGCAGATAATGGAAACTAAAAAATGTTGAATAAATGAATTTAGAGTAGATGCTAAGAAGCGGTACCATAAGGAACACACTCATAATTATGTGCCGCGACTAATTGGTTTAGAATATTTAAGTTGATGTCAATATTTGTTAGAAAAACAAAGAAGCGTAGGTGTGCAGATTTCTTAAAGTAATGATACTCGCCGTCATTCGGCAATGTCCATTACGTCAGAATTGCTGTCGGAACCCAGTTTTAGATTTATTACTTTTGATTGAAATCTTTATTTTGTAGCAATATGACATCTTTGGATTCATGTCGAATTAATAATGACAGAATGACTTAGAGTTTTTACGATGGCACATTTTATGGTAGTCATCTACGAATATGATTTTTATCTAGATACAACTAAGTTTTAATTTTTCCCAAATCATGGATTTTGTTAATATTTTTATTAAAATTACAAAGATAAATAGCATTTTCTTTTAAAATATTTATGCAAATAAGTGAATAACTTCTTACAGCGACATCTAGCGGCGGCGGGCGGCGAGTGGGCGTTTGGCCACCAAACACACAGCAATTATTTATTTACGATCATAAAATCACCGAGGAGCTGTCATAAAATAAGAAAAACGCGTTACTTTTCATATTTTATGTCGCAACATCGGTGGGCGGAGGGCACGCTATGACATGAACTAAAATGTCAACAATTCTATATCCGATAAATATGGGTTTTAGAACTTTCGAGTAAACGGAAAAAGTTGGGATTTGTCATGTGTTTTGTTTATGTTGAATTTATCATTTATCATTTAAATAACATTTCCTTAATCTCTTCGGCTTAAAATTTCGTTAGTTTACGCGTCATTTAGTCACGAATTTCTCTTTTGTTCTATTTTATCTATAAGCTTTTTAGGTGAATATTCGGCTAGTTACTCCATCGCCACAGGTTGTTGGCGTGTGTCAAACTAATGGGCGTTCTCACATAAAACTTACTCTATCGAAGTTGAATAAAAAATATCTAGGTATACCTATAGAGTTACCGAATGCTTACGTCGTGAAGAGACATACTTCAGGAGATAATTTAGGCTGTGCATAAATAGATTGGATATTTATAATTTTTTCTATAAACTATTATCTATGCATATTTATTTAACATTTAAAGTATTCAGTGCTTTTTAAGAAAAAACTTATCTATACATAATTCAAAATGTGTTACTGTAAATTTGCAAGTTACAAGAAATACTCATTAGATTCGATATAAAAACTACACATCTTTAATTCAATTTAGAATATGTTGAAATGTTGAAATTCATCAGCGCAGTAAAATATACGTACATTACCTATTTATACAAACATTATTTAAATTCTTGATATGAATATCCAATATCGAAACACATAAAATTTTATGTTTGTTAATATGTCATTAGTTTTAATTAACCTCGACGGTGATTTAGACCGTTCACCCAGTTGGCCGTTGATTTAGATTTAAAGTTATGTAAAACATCGTTTTAAATAATTTTTTATTATTTGATCGATGATTTTAAGGTCGTTTACACCTAAGTCTGTAACTAATAAACATTAGTGCCACATGTAAATGACGTAGTTCTACTTAGTCACTTTAGAATAAATAGTTAGGTTTTTTGGCAATACTCTATGAATACCTAAGTGACATTAAGTAGACATGACTTTCATTGATATGTTTCTAAATAAGGCACCTCTTTTAATTCTATGGTAGACTACAAAACTGCCTCATACTGGAGATGATACCTGTAGGTCTAGGTCGAATGCCAAGCGAAGTAGGCAACAGGCGTTATTCGGCTTTCCCTTTCAATATTTCACTGCTTATAAACAAAGTAACCGCTGCGAAAGAACAATATACTAAATACTTAAGTAATTTAGTTAGTGACGTCATGTCACGTGACACATGACTGTAGAAAGATGTTTTAATTTGGCTTCGTGTCCGACCTGCTGTTATCGCCTGCCGTAGACAGTTCTCGCGTACTTAAAGGTTTGCAGGTTGAAGAAAACCTACTTTCATTTTCCATCACAACAATGATTCCTAACCCTAACCATCAACAATCCAAACAATGCTGCTCGCTAATTTGCAATCAGCGCCATCTATCACTAGCACCTGTAAGCAAACGTCGCCGCGTCGACAGAAGTAACGCAGGCGAGCGTAATTGCAACACGCGGCTGACGAGTGCGCCGGAGTGCAGACTGCATGCGCATGAGCTGAGGATAGCCAGCAGGGAGAGGTAAACACGCGGCATGCCATCTCAATCGCGAATCTGAGTGTTTGGTGCGAAACGCTATTGTATACTTTGTGATGACTATGTGATAACTTTGATGCAACAGAAATCAAAATAATGTATGCCAAGCTTTGATATTTGGAGTATTCCTCTTATTACTGATAATATATTACTGATATTGGTAACCCTATCCGGTATCCATACTAACCATGTGAGCTAAGATTTTTATTATTAAAAATAAAATAAAAGTTACACATCTCTGGAGCCGCTAAAAAGTGATAAAATATTCTCAAAATATGTCTTTTGAATAAAAATTATTTTAAAAATAACCTCACACATTTGAAGTCATACATCGATCACAATATACAATTTTAATGTATCCTTCAACAAAACACCTTAAACCGCATCGCCCGCAATATTTCTTATCAAGAGGTGGCATTATTATTTCCCACATCAGTTGCCAAAACGGGGTTCTCGACAATAGTCGCTCAAGTGTCGCATCTTCGACTGCCGCCTCTCTTGGCGTGCTGCCAATCACCTTTGACATTCCTGCATGTGTCATAATTGACAGCTGCGAACTGGCTGCACTCATTGATCCATGCATTTGATGAGAATGTTTTGTATATTCATTTGATTATCTATTTAAAGAAACTTTATTTAGGCTTTTGATACGAGTATCTTTAATTTATTTATAAAATGTTAATAATTAATACATGATAATAAAGTTACAAGCGCTTGAGATATTTTTGGATCTTAGCCACTAGTATCAAATTATGAGTTATAATTCGTTTGTCCAGTTGCCATGATGGATATTTCGATAAAGTTTATTTTTATAATAAAAACTAGGGATATAACAAATAAGCCAGATGTTGCATAATTTAGTACAGAAAATAAATCTTTGTTAAAATTGTTGGTTTCAGTCAATTAAACCAGAAACTTGTCACAAGTCATACATTCCGCAATCAAAGAGGAGAATAATGGAAGATATTTTTCTTAATCAAAACGGTTTGAAAATAGTCCGGCTGAATAGATGACGACGTGACGTTTCCTCGGTGGAAGACGGATCGCCGAGATTCCGTCCAGCCGCTAAAAGCCGCTATTTCGGTCGTCCCACGGGTGACATGCGTAAGCGCACCACCAAATATATGAACATTTAAATTCCAATTCTAAGAGCATTTTGATTGCTCGTAAAATGAAATAAAAACTTATCGCTTTACTCCATTCTCATTCATCTCTTTCAACACGACTCGCATAGTTGAAACGTTGAAACTATTTTGCTTGTAAAATGTCATTCAGTTGAGATGCAATATAATTTTCGTTAGTAAAACTTAAAACAATAATTGACAATTAAAAATATTTGACGCGGGAGTTCAACACGGGCGACAATTATAAAATCGTTAGTCGCAAGTGACAAAAAGACGAAAAAAAACCAATTAAAATAAACAAAGATAGGATCATTAAGGAAACAAGCGAGTTTACGTGCCGCGACCACACGCGGCCTACTGAGCATTTACATTCTAAATTCAAACATGAAAAGTCAATTAGTATGCCACAGAAACGTACTAATGCCATCTGTCAAGGAATCGGAAACTATTACCGACCGTAGTGCTCGAAATTAAGGTCGTGTATTGGAACTCTTAATCTGTCCGATAAGAAAATTGAGAAAAGCGCCACCTTAAAGTTTGCACTTAGCAAATTCTTTAAAGATTTATTTATTGATAAAAGTGTTTTTAATTGCGGCAAACGGATAAAGCTTTTTTCACAAATATCTTTTTATTTTACAAGAAGCAATGCGCACGCGTTTTAAGTCAGCTGTCTTAAAGTTCCCTTAAAAAGTGCAGGCACCCTAAAGGAGACGTATCTCCAAGATCCATTGTCCATTGTTTTTGCTTGCTGTTATTTATGACGAACGATGTTGTTTGCGTCCCTCTCTAACTGAGGCGGCCGGCTATTTCCATCTCGCCCGGACAAGGCTTCCGTCCGGTATTGCTTCGCCTAATAAATTATGTTCCAAAAGATTATTTATTTGATTATTCATAGTGAATCGTACAGCGTGGCATACCGAAATCTAAAGTACATTTCTGATGATTTTATTTTGTTATTTTTTTAGTTCTGATTGATTTGTGGGCGATATCGCATGTCCCACAATGGGACTTTCTGATGTATGGTTATGTCTCGTTCGTTTTTATGGATGTCATGTGAAATGCATGATTTATGTCATTGCAATTCATGTGATGCTTTTGACAATTTTTTTATATTTTGCGAATTGTTCACCCGACGTCGATGGGGCCATGTTTCGTAGTGCTTTTTTATTATACATTTTCGACTATGCCCTGATTAAGCACATATACGAACCAAATGATTATCGTCAAATTAGATTAATACGATTTTAGAACTACGAAATGTAGATCTACGGATGTATCGTAGTCGGCTAGGGATCGTTATTAGCAGGGAAAATTTAATTGACATTTGTACCTATGTTCAGTTTACATTATCTTTCTGTTCACATCTACACGCATATTCGTCGTTGAAATGAAAAGCTACTCTACTTATTGCTCCTTCAGCACGTACTCTGAACAACAACATGGACACGAAACAAAGGCGCCAGATGAACCGTCGCCCATATTGTTTAGTTATCAGATAAAATTAGTGCAACATTGCAAGTTTTAATTAAACACGAAGGAGCCGTGACGGCAGGGGGGGGCGCGTCTCAACCGCCATAAATAATTTCGGGACAAAACCATCCCGTCCCCTCCACGGATAAGTGTCTAAAATTTTCACAATCCGGCAATAAAAAGATAATTTATTAGAATAGCTCTTATTGTTTTTGTTATTTATGTGTATGGAGTAATGTAATCTAGCTGGTGGGCCCTAAATAAATAATTTCTCTTTAATGTCGCTCCTTGCTTAATCTCCAGCGCGCGGGTAGATCGCATTTTGTACTATATAATGGCCACCCGAGGTATTTTTAGGTCTAAATAAATATGATTTGTTGTGCCGTTTCTGACAGAATTTAATTTTGCTACGGTTAAGGTTTTTGGGATCTGCGAATTTATTGTAATGACTTGAATTTGCATTATTGATTATTGATAAAGTTACGGATGTTGCCTGAGTCAACTGCTATTACAATACTTATATCTTTGTTTTATCTAACTACGCACCAGTTTTATTAAAAACCAAATAAACAATTTTTATCTTCTATCAGAATAACCTCACTTTACAAAATTATCCAAGCGCAGTGTGAACCAATGCGTAAGTCAACATCTGTCTCGGTAACAAAACCATTTGATATGAAACATTATTTTATTTTAATTCGTTATATAGGAAAAATTGCGCTAGCTTTTATAAGCGTACCACCGTAAAAATAAAATTATATATTCTATAATTTAAAAACGACGTGCATGCTAACTGTTTGTAATGCACTGAGACAAGTGTTGACGGGATTCTTTCATTATCACCATATGTAACATGCTTATTCCTACATATGCCTGATATTAATTTTTCTTTAAAAGAAATAAAACTTGAACCCCGGAACGCTCTACCCACTAAATTAATCTTCAAAACCTTCCAACCTGAATACCTTCCCCATACTAATTCATGCAAAATTATTTAAAACAGCGTAAAATTCTCTCAGCTTCAAAACAATAACCGCGCTTCCACAAATCATATGCAGCGAGCAGTGTTTCTCCTCCGACGTCTGAACTCAGAATGACCATTTCTGGAAATTAGTGGACGTGGAGGGGAGGGGGTAGTGATTTACGCGAACCCCGTATTATGTTTTGAGTTTAATAAACAGGGCGTTTGTCATGCTGGAAGACGGAGCGGCGCCGTGCGGTAGGAAAGTAGATGTGAACTATAGAACGTAGCGTACAAACTTTGAGTACGTGTTTAAAAAAAAATTATGGAAAAAGAACTTGTTACGTGTAAAGTAGTAGGTTCAAAATTGTTCTGTTCATAATTTAATTTTTAAAAGTTGTAATAAGATATCAAACCTAAACAAATTAGGTTCGTGTTTACCTTTTTCTGCAAAAAGAAACTATTCAGAAAAAAAACTTAACTTATAAAATTATGAATCAACCGGCTTTGCTACGGACGAATAAACTTTTCCCATATAATTTCAATCCAAATTTCAACCTAACCTTAATCACCTCAACTTTTAACCCGCTCAATCACACAGGTGACGTCAATTTGAGTCCCGCGGGTCTGTCGGACCGTCCGGGCGTCCGGGCGGCCGGGCGGCCGGGCGGCCGGCGTTTGTGGGTTAACAAACGGGCCATAGTTCCTTAGTATAGTTTCACCCCCTCGCTTTTAATTATAATACTTTATAGCCCGATAAATCACGCCACACGTCCCTAGACGCCGCCTTTTAGGGGGGATCCCCCTTTTTGAAGGATCTCAGTTCGATTCGTAGGTTGTAATAATTTATAAAGAAATTATTCTGTTTTCGTTCGTGCGGTGATGTACGGTCTCATTCGTGATTAAACGGTATTAAAGTTGATTGGAGTGATTCAAGCGTTTCATTTCACGGAGAGATTCTCTTTGATTGTACGTAAAATAACTTTGTGTTTATTCTTAAACAAATATAGGTTATTTTTGGTGATAATCGATTGTTGCATAAATATCCAGGTCGAACGGTCTTAATATTATTTAGCTTTGAATGTAAAAGTGATTTGAATTTAGGACCCATATTAATACCATTTAAAGAAACTTCAAACATTATTGAAATTTAAAAAAAAATAAGAAAACATTTTATAGTACGTAAATGAAGGTGACTAACTGATGGCGGGAGCGCAATTGTAGCATTTACAGGCCAAAGAAGAAGCTATAGAATTGGACTCATTTAGAAATGAAGCTTTTGTATTTATTACTTAGAAAGCGGTAATCCGTACAGTGATTTATTGCAGCCTCGCCGGTGATTAAAACGTATTGAAAATTTGCGATACTTTTCAATGTATCATCGAGAGTAACATTTAGCTAAGATTTAAGGGACAAAGACGCCACCTAGATGGGTAAATGACTTGTGAGCAAACTTCTCCTGCCATCAAAACCGTTGTTCCTCCAACATTTCAGCACAAATCGTATAAATTAGCGAACTTCATTATTGTCACCCGTTAAGTGCAATAGCATGAACTGTCGCGTACGAACCTGGGCTATACCCTCGGTGGCCGCAAAGTTCTTCAATGATTTACTACAGGCACGCCACGCACGCGGGCGATAGTCGATTTTTTTGGATAATGTAGAGCAGCTTCAAATATTATAATTGAATAGAACGCTTTTTTAACCGGTTTTTATGGCGATTTGATTACATTTTAACTCGTGACCACAGTTGTGTGACTAAGGTGTCTGGCGTCTTGACAGTTATGCAAACATTCAATCATCTCCATCTGTTTCTCAGTCTGCGAGCGTAGCGTTCAGGGCTGACACAGAAAGTGCTGGTAGAGTCTAGAGCTTAAGGTTTTTTATTAAACGCTATAAAATCCGGTTAGAAATGCTGTTTTATTTAATATAAAAAATCGTGAAAACTTAAGAAAGTATTATTTTATAATTAAAACAATCGGTGGGTCTTGAGTTCATCAATCTTTGCTTCATTTTGTCGGCCTAAAGTTTTGAAAATTTTATTTTATTTTATGACTTTTAAGGAAACTTACAGCTAGGTACATTTTTTATATTTTTTCATAACAACACGTGCAAAACACGTATTGAAGCTGATGGCCAATTACAAGTTTCCACTTATAGGTAGGGTATTATATACGTTTACAAAAATAGAGAAGATAAATTAAAAAAATAAAGGTGAAATTTAAATACTACAAGCAAATAAGAAGAGAAAAAAAATCAACAATTGTAATCAAATACTAAAATTAAGTTATGCCTAATCCAAGAAAAACTTATCCACTCATAATCTGTTTTAATTTAGATTTGGAGACATTAAATAGGTCAATATCATTATCCTTATTGCTCTTAGTCCAATCACAAGTCATTCGCAGTTCCAAATCCACCATTCGAAACAGGTCTATGACTACGCCGCGTTTCAGATCAGATCTACGAACTACACTTCGAGCACACAACCTCGACCCATGCCATAGAAGCAGATCTCCGCAACCCATCAACCCGCTGAAGGCTGCATTGCCACTGAACCAAACTTGGCACTCGCCTTAGCAGGGCGCGGGGTGCGGGGTGCGTGCGTACAAATATGACAAGTTTATGTAAACCGAGCGCTCTCTTTGCAGGCACCGCGGGAAATTAGTGCTCATTCCGCCCGCTGTTTACGACGCCGCGCCGGAGCACCGCGCGCCTCGAAAATATGGTAATAGCCACTGCGGTATCGTCTCCTAATGTGGAATCGATTTCGTTTCGAGTTCCAACGGTAGGGGTTTAATTTGTGGGAGTTGGTAATTGTGGTTTATAGATACCGCGTTGGGGTGGAGGATTTTTAATAACGTTGGTTTTCAGATGTACCGGAAGGAATGGTAAGATACTCATTCATTCTATCACTCAAATTAAACTTGTTAAAAACAATGTCACATTGACGATCTGGTGGCGTCAGTGCAGTAGGTAGTGGATGGTACAATACGTCATCTCTCTACCAGAAGCCTTAGGTTTTTAATACAGAATTTGATGTTTAAGGTAAGTTTGTATATTTGTCTATCACAGATAAAATAGTTTATATATTTGTTTGACTGACCATAATACAAGTAGGTACACAATAAACTTAATTTGAGGCGGCGAGTTAATGCTGTATCTTTATCAGGTTTTACTAAGTTCAACGTATTTGAATTTATGGAACACAAAAAAAAAAACGTTCATTGCTTATGCCTTTTCTCCAAACTACAGTAAATTGTTCTCGACGAACCAGTGGTTTAGTGGTAAGTAGCCCTGCCTCATACGCCGAAAGCCCAGGTTCGAGTCCTGGTCGGGGCGTTCATTCGTGTGATGAACATGTTTGTTCTCGGGTCATGGTTGTTTGTATTTATAAACGTATGTTTATTCTGGGTTCCCCTCAGTTCGCTGTATGGTCATCCATAACACAAGCTCTGCTTACTTTGGGGCCATACAGTTCGTGTGTTTGTCTGCGGATTTATTTATTTATTATTATTTATTTTATATATGAACATGCTTGTCCGATGGGTTGCTCTCAATTAAAGCGTAGATTATCCTCTTAATTCCAGTGTAGTAAATTCGAAGTTCGTTAATTATCTAAATCTAAGCCGGCAAACAATCTTATAAACATGCCTTAAATATTTGCTATAAAACACGTTTGTGTTGTTCACAAATAGCATCAAACCCGATCGTTCTAATCGTGACATATTGCTATATTTTTGCCAAAACTTTGCATAACGCGTGAACGCGTGACAAAATGGACGCCGCCAGCCGAGAGAAAGATTTTTTACAATGTGACAATAATTCAATGATGACGTTGATATATTGATGTTGAAGAAATTATGTTATTTTGAGAAACTTTTGCAAAAGTTATAGGAACTTGTAGACAAGTATTTTGAGGTGTAGTTTAACGAATATGTTTTTTCTTTAATAATGAGGACAAGGCGTATTTATACACATACAGTTTGATCTACTATGCGACAGTGACAAATAAAAGTTATATTATAGTATAGCTAGTTTACCCTATCGTTGTTGAAGCGGCTGTAGGCAATCTCATAATCAAACAAATTAAGATAAGAGTTTGTCAAAGTTTCAGTTCCAAGCGCATACCTACCTAAAAATTTTTTGTTATATGCGCATTGTTAGTAAATTACAATTTTGATCTAACCCTATTTATTTTAATACATATTTGTGTATTGTGCATCTAACTTAATTAATAAAAAAAATAAGTAAACAAAAAAGCGAAAGTAACAAACAATAAAAATTAAAACCTTTTCAAAATATCTCGTTAAAACTGACTCTATTTAAACGAAGTGATTCTTGTCTCGCGCCCGCTGGCTCCCGGGCTGACGGCTGAACTCAGATTTATATGTTTACTGAACAAATCAGGCAGACGCCGTCAGCCTGCTTTTTACGATTCTTCACCCCGTTCCGCGGGGGTCCCGGGTGACGCTCGAATGCTGACTCGAGATACCGCTGTCTTGGGTACGGCGTGAGGTAATTAAAAATCGGTTATGACTGGATAGAGCTAATATATTTAAGATCTAATGCATGTATAAATGAAATTTGGTCATTATTTGTTGTAGAATGTTGGCCGCGGCCGCTGTCAAATATTTATTTTGCACTTTTCTCTTCAAAGCTACCTACCGTCACTCAAATGCTATTAATAATCGTTATTGTTGAATCACACACCGATATAACCAGCTATGACGGCTGAAGTTAGTAGTTTGTGTTTGGATCGAGTGTATTTCTTACACGGTTACCAAGTCATTGTTCAAGTGTGCAATAAATAATCTAATCAATTTGTGATTGAAGAATTCAGCAGCCTATCATAAGCATTAGTAATGACGAACCGACAGTTCGTTGTAAAAGAGTGCGCATAATTAGATCTCCGGTGCTATAAAGTTCTCAAAATCTTGCATGAGTCACGTGCACTTGTGGGTTGGCATGTAGCATAATTCATGGTCGGATGTATAGTTTACTTTGTAATTGCCTTAGCGTAGCACATTTTCATCATTCATGGTTGCTACTACGAGTTTTTATCTCTGGACTAAGACCATGTCATTCTCGCCAAGGTCTCTTCAGCCTCTACGATATTTCGTCATAATTTTACTTATAATTTGCTTTACTTACACAGGATACTTTGAAATACCTACTCGAACTTTCTGATCACATACACCACGTGATCCAGTTCGATCATGCCAACAGCTCGCATCACGCCACGAAAACATACTTCGCGACATAAAAAACTTGTTATAAATCTATGTAATCCGCACACGCTGTTATTCAAGTCGATTTATTTAGCATGTGTCTAGAAACGTCGCCTGATCAATCATCGTCGCGTTAACGAGAGACACAGCTGTTGTCCTCAGATTGATAGAGCTATAAAATATATTTATATCTCCTAGTGCCGGTCGAGAATAGTTCGTGCGAGATTAACGCGACCAGCAGTAGGGGCTACGGGATATTTTGACAGGCCTTAGTGTACGTGGGAATTCTTTTTCTTACTGTAATTGCTAGGTTAATCGTTTTAGTGGATTAGAATAATTGTTGCAGGCAACTTTTAAGAAAACAATAACATTCTTTATGAAATGTGTTAATGATTATTTTTATTGCACGAAAAAATTAAAAACGTCTCTTAATTTCCGAACCTATTTTTGTTTTGACCTAAATAGCAACATTTAAGCTTTCTCGTCTAAAACATTTTCAGTCCACAACACTCAAACATACCAGACTTTTTATCGGCAGCATAAAACCAAATATCCATTGAACAACCAAAAATAAGCATCCCAAATTACGAAAACTGTTAAACACGGACGACTCAGCGTCTTTCAAACGGCTGCATTATATCGCGCACCTGAAATGCAATGTCACAACTACCCTCACTCCGAGTTCTTCAGTATCGCCGCTGCACTCCTTGACAATCGATTGACGGGTGCCCCCCCTGCCCCACCCGCGGCGCCTGACCCACATCGCAGCCATATTTATAATAATTGAACCTCGCTACTCGAATGGCGATAAATCGGACGTTATAACTGAAAGTTTGTGTCAATGACGACTTTGGGGAGGTGGGGTGATAATGGTGATTTCGTTTTAGTAGTTTGTGTTAGTTTTAGTTCATCATATTTTTTATTTACATTTTATACTTAATACTTTATTTTGAGGCAGTTTATATAATTCATTAATTGTTACTTAAACTGTGAAATCATTTGTGTAAAATAAATAAATTATATGATATAAATAAATAAATAAACAAAATGTAATAACTTATATAAATAGCAACACAGTTTAACAGTACAGTTAAACAGCTAGATACATTCGACTGAGATCTTAGAGATATGATATTAGTGGCTTTATAATACAAACATAAACAAAGTAATCAACACAGCCAGCATCTTATGCGAAGCGACGAACATCTCAACTGCAGCATCCTCTCCTATCTCTCCAACATTTCAATCCACTTATTACTGAACATTTCCGAGTCGCGACAACTTCGTTCTCGGACAAAAAGCTAAAACAAACACACGCTCCCACAGACTGACGAATCGAATACTCTAAACAGACCAGTTCCCTTTGACTCCCATCTTAAATTATGTCCGGGACGTGATAACGAAGTAGGGGGAGGGAGCCACCCCCTGCGGGGGCTAATATTTACTTTCGCGACACATTCGTACGTAGTATTGTTTTATCGGTCTTTCTGTGTCAGGCCTTGATGAAATATATGTATAAACTTTATTTGCCCACACAATTTTTTCACGAGAAGCAAAAAGTTTTTTGCATTTTTGAAGATAAGTCCATAGGAAATTGGGGTTTTTTTTTGTGAATGATAAGACTAAAAAAATGTTTACAACAATAAACAAAAATGTTACGTTTTCAGACGAGGAACAAGACGCGCTGTGACGTCGTCGAGATAATGTCAAAAGGGTTGACTGCAAAAAAAACCGTAAAAATGTCTCTTATCTGTGGACCGTTTCAAATTTTACGGGCTGCTGTCCGTCGGTGCGGAGAAAATGAAAAAAAAATACAGGTCATTTTCAAATGATGAACTTAGTCCACTGAAGTACTTCGTAGTAGTAGTTCTAGGAATTTACGACATATTCAATTGTTTTCGTTTGTCCTCAGAAGTGTGCCCTCGTCAAACTTTCCCGAACAATAGTTAAATCCTTTCTCTTTTCAATTTTATTTGTTTTGTGACTCTCTCCAACTGGGAAATCAACGGGTGTTCCTAAATCAATTCTAGTTTAAGAGGCAATTCCGTTTAATGTCCATTTTTCATTTATGGCAAGCAGGTGATGCAGTAGGTACACTAATGTTACATAATTCAACAAGTGTGTTTTTAAATAAAACTATGTTTTTCAAAAAATACTAAAAAAGACTTCAATATCGGATAAAGCCGTTTGATGAGTGTTAAAAAAAGAAGCTGTCTTATGAGACAAACGTGGGTGGGCAGGCTGCGCGGCTGGCTGTTGTCGCCACGAATTAAAACTGCAGGTGGGGGCTGTCCGGCATTGATCTGCCGCTGACGCGCCGGACGATGGAGACGTCACCCTGAACCCTCGACTCAACCCCCAGCCCCCCAAACACCGCATCTTACCCCCCAGCGGACGTGTGCACGTGCTTAGCGATGTCGAATTGATAATGGGGTTAAAATGTTTAAGTTTTGTTTAGCTTTTTCTTAGATCGAATGCAATTAGTACGTCTTTTATTTAATTTTGAACTGATCTGTGCTTTGGGTTGAGATATGATTGTTGTGTCTTAATTATGTTGGTAAATTATGTCGTTCAGGGTCGTCTTTATATATTATACTTATAAAACTAAACTGTCACTTTCAAATGTTCGCCTTGCCAAAGCAAGTTTATTATAGGTGTGAGAAACCTAAAATCCAAACTCAGATCAACTCACCCCAAATTCGAAAATGGAGAAAATGAATAATAAATTCAGCAAAATCAATCAACGGACACGTACGAAGCCCGAAACAATGTAACATAATGAAGCACAGAAAACGACTATCAACCTCCGAACTGTCGCTGTCCAACTATTCACAAATTAGTCGCCGCGCGCGCTCGCCCGGCGCGAGCCGTCGCCACATCCGACCGACTAGGGTGACCATTTCAACATTAGAAGCAAAAAATAAACATAATAATAATATCGTGGAAAAAGAAGCTTCATTCGTTATCAGCAGAAAAATAAACTTATACATACTTTCCTGTACATTAACTTCAACAACCTAGCAACGTAAGCAAAAACTCGCGAAACAAAAATCAAGAGTACTAAAACTCTTCAAATTCGGTCTGACTTCGAGTTACTCCAACTCCATAATCCTATTTTATTCCGCTCGAACAACGAATGATTGTCTTTCGATTCACCCCTTGCAATAAAGGGTCTGTCCTTATAAATATCTGGCGGGTGGCCACCCTGTCTGTCCGAGCCGGACCTCGGCCGTCTTGCAGCGTTTGACTGAGCGAAATCACTCAAAAGTTTTAATGCCGCTTCCGTGGGGAACGTTTCGCTCCGGTGACTCGACTCCTAGTGTGCGTGCACCTTTATGCTCTCTCAATGTGTATGTGACAGTCTGCTGAAGTGTGTTCTGTCGTGAAAAGAAAATATATTTAGATTTGCATGTAGATTTTGTGATGTTTGCATGTGTAATGTACTTGAAGATAAGTAAGTTTATGTATTTTACTGGGTTGATATTGATTTTAGGATTATCTGGAAAAAGATAAGTGGAATCGTAACATTGATAACTGTGTTTTCCTACAAACGTGGTCAATTTAATCCAATAATCTAAGCAAATAAACTTTATGTACTTTCGAAAAGGTAACCTCTGGAATAATACCAACACAGTTTCCAAACTCAACAAAAAGTAGTCGAAATGACAATCGTATTGAATTACAATCTCCAAAACAAAACAGAAATGTTTTGTGCACAAATTAACAGTTTTAATTGAATCTGCGGCAGAATCCGCTACAATTCGAATTAAAAGCAAAAATTAATTGAATGGATTCAATTTTCTAACCACGACCGATGCCGACGAGTGACAGATTGTATCTGTTAATATCCAATTATCTCATCCCCACTCAGCCCGCTCATCCTCTCCTATCAACTGCTTCATACAGAAATATTAATTATTGGCTACATGGAAAAAGTCTTGGAGGAAATATACAAGATTTTTTTCAAGTTTTGTCATGGACAAGTTGGTTAAACTCTTTGTTCAATTTTAATTGGGATTTTCAATATCAAATAGAGGGGAATTTCAAGGAATAATGAAATCGATGATCCTTGAATAAAAAATTAGTAGGCGTTTTAAATATCAAGAATTAATCATCGAAGTATGAAACTCGGCTTGTAATTACAATTGAAGCAATATCAACACAGACAAATGTCCAATGATAGGAACTCCCTCTTTTTTGCAAAGACACACAGAACCTGACCTTCAAAGGCAGGCAGCTGATTACGTCAACTGTCCGTTCCTTTGAAGTTACCGGCGTACGTAACTAGCTTGTCAGTCATCGGGCATCAGCCACCGGGGTGAGGTGGAGTGGTCGGACTTACCCCGGCTGCCCCCAACACAGCTAAAATTTTGTTTATGTATGGAGGGTTATATTTTCGTAATTTGATTTTTGACTTTGTTTGGGAGTAAATTGGTAGCTATTATATTTCAAAAAATACTACATATTTTTTTTCCATCACAGGTAAAAAAAATTAACACTTAATGAAAGTCTTCTTTATCTTTATTTCCATCGAGGTTGCGTAATTACAACTTCAACTTGATAATGACGGCCTGTTTGGTGTGGAGGTAAGTACCCTTGTCTTCCATGCCAGAGGTCCCGGGTTTTACTTTATTTTATATTTATTTTATTATTTTAATATATTTATTTTATTTGTTGAATCATATTTATTTTGTTGAATCATATTTATTTGTAAAATAATGAATTAATTTTCTATATATGTTTAAACTTAGTATAAGTGACACATTAATAAGTTTCTCTTGTTTTGTGAATTAACTGACTGCCGACAAACAGCTTACGCTAGTTCTGCAGTCAGAGCTTGTACTCTCATTGTATTATTTTTTTGTTACAATAAATAAATAAAATAAATAATAAAAAAAATTATATTTGCTTTCTAGTCATGGATGTGTATATGTATGTTTATTTATGTTTATTTCTATCTATGTCGTTTATATATTTTTAAGTTGTATTATACTATTTCCATTTCATTATTTTCTCGATGACAGCTCCAGTGTAACCTTGTGCGAGCGTTTTTTTTACATTACATAGGTACGCATTATTTTATAAAAATATGACGTTTACACACGTACAAGGTTATATGATACCAGAGTCGGAGAAACTAATAGGGATGGAGCTAGAGAGCATTATATCAAATTAGAACTGTCATTGAGAAAATAAAGAAATGGAAATTGTATAATAAGTGTGATTGTAATAAATATAAAAAAAAAACATAACTGCTTTTAAAAGGTATTAGGGGTAGTATTACGACCAGGAAAAGGCTTGTAGATTAGATGTTGAATGACAATTTATTTGTTAAAATAATGAGCTTATATACTAGATATAAACGTGTGAAATACAGTAATGTTTAATCATTTGTTCTATGCGTAAAATCAATAAGACAATGATAATTGATAAAGTCTGATTGTATTCAATTTATTTCCATGCTTTTTCTTATTTTTCAAAACCAATACAAAGAAACCTTAGAAACATACATTGCTGCAAACCCCTCCTAAATGAATTCTTTCCATAATTTTTATACACCAAATTTTCAAAATATGGATGCACTTATTACCTGCGGGTGCAGATCCCGGTCTCCAGATCCCGGGATTTCGAGATGATTGCCAATCCACGGGATCGGTTAATGGGATCTCGACGCCAGTGAATATATGATTAAAGTATGTTTGATTGAATTTCAATTGTTTTAATGTGGAAAGGGTGCTACAGAAATGATATCTATCTGATTGTAACGGAGTGCGGGATTTTGATATGTTTTTATTTCATTATTAAAATTATATGATGTTCGATTTTTGAAAGAATTTATTCCAACGCCGTTTTAAATCACTTTAAAATTCTTTTTCTGATGATTATTTGTCTAATCTTACCTTTGCATACAAACTACATAGCACCAATCCGTCAGTAAAGACTTACCTGTAAAAACAAAAAAACTTGTTTTATAAATATTTACATAAATTTCAATCCTAAACTCACGAACAGAGGTAACAGTATATTTAGAAGCTATTTTTTGAGTACGATGAGGCTTGTCACCCACAAACCGATAAGCTCTTTTCGACTCAGAAACGAAGTACGAAGTGCGAGCAAGTAAACGATAATAAATTCAATTATTTGCTGGCTTAGCAACAGCCTAGTTGATCCTTGTTGCTAAGCCAGCAAATATTGAAATTTAATTGTATATTTATACACACATCAAAAAAGTGTAAGCAACACACATTATTTCAAATTCATTAATCAATTATTATATCTTTTCTTACCAAGTAGGTAGTAAATTTAACTTAAACTTAAACTTTTTGTTCTAGGTGACATACTGGCTGGTTGAAAAAAAAATTTTGATCTTCACTTGTTTTTCCACAAAATTTAAAGCGAATGCATGTTTTAGAATTTATTATTATTAACTTTTATTGATTAATTGAGAAAAATTTTAATTGTAAGACATTGTTTACGACACAATCATTTGACCTCACACGAAATGCTAAGGGCCGTAGGGATGTTGGAAGCGGGAAGCAATCAATCTGTGGTATCGCGATATTTTGTTGTCAACAGAAGCGTTGTTTGCCGTCTTTATCAGCGTTACACTAACACGGGAGATCCTGCTGAGCAGTACCCACGCAGCGGAAGCAGTACAACCATTCGGCAAGACCGATACATTCAACTGACCGCAAGACGTCAGCCGTTGTTAACCGCCGAGAGATAGGTTTAAGGCTACAAAACACAAGTGGTGTTGTTGTTAGCACCCAAACCGTGCTAAATCGACTGCATGAGTACGGCCTACATGCACGACGACCAATAAGGTGCCCACCTATACGTCACGGGAATCGCGCTCGTCGTAATGAATGGTGTAGAGAACACACAACATGGACCCAGGAGCAATGGGATATAATTGTATTTTGTGATGAGTCTCGATTTGGGTTTAGGCCTGATACTAGAAGGGTAAGAGTGTACCGTCGTCCTGGAAATACTGAGAGGCTGAGGTGCGTTCATCCATACAACGGTTCAACAGTTATGGTATGGGCTGGTATTATGAAGAACAGACGAACTGAGCTCTTTTTTGTTAATGGAAACATGAACGCTGCAAATTACATTGAGCATGTTCTAAGGCCTTATGTCCGTCCATTTGCAGAAACCCTTGGCTTCGATTTTACGTTGGTGCATGATAATGAGCGTTCGCATGCAGCTTTTCCCACCAGGGAGTATTTGGCAAGGCAAAAACATCCGGGCATTGCCTTGGCCTGCACAATCGCCAGACCTCAACCCCATCGAGCACGCATGGGACATGCTCCAGATACGTGTTTTAGAGGACTTGGACGGAGTGACAACGTCCCGACAACTGATGGACTTACTAAAATTTTCATTGGGAGCAATTGCCGCAGGATGACACGAACAGTCTCATCGATTCTATGAATAATCGGTGCCAGCAAGTTCTGAACAACAGAGGCGGCCACTCTTTGTATTAAGTTTTCCAATTTCTTTTACAATGAATTAATTTTGTTTAACAATTTCATTACGTTTATAAAAAGTTTAGTTACTTAGGCAACTTTGTTTTTACTACGTATTTATTATACAGTACTCGCAATATTGTTAAAATATGTTATTAAAATAAAAATTATAAGAAAACAATTGATTGTTTACTTTGAAAAGACACTAAAGAATAAAATATCAACGATTTAATGAGAATATACATTGTAAAATTCAAATTTGTATATGTTGCTTAGACTTTTTTGATGTGTGTATATATATTTGTAATATTCAGCTGATATTCTAAAAGTTATTGCCTTGCCAGAAATCTTGTCGTAAACAAAACGTTATTTTTATTTAAAGCTGATTTTTAAAAAGTTATGTCAATTCATAACGTTCCTGCGAACTGTCTTTTAACAATATTTCCCATCCCACTTATAAAAAACCGCATCGCAGTTAGGTACTATCTATAGTGGTTTTATTCAGATTTCATTGTTTTTTGTTTAAAGGCTTGGGGCCTGATCTACCCAGCCGTGACTTCGCTCCTTTTACATATCAATAACCCGCAGAGAGAGCACGCAAAAGGAGTTCGAACCTAAATTTATAAAATGCATATTACAATTGTTGGTTTGGTAAACTCATTAACCTTAAAATAGAGAGGTATCGAATGATATTTCATCCCCTTTGTTATCAAAAAAATTATAATTTAAAATCATAATATTTTCGACATAAATAAAAGAAAAACACGTTGTACGTAATTCTTTTTAATATCCGTATTGAAGGCCGTTTGTCTGAAATCGACGAAGCAGTTAACCCGTGAAAGGCGCGAGTGTCTGAATGTACCGCGGACAGGGGTCGACGTGATACACCGCTTTTTCACGAAAACCAACTTTTTATCGAGTCCGGTTACTACTGTCTACTGATACTTATGTTTTATGTAACGTCCCGGAAGGGATTTGCATTGATTTTATTTCTTTTTTCTCATTGATATTTTGGAAGTGGTGTTAAGTGTTTATGGGAAGGCAAAACTTTTTTTGTTGACATTTGCTTGATAGTAAATGAAAAAACCACTTTATCATTTCTTTAAGGATGGTATGCCTTATCATGACTGTTCCAAAATTTTTAAGCAATATAGAACTCCAACTTCCAGGAAAAGGCGATCACTAAAAACCGATCGTCTAAAAACAAATCAGCGTATCCATGTCAGCGGGCGAACGCGAGACAGACGCAGCAAACAGCGCTATATTGCCACTGGCCCGCAATCTCGTATCAACAAACCAAATACCTAAGATACTTATGTAAATGCGCCCACGACCGCGCTTATTGTATATCTAATTTGATTTCTTTCGCAATACTGTGATGGGATTCAACGTATATCGGTCCTACCTGCCCGCCAATATCGGCCCGTGCCAAATGTGCACCGCAGCAGTTTAGGGTTAAGAGATCACTGATATCGCTAGTTTTAGGGAATGTTTTTAAAATATTTATGAACGAACGCCGGTGAGAGGTCGGCCTATACGGTAATCCAATTTCGGGTTATGTCTTTGGGAAGTCACTTATTCCGGGAACTTCAGAAAGGGTCCAAAAATGGTTTTTACAAGTATATTAATTAAGGTTGTGTCTACTTTAGGAATATTCAGATTGCTATTTATGAATTCATTGGAAGTTTTTTCCTGTGATAACTTCGGGAGCTTTTTCTTTTTATGTTTGACATTTTGCGCAAAAGTTTAGAGATGTGGAATATAAAAGCCTTTTTAGAGTAAAGTGAAGACCCTTTATTAGGAGGCATTATGACCAGCTAAGTAGTTCGTGTCTATCTGTCAGTGACCGGTAAAGGGTTAAGTGATTCCGTGAAACTTTGTGGAAGCTTAACCCGTTTCACTGCTTGTGCTGTCCAGAGAATCGGGGAAATTGGCGATCTCTTTTTCTAAGTTACTCGTATTAAATTGCTTTTTATTAGTTTCTGTCAATTTTGATTTGCGTGTTAGAATACGGTGTGGATTTCAAAGGATAGTGAATATTTTTGTAATAACATTTAGGTATATATCGAAATATTAACTTCCAAAGAAATCGGAGTTATGGAAGCTTTGTGCAAAGATATCAAAAAAACATGATTTATCGATACAGTATATTTTAAAAATACATATTTAATTATTTTCATAGTAATTCCTACTATATTTTTCTAGTTAGGAAAAATAATGAAGCCTTTATTGGACATCAAATTCAAAAAAACTTAGTTATAACTGTCCCAAATATAAAATAGCCTCATTACGCGAACTGAAACTTTTACTGTTGAAAGCAATCTCAAGAAATGCATTAAGCTTTCATTGGAAAGGTCTGGAACGCTCTCGAACGTTACAGAACAAATCAACATGCCAGTAAATTCGACGTCAACTTAATTAAAACAGCTAAAAGTTACAGATTTAGAACGCGGTCCGTCGGACCGGGAGGTAGCGTGCGACCGAGGGAAGGTGAGGAATAAGAGGGAGTTTTAATTATAGTTTTTGAGCCCATAGTTTCTTTTTTTATTGATGCAGAATTTTAATTGTCTGTCAATATAAAATTGAAAAACTGCCTGTAAACAAAAAAATAAAAACTGGTATAGACAATCTATTTCAAAAAAACCATGTCTCATCAAAAAATTATCTATTCACGAATATTTTTTTCCACACAAATATTTGAATATTTCCTCTTCCCATTTCTCTCCCAATTATCAGATTTGGATTATTAATAGATATTTCATAAACAGAGACGCCCCTACACATACACATCCCTACCACCTTTATGAAGTAACTTAATAAAATAATTCGAAGACTATATCTTCCATACTTTTGTTAACAATTATAATAAAACACCTTTCAAATAAAAAAAAACCGAGGGCTAAGCCATTGATGGTACATTTGTATATTCACTGTAGTTCATATAAATAAAGTGACATTCTTTATTTAAAATTTCCCGCCAAAATAACGTCTCAGTCGATTAATCTTCCGGTAACTTTATTTCTATAGTTTTAATAGGAAATTTAATTTGAAAAGTTTAAGTAACTTTTGACATGCGAAACTTGTAGCTTCGTAAGCTTGATAAGCTCAATGTCAATTTGTTGCATTCTTAATACGTTCCAATGAAAATATGTTAAAACATTTTGTACCTTAATCTGTGACTTAAAATTATGTAACAACAAAACTGAAGAAAACCCTTATTTATATAATGAAGGAATGCATACTGATACTAAAGCCATACTTTTGACTACTACTTGAAAGCCATACTTTGTCATCTACTCACTTAAGATGTATTGCTAAATCATAAGGGGATAATGGTGCTGGTTCATAGTTAATGCCTCCATAGTATTAATGCATTCAATGTATCTGTATGCACTGTGTAAATGTTTATTGTCCAAAAAAAATACATCCATATGAATCTCAATACAATTTAATACAATACCTTAACAATTTGTTTATTTTTTTCTGCTTTTATAGAATTATTAAACAAGCTTATTTCACATGTGCAAATTACTAGCTAATAATTTCAAATGCCCTTGTCGCAGAAACCCCAACTACAGCGCGCGGGAAAGCCATGCCAGTTTTTTCTGTTCGCGCGCAAAGTTCAGGCTGTCGGCGACGGGGCTTCATTTTCGTGTTAAATCAGTTGTTTTACTTCGCAACTCCGGCTTCACTCGCAGTTCACTAAATTTCCTACGGAAGTTAAGTGTATTTTTGTTCATAGCATTTACTATGTGTGCTTTTTGTTTCTGGATTTAAACTATACATATTTTATTGTATAGTACGTAATAAGAAAAATATAATTAAGTAGGTATACAAAGATTTAGTTTTCTCAACAATACGAGATCGAACTTGCGAATAATTTTCAACATTATCAAGATCTGCCGCCAGCTTGATTAGCTGTATCAGACACCGCTACAAAATCACATTTAGACATTAAGTGAGCTATTACGTGAGCTGACATAGAACGTCCATCAAGACTGACCCTACTGGCAGACACTTGAAAGGCACGCGGACCGGCGTCAATAAGCTCTAATCAATACACGGGAAGGTGGCGAAAAATAACGAATGTTGCATTACTGACGCTCGTATGTTTCCGCACCCACTGCTACAGGTACCGTCCGCACAGACGACGTGGCGTTGTAAGGGTTTATTTTCAATTTATTGAATTCGTTAAAGCTTTGACAAATTAAAACTTTTGCTTTTCTTAGTATTTAAAATATTGTAATGATAAATTTCTTAACATTGAACACAATCATATTCGAAAATAAAAATTGAAACGAAAATGTTTAATCTTTCTAACAGAGTAATTACGTGACATTTCATCAAAATCAAAAATCGTAATTTCTTATTTTTTGCGAATTTTCAAAGGTATTACGGGTAGAACGAGAGGAAAAACCGCTGGTCGAAAAACCCCTCATAGCTCACTTTCATTGAAAACGTTCAATACATGGAATAGAGGGTACAATTCGACTACGACATCGATTACAACAATCAATGATTAATTTTTTAAAATAATAAAATTATCATCTATGACTACAGTTACTTTAGATTTTAATGACGATTATGATGTAGAGCTAAACCCTACAAAGCAGTCCAGCTTGAATATAGTTAAAGTTAAAACTACTATTCTCATAACAAAAAGCAAAAGCTCCATCCTGACGTTTCTGCGGGCAGTCCCCGCCGTATGCAGCGTAATCGACGGCCGAGCGGGTACGTATGGGCCGTCGCGGAGACGCCGCCAGCTCTGTGTTTTTAAACCTTTCTTCCACCCCAACCCCACCCCTACAATCGATGGACGGCGTCACGTTAGTGCAGCGTCCGATCAAGTGCATACGTGAGGACTTTCTTTGATGTGTCTTTGTGTCCGACTTGGGGGGTTCGAACCCCACCGACGCCTGGAGGGTTAATTGTTTTACTCTTATTTTAAGGGGGTCGGGAGGATTGAGTATGTATTTACTTAATTATAGTTTTGTTTTAATTAACGAATTGTGTATTTCTTAGTTCAGTTATTAGGATAGATACTCTAGTTCGGTATGTTGTATTTTAAATCAAAAATTATAATAAAGTTAAGTATCATGTGGTAAATGCTTGAAAAAATAAACAAAAGAAGTAAATATCTCACACAAAATATAATTTTAAAACGGCAACACCACACGTAAGTAAACCTAAAAATGACTCCCAACAATTTAAAGCTCCAAGTTAAAATCTTTCAAACCCACATCGCCAGCCACGAACAGTATCGAAACCACAAAAATCCAAAGGCTAAATATTCCAAAAAGCACTCAAGACCTTGTGACAAAATTCCCGTGGAGTCGACAAAATAAACATCAGGCGTGTATCCTGCAGCTCGCCCCGTGACGTGACAAGTTGTCACGCGCACGCCGCTGCCGCTGCCGACCGTACCGCCGTTACCTAATGCTACGGTTTTCAAATTACTCTGTGTTCCCTATTTAGTTTTTGCAGTTTGAACTGTCAAATTGGTAGTTCTGTAATTTGGAAGGGAATTCAAGTTTAATCTGTAGATCTTTTTTGGACTGAATTTTTGGATTTGTTGGTTTTTCTTAAATAAATGATTAATGTGGTTTTATGTAGACAATGTAGTATGATTGAATGAATAACTTTTATAGTGCTTTTGAAGAATAAAATTGAACTTATTACATTAGGTATTTGCCTGTTTGTAAAGGGTAACTAAGTGCTTGCTGAAGTGATGATACAGCTTAGTCGGAGGATTTACACAAAACACAGTAACCGAATACTGAATTTACACCTACCATTGTTTAATTAGTCAATATTACCTTTTAAACATTTATATAAAATTTATAAACTATTAAACCAAACAGAAAACTCAAAAGATATATCTAAACATCGCAAGCATCACCCAAACACAATACTTATATTCCGTCGCGTTCAATCATACAACGCGACAATCGATACGAAGTAAATGAAGACGTCATCTGTCAGAGTAGCGAACAATTCAGTCGTGGGTTGTCATCGCGCTGTCAGCGTGACGTCTGCGAGTGACGGCGCCGTGCGGCGCGAGGCAGCGGAGCCAGCGGGCGCGTGGAGGCAGCTTCGACGGATTTTCACTTCAGTATGGATAGCATTATTGTATTCCTTGTCTGTATTCTAATGTTAAACTATTAAGTGTACATTTTGTGAGTTGGTTTTCAATTTGTTTTGAAACTACGGTTTTTAATAATTCCACCAGAGCAGACCAGATCAACCTGTGCTAAAGCACGAGCAGGCCGTGATGTAAGGCTTTAGCTGCCAGATTTGTGAAATATGTTTAAGTACGACTTTAGCTAGGAACATTGTTAAGACACAGTTTTAAGTCTCATATATTAATTCAATGCGTACCTATCATGATAAACATAACGAAGTTATTGCCCGACGAGGCCTGATGACTAGAAGCTACTGCAACGAGTACATTTTTCGTAGGATCAAAAAGCATTAAAAAAACATCGTTGAGGTGGTCATCCCAACACTACATAGTAATTTCTAGGTGCCCCTCTCGTAGCACAGTACCCTCGTGAGTAACTAACTAAACACATGAACACAGCAGTTCCCGCAGCTCGCACCGAACGCAGTCTGAGTGAAATTTCCAGCGCTCGAGTAAACTTGGCGACGTGCTCGTGACAGCCGCGTCATCTCCCAACTTGATAATGCAGCGGTGCAGCCCGTGACGCCTGAGACGCGTCAAGTTTTAACTTAGAGGTTTGCTTCGCTGGGTAGCGAGGCTTTGATTGGTTGACGATGTTTAATAACTATGGTTGGGTAAGGAACATAGAATTCAATTATTATAATCAAGAGTTCGCGAAAGACATTGGTCACTTTTAAATTATCTTAGATGGGGTGTGACCTACGCGTAATGTTTGCTTGATTCGATTTTATTGTTTAAAATTGAAGTCACTGCCGCTTATAAGTTAGCTGTAGCAAAAACGAACAAAGCAAACAATGAGTTCAAACAATCGAAGTACAATTAAGGACACTGGACAACATCGAACAAAGAAGACTCACTTTAAAACACAGAGTTCCAAAAAGCGAGAGCTTACCAGAAATAATACTGCAGGCATTGTATACCCGTCCATCCACGTTCTTCAGACGCGACGGCGCTCTAGTGCACCCGTGACAGTCATTTAAGACAGTGACGTGCGCCCCCCTAGCCACCCCCACTCGGGGGTTTCGCTGGCAGATGGATTGATATTACTGCAGCGAGCGGACGTAAGACGAAGCTATTGCATATGAGAATAAAAACCTAACCATCTTATCGATATCGATACTTTTGAAATTTTTAATTTTTAAATATTCAGGTGTCCAAAAGTTAATTGACGATACGATATTCTAATGTGAACGGAAACAACGACACTAAAATACCAACCGCATTTCACAGAAATAGCGTCAATTATAAAACAACGTCGCCGTTTAAATATCTAATAAGGTTCCGATAGAAAGACAATTCCACCGAAAACTAATTCGAAATAACTGACGAAAATTCCACTCTCCGACATGCACCCGCAAAATAACTCAGATATCGAAGTAGGAACAACCCTTCAGGAGAAGAGTACGTCGTTGGAAGCAAACAAGACGGCGATGTGATGGCTATCCAGGACAGTGACGTGACGTGCCCCCCTGCCCGGGTGGGGGCGGGTCAGCGCCCCCTCGCGGATAATAAGGGGGCTATGGATTGAGGATAGAAGTCATGCCTTCTTTTGTGCAAATATGAGCGAGATCGAATTGTTATAAACACATGGATGTGTGCTGTGGTGATGCAGGTGATGGAGGTGACTAGTGTTCCTTTTGATTAAATAAGTGGTGATTAGCGAGTATCAGCACCTTTTTTAATTATTATTTTACCTGCTTGTATTAAATGACTGTAAAGATTTACTAAAATGCGACCGAAAATTGGGCGGGTTGTCAACGAGATGCAGTGTAACCACTTAGCTGACCCTACATTTTAATTTATCACAATATTTCACAAAATCAAACTTAAAACGCTAGCCAAATTTTTATTCAACAACATTTCAAAAGCCTCCTAAATTTATTTTCTTTCATGCTAACTCTGTCAAAATAATAAAAAAGAATTTCATAGCCACGAATTTCCATCGTCACGGAGACGAGCTGTCTGCGACACGTCATGTCGTTTGCACAAAATTAAATACCCTTCAAAGACGTCCTGCCCCCGTCTCGGACAACTCGCCCGCCTCCCCCGCCCCCCGGCAGATGGATTGATATTGCCCCACGATGCAGGTGGGCAGCAAGACGATCCAACTGCTGCGCCGATTTATAAACTTGCTGTCTTATGTAACAGGTTCTCCATGTACCGAGCATTGTCCGCTTTGACGTAACATTCTATTTGACGTTTTTGCGGAAATTTAGCTTAAGCGACGTTAAATTAACTTCCTCTAAAGGTATAAAAAGAGCTACGAGCCCATAAAACTCGGCGAAGACATATGTCCTCCCTTATTATCTTCAATTAAGAGACTCCGATAATGCTTTGTGACATACGTTCGACGTGTCCAACGAACCTAGACCTGCGGAGACAAATGGCCGGTATGCAAACCTGTGCCTGTTTTTAATGGTGGGACTGTCGGTACAAAGTTTGTTTTTCTTTATTGTTAGGGGAATATAATCAGTCGGCGGTCGTAGTAAGGTGTCGTGCGGGTGCGGAGGTAAATTTGCGGAGACAGTCCTCTTGAGTGATATACGGATGACGTTGACGGATCGCCGACCGTTACATGTGATTAGTAGGTAGAGGGTGTTCGTAATAGGGGGTGCTATGAATAATCACACCCTGTAGACGCCGCCGGTAATGGCTGGCTTCTGAGGTGAGGTCATTCTTTGTGAATTGTGGTTTTTATGTTTAAACGCACATTACTTTAATGTCTTAATAAAACGGACATTTTATTGAAACATGTTCACTTCGTTTCAAACAAGCGTAACTGTCGAAGCGCCAGATATCCACGAGACGAGTAACAAACAATTTTTCTATATATTTTTTCTCGTAATCTTGACTTAGACTACCCTGCGGTAAAACTGCTAGCTTTTGTGTATACAGGGTGGCTCGTTGCCCACATTAATTTCTTTTGTCTCCAGGAAAAGTTTTTTTCTTTAAAATAAAGGTAGTCGCCATTTTGTCTGTGTAACTATTTGAATAGCACGTGTGTGGATGTGTAATTATGCAGACGCTTCTTTTCGAGGGAAGGTAATGTGGTTTGTGCAGTTGCTAGTTTTCTTTTTTAATTATGGTTCTGGAGGTGTTGTTGGTTTTCGCGGAATAATGGACTTCGTAACAAATGTAATCTTTCATAAGAGAATAACAAGGTGCAATATTGTTTAAATCTGTTCTCATACTGTCTTGCAAATTAAAGGTGAATCAATTAATAATTAAATAAGAGCTTTATAAAACAGTGCCGAAAAGCACCAGTACTTACCTGTCATAGAAAAAAAAGTGTGATTTTATACATTAAATGAAAATTACCAACCAATTTCGACAGGATTTCTACTGCGGCAATCGATTATGGAAAACATAATATATCTAGTTCGCTGATGTAACGAGAAAAGAGTTCAAATTGTTATAGACTCATCAGTGTGGAAAAGACACCAAATGTTCCACGAGCAGGGATCCAGGCTTGATCTTAGCACACTTAGTTTACTTGCCCTGGGGCAACGTGGTGAAAAGCTATCGATACTTCATATGATGAATTGTATAAGTTACCGATCCCATCAATGTTGATGGTACTTACATTACAAGACCTGTCTGTGTTGCTTTTGATTTGCCATGATCCCTTACCTGAAACAAAATGTATTTTGATAAATAATTGGTAAACGTGCTAAATCTCTTTGTTGCCAAGGAATAAACAAGAAAATCCCTTTCAAATTATTTGAAGGTAATTTTGCCAAAACAAAACTATACATTAATTAAGAATAATGCCCTTCATGTAAGTATAATTATTGAAATAACCGTTTAATGTTGTTTTCTGTAAAATAAATCTATGAAAAAGTAATTATTACTTATCAAAACATCGCAATTTTGGTTTTAATTGTCTTATACGAATAATTGGTAAATATTTTTTGATTAAAAAAGCAAATTAGGCAATCCCTGGCCGAGGCCTGCGGCTCCACGCTCACACACGGGTGCTCCCGCTCAGAAATAAGCGACTTAAAATATAATCAAAGAGACTTCCGACTCAGAAACAAGACCAGTCAGTTTTCAACTGTATTTATAATTTTCATTTATTTTTAAGAATAATAGGTTCCTCTTATTAGAATACAAAAGAAATTTTTTACGTAAATGGTATAAGTAAGTAAGTTAATTTGTATGCAAGTGGGACAGTACGTAAAAATGATGAGATGTAGGTAGCATATTGCAAACATTCTCTCAAAATTAAAATAACTTATTGATACCTTATTTTCTTGAAGCACTACGACTAATAGTAAATAAGTAATAATGTACGTACTATAGATAGTATTCAAACTAAATGAATTTATTTATTTTTCTATAAACTAACGGTAGCATTATTTTTAAATGATCAAACACTACATCAAAACATTAACTCAAGCTCCTGAAAAATTCCAAAAACTGAACTACAATCTACATCCAAAAATGTAAGAAGCTCACTACCCTTAGGTACCCTAAATCACCCTTGATTCTAAATCACCAAAAAGTATGACCCGATTAATACGCTACCTAATTGCTGTGGATCCGGAACCCGGGACTCGGCCAGTTATGCAGCGAGTGCTCGGCAGTCGCGCCACGTCCGGAGGCTCCTAATTAAAAATCGAATGATTTTTGTTCAGACTCTACATTTGTTAGACGCAGTCACAGAGCTAGGACCAGCGAGTTAGAATAGAGGGGACAAATTAAGTATTTTATTTTAGTTTAGGTTTTTTTTTTTGATGAAAAAGGAGCAAAACATCGCAATTTTGGTTTATGTTCAGTTCAGTTTATGATTACGATATTATTACGATAAACGTAACGAACTGTATTGAGAAAGAAGGCATTTCAAAATTGGATAAAAAGAAGCTTTACGAAAAGATTTAGCCCGTCTTCTCTTACATAGGAAGCAAGCCAAGCACTACCAGAAAGAGAAGTAATAATTGATATTGCCAAAATACCTAAAATGGTCACCTCTGAACCAATTAAAGGTGAAGCGCCTCCGTTATAAGACTCCCTCGCCGTTCCCTGCGCCCCGCGCCCCTCGATAATCGTGTAATACTCGGAGCGTTTTAAAGGGACTTAATTAGGAAATATGGCATGTCGATTCTTTTCGTTTATTTGATAGAAGCGCCCCCCCCCTCGCCTACCCGGCGGCCGAGCCGTTGAATAGCTACCACCTTTAATAAAGTTACACGTACGGGTTCAAATTGTGAGTTTTAAGGGTTGGTTTGTCAGCTCATTAATGTAAAAGCAATGCTTTTTAAATTTGAGTACTTATAGATACCCAATTCCAGGTCAGCTGGTAGAGAGTTCTTTCAGAAATAAGCACACTGTTTACTTACTATTTTTCTATATCCGTGTTTAAACCTGTAAGTACTTTTATTATTACATAAATAAATAAATGTTTGCTGTTCGGGACTTTTTTGGTTTTCTTTGTTGGACGTACTTAATGTTTGGTATAGTATGACTTATTTGGCTTTTCCATGTCAATTTGTAGTAACTGAGTGAAAATGATCTTCCTCAGGCATCAGGTACAGCCTATTCTTAATAAAGAATCACAGAATTTACATCGATTAGGTGAACAAACCTTCAACTCCATCACATTTTCATCATAACCAATAGAGCAGCAGATGCGACACATAAAGTCGCCGACCCATAAACTACCTACGGAATGTACCGCGTTCTTCTTCTGCCCCCCCCCCGACCCGACCCGCGCCCCTCTCGTCTCGTCCGAATCTCATGCTTACAAACTGTCGCATTACAAGCTACCTCGCAATAACTGAACAAAAATACCCGCATCCTTCACGCGCCAAACTCAACCCTACCACCCACAACATAAAACCTACTTAGCAAAAGCAAGAAAACACCGCGACTCGGAGATATTCAAAACTTCAAATGAAAGTTGGAGATGTACGGATACATATAAAAAAGGTGTGCATTTAAATAAATTTTACGAGTATTTTACTTTTGTTTATTTCGACTGGTTATTAGATTAATTTAAATGTTGAGGGTTTGCGCTTTATTTCTATACCTACTTGGTCAGCTTTATTCGTAAATGATCAAAACATAAGAACATTTTTGGTAAAAAGTACGTTTCTCTTCTCTAATTTATGTACGCACTCCGCTGCCCTCTATGGTTGCAGCTGAAAACCAGCGCCACAGTCAACACTGATGGCATTATGCTGAGCTGAGACCATTTCGGCATAGACAAATGTATATTCTATATTATTTTATAAATGGTGTATGATTATGTGTAACTTGCCGAATAAATTTTTTTCATTTCGTTTCAATTCATTTCAACAATCGCGATAGTATGTCTACCAAATCCAGCGACTCCCTGGAGTACAAAAAAAACCGATTCCTTTATTCCCTAAAACCAAAGGAATAAAGAACATTAAAATCCATTTAAAGCCAATAGCCATTTACAAAACACAAATAAACTCTAACTCCGGCCGTCGACGGCTCCCGTACTCCACGTTTATGGCAGTTTTCACTCAACTGGATTGGACAAGCACTCCGCACAATGTCCCGGCTCTCGACTCGAAGTGTGGACATCCGCCTGCTTGCAGCGGTAGGTATAACCCTGCCAATTGCGGTAGTGCTTCTCCTTGTCTCCAAAACTTATGTTATTGATGCCATTGCAACATAATGCACGTTAATATGCTTCTAGATTCCGTGAGCTGCTTTCTTTGTTAGCTTCAAATGCTTTTATAGAAATTATGGGGTTTTATAGCTCTATCGGTGTTTAGTTTTATTCCGTGTTTGTATACATAAATGATTGCAGATACAAGAAGGTGTTTTAGAGCCCAAAAGCTTTAGGCTCTCAAAGGGAATGTAGAAGTAGGTAAACTTTGAGTAAAGCAGTAAAAAGCTGTTAAGTTTCAAGCACAGTGTTAACATCAGATGCAATTAACAACACTTATGTCATTTGAATATAAATACAATAATATTAGATTACAGACTGTAACATGAAACAAGCAACAACATCGCATGGCATCACATACTTGGATCACCATTCGAGCAGGCCACAGCGTAAATGATCATAAAGATATCAATCACGGTATTGATGGACCGTTTAATGGTACAACTGGTGGTGCTAATGGTGGAGCTGGTGATCAAATTAGCATGGGAATGGCGGGCCTCGGCCACGTGAGATAGCCTGCGGACGTATTCGCTTCGTTAAGAATGACGACACGTTATATTTACTTAGTGGAATGCCTGATTCACACCATTCGGCTACTCGTTATTGCTTGGATAGAATTTTAGAGAATTTGAGTATTTATTGATCAAAAATTACATTTTCTTTTACAAGTTGTAGTTCTAATTACAGGTTGTAGGGGGATTATGTGTTATGTTATGATTATCATTTGTGTCCGTACTCAAAGTTTAGGACAAGCGGTCAATAAATGGCCTCTCTTTTTTATTTAATTAGTATTTTGCGATTTAGTAAAAATATTTATTTATAACTTATTACATTATTGTCCATATAGTTCATACTGCATTTGCTATTTATAAAAACGCTTACTCACATCATCTAACGTGTAAACGTTGACAAGGACATGACAACACACACGTATATAAGTGTCACAAAAGAAATGTCACAACCTGGGCTAGGTCTTTGTACACCATCTAAAAAATAGACAAATTAATGGTAATTATAGGAAAAATACAAATAATTTGATTTAATCAGTAGTTAGATGGTAAGAAAATAAAAAAGTCAACATTATTTGTGTTCGTTTTAGCGGGCAACATTGACAATGAGTCTTTTCTATGGCGGAAGTTGTCAAGTGGAGTTAGTTCACTAAGCAGAGGGTACAGACACCTCACTCACGGCACACTTCATTAACATCACATTAATGGTTGTCTGTCTGTGTGTTTGAGTTCTTTCTTTCGGTTTCTTTTTAACTTTACAACTGTTAAATAAGCTAAAAATACACAAAACAATTCAATTCAATTCTGTGGACGTAATGGCAACCAGCCATCAATACTACTCGAAACACAAAAAAAGATGCAAGTAAACCTTAACTGTCAAAATGACATTTTTTCCGCCATGATGTTTTTTGTTTGTGTTGCACACTAATAATGCACATTTTCATTTCCTACTAATAAATAAAGTGTTTTAATAACAATTTAACGATCGAAAAGTGTTTTAAGCATCTTAAACTATTTTTTGATAAAGTGTACAAAGATCTGGCCCAGACTCCTTGCATTTTGGGACATTTCTTTTATTATTTACTCAAACTAAAACTTAAACACTACTACTAATCATGAACATTTTATAATGTTTTAAACCAGTAAGTCTATTTTTATCGGACACAGTTCATAAAATATCTTTGAAAAGGCTTTATCGTAAAATTCGATTCATCAGAATGACCTTTTGCTTCAGTAACCCTAAACCTTAGACATAATGACATCGACAGTGTTATTACTTGACATACTGTTAGATTTTATCACCGTGGTGTGCGCATGAGTTCGTTTGAGCGAAGACACTGACATTTGCACACTAATGCAAGCATCTAGTTGTTATAATAGCAGACATTTAATGTTACGATTATTGCTATAATAGTTTTAAGCTTTTGAGATGTAAAAACCATAAATTAAGAGAGAATAAAGAAAGAAACTCGATACAAATCTTGGTATAAATCACGGGAATCAACCTCCCACTACATTCGATCATAACATAAATATTAATGGGAAACAAAATCTCAATCATTCATTTATTTTTTTAAGTTTAACGTTTAAAAAGCTCCCATTGATATAAATCTCGAATGATCCGCCTTCAAGCATGAGTCAAAAACATTTGGTTTATGAAATCCAACATGGTCACAAATCAATATTTTGTGTTTTAGTCTATAAATCATTAATTAAATGCAGAAGGCGGGCGCCGTTGATTTAAAAACCTGAGGCAGATGGTTGCATGTTGATCGTGCTTCTAGGTGGCTTCTTTAACTATCATTTTTTGATTGTTTCAGGTTTGTGATACAATTATCTAAATTACTCCACTTTTACCGGAAATCGGTTGAGGATAAATCAACATCACTTCCTGATTAACCGTGTATCTGGTTATTCCAATAAGAAAATTAATCTGTTTGCTATAAAATTAAATACCTAGTTATATTACCAGACAGATCTGGGAACTACAAAACTTTTGTATTCACCTAGTTCGACGACGCGCTCTACATCAGTTACAAAAATTATTTAAGATAATATAATTGCACATTTTTTTGCAGTTTCAGTGTGTAGAGCTGTCAACTGGCAATCTTGCGATTAACGTAGATGTTTGATGCATAAAAAACATTATAAATATATACATATATTTTTCTATAGTTCAGTTAAGCCAGTACGTTTGTTATAGAAAAAAACTAACCTTAATTACGGGTCACTATAAATTGGTATTGTAAGTATTAATCTGAAAAATATAAGACTTTGTGTGTGTCGTTGAACCACAAACGTAACTTTTGAATATAAGAATACTTAGAAGGCATAGTGACCACATCCGTAATGTTTTATTAATACAGAAGATCGGTTTATCACTGCATCGAACACGGAGGGCCGAGGGCCGCGCGTAACTCAGGGCCCCGGGTTCTCGTCACTATCTGTGCCATGTATCTGTGTTATTGCTCTATGACTATTATGGGTTTGTCTCTGGAGAGGAATGCTGTAGTTAGTTTATTTTTTATTTTTTTTAACACGAAATAAGTTAGTTTTAACATATATATCGTTTTGAAAATAATTCAACTGTGTTTCACAGCAACTAAATCTAAAAATACTCTCCTATAGACCACCCAACATTGAAACATCACACATTTCAACACACGAAACCACAGAACACAAACAGCTCATTAAAACGTATTTCCACATCTCTATCGTCAATAAATAGTGCGTCAAACAATCAAAATGCTAAACGGCTGGTTCGAAATTAATGGATCACGCAACAAAAGAATTTTCGCCGAACTTCCGAGGATCGGCAATAAATTGTGCGCCCTCTAATCACAAATCAACATTTTCATTGGGACACGCACAGAACGCAGGTGTCCGCAACATTTGCCCACTTCGTTTGTATCGCGGAGATTTCATCAGCCATTATTGCTTTTTATTTTAGTTCATTATGAGAACGTGGAATTTAAAAACATTTTGGGGTGTTTTTTTTAGTTTAATTTATATTTTTAATTTCATAGCGTTGTGGAATATTTTAATTACGCCGCGACGAAGGGAGCTATTTAATTAATGAAATATGTGTAATTAATAAAACACTAACATTAAATCCTTCTATAACGAAATGATATTTGAGTCTGATGGTAAACCAAAGTTTCTATTGAACAAATCAGCAATGTTGTTAACCCCTGAAAGATCAAGATGTGTGCCTTACGTGGTCCCGCGCAGGACAGATTTATGTGTGACCGGCGCTGCGCTCCGCGATTGCGCGGGCGATTAGATAATTAACAAGGTAATGCTGTGCCGTGCTGTGTTGCGACGCTAGCCGACCGAGGGAAGGATTGCTGCTTGGGTGCTGATTGACAATTGAAATTGTTTAGGTATATAGGCGAGGACTGAGAAATATACGAGACTTTGTTGAAAACATTACAACAGAAATCGATATCGTCGATTGCAAATCCTTTAGCATTCAAGGCACTATCCATAGTAACTGTAACGTAACCCAGTACGTATCGCTCGGCGATCGACTGTGTGCCGCCTTAGTTTACGCAGCGATCGCTATAACTCTACTATTTCATATGGAAAGCGATGCCCACCGACAAGCGCCACTAAATAACTCCGAATAGGCCGCGACTGCTGCGCTTATCGCGCCATCCAACACAATGTTGCGACAAACGACAGCCAGCAAGACTTAAACTGTTTAACATATTTATGAAATTACATAATAATAAAATACTGCGGCCATCCGTCATTGTACTGCAATAAACATGGCTTCGAGTTGGAATCGACACGCGATCGTAAATCTAGCTCGATACTGACGTGTCAGACGCACAAATCATTCAAACTCCCATCACGGGCCGTCGTAAACATATCCACATTCTGCACATTAATCATGGACACCCGAGAATAAGAAGCGCCGCAGGCTAGCCCCATTGGTCGAAAGCGAAACGAACAATTATTCAAATGCCGCGCCGTGATTGGCTCGCTCGTCGTAAGTTTTTTAACGTTGACAGCGTGATTGATTCGACCCTTCGACTCTAGCGCACATTATTGTAGAGCTGTACTGCAATCGTACTACATACAATGATAATGTGTCTTTGTTCTGTTTTTTGCATTGCGAATTCGTGAATTAGTAATATCTTTTTTATTGAGCTTCCCGCGATGAATATCTATTTCAACTTGCTAGTCTATAAATCACTTGTAATATGTCTGTTATGGACGCGGATACCCGGAAGTGGGCTCAAAGGCCGGGGAACATGGCGCCGCGTCCTGCGCTGTGATTGGTCGCCGCCGATGCTCCCGCGCAACCTGTCATTTAAGCAATGTTCTATCCTCTATCTCAACACAACTACAGAGACTTGTTTTATCGAATTGAATATAAACTATCGGAAAACGATGAAAATACCAGGTAACATAAAGTTTTATGGATCAAATATATGATAATGGCTTAATGGGTACGTTTGTGGCATGATTGTGTATGAGTCACGTTATCACTTCGGTTGTCCGAGTGGGCTGGCGGCGGCTTTGAAGTTCCGTATGGAGATTTAATTGTCGAAAGACTGATGATGGAGTAAATACCTTAAGTTTATTAAAACATACAATCTCGTCGGTAGCAAGTTTAACGGTTCCTGTAAGGTTGACGAACCTATGAAACGAGGTGAGTATCGCGGTTTACGACTGTAAATAAAAGTTAACAAAAGTGTTGATCGTGTCCGCACTATCAGATGCTGATAAAGGAGGAATCAAGCGAAGTGACCAGCTTCCGAATTCACTCGGCGATATCAGAACTAATGGCTCTGAAGTTTGCCGTTTCGTTGGAGCTCACGCTAGACACTCGTTGTCGTAAAAAAGGTTGCCTTATGTTTAGAAGAGTGGGGAAAGGACATCGAAGTTGAGTTTCAAGATCATTATTGAGACTATTACTTCTTTTATTTATTTATTTACTATGGCATCAAACAGTATGACATCAAGAAGACAACGAGTGCCAAAAAGTACTATTTTTGAGTTAGTAAAATTAAGTAGAGAGTAAAAGTACTATTTACAATTACATACTGCCTCAAACGTAATCAATGGTTACATATTATTTTTACTTCATAATGAAACACGCTGCAGTTTTTTTAACCACTACTTATCACTATTTGGTAATAAACTATCCAAACTTAATATAATAATTAATAAAATGACATATTTTATCAAATTAAATTATTATTACACGAAATTAGTTCCGTATCCACATCGAATCTTACCATTGCACGAACTAAAAATTCCTTTTGAAACTCAAACCACATCTTCACTCACCACAGACCCCAGGACATCTTATTACGTACACGAGCTCATTTGTTTCAAAAACAGAAGTACTCGCAAAAATCTCATTACTGAAGCCACAGCAGTAGAAACTGCGACAAAATGCAACTGACGTCCGGAACTTCAAGGTTTGCGCGGAGAGTGTATGCTCCCTGGCAGTTGGGGCCTGTTTCTTGTGAGACTATTGGGTAGTCATTAACTGTGTTCAGATAGAAAATAATTATTCTTGGAAAATAGAATAACAATAGAATGAACAATAGGACTCCCATATCATCGCCACCGTGTTTGTTCTAATTGGTTTCTGTAGGGCACCAGCTACATGTATTTTAATGATATATAATAAAAATGTAAGGAATCACAAATCTGACAACATATTGCAACTTTAATTGGGCCATAAATTAAATTAGGAGACAGTATTATGTACTAAAAGTAGGTCAATTTTGTAAAATATTACTCTCGGCGATGGTTGATTTTTGACGTTTACGATGTTCATATGGATCCTCGTTGGCTTTTAATTCTTTCTCATATCAGTCTTAATTATTTTCTAAGTTCAGTGACGGATAATGCTCCACTTTTTATAGTTGGTCCGAGTACTCTCACAATTCTCAATTTTTTAGAAAGATCATTGATTTTTGATTATAGGTATTCGATAAACTTCTGTAATAATATTATTATGGACAAGACACATTGTAAACATTTCGTTAATTACCTTCTTTAAACAATTTGAGTAGCATAACTTTCTATGAACTATGCCAGCCAGTTACATAAGAGCCTAAAGATCGACTTTGATACTACTTCCAAAATGTTTTACTCCTTCGCTCTAAACCTTCACACGTGACTAGAGATGGGCTATGTGTTTCTACGCGGCAAGAAAAAATGGAAAGTTTCTGAGCATTTTGAGAATAAATCTTATTTTTCCAAATAGATGCCCGATCACTGGGCAAAAAAAATATTGACTATTATAACAGTTTGTAGTCAATTAACGAGCTTAAAACCTCGTTAATGTGAATGAACTGCGTAGCACAGTGGTAGAGCTTAAATAAAAAAGGAAAAAAAAGGAAACAGGCAATACAAATGATTAATTAACATTTATTTTTCAAAAACGATATTAAGTAGATGATAATAGGATAAGAGCAGGAAGTCGATTCATTTGTAAATTGTAAAGATGGTAAAAAAGAAAAACATACAACGATATACTGTTTCAACTAGTTTCTCAGAATCACACACATGCGTGCCGAACATCTAGTGTTCCATGGATTAAAATTAGTCAAATGCTTAAGAAATACAAAAAACATGTTTGATTTACAAATTTATTATTTATATTTTTGTTATTTCCAAATCCAAACGAATATAGACTATAAAAAATATTTCGTTAAAAAATAGATGCCCAGATAAATGCCCAAGGAAAAGAATTTACAGGCACTTATTGGGAATATTCCCAACTTGCCCTATATGCCTGGGCATTTGCCCATCTATACACGTGACACATCAACCAAACACATGAACTATTACCAGCACGTGAGTAACGACCGAGTGAAGCAGCAGGCAAAGCTGTCGTCTTTCGGCCGTCAAACTCCTAGATCTGGCTCCTGACAACTTAGTCTGCAGGCGGCTGTCCGGGCCTCGCCTGCGTCTTACCCCGCCTGTGAAATTTTAATGCTAAGACAGCGACGGCTGCTGGAGGTGGCGGAGGCATGGCGCGTCTTGATGGGAGTTTTAATTAATTGCTGCTTTTTGAGCATTCATTTGGATGTTTCATTTGTATAAGGTACTGTTATAGGTTTTTTGTGCATAAAAAAGAAAATTACTTTCCCCAACAGATATAACAATGAATGAAAGTAATCTACAATCATACATACAAAAAACAACGAATGGATAAATATTACAAGGTTTGCCAAAATGTAAAATTAAATAAAAATATTTATTTATAGTCTAAAAGAGTTGTTATACTTACTTGAAGCTACGCTCTTCGGCGACGTTTATATTTACGACATAATCTAAAATTCAACCAAAATTAAAATAGAACATAAAACGTAACTATTTTACGATCGTATAAACTTCATATTATTTAATATACAATAAAATTAAACGAAAAACTAACACCAGATCTTTAATGGAGTAACAGAAAACTCCGGAAATCGAGATTTTCTTTGCTTTAGGGTATATTATGTGTCATAAAAACACCAAATTGGTTATTTAATAGCTTTTTATGAGGCGTTAAAATGTCATTAATAAGAAATCGTTTTGTTGAGCTTCATCTGATGATATCGCGAGTGAAGGGGGGTGGGCGCGTGGGCATACAAGCATATTTTAATTTAAATATTTAAAGAAATTCTTATGTTAATTAAATCATTGTTTATTTGGGGTTAAGATTATAAATATAGTAGAGATATCGCCCGATACGTTATAACTGGTATATTTTATTACTATTTCTGTTAATTTATTTCGTTTTTATTATATGGTAATTTTAGATAAAGTGGCTACTAAAATATGATTTGGTTTTTCGTTCCAAATTTGAATATAATAGATTTGAAGTATTAGAACTCGACGATATCTTATCTTTAATGGTGTTAGAGTAGTAAAAGTCTAGAATTCAAAACTCAAGATACAGAAATGTATGTAATTATACTTTTTCTGATTAAAATGCAAGAGATAAAGTATTCCAACATCATCGTATTCACTTTAAGTCTATAAATCAATGTTCAACTGTTTTCATAAAGAACGAGAGTACAAATATGAACTCAAAAGTAGAACGTGGTTCTAGTTAAATTATTGATTAAAACTTCCTTAAGTTTTCACGATTCAGTATATTATATAAAACACTTTTAACCGGATTTGATCGCGTTTAGTTATATTTTTACATTGTAGCTTGTTTCGGTGTCTTTAAAGACACCGTGTCACGAGTGAATGACATAGGCGTCTTGGCAGTTGTGGAGGCAGTGATGAAATGAAAATGCATGAAAGAATAAATCTACGACGACCGAGCGGCGCAGTAACTAGTGGCCCTGCCACGTGCGAGTACGTGCGAGTCGGGGTATTCAACTGTGTGATGAACATAGATGTTTGTGCTCGGGTCATGGTTGCTGGGTTCCCCCCAGTTCGCTGTACGGTCATCCATAACACAAACTCTGCGGGGCCATATTGTAGGTGTCTTTGTCTGGGAAATGTAATTATTATTTTCTTTATTAACACTATGCGTCATTGCTGGCGGTCACTTTTTGAATCCTTAAAGGCTTAAGTCCATAGTGTTTGAGCCGTCGGCCGATGATGTTTCAGCACATAATACCGTCATGATTATTTTTAATAGATTGACTATACAGTCATAAACCATATTTGAAAGGTTATTGAACTAACTTTTTTGTTTTTGGTATTTAAATTAAATAATGAAGTCAAAAGAAATCTCACGTACGACACTAGAGTCACGTGTCCAATCTTAATTAGAATATAGAAAGAAAACACATTTATACATTAGACTAACCTAAAGGCTTTTAAAGGAAGAGGTCTGTACCCGCAACAATTCGAGGAGGTCTCAAAATGCGAGAAACTGACGCTACTGAGCCACATTATTTCTCGACCCGAAGCGAGTGTTTGTCGCGTTTAGACACCTTCTCGGCTAATTATGCTAACCCCGTAAAACTTTAATAGTAAATGTATGATCAAGATACATACTAAGATATTCTTGGTAAAGCCCGCAAACTTCCGCGCTTATGAAGCTTGTTTTCAGCTTGAGTTCTTATTGTCTAACACAGCAGGAGAGTTTTTTTGGATAATTTAGTTTATTTTATGATAAAATACGTTCTAATATAAAGGAAAATCAAAAAGGAAATAACATGGGAAGAAAAAAAGTCAAAAACAAGGAAAACCGAAAGAGCACATCCACTTGTTGCAAAATAATAGGCGAACGAATATTGGATTGACGTATTTGAATTTTGAAGTTTGGTGATAGGGATCCCGAACTAAAAGAAAACAAAACTCACAAAAAGTTATAGTTGCAACCGAAATAATGCTTTGCAAGATTATACAATTAACATAATTAAGTTTGTAATATGTTTTTGATTTTATTTATTTAGTTTTAAACGTATACTTTATATGTTTACTTTACTGTCTATGAAAAGCTTTATGCCTTTATCTTTAGAATAAGCCACCAGCAAACCTTCTTTTGCATTGAATCAGTAACCCCAACGTTGCGCAGCTATTGTATGGAGACTCCTCACGTTTAATTTCTTATTAATTAAGATAATTTTATTGGGAAATATTTTAGTTCTGATACTTTTTTTAATAATCATTTACATAAATGATACGAATTATCGTGCATTCCATTCGTCCATTAAGTGCTGAAACAAAAAGCTTACTGACGGCCTAAAATGGACTTAACCCTTTATAGATTAAGTGTTCATTGATTAGCTTTCTGCTTTTTCCGCACTAACCACTAATCCCAGCTAACAAAAAAAAACCTAACCTAATTAACGGACACAGAATCACGGGGCGTCATTCGTTGCCCGACTGCACAAAAGGAGTAATGTGTTGGAGCGCTGCCACTTGGAAGTCAATTCGGTTATTTTCAGTAATGCTGCTTCTTAGTACGGAAGCTGGACGGACGCGTCGATAGAGGACTGCTACTGCTGGTTCTCGCATACAGAGGAAATATGGTTTGAAGTTATCTATAAAACCTTGAAACTGAGAGTACATAGGTAGAAATTGAAAATAATTCATTACATTTTATTTGGAACAGTATGATCATGTCCGTGAGACCTTAAGAAGTGCCTTAAGGTTAAGAAATAAACTTTTTGCTAAAAAAAAACTCTTATCTTTTGTTCGACTAGTAAAATAGATGTCTTAATAGTATTTAAACTAAATAGAGGGAACGGAGAAGTAACAAAACTACCTTAAAAATCTAGCAATTTTGAACCTGACCACAGAACCTTAAACATGCATATGTCTCATAGGTGGGGTTGGTATTAAAATAATTAATTATGTGAGATTTTAAATCCAGCAATGAGTACCAATATCAGTTACTGTTTTTAACAATTACTATTCCTCAGCAATTCACTCAGTTTTGATATGCTCATACTTAGTTTTGAACACATTTATGACACTAAAACCAGTGGTAGGTTCCCAGGTGAGTATCTCGAATCGGCGGCTGGACACGACAAACACACATTCGCTCTTAGACTATACCGTCAGCATTACTTATTGACGCCGCCCCGTGACAAAAATACCCCACACGCTGGCGGACGAGCTCCTGAGCTATTGCTAATTACGACACTCCTAGGTAAAAACGTGGCAAAATGTTTGATTTTCGATTTTTATTTCACGCTTCCGATATTTCGATGCTGTTGCAAGCGTGCAATGTAGGAAGGTGGTCTCTAACTGTCATGGCGATGACAATCAAACCGAAAATCGTAAATTTATTGATTTATACTTTAATTATTATGTATACTGGTATTCTAGAAAAGTCGCGTTAGATATTAAATTTGAGCGTCGTATTGATATCAATTTTATTTTAAATAATAAAATGAAAAGAAATGAAATTCATTTTTGTAAGTCAATATTTTTATCGACGTGAATATTTTCCTGCGTTTGAGGATTATATAAGGCTGCTTCGTTTCAGTTTGAACATATAAACTTGTTTAAATAAACGGCATTAATTTGCCAATGTTTTCAAAAACTTTTTTCACCTCCAACAAAAAATCCGTGGAATAGCTACTACATTTATCATATTATAATTTACAACTTTCCTATTTTAAAAGACATCAAAATGTTTCTGTATTTACGACCGTTCAACTTGCTAGGTCGGAGGAGTCGCTCTGATTTGTTGCTTCTTAGGAAGAACATGACGACATTTTTATTAATTTAAAAGTTTTTTGATAACTCTTGGACGGATCATAAAATATTTAAAGAGCGTAAATGCTGTAGGATGTTAAATTTTTTGACTCCATTTTAATGGAAGCCTTGAATATGTATGTTACAAAAACTATATGTTTTGGAAATTTATTGAAGTTTATGCTTCTTTCAAGTGACTTAAAAAGCAAATCAGTAAATAAAGTTTTAAACAACTACCAAAATTTTTTTTACTAGTAGGTCTAACATGAGAATTTTTCGCCAAGTCTTTTCTGCCAAAGAGGTTCTGAACGCCCAAGTAAACTAGACAATTGGGCTTATTCCTTGTAATCAACAAATACTAAACAGAAAAAGCGTTGCGCAATAACTATCAATACTTAGGTATTATAGTCAGGTAAATAAATGCTGGCATTAAATACCGAAATAAATGTAAATAGCACTGTTGTCTGTATCCGAAGTACATGACGTCACGTGTGACTATTGTCTAGTTGGCTTGGTCAAAACAAGTTAGCTGGCATGTGACCGTAGACAGATGTCTTCATGTAAAAAAAACTTTTAAATAATTTTTTTTTATCATCGCGCAACTCTCGGAATCCTTGTTCTCGTAATAAGCAACTCGTCACGCAGACGTCATCGTATTGTATGAAGTCACGCACTCCGTAGTCTTTTCGGCGTGACAGATGAGCTGCTACAAAACCCGTAGCGCATCGCGTAGTAATTAGTCGAGCTCGTCATATTAACTAGAGGCAACGCTTTGTTCCATACAAGGCCATGTAGTTTCATTTTAATATACTTCATAAGGATATGAACATAGCTACTAAGTGGCATACGTATTCGGGCCGGTAAATTCGATTCGGCAGTATTTCTTGCAAGGCCGGCTTGAACCAGTTACCAGACATTTTCGGCTAGTCCATTCGGGCAATGTGTATAAAAACCCGAACAGCATAAGGCGGGTGGCATTTTTCCCGAACATCGATCTACAAATATTCGATTTTGTGTCAAAATTTGTTGAATAGTCACATATTTTTTTTATTAACAAAACAGCTAGAAACTATTGAAATAATTGTCATAAAACACGATTTAAAGATTACACTGCAGACAATATCTTAGAGCGTGAGAGCCTTCAGTATCTCGGACATGATCAATACGGCAGACAAGGATTCAAATGAATACTATCGGATAGTTGATATCGGCAATAAACCATATCTGCGTAGTGAAAGGTCGGCAACGGACTCGCCTTGCTACGGGGAGCTAATCGGCGCCGTCAGCGGCGGGGTCGGTCCGATTGTAGCGACGGCGACGTCGGTGTGATCACTTTGCCAAATGATTTGTACTTAGCAATCATTGTGTTTGAATGTTTTTTTTTATTGTTAGTAGTAAAAGCTAGTTAGTGGACGCAGAATAAGTGGTTTCTTTCCAGATGGCTATAGATATGAAAATAGCTCAATAAAAATATAAAACATTTTTATTCAAGTAGGTTTTTCATAAGAACGGTGACGTATTTACTGTGCATATTTTATATTGAAGACAAGTAAAATAATAGACGATTCTATTACTAAGAATACCCTATTAACTTCGTTAAACCTTCCAAAATGCTCATTCATTTGAATTATCTGCTTCGATATTTTTGAAATTTTTGTTTTATTACTAGCCGAAAAAGTTTATTTCAAATGAATGGAAATATAAAAAAGTTGTCCCCTACCGACTGAGAATTTTAAGCGTTTTATTGGCACCTGCGGTAAGTGCTAAAAAGCATCTTCAAAATGTTGACGAGTTTTTAACTACTCAAGAGTTACAAAAGCTGTCCAGTAACGGTACAAAATATCAATTTTCTCTGTGTACTAATTAATTTTGCAAAATAAAATCGCAATAAAATGTAAAAGATTTCGCAGATACCACGCAAGCGATAACAGTTTTTTTATTAATTTAATGTTTCGAACATTAAAATTCGTCCATTACATAGAATTGCATTAAACTTTTAAAAATAAATTAGTTGTATATTTTTGGAAGGACACAAAGACCACCCACTTTTAACAGTGAAACAATAAGCGCTAATTGATAAGTAAAATATTGGCAACTTTCAAATCTCGCAGTACGCGTCTTCATTCGTCGCGCGAGCGGCCGCGTCACGTCGCGTTGCGTCGCCGCGTCGCGTTGACAGCGCCTCACTCGCCGCCGACCGCCGTAAACAATCCTCGGCTAGATGTATTTCTCCTATTTTATAGCTTTTTCTGACATATTTGTGATGTTCAGAAGACATCCAGCCATAGATTTATTGATTCCGAGCCATATCTCTCGAGTTATGAGTTTTCTAGGCGGTTCGTTCCTTTGTGTGTTTTTTTGTTTTCGGCTTTATGATATAGCGTTTTTTCGTCGGATTCGTGGCTTTTTATTTTAGATGCTAGAGCTACTGATTTATGTTATGTATTTTTTAGACGTAAACATTTTTATGATCTGAAAAAATAATATTTTTGCTTGTGACTCGGGCATCTACTGTAATAAAATTTAACGTTACACGTATTTAACACCCGGAATTAACAAAGCATTCATTTACTCCCACACTCATGAAACGACATGGCACATTGAAAATTACAGTGATGAAATGTCAAAAAACATCAGCTTATTCACGCGTCAAGTCTTATTTTGAGAGAGTGTCACTTTGACAAGTCAAAGACAGCCGTAAAACGAAAATAGCATATTGCACTATTCCGCGTTTTTCAGCGCCCGTGTCCGCATCAATAACTGTCTCGGCATGTTAGCCAATGACGGAGAATTTACGCCTCTTCACCCGTCAAATAAACCACAACCTAATTATACACTTTATAGCGACAACAACTAAGTTTAATTTACCCTGATCGGAATTTAGAGGTGTTGTCACTTCGGAATTGTAACTGTCAACTTCACAATGACAGTTAAGGATGTAGTGTGGATCCTGTTGTACTATTTTAATGGTCAAGATTTAGTGATCTCAATTATATAACTAATAACCCGGATAGCTGTGGCGACAGCTATATATCTTGAAAGTAAATTACTGCAAAGACAAGTTATAAAGTAGATGCTGCGTTAATCTGAGTATAATTAGATGGACGACTAAGAAATAAAGTTATTGTGTAAACGCGTGGATCCCGTCGACGTGTGCGTGCAGCGACGTGACGGTACCACGGCCGTAAATTAGCCACAATATGACGACCACCCGTCACTTTTCTAAAATAAACTAATTTCATAGAGAATTTCAAAACGAAGTCGCGGCTGTGAACGAGACTTGTCTCGTTTGATGGTAATCTATTATTGTGGTAATGGCTGGTGAAGACGAAAACGTGTATCAAAAAAAAATTAAGGTTTAAATTGTGGGATGTTATGTATTAGTCATTTCAGAATTGCACCAAAAGAGCACGATTTGCTGATCATTAGTCTTTGTGAATTAGTAGCGGAGGGTTTAGTCGTCGAAGTCGCATGAACTTGTAAGGAATTTGTAAATAAAGGGTTTCAGAATGGTTTTAAAAATAAATTTATAAATTAAGATATAATCTTTTACAATCACCGAACTATACGGTGCAGATGCCATGTTCAGATTACTCTACCTAACTGCCTAAATACCTACAAAATGAAAGACTGATGCAAGTGTCCTAATTTTAATAATTAGCGTCGCAATTGCAAGTTCGGCTCAGCAAGAACAAGTGCCAATAAGTCATCGGATACACTCGACAGTCTCACGTGCGCCAGCTTGAATAATGATGTAATAACTGCTAATATCTGCTTTTGTTTTGGAACACAAGACGTAAGAAACACCAGAAGATCTTAATGCGCCAAGCAAACTAAACAGTACGGTGAACCTCAAGTAAAATGACCCAAACAGCCTTCTGCAGAAATGTATAATTTAATTTATCATTTTATTTTCTGCAGTAACAGTTAGGCATGTTCTTTCAGTATTATTTTATACAGAGTTTACATAAAGAACATTGTATATGGTGCAACTGAAATGAGATATTTCAAGATAAACCACCGATGTAACGCCATTATATAAATCTAGGACATAAAGGTGTCTAGACGCGGCAAGCGGCGCACGCGCGCGCCAACGACAACACACTTTTGACAGCTGACAAATTCGCGGCGTGACGTAACGTCTGTCATATTCGTCAGTGACAGCTCGCTACACTGAGCCGTGCGACAGTGAGTAACAGACGCAAATGGTGCGACTTGGGTGTCCACTTGGCGTACGTCTTCACCGCGAATACCGTTCCGAATAACTAAACAAGCTACGTTTTCTTTGCCATCATATTTTCGACTAATAACACATTATAATCGAGCCGCTATTCAAAGTCATTCTAAACTGACATATTTATTGGATTCCTTCAAACTCAAATGGGGATATATTTGACGTTTTTATAGCAGCAGATAATAGGTGGAACGTATCGATGCGTGTGATTCGTTCTCGTATCATTCATTAGTCAATAGAGGATCTTCCCACAAGCCGGACTCGGTCATAAACTAGAATACGAAGAAAAAACGTATCAACAATATGTCGTATTGGCCCGTAAACTAGATAAATAGCTCTCACGTGATGCCGCTCACAAAAGTATCTAATTTAATTTTATGTTCCCGCGCGGACCTTCCGCGGTACCTGTCCACGACCGTCATAGATTCCGATGTCACGAACCCACCAATTTATTGGTTACTATATCATCCGAACTTATGTCTGGACATAATAAGTTTCCACGAGCTAAGTGGAATTTATTGTTCACAGCGACGTCGCGGGAATGACGCCGTCAGGCCCCCGCCCGAATATATAACGCACCCATTACCACCACAAATTATTACCTATCTTAAAGAAGCCAATCAAGCTTGATAATTCATATTTATAAAACGCCACGACAATAATAGATTCGCTGTTCAACAGATTCGTGTTCGCTCCGCGGTTATAAGTTTTAAATATTACGATGGGGTATTAAGATTTGAATAAACATGTCAGTCGGGGGCCGTAAGTCTGTCGCGGCGTGACATACGGCTCCTGACGACGATACTGTCGCAGGGACGCCTTAGAAGACTTCATTTACATGTTGTGCCAAGGCGGGGTCCCGGACGACCGACTTAAGGACTTTCTAAGGCCCGTGTCTTTCTCGCGAAACAGTGAAACAAAAGCAGGCCGGTGGTGGCTTACCCCGCGCACGTCCGCGGCGCCCACAAATCGCCCGCTACAGGTAGCAGTCGCACGCATTGTTTCCTGGAACCCAAACTACGAGACGCTATCGAAACGATTGATATACGACCAGCCTCGGGAATGTTTTAGTAAACTGCACCAGCTTTGCGTTTTAACCTCTGAATATCTAATAGGGTCCGATTTCGAATAATTTATGGGGAAGGACGGAGACAAAAACAGAACATTATGGTCCGCGCGAGTCAGGTTGTCGGTCGGGCAGTCTGCTGATTTCGCAACATTCTTTCGATACATGTTTATGTATTAGCTGCGCTGGGGCACGTGACCCGGATAGTCTCCTTTGCACTGACAGGTGAGCAGTATTTTCTCATAGTCGTAACAGAAAGGGAACGAGGATTGAGAGGGGTCATTAATTACTGGGTTTAACAAGCGGCCGCGGAGAAAGGGACGTCGGCGATTTATCCGCGATCGACTCGTTATTTAGATCGGCTTGCGCCGGCGATCGTCGCGCACTATCTGATGCACGACCAGCAACAACTGCCTGCTGGACCCTGATTACGTGCTTTATGAAACAGAAACTACCCACCGATCGTTGCAAGCTTTGACAGCTAGATTCTGCTGACTGATATTCATTAATGTGTTGCGAATTTTTGTATTGGTTACTCAGAGTTATGGTTGCAAACAACGCAAAGCTAGTGAAGAATGGCTCAGAAAATGTATTATATTTATCATAATATATTTCTCTTAACTCTAACATTGACAAATTTCGTGGTTCCTTAATAAGTTTTACAACATCATAATCGTTATCCTTAAAAGATGTTTGTCCAGATAAGACGTCAACTAGTTAGTAGGTACTTCAAAGCACAAGTTTAGCGATACAGAATTAATAACCAAACATAGACATTATGAAAAGATCTAGCTGATAATTTAGTGCAATTACGCTCGATCTAAACTGGAGCCTAAGGTTGCGAAAGATCTCAATTCAGATTAAGGGCCGGTGCACACTGAAGTACGCCAGCCGCTCGCATCAACCCGTGGTGGATAGATCAAGTTGAGCGGCGGCATTCTTGCAGGCTCATTACTTCATCGCGCCAATAAAGAAAGTCGCGAGAAATTCCGATGGATAATCCAACGTCACATTACTTGTACTAGGTTTTACAGAAAACTCGTCTTCTTGAGATTCTCGGTACACGCTTGTGCACTATCCGACAGGAAAGAATGCAAAATAAAGCTGCGTTCGCCGGGAACGCACTCGTTGCGACACGGCGCGGTGTCGCGTCTCGTCGCGTCGTTAATTAGGCCGCGAGCCGACGGCCTACCTGCGACGGGAATTCATTAGCTCCCTAATTAAATATAAGGACATGATTTTCCGGTTAAGGCGAGCGAAAGTGAGCGTAGGTGTTCTAAGCTCGGCGCACTTGATTAATTAAGAAGGGCTAATTCGTGATTTAAATTGTGCAGCCTGTTGGTAAGGATTTCAATATGGCTTCGGTGGATCGCTACTGTTTTCGTTTGTTTTGAATATCGAATGTTCCAAGCAGGTTAACTCTAACAAAGAAACTGTGTGGGCATTAAATTGATTATTCTTGTCTTTGTTCTGATATTAAACTAATACCATCGTAGAACCGACTCTACTTGTATAAACTAAAATGCCAATCGTTACTAAATAAAATAAAATAAATTACGACAATTCATATTAAAATTTAAAACGAAAATCATAATATTTGATGAACTTATCTCCACGTCCTCGTCGCTTGGATTCGCAAAGTTATTGCAGCTGTAAAGCATGCGACAAGGTGATGGATGAGCGTCATAGACACCTCCTGCCTTCCCACGAAGAATATTACAGCGCACTTACCTGTGGAGGAAACAAATCAATTGTTAGAAATTTACTTTCATCATCTTAAGAAACAGAACATTACCGTTTCGATAATTTCTCTTAAGGCAATTTCATTATACAAACAAATTAATATCAAAAACAAAACAAAATATTCGGCACAAAATGACGAATTTTCAAAATAAAATCCAAAGAACATATTTAATTAAGGTACTTTCGCTTCCTACACGCTGCCTCCATCCATAAGACACGGCAGATGTCAGAACGAATGACACATGTCAGGTGTCAGCTGTCACAATTGACGCGACAGTGAACGTTGACGCGCGACGTGTGAAACAGGCTTATCAATCTGAGGACTTATTTGCAAATTTCCGAATCATTATGTATTTCGGGTGGTTTGCGAGGGGAGAGAAATATTCGGAATATGTGGTATATGTTGTGTTGTGAGTTAAATAGTTGGCGCTTATTGAAATTACTGTGATTATAGAAATCTTGTGAAGTTCCGATGAGTATAAACTTGTCAATTTTTCTAATTAGGTTTAAAGATACATTACAGTAACAACAAAGACTGGTATAAGGTTTTTTATGCCATTTCAAGATGTGTTAAGTAGTGAATTACCAAATCGATTTATATTATTATATATGAATAATAATAAATATGGAAAAAAAAAATTCATACTGTACGTAAGCTGGGATAAGTAAGTACTAATACAAAAGCAACAAGACGGCTATGCGGTTTGATATAAACACTCACACTTGTATACCATGTTGTACTTAAAAACAACTTAACTGCATCACAGCAAAACAAAGCCGGGTCCACACAGTGCACCCGGAAGTTCAGTAATAGAATAAATATATCGTTAATCTGGATACCCGGAAGCTGTTTGCATTTTTATTTCAAGGATCGAGTGTTCTAGAAACCGGGCTCCATTGTGAAGACGGAGCCTTGCTGCGTTATCAGAACGAGAGTTTACGTTAACTATGTAATTTTATGTAAGATTTATAATTGCGAAACACTATTTAAATTTACACCGGAACTGCTCTATAATATATGTATTCTTTTTTCAAAACTTATGTATGTATTGTTGCATAGTTTTTCTAAATTCAAACTCGCAAACTTTACGAAAGTCTTCCAAATGTAACGACTGACGAAATCTTACACTCTTTCAGGTTTAGATTCAATACAAAAACATACCGAGTCATTGATAAATATTGCAACCAATGATTAAGTTAAAATGGCTCCCCAACAACGTCTTTACAGCACGCCTTAACAAGTAACGCTCATTCTATACAACATTTACAAGTAATAATAATTATATAAAGGTATACACGCTGAAGCCAGCCGCCCCGGAGATCGCCGCGCGCAGTCGGATGCAGCAAATCATCGGACAAGCAGCCATCCATCTCGCAGTACAGGCAAAACTGCAGATAAATCAACTAGCGCATATTTTACACCGATATTCGGTCGATTCCAGTTATGATATTACGGTACATAATTAATCGGTACAAATTAATAGATGCATATATATATATATATATATATATATATATATATCATGATTCAATGATTTTCAGTAACATGATAAGTACCTTCCTGTAGTACAAGTTTCTGTTATCTTTCAAATTTCCATTGATGTAGGTACGTTTAGTATTGAAGACAAAAAACTTTATCAAGTGTATCTCATAATAAACTTAAACCATTGTGATGTTACCACTGAGTCCATAAATGAATACGCACATAAACATTTATTCAATTTATTATAAAATATATATAGGCATAATATTTAGGACTCTATGATATGTAATTTTTTTCTGGGCTACCCAGATTACTGCATAAAAGTAGATATGACGGACTAACAATACATACAAATTTTATTGACAATGATGAGTATTGAAACATACGCTTCATCTGCAGCCTTCGCCTACTCCCGCAGCAGGCAGGCCGGCAGCGCCGCGCGCCGCGAGGCATAGGCGCCGCTAGTTCTTCCAACGTATCCCAGGGCTCTATCAAGCTGCTGCTTTGATAAAGCAGCGTTTTGCCAGTTTAGATACAGACACCTCGAGTTGTGCGAGTTCGATGACCTATTCGATGAACTTGACGATTTTGACGTGGACTCTCTTTGGTGGTCGTGGACTGAGTGTTAAATCAATTGCTATTTATTTTCAGATCTTTTAATTTTTCTTTGATGTAAGTTTTGTGGATTTTGTTAAAAGAAATTAATTAGTTTTACCCAAATAAAAGTGTATGATATACTGACTCGGGATATACTCACTAAACAAATTGTATCTGTAGCACTAGACAGTAAAAGTTTGAAATGAGCCATTTTTTCGCAGTAAAATAATTTCGACACTCGTTCTTTTTAATTTCAGCGTACTTAGACCGTTAGATACTAACCATATCTAAAAACTAAATAAGATTAAAGATAAACAAGCCCCCCACACAGTCGGAGCTGAGCTAGGATTGCAAGCCAGCACAATAAATACGCGCCAAAGCACTGCACTCACGCTTTATCTTTATTATTAGTCTGCCAGCGAAATTATGACAACTGCAAAACGTCTCTGGCAGCTGTCTCTCTCGCTCCACTCGCCAGCGGCGTGACGGCGTCTCGTTCTGGCCCGGGCCATGCAAGACTTGCAGAGATTCCGGCAATGGTCGCTAGGGGACGCACAAGACGGGGTTTATAAGACCTTTGAGTAGAAAGTTTTATGAATACTCGCTGTTATCTCGGCAGCGACGGGGTTAAGAGTCAAGTGGGGGTTTTTAATTTTTTGAATCGTCCTAATTTATTGAGATTGTTGGTTTGTAATTTGTTTAGTTCACGAGTGGCTATGTTATAGTAAGCAAACGCGACGAGTAGATTTCACTGTGTGTCTGTATGTTTGATTCTTCATTCAACTTAACTACTTATAGTTGTTTTTTTTTATTATTTCAAATATTGTAAACTTTAACAAAGATTATTAAGATTCTTCGTACTTATGATTCTAAAGGCTCCGACTGCACGGCTAATGGCAATGGCTAATCTTCGGGCTAGGCGTACGGATGACCGCCGTAGCCTGTAACCTCAGGGGCTAAGACGAGCCCGGGCGCCGTGATTTGTGGTCGCAGGGACCGGCGCTGCTGGTGACGTTATAATGTCTCCGGGTAGCGGTCTGGAGGTTAAGATACGGGCGGCTGAGGTTACAGCGGAACGTCTTCATGACGGAGATAGTTTTGAAGATCTTGTAGACTTTGAATTTGGTTATTACTCGTATTAGATATATTTTAAATATTATTTATTTTCTTGATTGTTTTATATTTAAGACACATTGAGATAACGAAATCGAGACTAAAATACCGACGTACCACAGCAAAGCTCAACCCACGTATTATGTACCTATAAAGATTTCTAGGGATTCCACTTCGGAATCTTAAGCAGGAAAAATCTGTGGTAAAATGAAAGTTCATATAAGAAGCTAGCATTTTTTGTATCAAATTTTATAGCAATTACATATCTACTGTAAACTGTAGGATAACATATGAATATGTTGATACGCTCATTTCATTGAAGTATAATTTTAAATTGAACTAAATCTCATTGACATGACAGTGCATACAGTATCTAAAGAAAAGCATATGGCTTTCTAAACGACACAACATTCATAATAAAGTATCAACTGTTTAAAACGCTACCGCCTATGGCTGGTTCCAAGAAAGAATCTGTCACATACAGGGTGTTCGTAAACTCGGTTTGATATTCCGAGCCTGGCCGATGGCCGTCACGTGAACATGACTTATTGCTGCCGTCGCCTTGTTCTACGGCTCATTATTGTATTGATAGTGAGGTGTTGTGTAATGTTGTGAGTAAAATCCATCCAAACGTTTGTCCAAATTTTAATTAATATTAATAAATATAAACCTCCAGACATAAAAAAGGCTGTAAACAATAAAACCTACCATTGTACGCGCGAATAGGTATTATCCTTATAATGTTTTACACATTGAGAAAAACCATGCAGTAAGAAAAGTCTCCAGAATAGGTACGTGAAAATACATTTCAGAAAGGACAAAGAAATAATATATAATTATGCGCCATAGATATCCATTCCGAAACCGACACAAGCCCCCAGCACTACATAGTTAACTCCAACACACAACAATAAACCAAGCAAATAATATACCAAATGATACATAAGTCGAAACATCAATGATACAGTAATCACACGTCACTTTGACATTTCTCAGATTCCAATTACAAGTCCATAGCTGTCTGCAGCATAGCGGATGACAGACACATTAACTGGTTACCCGGCGACGTACTTCATACGTATTGTCAGTTAATGGGTGATTAACCCATCTAGAGATAACTGAGCGATCGCTTGCTCATGCAGATTATGTTATGATTAGGGCTTATCAGAGGACGGGTATACCCGTAATAAGCCCTAGCTATAGCTAGAGCACCCTGTATATATTGAGACTGAATTTAATTGAGAAATTGTATATATTTAAATATGTTGTTGTTATTTTCATATGTATCGCTTTTGTTCCGGCCTCTAGTTGACCTGTACGGCTTCAGTTACAAGTTAGAAATAAAAATGCACGACCAAAAACACTGCGCATTAACGCACATTTCAGTTTATTTTTACAAAATTTTTATGACGGGTAGTGACTTTAGATATCGAACTTATCTTAAGTCGAAGTTTTTATTAAATAAATCACTTTTTTAACCCGATTTATCAAGTGTAATCATATTTTCAATGTTTTTCATATTTGAGTTATTCTTAAAATAAGTGCCAATGAATAAAAAAGTTATAGCTTTAAAAACGAAGTGAACGAATTAAACGAAGTACGTACAGTAATCCCTTCTTTTTCAAAAGGACAATCCAAATTAAGATCGCATTCCAGCAAGTAGGGACAGACGTCACGTGTATCTGAGCGCCCGCGTCAATCAGCTGCCGAGCGCGGAGACAAAGGCAGACCTACCTATCTCGGAGTTTTTATATCCGGCTCACCCAGCGGAACTCACTCAAGGGAAATACACATTCAATAAACCTTGCACATATGACTGGCGGCTGCTGTGGCGGCTTTAGGTATGGACTACTCTGTTTGTTTGGATATTAGAACACCTGTATCTATCCAAGTTATAATCTATAAACAGGCATATTGACTATCATAACTGCAATTTTATAACCCTAGTAACGCTAATATAATCTTTGCTGTAGGGGACGGAAGGGGAGGAAGTGAGCTACATTTGATATTTTGCGAAAATATAATACGAATGCTATTTGTTTAATTAATGTCTACTAAATAAATAAAGAAGGAACCGAAATATTAGCATCGTCGAGTAACGACTACGATTGACCCCGTCTTTAAGTGACTGGCTTTACACACGTCTGCCATATTTTAGACAACATAGCACTCTGTGATGATAACTTGGTAAATGGATTTACTTACTGTTACTGCGAACTTCACAATTTGGAAACCAATTCCAAACCATTCAGAGCTAATGATTTATTTAAGAAATCGATATGTAATAAAAAAAAGAAAACTCCCCGACCTGCGTAGGCGCGGGTCGTGATACTCTCATTTAAATACACATTATGTTTATTAATTTATTCCATATTTGTTTAATATTGTACGTAATAGCTCGGGAGCCATTTTGAATCGCTTTATATTCACACTATCAAATATTAAACGATGTTTTGAGGAAGATAGGCTTCCATCGATAGCGATAACTGATAACTATTTGTAAATAAATGAATAAAATCTAAAATAGCCATATTGAAATAAGTATTTACATAATTTTGATAGGAGAAAACATCCGCTGATTGGTTTTCTAGTGATAGTATAAATGTACTCTAAGAATTACAATTCAATTAGATACCAGGCAGGTCCATTACCAAATACATCTTATTCTGTACTTTATACGAGTGTCCCAACAATGTAGGTAACGCGGATAATTCAGCGGGCGACACAAGGTCCTAAATAAAACTAATGAGGCGTGCACCGCGCCACCTGCACGTCACTGATAACTGTGACAGCGGACCTGTCACCGAGATGACGTCACGATTAGCGCCGCTAATTGGCTGCAGATCATTGCAAGTTTGCGTCTATAAGTTGCTATAGTTGCAGGAATGTTATTAATGTGATAGACGTAATTTTGGTCAATTTGATCGGAGAAAAATAATACGTTTCGAATATTTCCATCATTAATACTAACTCTTACACTTATAGCTATAACTAAATGAAACGTGTAGGTAGGTAAGTATAATAAATTCTAAGGGACATTTGAACATATAGAGAAAACATTTATTTTCTTTTTGGTTATTCGCAAATTATTTCTTTAAATTATTCAGAGAAAAGCGCAACGCATATAAGTAGATTAGAGACAAATCAATTCCATGCAGACAAGAGCAAAGCAAAACCCAAGTATACTCAAAATCAAACAAAACTTCACTTACAAGCTCTTCAGCTAACCCTTTCCAAACTCGCCCTTTATCCTCTCGTTTTATCGAAAAAATCTTCCATTTCGCGAGACAGACATTCAAAGGTGGAGACGTGTTAAACCTTATACTGGCCTTTAATTAAAGCTGGGGGGGTGCCGGAAGCGGCGTTGCGGCCATTTCACTCCGGCTGTCCACTTCCGGTAACGTATGGACTGAGCTACTTCATTTTGAACTGACGAAGGGAAAAAGAAAACTCAGGTGCCACGTCTCGGAGCAAGGGCGGGGTGGAGTCGAGGGCGCCTTTTTTGCCAGCTGGTTATGTTAAAGGGGTTTTTTTGGGAGCGAAGTTGGCATTGGTAAAGCGGTATTTGAAGTGAACGAATAAGTCAATTTTGTGTAAATGAACTTATTGAATAGTAATATAACTAACTCTCGGGATTCTGCTGAATCGTGAATTAGTTAAGAGTTCCGTGAATTCGTTATATTATTGCTTAAGTGACCGCGATAATGTAAAATGATTCATATACAAACTTTTGAGAAGTAGAAGTAGGAATTAAAATATTTTACAGTATAAAAAATTATGATTGATAGAATCACGATTTCTGTTGCATGCAGCTAACCTGTACTGAGTTCTGTAAAGCAGATGAGAATTAACAAGGTTCAAAAAATGCCCAAAGAATATTCCTTCTTAAATCAAATAATAAAATGAATCAAATTGAAAACTGCAAATGGTGGTAAAAATGTGAAGGTATTGAAGTGAAGCGCACTCTCCACGCCACTCGCAAGGCGGCTCTCTGGTGCGCGGGCGTTTAATTGGCCGGCATAACTTATAGCCTAATTTGAACAAGTGCTCCTTCTCTTACTAAAATCGATGCCGACTGCTAAGCATGGTTCATTTGACTTGATAAGAGATTTAATGGGCTCTGCAGTGTATTAATATCGACTGGAAAAGCTATATACGAACTTACTATTTTCAACTTGATGGGTAATAGTGCTAATTACTGGCGAAAACTTGCAGTAAATGACTAAATCAAAACTAATATTCATACAAATATAGCTTTGTTTTTTTTTTTAATAAATAAAAAATGGATACTTACTGAAGTTAAACGCCATAAAAATACCATCCAAAAAAACGTTTGTTAGGAAACTGGGCACTAGTGGTGCCATCTTTCCGCTGTATGTTGAATGATAACTGCGGTAAACTGACAATAGCTATTTAGGATGGTTCATAGCTAATTGTGTGACACCTTCGTCTTCATCGTCACTTCCATCAGGTGAGATAGAAGACAAACGTCTCATCCTTTTTCAATAAAATAAAAAAGGTTTTAGTCCTTAACATTGTTGCATTAAAATAATATGTTTTATAGATGAAATAGCGGGAAAATCATAAGTACATGCATAGGTCCAAACGACAAGGAAACTCCTTCAACGAAACGATTGCCAAACGTGAACATAATAAATATAAATCTTACCCTTTCTACAGAGTTTTATTAGTTTTTTAGTATCTCGAATTTCCATCAACATTTATAACTTAACCCACATATCCTGACCTACGCAAATTACTACGGCATTCATTTCCTTAAAAATTGCATTGAATGCCCACGCGCACCCAATCCTTTGCTTCCTCCGAGGTCAATGAGCCCGGAGTAAATTATCCATTATACCTACCAGGGGACATAAAGATGATGGTTTTATTGCCGCGGCAAAAGACAGATGGTCCTCTAATTAAGTTCGCTAAGGAAGCGGTGAACGATCGACCCACGTCCCACGAAAACGTCGAGAGTGGGCTTCGAAACGGTCTTCATGCGTGGACGATCAGTTACCGACTAACATCGACAAGTCAGTGCAGGATTACAGTCAACATAATATTTTATTGAAAATAGACGTGAACATTTTTTCCAATAAATCTTGTTTACAATCTGATTAACGCTGTTTTCTCGAGCATACGTTAAGTGCATTTACAACTGCTTATTGTAAGTTACGAGTCATGTAAACAAACTACAATCATATAAAAGGTCTAAAATACGGCCACATTACGTTCCTCATTCATACAGAATCACAAAAGACATTTTGCGTTGTCTACATAAATTGAAATATACGAAGACATGGCGACTGTCACCTACCTTCACTTAACTTGAAGTTTATTGCAGAAAAAGTGACGGGAAGGTGCGCGGGCGCGGCGTGGGCGTGCGCGACGCATAAACATGCAGCTGTCCCATTCTCACGCGTCCACTGTCCCGCTCGCACAATGCAAATGATGAGAATTTATTTATTATCTCTGCCACATTATCTAGTACAATTTCTATGTGCAGCAATCACTTGCAGACTCCTTAGCCGACTCGACGCGGGCTCTGGCCGCGCACGGATGCGGCCTCGGGAGTCCAGCGACAATAATTCTGTCTGGATATGTGTATACTGGACTTGACACCGGCGTCATATTTCTCATACAAATGAATGGGACTAGATTAAAAGGCATTATTTCTTCTAAAGCCTTCTCGATAGAGGGCGTTGATATCAATGTTTTCATTGTAAGGATAGTTAAAATCTTTATTCATGTGAATTATTTGGATTTCTGCGTAGAGTTCTACTTATGACGCAAAAATAAAATAACGCTGAGCTTACGATTAAAATAAAAAGTCATTTTTATTTGTTAACGAAGAGAATACAGGGTGTTGGTGTTTCTAAAGAAACGTGGATGGCATGTGCTAGATGTCTCTGTCGTGCCGGCGCCGTATCGTGCCAACATCGCGACAGCCGCGTGATAGATGCAGTGTGATACACCGAGAGTGGACAACAATGATCCGAGCTGATATAGTCTGAGAGCTGGGGGGGGTAGTCTTTCGTAATAGCCGGTATTTCTCATAAATGTTTTATCAGCAAAACAGCGTCATACTTGGATGAGACTTTTGATTATTTATTTGGACAATCCTAATATTTTGTAGTAACGAAATTTTAGAACCGCGTGATTGTATTTAAGTAGGAGGAAAATTTTTTTCTAATATCAAAAACATTCTTTACTAAGAACAACGAAATCCAAAATCTAAGTTAGATATTAAAAAAAACCGATATTACCAAAAAAAGTCTAAACAGCCATAATTCCAGCATGTACCGACCGAGGCAATCAGCGTTAGTTTCCGCGTCACGGCTCCTCGTCCAGGCCGACGCGGCCGGACGAGCGCAAGACAAAGGCTGCTTTCATCCGAAGATTTCGTCCATCTCCCGACTCGCAGAGTTAATGAAAGATCGACGCTCGATCGAAGATTACTTTTGTTGGCGATCACGACTGATTAAAACTCGGTTTGATTCTCGAATCAAAAAGCTATTGTAGAGTCTTTTAAAAAGAATTACCTCTCAGGTTAAAGCTAGGTATTACGTTTCAATACACAATTTATTGAAAGTAAATTCTTATTTATGTGTTGTCTGAATAGTACATAAAACTTAACTACAACAATAACCTGTGATTAAGACAGTATTAATCAAAAGTTAATAAATCAAGAACGCCATGATACTCAATCTCCCAGCTTACAAAAAGCAATTAAAATCTTCCCTTAAGACAGAACGCACCTACGTTCTATGTTCCCGATAATCCGTAACGGATAAATTATGGGCACTAATTGAAAACGCGAAATTACAAGTCTAGTGCATTGTACCGGTAAATCACGAGGAATCGCATCGGTAACTAGTACCGGTAATTAAAGATAAGACGCACCTTTACCGTGTCGTGGGTAATCGAAGACACCCTGTGTAATGCTAGTGCGCGTAAAGGTTGTGTTTACTGGGAGATTCAATATCGAAAGGTAGAATAGTTTTAGTTTATTTTACAAAGGCGACTTCATGTATAATATTCATAGACCAATAACCAAAATGTTGACTGACAAGTTTGTATATAATTAATTTTTTTTGATGATTCAAATCAAACTGTCTTAATAAATTTATAAATGAAATACCATAAAGTACCTCTCTCACAGGAGCACCGACCTAACCTCCAGCAAAAGCAACTTTTATCGACACATGCAGCTCCCATATCGTTTGCTGGCAATAAATTACATCGAAATTACCGATAATCATCTCCCGAGCGAGCCATTACACAACACTTATTAGGGAGGTAGCAATCCCGCGCATGATCCCTGCGATGCCGAGCCGTGGATCTATGGAGCTCGATAACGATTTATTTTGAATGATCCGATGAACTGGGTGCAAATTATTGAGTGGGAGAGACGAGTGGAAAATGGACACAAGTGGTGTAAGTTGCAGACTTGTTGTTAGTATGTACATACACGCTAATATTGAAATTGTTGGTAAAGTCAAGCGATAATACTTTCTATTCTTATCGTACTTATAAACTTGTCGATTCAAACCTCGTTGCATTTAACATTTGTCTCCATTAAGTAATACCATGTCTGTGTTTATTAAGATACGCAATAACTAATTATAGGTTGTTTTGCAACTTTTGCTGAGCACAAACACAATCCGCAGTCAACAGCTCCTCTCTCAACACACCGACTGTCTGGTTCTACACTTACAAACGTATTATTACTGACGTGTGACAGAAAAACTTGCATGATTTGTATTCAATATTTATTAAGTGCGCATTCAAAATCAGAATCATTGTTATTACGTGTTCCGAGCGTGTGTTTACGCCATCTTCCTTTCGATCTGTAGTCCGCACACTTTCACAGTCCACGTTTCTTACACTATATTATTTATATTCGAGCAAGCTGTTCTTAGTAGTCAGTCATCTAATCAGTCAGACGACCGAGTGGTGTAGTGGTAAGAACGATAGCACTGCCTTATACGCCGAAGGTCCCAGGTTCGAGTTCTGGCCGGGGCATTCATTTGAGTGGTGAACATAGATGTTTGTTCTCGGGGCATGGTTGTTTGTATTTATATATGTATGTTTATTCTGGGATCCGCCCACTTCGCTGTATGGTCATCCATAACACAAGCTCTGCTTACTTTGGGCCATACAGTGGGTGTGTTTGTCTGGGTGATAAAAAAAGATCTGACGACGTGAAACAACTTTACTTTTAATTTGATCTAAACGTCTTTCTTGCAACGCCTACTAAATATTCTATAGAAAGCGTAGTAGTTAAATTTGGGTTAGGTTAATGTTAGGCTGTAATTATCCCGAGCCAGCGAAACGAGCGTATTGCGGGAGCTCCCGGCGAAGCGCCATAATCGAAATTGGATGATGATTCAAAATTTTATAGAAAAAACATCATGCAACAACATATTTTTAGTGGCTAAGATAGTATCGTTCAGACGCTCGCAAGTTGTGGCTGACTTAGTAATTGAGAAGGCAATGTAGATTTTTAGGCGAATAATGCTATTAAAAAGAAGTTTGTTTAATTAGCACCCAAATTGATTGTACCGAGTGAAAAGACACTGCTACATACCATGCAGGGTTTATCGCTATTACACCACGTCGTCAATTTTATTAAGAAATTGTATAATTTATAGATGTTCTATTGAAGTAATCTTGAAGCGAGGAGTTATCTTACAATATTTACGTAAACGCGTAACTTAATAGTCGTAGTAAATTGCGAATGTCCTAACAGCTTTTAATTTATCTTGAAACGCCAAGGCCTTATGTTTTGACACGCTTCATTAATGTACAAACATTTGAATGTCTGTACATATATGTATATGTTTTATCTACTCATATGTGGTCAAGTAGCTACATAGCTTGCCGCAGTTTTTTTTTAAGATTAACTTATTGAAATCAAATATAGGACAAAGTTGGTCATATTAAAAATGAAATGGATCATATTTGTTCCTCAAATCTAAACTATGACGGCGCTGGCTTCTGGGTCGTGAGGTCGCAGGTTCGATCCCCGTGACCGGCTGTGTACCAGTGAGTTTTTACAATTTAAGTACGTACAGCCGACCGTGAAGGACCACACCGCGAGGAAACGCACATTCCTACATAACTATAACTACGTAGCCTTGCCTTTCATGCCAGAGGTCCCGGGTTCAAATCCTGGTAAGGGCAGATATTTTATTATATTTGCTTTCTAGTCATAGATCTGTATGTATGTTTATTTAAGTTTATTAATAATATTTATAAATAAAAAAATATATCTATGTGTTTAGGAGGGTAGGTCTGAGTAATCGTGCTGCATCAGAGAATTGTCTTCCGCAGAAACGGTGCACCCCTGGCCGATCGCAGGTAGTAGGGGGCCCAAGTAGTGAGCTAACCACATGCGAAAGGCTGCCCCGCCACCTCGCGAAAAATCCCGGGAGGCTTCATCGTGCCAGCTGGCGACTGGTTAGAGAGGACCCGATGACAATCCCCGGGGGGGTTCGGGCGTCCCCGCAGTCTCCAAGCCAGTTCCCCATCGGTGCGTTGTTTATTGCGAGCTGCTTGGTTCCATTTGCAGCGCTTCACTCAACTTCTGTCCTCCTCCCTATTCACTCACACAACTAATATGAAAAGTCACAAGAAGAGTAAGGTTCTACAGCGGTTGCACTTCCTCTCTCTTAAAGTGCACTTCTGCAACATCAGAGGAATGCACTCAAATATCAACGTTGTCCACCACCATCTTGAGACAGAGAGGCCTCACCTACTCTTCTTAACGGAGACGCAGATCTGTAATCCGTCAGACTCGGCATACCTTTGTTACCCAGGGTACATCCTGGAGTCCAATTTCCGCCCGAACGCCGGGGTGTGCATGTATGCCAGTGACGAGATCTGTTGTCAGCGTCTCCGTTACTTAGAAGATCTGGACTTTTCCGTTATGTGGGTTCACATTGATACCGGCCTTAACCAATTGGTATACGCCAGTATATACCGGTCATATAGCGGAGATCGGGAGACAACGAGGCTCATGGAGTATCTCAGCGATGCAACAGATAAGGTTCGGCAACGTTTTCCCTCACCGCAGTTGGTGTTCCTGGGGGATTTTAACGCTCATCACGGGCAATGGCTATACCCGTATCAGGACTCTGACCACGCTGGAAGAGACGCTTTTAAGTTTTCCATGACTCAAGGCCTCTCACAGCTTGTGCACGAGCCCACGCGCATCCCCGACGTTGCCGGCCACACTGCATATTGCTTAGACCTTCTGCTGACAACTGATCCTGAAAGGTGCTCGGTGTCCGTAACTGCACCTTTAGGGACATCCTTACGCTGACCTATCCCTTGAAACCAAAGGTCGCCCATGGTTTAATGCTGCTTGCCTCACAGCTGAAAAGCTAAAGCAAGAAGAGTACAAAGCCTGGGCTGACGCTCGCAGAAGCAAAGCCGTGGATTCGCATGAACTGAATAAAAGATACAATGCTGCCGCCGAGTCTTGCAAAAAGGTGATCGAAAAGCTCGCTTTGACCACATTGGCTACATCGGAGACAAGATAGCATCATATCCTTCAGGAAGCAAAGCTCTCTGGTCTTTGGCCAAGTCGGTTGAGTCGAACTCCTGTCGCCCATCGCTGATACCTCTGAGGAAGCCTGACGGTTCACTGGCCCACAGTGCAATGGGTACCGTTCATATTCGCCAAAAGGAGGTTCTTAAATGCTTGCAGAATTTAGACGTGAACAAGGCCAGCGGCCTCGATGGCATGCTTGCAGTTGTGGTAAAACACTGCGCAGCCGTGTTGTCTCCCATACTAACGCGCCTGTATCGACTCTCTTTGGAATCTGGAAAGGTCCCTAAATCCTGGAAGCTGGCTAACGTGCAACCAGTACCAAAGAAGGGTAGCCGTGCAGATCCTATCAACTATCGACCTATTGCAATCACCTTCATACTTTGCAAAGTTATGGAGCGTGTATTGAACAATCGTCTCCTGGCATACCTTGAGTCCAACGAGCTCCTTAGTGATTCTTGCTGCACATTAACGACCTGCTAACCCCAGGCATTATTGGTTACGCTGATGACAGCACCGTTGTAGATATATGTCCAGTGCGCGAGCGAGTCCTCAAGAAATGGGGCGAGTCCAACTTGGTCAAATTTAACCCGTCGAAAACACAGGCGTGTTTATTCTCCGCGAAAAAGAGCAGTTTCGACCTAACGACCACTCGACTTCGACCCACTTTCCAAAATGTTTCTGTACCCTTAACCGACCACCTAGGGCTTCTGGCCGTAACTATATCGTCCCAACTAAACATCGGGCAACAAATTGGGTCCATGGCTCAAACTGCTTCAATGAAGTTGGGAATCATCTCGAATATCCAACGGTACTTCAGCCCTTAACAGCTACTTAATTTGTATACAGCTCAAGTTCGATCTTGTATGGAGTACTGTAGCCACCTTTGGGATGGTTCTGCAAAGTACCAACTAGAAGCGATGGACGCAATTGACCGAAGAGCCCGAAAAGTTATTAACAACTTTGACCTCACCACCAAAAAACTGCAAAGCCTCGACCATCCTCGGAAAGTTGCCAGTTTAGCAGTCTTCCACAGATTACATTTTGGAGAGTGCGCGAATGCTCATTTTGATCAGGTTGAACCCACACCCTTCTTGCATCGGACTACTAGACGCAGACAGACCTTCCATCGCTTCACGGTGGATATCCCAAGAAGTCGAACCAAACGCTTCGATAGTTCCTTTTGGTGCGGGTCGCCAAGGTATGGAATGAACTGCCTGCGTCTGTTTTTCCAGAAAACTATAGTCCTAGTTCTTTTAAGCGTCGAGTGAATAGGTATCTCGTGGATAGACGCGTAACACCTTCGTTTTCATCGTCACTTTCCATCAGGTGACATAGAAGACAAACATCTAATCCTTTTTCAATAAAAAAAAATTATTATTATTATTATTAAAGCCAACCCGCAGTAGGCAACCTGCGTGAGTTAGGACGGGTGAGACTGATGTCTATACAATGGTATTATTAAGGGTGTCGTGACACTATGACTATTATATATTTTTTTTTATATTATTTTAGGAAAACTTACAGCTATATTGGTACAATAAGGGTTTATATAGAAAATGTCTCCAAAATTCTTCGAATGGACTTACGTTGCATACACATTTTCAGTCAATTCTTTTGAATACCCTATTATCTAATTTAATTATAATTACACACAATACGTAGATCTTTAACCCAACTCCACGTTGAACGATACAGGCGGGGGCTGTTCCCACTTGAACTCTAGAACCGCCCCGAAGGTCACTCGATATCTCCGCGATCTTGCCATGCTAATTTTGATGGCTGGCGGTAACGTGCGTGTGCCTGATGAGGTTCTTCAATTTTAATTAATCAGGTATTTGTCTTTGATGCTAGATATTTAGGTATAATAGAGCATATTATGTAACAAAATCTTTCTATCGCGTGTCATGTCCACCACATTGCGAGTCGTGGTCTATTTTGTTTGGTTAGTAAAGACGCTCCTATATATAGGTTTTAGCAAACTTAGAGCAGATAACTATATAATTCGCTCGGCAAGATTTATTCTTAAATTTATTTACGCCTTTTACGTGTTTGAGTGCGGGCGTGAATGTAATTTTATAAAAAATAACAGAATAAAAAAACTTGATTAGTATTATTGAAATATATGAAGAACGAAACAAATTGCATAAATACTAGTTATTTCGATGCTGAAATTAAAATTCTATTCCTTAGAAAATCACTTTATTGCTTTATTGCTGACTGTCTTAAGCAAACACACCCAGGGTGCTGTCAGGGTGTTAAAGTCCCATCCCCTCGCACCCCATTCTCTAAACTAATCAATCCAAAGACAACCGACGTCTTAGATCATTACAACTAATAAGACGCAATCACCTGTAGCCTGCACTTGTTGCTTCACCGCCCATCCACGACCTTATTGCAGCGTAATAAGGGTCAGTTTCCATTGTGTTTCGTAAGGGATGCTGATGCTAGATTGATGGCTGTAAAGGATGGTGACTGCGACGAGCGCCATGGATTGATTGTGAAAAAATCGCTGGTTTTCTGCTGGTGAATTGCTCTTGTTGGATTTTAATTCACTATTTTGCCACAAATAGGATTTTAATAGGTTTTTACATTATTTTATTCCCGATGAAAATTAACGATTAAGATAATATTAACTAGTTGAACACATGGATCTGTTGCCGAATCGCCTACAACGAAATTTTGTTTTCCCAAAAACTAAAGAGAAGTTCAATCAGAGATAGGTACCAACACTTAGTCCCAAGCTTAGTTCAGTAAAAACTATATCGTTAGCCACTTTATATCGATACTTAATACGTTTGTTTTGAAGTCTTTGTTTTTCATTAAAAAGGTTTGTGAAAAGGATATTTTAAATAAAAACTTTTTACCGGATATTATCGCGTATATTTTAGTTAATTTTAAAATTATTTCGACGTTTCGGCATCTTTGCAGTTGCCGTGACCACGTGACCACGGCAACTGCAAAGATCCGGTAAAAAGTGTTTTATTTAAAGTATGTATCGTGAAAACTTAAGAAAAGAATTAAAAGGATATTTGTAATGTTGCTTGAAACGTTACCTTCATCATTTACTTTAATACAGAAGAAAGGTTTGATGGACAATATTCTCGCAAGAAGCTACGTGCCAATACGTTGCACGTTCAAGAACCGTTAATTATCCATATTTACAGTTGAGTCAAAACTATTTAAACTCCACAATACTATAACATTCGTAATTCATAATTATTGTGATAATAATCTTTAATAATAACATAATCTATTGAAGAGAAGTGGCCCGCAGTTGGCCCAACAAAGGCGTGGTGGACGCGCGAATTGCCAAATGTCAGTCGAACAACAACTGTCAACGTCTCAATGAGTTATGCCAGCTCGTGATAGTTCACTTTGACAGTTGCAGAATAGTGACATTCGCTGTCAGCCGTCGCGGCAGCGCGATGGTGTCGCTGTCAAATTTATAGGTTTTGTTACAGTTAGATTTATTATTTATGGTGGGAAAAGGTTATGTTCGTGGATCGATCATAATAAACGGGTCTCCAAGATAACTACTGCTCTTGGACTTTCAGTACCAGTGACAGGTCGTAATTTTCTTAAGAAGTCCCTATTGAAAGACTTTACAAAAGTACATTGACTCAATTAATCCTTTAAATGAAATCTAGTCATTATCTGGGACAAAAATCTTGCTCTGACTTCTTACCTCATACGTTACTGACCTAATATAACAGAATCGAATCAAAAAAGTACCTATTCCAAGATTTGTAATGATATATAATAGCTTACTCTTTTCTCTAGTTACGGGTTTAGTATCTTAAATAATTATAAGTGCATTTTTATTTCGGTCGGGTGGGGTCAGGGGTAGTGGCCTTGCCTGAAACTTTTCTTTTTTTTTTGCTGCCGAAGCACCCTCTTGGGAGGGAGGTGGAAGATTCGCCATGAATACCACCGCAGCCGTCTGCGGGGTGATGTGGGACTCACCAAAGTGGCACCTAGCGACACCCGGGTTGGGAGGTGGGTGCGCAAGCAGGGACCCGCTAGCGGGTCACCCGCTGAGAATACTAATCACTTAAGGTGCAAATGACATTTATATTGATGATTATACGGCCTGGGCAGCCTTAAGTTCGAAGGTTCGAGTCTTTCCCCCTTCCAGTTCAACCCCTCCAGTTCTCGGTACGGTCATCCATAGCACACACTCTGCTTACTTTGGGGCCATACACTTAGAGTGTTTGTCTGGGGATATATTATTATTATTATTGATACGAGCATATTTAAAAAAAACGCACGTATACAAATTTTTATTTTATTTTATTTTGACACGCGACATAAAAATCCATGTCCGGAAAATCTTTATCCGTTATCAATGCGACAATTCACAAAACCTGCCAAGCAAGATCCATTCAAAATACAATTACACAGGTAAGAAACCAACAAGAACAAATTCAGGTGAATTCCCTCATTACAGCAGTACGGCACGACGCGACACCTGTAGGACTAGAACCCGCGACCGCGCAGTCACGACCCGCTGCTTAACGACTACACGCTTTGTAGCGCTTGTAAACCGAAGCCACATTCCCTACTCAGTGAGTTGTTCTCGATACTACTTCATTGTTTAATTATCACAGCACACGGTCCATCACTGTACAACTGGCCAATATTTCGAACTTTTTATCTACTCTATGAAATGAAATATGTATTTCTCAACATTGACAATTACTTGTTCTTATTGACGTCATCAAAAACATGACTCTACCACCAGTTCGAAAAAACCTTCGTGAAGAAGAACTGGCAAAAAGCTTCACGGGTATATTTTTTTTTAAATAAGTTTACAGAGGACGGTAAGTAGGATCCACGCCCATGGACAGAATTCGTCTATGGACGTAATTTATTTAAGTTGAATGCGAGTAATGGTGCGTTGCCGGCCGACGGCTACAGGTGGACGTGAACGCGGTGACTGCGGCGGTTGCAGTAGGAAGGCCTGTAGCATCGCCCGGACGAGATCTTAACGAAAGAAACTCTACGAGCACTAAGTGCTTGCATCCATCGATCATTGTACAATTGTAGTTCGTTAATCGAAGACACCTCACACTACGATTTTGCGATAAAGTTAATGAAATACAGCCCTAAGGTACGCTGTTACTGTGTACGCGTGTGCTACTCCTTAAAGATAAATGCTTAAAAGAATTTGGATCAAACTTACAAAATTACAACTGGGCTGATTTTAACCACAGTGTATTATTTTATAATAAGATGCAAGTTTATCTTTCCCTCCCCCCACCCCTCAAGTCCGTGGCAGTTATCGTGTCAACAAGGAACTTAGCAGCGGCGGCTCTGGCAGCTGTTAAACTCGCCCGCGTCACGCGCCGCTCCGCTCGGCTCCGACGCTAAACTGTATTGAACACGCTCGCGATCCTTATTGATAGGATTTATCAAGTCAGGGTGCCCCAAGTTGCAGACAGAAGCGTTTGTAAGGCTCTTTTAGAGCTTTCAGTTTAATTGTTGAATTAATGTAACGTATAGTGTGATTATTTTGGTTCTAATAAAGTGACTACAAAGGCAATATACTATAAAAACTTTTTTAATAACACTGATCTACTATTCCTTTGTACCATGTAGATCTTAAGAGTTTTGCGATTAAAGATGTTAAGAAAGTTTCCTGGGTCACACGCAGCTGATAAGTGGTGTCTCAACTTTCAAAATTTAACTTAAGCCTTTAATGGCGTAGCTGTAAACATTTTTCTTTTAATTTTAATTATATTACTATCATGATGACGTCACCATACAAACGACAGGTTACATAGTATGGATCATATTCGCGAGCACCTACAATAAAATATAAGCAAAATTAAACGATTTCATTTATTCTTGAACATTAGTTTAGCTCTAACATGTCGGTACACCCGCCAGCCCTTATGCCCTGCACCACACGCCTCACTCCACCCGCTCACTACCACGTCGTCGCTCATTAACTCGCGCGCCCTACCTGGGGTCGCCGCAGCAGCGGTCGCGCCGCGTCGCCGCGACTTGCGGTACTAACGCGTCGCATGACATTATTGTCACATCCATGTATGGTGCGATTTTTAAGGTTCGATATTGAGTTTATTTGAAGGTTTTACAATTTGCGAACATGCCAAGACGGTGATTTTACATCGGACGCTGGCAATCTTGAGAAGGATGCCAGATCCTACATTTCGACGATTTGAAACTGATATTAAACAGTTATGAAACATTTTATGATCTACTGCTATAAAGGTTTTAGCAACATAGCACGAAAATTAAGGAAGTTCTGTTAATGATCTCTCTAAGCTCTCTCGCAAGCTCTAAGTAAATCAGTCAGTCTAATGCACAACGCGTCATACAAACACAGTGCCGCATCTCGGGTCATAATTCTTTCCAATTACCACGAAGCCGGCTCACACCAGTACAACTAAACCACGTCACTGCGCGCTTTCTCAAAAGATACTCGGCCACTTAACAGTATTTCAGTAAAATTAATATGTGTAATCAACTAACTTAGCATTAAGATTCGCATAAACACGGCAATAAAATAATGTACCGTCGCCGGCGCGGCCACTGAGCCCCTCAGCGGCTTTCCATCTTCCACGAGCAGATAAGGACCCGATACTAGCTCCATTTCGTACTTTATGCGTTTGTTTCTATTGACGTTTCCGAATCGGTAAATCACGTCGCCATAACGATATATCGATACCAAACGGTTATTGAATAGGGCATCGATAACGATTCCTTGAAACTGCGAAACGGCTTAAAGTGTACGGCACAAATTTATACCTACCGACTCCGGCGGCCGGACAGCTAGCTTGCTACCTTAATGCGGTGGGACAAGGTAGCGAATCCCGTGATAGTATTATCATAACTGTAATCGAACGCTTGCTCGGTAAATATTAATAGGTGAATCGTGAGGATTTATATTTAAATAAATTTATTTGCAAATTTCGTTCGTTCTTATAAACATATTGAATTGACGACCCTGTTCTCGAAAAGCCTACTATTTGAATGATAATCATCTTGTAATGGCATTGATCAAACGGATTTATTATTGATTTTCATCGAACAAATATTATTAACATTAGAAAAGAATTAGCGTATATTTTAACGGCATATTTGACTTTGATATGTGCGTGGGAGTGTTTCTGACGGTGGTCCCCCGGATCATTGTTTTTTCGTATAGATTTAGCATGGTAAGGAATTTTTAATGTGTTGTTGATTTAACAAAACTACCGGTAGAAACATGCTTGAAAGATACCAGCGAGGGACATCCAGATAACCGTCAACGTCGCGGATTTTATTATTATTATTAGTTTGTGGTAGTAGATAAATGTACAATGTAGTGAAATGACAACATTCTATAAAACTATACTTTGCCATTATTCTGTTCATTAAAATATTATTTTAGTAAATAGAGAAAGTGTCATTCAAATAGGAGGCAACTTTTCTACAATCAATAAGTTAGCGTTAACTTAAAACGAAGTGAAGAAGCGTCAGTGGCGTCAATCTTAATTAATTTTTTTTTTAATTTTTAGTAAATCCTGTCTATAAATTGACCAAGCGTGTATATTGTAGGTACAGTTGAATAAATCAAACATATATTTGAATATTCTTTTAAATTGGCATTTCATTGAGGTGTGTGAACTAGAAAAATGGATATTTATAATTAATTTTTTACTGTTGCTCGCTGAGGTTGGTAACTTGATCACACGCCAATGCCTACTTCAGGAACTAAAATGTGAAATTAGTTAAAATTATTTATAAATTACATAAAATTTGAAAGTTTAAAATAAGATGATCGGAGTAATTCATAAATCTGTCGTTTCAAACACTTTATCATTTCGATCGAGGCATGAGTTTGAAAATAGCACGCCGCGAGTCAGAAATGTTTATTTGTCATGCAGTGTTCCACGTCAAAACAGATCTAAAAATACTGACAAGAATATAAATTCGAATTAAGCTGTCAAATGGAAATGACAAAATTATTTAGGGATTTAGTTTAGTAGGCAGCCGGCCGCAACTTTGTCTTCATAACGAGGGCGATGTATCTACGATCTATTTAGTCTTTGTGTATAATTAATGCACTTAGATAAAATTCAGTAAAATATCAAATTATGCTGCGATAGTCTTTATTGAAATACCGTTAAGGCTTATTATAGGAGTGTACCGACTAGGTTTTACTGGAGAGCAACTTTGTAAGGTGTACATTTAAACTATGCTTTAGATATGTTTGGATTTTTATTACGTTGTGAGGAATTTCAAAATATTTGTCGTATTTATTAGTCACGTAAAATCATACACACACTTTCAGCTTAGGTTATGTTAGATTCGAATTTGTCAGGGGTTTTAATTTAATATGTAATTCTATTATATATGTACTTCTAGAATCAATTGACGAACTGTTTTTGACTTAGTCTTATCACTTCCGTGACCGCTTTGCTGACATGCAATACGACCGCGCAGGAACATTGAAACTCAAATATTTTCGCTTGTCCTATGCATATGCTGTTAATGTTACTAAAAAAGTGCGTGTTTTATCTTAGGTTTTCTCCAGTTTACCTTTATCAGAACTATTAGTCATCTTCAACACATAGCAATCAGAATGATTCAGCCAGTAGAGCCACGTGGACCCACCTCCTCAGATCGTTGCCAAGTTACAACCTCGAGACAAGCGTGCTGCCGTCGGCTATCAAGTTTCTGTCTGATTGGCGTTTAGCAGGATGCGCCTGCGCTTCCAGTCGGATTATAAACTGGAACAGCTGACTTGGTTTACTAAACTGGAGAATATTAAGTAACAGGGTCTTTAATACGTTTATCGTTTTGAATTTTTTTTTTGTTATTAAATTAGTATTTTTTATGACAAACGAGCGTGTGGGTTGTCTGATCTCAAGTGAACGTCACCTCGGTAGAAAATGAGCACTCGTGGAGTTTTAAAAATGTAATTTAAATATGGTTTATTATTAGTTAACACAACTGTAAGGCCCCCAGGTAAGCAGAATTTGTTTCATGGATGACCATACAGCGAACTGGGGGAGCTCAGAGCAAATATAAATATTTATATATGTATCTATTTTAACCATGACCCGAGAAAAAATGTCCATGTTAATCACATTAATGGATGCCCCGATCAGCAATCGAACCTGGGACCTTCAGCCCATGAGGCAGGGCTACTACCAACTACCTTCACCACTCCTACGCATAGCTACCTATTTATTTATTTATTTCAACAGAAAATCAACAGCGTACATAAAATTGCTCTGAAAGAATATTTCAAACTTAAAGTAAGGCCAATTACAGATTCTCCTTAGAAACCACTTGCAGCTGCGCCATTAAACGACAACAGTAAAACAACATTAGATAATAGTAGGCTCTTAGGAATCAGTAGTGCTTGAATTATTTATATCTATCTATTGTTCAGAATATGTTTTATAAAAGTAATATAATACTGACACAATGTGATTTTGGTAAATACTTAGTTCCCAGTTCCATCTCTTAAGGTAGTTTGTATCTGCTTGAACCCTGGCTGAGCTTCAGCGAAGCGTCTACATTGTAAAAAATAGTATTATATTCGTGAACCATTCGGGCAATCACACTGTTTTGAGAGTAATTCGTGCGACGTTTATTTTCATGCAATAAGGATGTGTGGCGCGTTCTGTAAGGCGGAACGCTGAGCGTTATTTGACAAACCTATAGTAAAGGCTTATGTTTTATGTAGTAAATATTACAAATGTGGAAAATTGTGAACCTATTTTTGAACCTAGATAGCTGTAAGCCCAAATTAATTGGCAGGTTATTTAGGTATTCTCAAACTTTTGAAGGCCGCGAAAATATACACAAAGACAGAAGCGGGAAAAGCTAGCTCTTATAAATAATTGTAATACATAGAATTTTAAAATAAAAAGCTATTTCATAACTGCTCAGAATCAGGGAGGAATGAAATAAATGTACATCTCAAATTTTTGAGGATTTACTTTTTACATGTTAGAAGTTATGAAAACCTACACACAAATTGAGAACCTCCAACTTTTTTAAGAGTTCGCTTAAAAATAAAACTATTTAAAATTATTCACTATTAAACTAATACCTAGGTTCTTAGTTCTCTAGCCACGTCTCATGACTACACGCAACGCATGCGCACGTACCCACCTACCAGACATATTGCATAACTGAAACAGTTAAGTAATCAAATTAAAAATATTTTGCCTTTTAAGCGAAAACACCTTTTTGAAACATCGATCATAACATGCAATAGATTCATATCTGTATGGCAACCTTTTTGAATTTTTACATTTAGAAGTGGGAATACAAATTAAAACTTAATGATCTTAAAATCTATTGGAGATATGAAGTAAAGGGCTCAGGCAAATCAAAATGGACGCGGAGTTCCTGGGGGGGGGGGGGGGGGTTACTGCTGTTACTAAATGCTGGAATGACATGAGCACTCAAGTGTCGCTCAAGTTTTATAACAATTTCGTTCGATTTCTGCAACGCCAGGCCTGATTTATAAATGACATCGTTAAAAAAATACTTTTCATTTTATCTTTTATAAGATTTACAAATTAAAAGTATTTATATTTTATAACAATTAAAATTGATGATTTTTGAGCATGATACCAACAATAATAGTTTTTTAGGCATTCTTGCAGGTAGGAGCATGTAGACATCCTGTCAACATGCTCCTACCACCAGAAAACAATTAAAAACTATATCACTGATAAACAAACAGTAAAAACTATAGTTAACGGCGCATAAATTTTTTTACGAACGAAGTCCCCTACCACGGTCGCGCCAGCGGGCAGAGGCCACACAAAACGCGTAACTTAGTTAACGATCTCGAAAGTAGTAAACGCGTTTTTATCGACAACTAAACTTATTTTACTGCTTACGGCTTGGTCTAAATCTATTTTATTAATGATTTAATGCGATATTAGCATGAGCCGACTAATAGCTGATTTTATGAGCATGCGTGTTGTGATTTTATATAGATCACCCGTGATTCATGATACTTGGCGTTAGTGTCGGATCAATGTGTTTTTTTTTAATGGCAGAAATTTCCCGCATATTGTGTACTGCATTGTCACATAAAGTTAAATTTGACGAGATTTCTCTGTTATACCGATTGGGTAAACTTTATCAGTCAGCGTAATTTATTTTTACTTACACAAATACTATTTTAATTTTTGCCTTCTAAAAAATTCTTATAAATTAACAGAAATATTAATAAAACGATAGTTTTAATGGACGTGACGAGTAGTCATTGTGTTTCTATTATTTAATATTTGTTTAACGATTGGATTATATAATGTTATTACAGTAATATTTTGTCATATTTTATATACCTACCGTTGCTATTTCTTGGTTAAGTATTGACTTAAACCTTGAACTATAAGTAAATATTGTAATTTATTGTCCTTCTAAAATCATAACCAAAACCCGTCCAAAACGCAAAACAAGCGAAAAACCGTCGAACTTTAGAAAAAAAACAGCATTAAATCACGTGAAATTTAGACGTTTTGTCAGGTACTTAATGAATGGCAGTCGAATTGCCTTGTAAAACTTTATGACTGATAAAATCAGTTATAAAACTGTATGAAGCAGTAAATTCAGTAGAGTTTCGCTTAAAAGACAGCGGTTATTTTGGAGTCTATAAATCAGGTACGGGCGCGCTCGGGACACTTCGGGCACGTTCGCCCGAGCTCGGGATATGCGTAATTCCTTGCAAACTACAGGTTTACTTTTGTGCGGAATTGATATTTACAACTGGCTTAATATTTTTGGATAAACGTAGTAGGGGTTAAGTTATTCATTATACATACACATTTTCTTTGAAGCTACGGGAATACAAGGAAATTTCCAGTACTTTTTTAAAGCCGCCTTAATCGAGGAGTTTACACTTAGAACCTACACTAAACTTCATATTAATTAGTTTTCTTGTACACTTGTACAAATTTATTTAAAACAGGTAAGGTTGTAAATAAATTGAATAGTATCGCTCTTTTAAAAAAAGGTTTTACAACACTATTGAAACCACAAAAACCTACAGCCCGACTTAACAATGCAGCACAATACACCAATTCGTTATCTCATCGGCTACTTAAAAACCACAAGAAAGGGTTACATAATCAGCCAATAATAAACTCTCAACACTGGAAGTCAGACAAACGTCAAACTGACGGAACACAAAGATGGCTACCGCTTTAGAATGGTTTTTTTATTAGGTTTCCAACCTCCTTCGAGCAGACAATTACGAGCGATTGTAAAAATATCGTAAATCAATGTAAATGAACGATTTCGTTTGACAATCGAATGATGGAAAGTTAGAACAATGGACAATGAGTGAGAACTACTCTATGAAGTAGAAATGAAGAGTTTAATTTTCAATTGACGAGCGTTCCGTATTGTTTCGTCACTTGATAACGGAGCGTTTGATATTTATACTTAGTAATAAGGAAATATTTCGTTTTATTTTTTAATGAGTTATGCCGTTTTGTACGTAGGCTACTCGTATGATAAAGAATGATACTAGTACTTGATAGCTTTTGTTTACACGTTGTAATTAATTAGACGAAACATTATTACACAGGAAAGGAGCTTGTTTAGAGTATTACAAATAATGAACAACTGAAAATAATCACTGTACATTAGATTACATAGAGCCATATTAGAGGTTATTTTATCTCGATATTTTTTTAATTTTTTTTTTCACTTTCTTTAACCATATAAAATGCTTTCACGGTAGTTTCTTATTACTACTTACTCTGAGATGACTAGCGAGCAAAACTTACCTTTAATAAATACAATAACTTGCATAAGTAATTCGTCGTAACAACCCAACCTACCCCCAGCGACGCAACAACTTTCACCCCGAATAATTACCCTGCAGCCAGTAAATCAGGCTAACTGCGGCTTGAACTAAACTATGCACTTTTATTATTTTACGGTCAAGTTATTGTCCGAGTGACGCGCCGATTTCGATGCAGCTGCGGTAAGTTGGTAGCTCCTTTCTTTAGGCGTTTGAAGGCGTATTGTACTGAAATGTATGAAAGCAGGTAAGTGGAGGTTTAGCAGAAGGTTTCTTTAAATGTATGACTGGTACTCTATGGTTCTTTCAATTTAGTTCAATAAAACACGGCATGGTTGAGGAGGGCGATGGCTGGATCCCGCGTTAACTCGTGAACGGGTGCCATTTGAGGGTGTTCGTCGTTTGGATACTTGCCGAGCTGACGGATGCAGATAAGAATAACTTTTTATAGGCATAAAGACTCTGTAAATTTATTTTGAAAAAAATATACTCGTGAAGCTTTTTGCCAGTTCTTCCTCACGAAGGTTTTTTCGAACTGGTGTTAGAGTCATGTTTTATTTGACATCAATAAGAACAAGTAATTGTCAATGTTGAGGAATAAATATTTCATTTCCTTTCACGTTACACGCCTCTGCTTTGATCGCAAGGTTAACCTACACAACATCCCGCTTTCGTTAAAGACCCATTTTTGAATTATTTCGTGACAAGTTCTCACCTTCAGTGATAAAGAGCGCAGTTAAAGTTGTCACTAATTGTAAGACATTTCATTTAAAAGGCATTATGGTACAACAGCAAGCGCGACCAATCAGCTTCACATTAAACGCACATCGCCTCACAAATAACTGGCATCTAAGATGCAAATGATTAAAAAGCGTTTATTTCAGCTCCGAAAATCCCGCCCCATCTTACGCAACCCCACTGACAAAAGGCGTATAATACCAAAAATAAATATTATTTATAGCTTCACGGTGGCTTAGTTTTACACAAAAACACCTATGAGTTACTACGCTATATTACGTTTGTGTTTCGATTTTTTATACAAACGGTTTTTTTTCTATGGTCATAACTTAATATTTATTGCGCGTTTTAGTCTAAAATTTCGAGTTGTCACGTCACGCTGCCGAATTCAATTGGAACGGAATAAAAGCGGAACAAAATACACATTTTGAACTTACGCGCTTTTGGTTTAACAGCTATTTTCGATGAGCACTTTTTTGTGAATTATACAAGGTTTTAAGAACAAAGTAACGAGTTAACACAATAAATTTATGTGTTCTTAACGAAACGTAAATTGTAGTTTTTAATTGATAGTTATCTGCGGACGTGGGAAGCGGGGAAATGAGCGCCTCGTCAATGTTTGAGTAACAATGGCTTACATTTTGAAGACAGCTTCGGGATAGCTTAAATCATCGTTAAATGGTAGCTTGATGTTTTAATTACTTTTACAAAAGATGATTATTGTGATTATATTATCCGGTTAGCGGTCATAGTTAAGCTCTTTGTTCGTAGCTGAGTAGTTAAGTTTCATATATAATTATAGTTTTGAGTGGATCTAAGTTAACAAATCTGTATTGACTTAGCAGCCTCTACCAGGATTCGAATACGGAACCTTAGGTTAAAAAGCAGCATAACTTGGAGAATTAAATTTAATAAGAGCAAAGATGATATTGATATTGTTTCTTGTTGCGAATTAAATAACATACAATCTTATGAAAGAATCAAATACACGCTTAACTTGTTTGATTCCGATTTAAATAATAGATAAGAAAGTAATTATGGTTATGACTGGTTTGATTCTGTTAACTTACGATAAATATTTGGTATTTATTCAGCTCGCAGTGTTGCTTCGTGATCAAAGGAACCACAATGAGGTTACAGGTCAACTGTCAACTTTGACTATGATTGATCCTTTCTTGCCGTGCAAGATTGTTAAGTGACATTTCTTGGACAGATAGCTAGGAAAGTCTAGATTACATTTTTCTAAGCAATTTTGATTCCAATACTGAATCATAAAATGGACACGTAGACTTGAGTAAAACTGATAAATAAGCAATTATCAGTTGGTGACGGTTCTCCTGCACGTAGATAAACAACGGCTCTGTTATGTAAGATCACGAAGTATGACGTCATCATCTAGTAAAATATTGAAGGTCAATATAAACAATAAATACCTTGAAAGGAAAGCAGCTTCATAAAACGCACGCGTAACATCGTCAAGATCTTCATGATGTAAGTTTATCTTTCTTAAAATACGGTGAAACTTAGATTCTTTAGTACACTAAACTCAATCCAAGGTAAATGGCTCGACGATGGCGCAAGTTTGACCAAACACATAGGAGTTTCACAAAAGTATACGCTTTCGGCGAACACTAGTTACTTGACTGTAGGTCTGCACACTACGAGACTAATCTTAATAACTTCAGCTCGTTTTTTGACGGTGACCTTGTTGCTGGTGCTGGAGTTTGGAGACAGACTTTCCTAGTGTTCCTATGGTTGAGGAGGGCGATGGCTGGCTCCCGCGTTAACTCGTGATCGGGTGCCGATTGATGGTGTTCGTCGTTTGGATACTTGGGGGGGAGGGAGACTTGCCGAGCTAACAGAAAAAATACCCGTGAAGTTTCTTGCCAGTTCTTCTTCACGAAGGTTTTTCCGGACTGGTGGTAGAGTCATGTTTTGTTTGAAGTCAATAAGAACAACTAATTGCCAATGTTGCGAAATAAATATTTGTTAAGAGTTGGCGCCGCAGCTTACCGTTCTCGTTAGCTCCCGGCCAGCGGTAGGAGGGTCGCGGCTGCTGCTTCGAGCGCATGGCTACCACTGCGTCCGGCGCACCGACATCTGCAGACAAATTTACACATTACTTATTGTAAACTAAAAAGAATCTAATCTGGGACTGATTTTGGGATTTCGACCGCCATGAGGATCACGTTTACGTGGTTTTGTTCCAGTTAAAGGGATGGAACAGCCAGGGCAATTACTGGAACAAAGGCATTTATTTATTTGAATAGCTCCACCAACGACAATATCAATATACAATTTCACAAAAATGAATATTTGTGAGATGAACACAGAATTTTGTTCTCGAGTCATGGTTGTTTGTATTTATATATGTAAGTTTATTCTGGGTTCCCCCCCAGTATGGTATGGTCATCCATAACACAAGCTCTGCTTACTTTGGGGCCATACAGTTGGTGTGTTTGTTAACGTTAAGATATTCCTTTTATATATATAGTTAGATTCAGGCTTATATTTAGCTACTATCTAATGATAAATGACCAATGCCTTTATCCTTACTTCCGAACTGTGAACTTATAAAAACTTTAAACAAACTTTATAGTTAAAGAAACCCATCGTCATGAACGAAAACTAGTTTTATCTACAAGTTAATCGGTTTATGTAATGAACGACAGACACAACACAACACAACACACAAAAGAAGACTTGTATCTAACAAATAGTATCTTCCTACGCAAACACCCATCACCGGCCGCATTCATTTCAAGAATCTTGATTAAGAGGACTTCTTGAAACCAATGAGTAAAACATCAAGAATTCGAAATCAAAAATACTAAACAACCCGAAAATGTTTCGATAAATTAAAGAGAAGAACCGTCATTAATATGAGACGAGACGTGAGAGATATGCTCGTACAATTTAAACCTTACAACCGTGAAGTACCACTATAAGTCTTAAAGGCTTTAAAATAAGACTCGACTTGAAGGCAAGAACCAGTCTGTATTTGTATAAAATTTTGGAAGCAGAGCGATATGTCACACAATTTATGAGCAACGATCGAATACGAATGACGTGTTTCGAGTGATTTCGAATAATCCCCCATCCGATATCGGGCCAGTGAAATGCGATACTGATGCAGTGTTGTCGCGTGGACGTCGATTGCTATTGTTTCTGTGATTCATTCTGCTTTTACGAAGATTTGAGGCACGAACGATGGACGCCGGAGTGTCATGTGCCTGATTATTTATGCTCGCCGTGATCGGATTGATAGGGATACTGTCGAATAAAAAATTTTGTATTTGTTCGAACACATGAGCTTACTCAACAATGCCACGGCACGCTATGCAAATGTATGTTTTAAAATCGTGTTTACAACCGCTTTGAAAGTAGTTCGTCTAAAATAATTTCTTTAGTAATGTGACTCTAATAATAAATATATCAGTTTTATCAGAGATTTGTGACATGGATACTTAACTCATTACTAATACCTCACTTATTATACTAAATTTGTAGTAAAGAAATATTGAATATCGCAAATCGTATGTATAAGAAAACGATAAAAATGAACTTGTATGAACATGGGTAGAAGCTTCGATGACAAATAGACGGGACTCGACTAAACCTCAGGTGTTTGGCCACTAGGCCGCATGTTAATCAATACTGCAGTTATCAAAAACATAACCAGCTGCCTTGTCATTGAGAGCCCTATGTTTCTATTTATTAACAATATTTTCCAATAAATTTACTAATAGACGCTGCCAATCAATCGCCTTCAAACTGAACTATACTAATGATTGCGCCTGTAAATACTTCTCGATCAACGATGAAATATATGAGTTAAAAGTCGCTAAACATGGGGTGAAAAATGTTCAAGAAAACGTTACTCGCATACTACAACTAATTATCAAATCGTTTTTCTTCAAATGATAAAGAAATATATATGCTTATCACCGTATCATTCTTATATGAAGATAAACACTTCAGTTGTGTTTTAATACACACCATACATTCCCATCATACGTTCTAAACGTATCATTTAATTTCATCACGATTGAGTACCATAAGAAGCACTTAAGTAAGAATTCTGTACCAGGCAAATGTCAAAAAACACATTGACGTATTAATTACTTTGTTATCAAACATACCTTGTATGCTAATGTTAAGAACGGGCGCATAATTTAGTTAACAAGTTAGACGCAGGCAGCGGCGACCGCGCGCAATACTGCGCCGTGTGTTCTCATCGGCACAGCGTCAGTAAAGAATCGCCGACTGATAACGCTCCTCAAGGGCATCCCCATAAACTTCATACTATACTGTTATTGGGGACTCGATTTATATACTTTTTTCTTTTCCATACAACCTCTTTACAATTTATTAAGTGGTCCTGCCTGAGTGAGACAGATTTTTTTCAACTTGATCAAAATTACACAGGATTAATCGATCGTAAATGAGCTCCGGTGGGAGTGCATTTTTATGGATTTCGGTGAACGCAGCGATGATAAAATTTACACTTTATTTAGGAATAATAATTTCGGATAAAATGTTGATCTTTTAAGGAGTGCAGAGCTTTTAATTTATGTATCGTATTTTATGTGGATGTTTCGTTTGATCTGGTAATGGAGTCGCTCGGTGCAATGTTGGTGAAAACTGTGATATTTTCTGGTGTCATAAGAGTGCACTGGGGGCAGGTGGCGTTTAGGAGCGGCGTATCGGCTGTCAAAACTTGTGAAATATCGGCGCGCGGCATTCGAGGGCCGCGGGCGTCGCGCGTCCCTCACAACGATATCTTTAAGATTTATTCGATCGTCTACAATGGGGAACGTTTTAATTCTTTTCATGCGAGACAGATTTATGTCTGGGCAGATGGTGCCGGACCAATGGCCCGAGATAACGGCTTCGACACCCTTTGGCGAAAGTGCTGAGGCTGCCGTCTGATCGCTCACGAACATTGCTGGAGATGCGGCTCATCGTAAACAGACCACGAGGCCTGCGAGATTGTACTATTAAGGAAATATCGACACGGGATCTTGGTAGTAAATCAATTTTTCATGGAAATTGTAATCCTAAAAATATAAAATCCGTTGAAATAACGGTAATTTCCATCGATATCAACGAAAAGTGAAGAAATATAAATGAAATCCGACTCAAACTTATATTTCCTATAGATAATTAATCAGATTCCTTGAATAATTTCCATTTTTTTAATCCACAACCGGGCTGGCGGGCAACTCGGATCTACCCCACCTATAAATTATCAATGACACACTTATTTCTTGCATAATTTAAAACGTTTCCGCAGACTACCCGCGTTTCTGTGAAACTTTCAATAAATTTGCATGCTTTCTTTTGTTTGGCTAAGCCTTTGTCTTTATTGTAAGCATTCCTTCAAAAGTTTAAGAATTCGTTTCTAATAAAAAAATGTACACAATTTGTGCAATGTGTAGTACCTATTGCGGAAGCTATTCTCTTTTGATTTCTAGGAAAGATGAAAGCGTCGATATTTTTTATAAATAGTTACATATATTTAAGTTTCGCAAGAGCGCATCTTCACTTTCGTCATCGCAGGCTCGCGCTGACCTTGCCAGCGCAAAAAACAGTCCATTTCATTAACTTTATTAATAAAAAGGAATAAAGCAACACACTGGCAACACAAGATAAAAACTTTCCTGACTGACATATTTATTAGGACATAAATCCACCTCGTCATACGTTTAATTATTATCTACTATTTTCGAAATGATTTACTGCGAAGGGTTGCGGGCCGGGGGGCGCTTTTGTTAATTAAACATTTAATACATTTGGCTATCCGACGATAAATATTAAGATCGATATGTGTTTAGTCGTAAATATGTCAGTAAGCAGTTGGAATTATTAGAGGCGTTTTGGTGGCGCGCACGCTTTTATAATACAACAACATATTATTTAGAATCGAACGTTTTTGGATTCACAACATACCATCTACATCCCAATCAAGAGAAAATCTTCTACATATCTTATATACTTCAATTTGGTTTACACGTTTAAACAAAATAATAAGTTTTTCACATAATGCAATAAAAGTTTTCACTACAGAAAATTCATCACTTCCAAAGCGACCCAAAAGATCTCCGGAAATCAAACTCCGTCCCCTTAGATTCAAAACGCAAAGCTCTGCTCTGCTCTATCCTGCAGTGTCGACTTACACTCTTTGAAATTCGTGAAAGAAACGTCATAAATCTGTAAAAAGTGACATTTCGAGTAAAATTATGGACATAGCACTGAGTGATTTGTAGACGAGTCTATGACTGCGGCAAAAAATATAATGGCCGGACTTTGTAGCGGGACGAAGTTCGGTGACGGCGGAACGCGTCGGCTCATACCGCCTTTGTTGCGTCGCCTTGTGGCTGAGAACCGTGTTTACGACTGTTTACTGAGCAGGGGTTTATGCTTGTTGTGATTTTTTAACTGTTATAAATTTATGACCGATAATTTTTGATAGGTTTCGTGTGGGTGTTCTTAACCTTATGAAAAGCATTTAGATTCTAATCTATATATATCTCTGATATCGAACAATAAAAATAACTGGCGAGTTTTTCAGGCCAATCAACAAAAAAACAATTTCACAAATCAAAAGTTACAGCAAACACAAATAATCATGATTGACACAGTATTAAATCACCTCCACACATCGAAGCTTTCACAATAACCCGCGATGATTAAATTGGAAAGCTCGCAATAAACATGGCGTCACCAGCACAAGTAAGGCAAATCCTGCAAACTTCCCGCCCAAATGCCGACTGAAGAGCCGTCACGTCGGCCATTTTGAAAATGCATAATTTGACGCGTCGACAGGTTTGACAGACGACATTTAATTACCCCAAGCTCATTACCTGGGTATTGATATTTTCGCGTTACCGCCGTACGATCCGATTCCGACTTTTGATATATAAAATGTAAAATAAACTAAAACCTTAATTTGCAAAATTTATCTTTAAGCACTTTAGGAGCTGACAGGTGAAGTCAATAAATTTGTAAATTATGTTGCGGAGGATAAATATCTCGATTTAATTCAATCAATAAGCTGCGATTACGTATTTTTAATTTGATAAAAACACCTAATTATCTGCATTATATTTGAAGTGTATTCAAAATTGTTAAACTGTGTTATTTTGATACCACATTTCGATCGTTCAACCGAAATGAGTTCAAAGTAAGACTTCAATAAAAATAAATACTCACTGAAGATAAAAACTGTGAAGTATCATATTATTTCAGAAAGATCGGAGACAAGTGTCTAAATAGAGCAGGCACACATCTATACATAATGCACTTTCGAATATCGAACCAGGCAGCTGGAGCGCCGCGTATCGTGCGCAATAAAAGCTCTTTATTTACGTTTAAAAAATGCACTGTTTATTCATTTCAGTGGAATTTTATTAATAAACCCTTAATTAAGATATTACGTGTCACCGCTGATTAACTTGAATGATTGCTTTGCGATTCTGATCATTAAGTGTATATCAAAGCTGGCGGTATTTCGGTGAATTTAATGTAACATTATAAAGGTTATTGATGATAGTGGCGTGGGGCACGTTTACTTTATTAAAATGTATGTTTTCGAAACTGTCGGTGTAGGGAGTGTAGGTACAGTGATAGAAGCTCTACATGTTGTCGTTACAGGATTGAGGAAAATCAGAGAAGTCGTCAGTTTCGTCAGGGAGAGCAAATGTTACTGTCAGTAACCTGAAATTCAAATATAGTATTAGGTATGTATGAAAAATATCAGTTTCATTACTTCAATTTGTAAAAAGTTCTAATATTAACTCACAATTCACTACCGAGTAGCGTAGTGGTTAGTTGCCCTGCCTGATATGCCGGAAGTCCCAGGATCGGGTCCTGGCCGGGGCATTCATTTGTGTGATGAACATAAATGTTTGTTCTCGGGTCATGGCTGTTGATATTTATATATGTATGTTTACTCTGGGTACCTACCCCCCAGTCCACTGTATGGTCATCCATAACACAAGCTCTGCTTACTTTCGGGCCATACAGTCGGTGTGTTTATCTGGGGATTTATTTATTTATTATTATTCATCGATAAACTTAGACTAAAACTGAAATAAAAAATACTAGAGTACGGCTAGGAGTTTCTGCAATATTTGCGTATCAGCACAACACCCGACGTCACAACAACAGATTTTAAACTACCCTCATTAACGTCATAATTCCAACACACCAACGAAGCACTCCACGCCCCGACTGACAGCTATTTGACAGCCGTCAGGTACGTCAGCCGCTGTCGAACACACTAAACTGACAAACACATATTTATATTTACATCCAACACCCTTTACGAGGCTAATTAAGCCACTTGGCTCTGCATTACGTCAGGTGAAATAATGTTGATGGTAATTTGAACTCTATTGCAATGATCACTGCCTAGTGATTTTAATAGATGTCTGACTAAAAAATCATTGAAAATAACAATGAGATGTAAAAGTTTACAACTAGTCGGGGAATGAAAAATACTTCCAAAATATATCGTAACAAAGAAAAGAAATTTGAGCACTGACTATCGAGGTCTTTCTCAGAACGCGATCCTGGGACTACTTATGAAGAACGGGCAAATCCGCCATGATATGGATGCACTACTAAAATTATCATTGCAGAACTAATATGATTTTATTTCATATTAATACTGGAGGTTTTGTGTATTATTTATTTATCCTCTTTAGTTTATTAACGGCCAGATTTTTTAATTTTTTTTATAACCAGACAAGCACAACATCTGTAAGGCCCCAAAGTAAGTCGAGCTTGTGTTATGGATGACCATACAACGAACTGGAAGAAACCCAGAAGAAACTTACACATATAAATATGACCATGACCTGCGGACAAACATCTATGTTAATCACACAAATAAAAGCCCCGACCAGGACTCGGAACCTGGGACCTCCGGCGTATATATGAGGCTGGGTTACTAACCGCTACGCCACTCGGTCGTCAAGTCATCAAAAAAAACAGCGTCATTTAAATATGTTTGGAAGTGATCAATATCTTCAATAAGCCTTTTTTTAATAGATTGCGATAGACGCAATTCCATTTTCGTTTTACATTCACTTCAAATTGTAAGGATTGTTTTATGTATGTTTGACTTGTATCTGCTTACAAGGAAGTTTGATTATCGTTTGGCACCAACCTTTAAAAGATAACAAGTATTTAATGCATTCCTTAATTTGTAAAGACTCTTCATATAAAAACATATTATGTCACGTAAAGTCTTACAATCCAGTAATAAATTAGGTACATAATCCATCTGACCATCCGAAACAACCGACGCAACGACCAGCTCACCTCGCAACGTGAAGCCTCGCACGGCTAGACATTGCAATCACGGAATCAACATAATAAACCTAGCATCATCCCATACAACTACCTAACTACTTCTAGAAAATTCTACCTAACGAAAATAAGGTAAAGTGAACCTTATTACCAAGCATTAGAACTTACTTGCACGGGATTAGGTAGCGCGTATGAAAATATCGCATCTCTATTATAAAATGAGGCAAAATTATGATGGATGCTGATGCTACAGGAGGTTTAATAAGACACTGTCTTATTGCGCAGGTTTCAGAGGAAATTTAACTTTATAATGTAGTGAGTAGGGTTGCTTTCAGGGTGGTCGTGGCGGCTGTCAAATGCTGTAAACGTCACAATGAGAACGACGGACATGTTTTGTTCATTTGCATTTACAGAAGCCTGATTTGTTACTGGATTTTTTATTTTTCTCTTATGCTTATAAACTGTTTAAATACATTTTATCCATTGCGGTTATGTTAATAAATTAAAACAAAAATTATGATTACCTAAGCACCAGTGATGCACATGATAGGTACTTATGATGCATAAGAAGGAAGCCTGAAATCATTTTAAAAGATAAGATGATAGCAAATTAATAAATTATCTTTAAAAAGTCTACGTAACAAAACATAATATTGACCTTTTCGTGATCACTATTGGTAATGATATCATAAATACCAGTTCCGCACCAGCCTAATGCCCGACTCGGCGAAGAAGCTGCTGACGTAGAAATGATCGACGGCGCGAATGAACCTTGCTGATTTTCATATATTATCATTTACTAATTTCATTACTTGTGCTAGCAACACAATTAATATGTTTTTTGTGCATCAAAACCTAAGCTTCGGTTTTCTAGAATATAAACGCCTCAGGTATCAGGTATCTAGACTAGATATAAAATTGGACAGACGAGATTTGATACAGTTACGAAAACAGCACAAAACCTCCTATCAGCAAATGAACACTTTCACTCATCATTACAAAAACCACTCTAGGACCACTTTAGCTGTTGCATCTATAATGAAAATCACATCTTCGAACAATAATTTCGCACAATTCCGTTCACATCATCATAACCTTGATCGATCAATACAGTCTGACGGGCAGTCACTTGCGGCCGCCGTGAGTCATCAAGCATCAAGTGGTGACAGACATGTATCTCAATTGAGGATCTGTCAGTGTCACTTGACGCTGGCAGGCGAGACCGCTCAGCTGTCACGCGAGCAGCGCTTCATTGCAGCTGCGAGTTGCTGGCGATGGGAGTCCTCAAGGGTTTATAAATACTGGTAATACTCAAATTTGCGTCATATACAGTTGTATGCGAATCGAGGTTAATTGGCGATGGTTGTAAAAAGATGCGAATGTATATTGTAACCCAATACATGTTACCGACCATGTAAAGAATCAATTAACTGTTGAAGTAAGCGTCCATATTAGCAGGTTCATGTACATCATACTTTGTAATACTATACATACTGCTGGTACAGAAATGCAGTTCAATTACTTGGATACATTAATGCCTTCATAACTAAGTAATTTTAATTAGTTGTAATCGTTTTTCAGTGCATTTCTCTTCTAATTTCAAACGTGCTAAGGTTCCGTACAAAACGTATTAATACAATATTTACCATTTAATACCACAAGTTCATCAAAATGAATGACAACATATTGCTTTTTAATGTACTCCTGCAATAGAGGTTTCATTAAAAACGACTCTAGAGAAAGGTGGAACAGCCAGTACCAGCCTGGAGACGCTGGACTTCTGGTGCATCAGTTCGCTACGATAACCACGAACATAAAAGATAACTTGTAAAATTAACTTCATCAAATCAAATGCTATTTCATTCTAAGCCCGGCTTGCTATTGCTGCACCCAACTTGCGTACAGATTACTGCTTATCAACTGTTTTCTAATCAAAAACTTTCTCATAATAAAGATTTACCGCAGCGATAATTCTGTTATGTGAAGAATCCTAACGCCTATGTATGCCTTTGTTGAACTATGTTAAGTAGAACCTACCTTCATTTATGTGTTACTCTATAGGTATAGTTTTTCCAGATATCAAATTCATAATTAAGAATGCAGAAGCAACAAACATAGGCACACACAAACTTTCACATTTATAAATTAGTGTGATTATATCAAGATGCTTGCGACAAGCCAAATGCTAAAAACCTTATAAAATTAATTGAAGTAACTTGCATACCAAGCCACCTACACCATACAGGTAATACTCGAATCACAAAATTAAGCACACATCACGTTTAGAGTCCTCGATTTTATCGCGGCTTCTCAATCATAACTTACCGACTAATGTCCCCGTGTCAGGCTGCAGCTGATTGGCCACAAGCACACACACACACACACACAAACACGCGGACGAAAGAGTAAATTATTGACTCGTAAAAATTTTATGGACTCCGGCGGAGATAATGCTTTACCACAGGGCAATATAAATCGAATCTTTATTCCTATACTTAGCACGGTAATTGAACATAGGACCTGCCTGGAAACTATCGCGTCTGAATTAATTCACTGGGTACGTCTGACCTTCGGTTTATGATGGCAACTTTTTATGTGATGAACTTTACAGCCGAGTTCCTCAGTTATTGATATGATCGCATGAGTGTGAGCCTCGCAGTTGGTATTGTCAGAGAACAATTGTGACTTCTAAAATAAAGACCGAATGAGACATTAACTTTACTACACGAGTAGAAGGCGCCACGTGTTCTCCGGTAACCCAAGCACAAGAGGTACAAATAATAATCTCTAATCAGAGATAATAAACGTTTTTTATTTATATATCTACATTTATTTGAGGTCCTTCTCGAATAGTTTGCATTGTCAATCAATAAGGCAATCTTTAAAATGTTTAATGTCATATGTAACAGTAGTGGTTTTTCCCCGCGGGTTTTATTTATAACAACGCCATAAAAGCGACTTTATTACATACACACCGCTACTGCATATATTGTGATTATTTAACGATAAATCAGTCTATAGTTCCATTTCGAACACATGAACCAACGAGCTTGCAATTCAACCACATCGGATCCCTCCTCCAGCCACCTGTACCCACACACGACAGGACACGCAAAAACTCTCGGAATCAATACGGCGTAGACTGCGGAAGGTGACAAAAAGAAGTGCGCGTCGGGATCCGAACCTAGGAACAAAGTGTTACGTCGGGGTTGTTGTTTTTCGTCGTGTCTTCGCTTCATATCCGGAGATTCTCTGGGGTTGTTCCCAGATGGGAGCTTGGGGTCTGGACCCTGCGGTAGACGGAGTGAAGGTTGTAAGGTTTTCGATGTGACTTGTAAGTGGAGTCGCTATAATGATAAGATACGTTGTCTTCAGTCATCTAATAAGGAATAGTAAGGAGGTATATTAACAAATATTGAATACTACCGAGTAAGGAAAAAGATTAAAACTTTTGAATTCCATGATTCAGGAATAAACCTTCTGCAGAAGAGCCTTTTCAAATTGACCATATTCAATTTGAGGTTTGGCGTCGTGGTGAGATCTTTCTGAGATTTGTACATAGGTTACTACTTATTTATTATAAAGTTGCGCCAACGAACTCAACACTAATACATACACAGTACAGATGAATACATAACGAAAAATGAATCTAGATGTTGGCTCACTCATAGGCACAAACAGCATGCAAACACTTACAATAACATTGATAGAATAAAAAGTAAAATACAATGACAACATAAAACAAATATTAAAAATGCATTAAAAACAAATCAAGACAAGTCAAAATCAATTAAAAATCATATCGAAATTACATTAAATCAATACAATATTAATAATATCAATTCAATAAATCAAAATATACTGTATCAAATACAAACAGAATTAAATTGTACCAAAATGTAATTAATATTAACATGAATATTTTTATTCAAAATTGAAAATTAAAAATAAAAAACTAATAAAAATCAGAATTTAAACTGTGAACAGAGTGTCAGCCCAATAGCTGACAATAACTATATACAATAATTATATTAAAATATATCGATTTTTTTTTCTGCAATACCGTCACATGTTTGCAGGGAACAGACCTCCACAATCCCAGTGTGTGTTCTCGCACAACAGCCTGCAGTCGCTGCGTCATCAGACACGAGCGGCGAGGCGCTCCGAGTGTTGCGGAGAGAACGCGCTAAATGAAACCACACAACTGCGAGATATTAGCTGGGATGCGCTGTGATGCTGCGTGGCGTTCTTGCCGACTTGAGAGCTTGGATTACACAGAAGTATAGTATCAAATTTGGAAATGTTGTTGTGCGATTGACTCGTTCACGTGCACATGTAAGAGGAAAACCTGTTTGATTTTGTGGTCAAGACAATTGGTCGGATTAGGCTGAACTATAGATAGTTTTTAGATAATTACCACCCTTGACAGCTTATATGGGCAATCAAAAGCTAGTAAGTTAAAAAGCGGATCATAATTTAGAATTTTCTTTTGCATCTCTTATCACGATATGAATAGAATCATCAATTAAGTATTTATATTAATTTATAATGAAGATAATTTAACAGCATGTTCTTTTCAAACTTCAACAGTAATAGGAATTTATTAAAAACAATAGCAAATATTTCGCAACTGTAAAAAAACATTTCACAAACAATTTTATGTATTAAAGTTCCAACCAAATAACGGACATTAAACATCAAAACAGACTGCACCATCAAACCAAATCTTGATACAAAAGTAACCAATTTCATCACCCTTATCACTTTAGCATAAGGTCTAAAATCTGCTCGACAATCCTAACTCTTTTCCAGTCAGTAACTACGTTATCGCAGATCAGTGAGCAAGATACACGTATATCAAGACATAGGATGGTCTCGTTCTCTCGGCGGCAGCTGCCCGGCGCAAAGACGGCTCCACCTGAGATATGAAATGAAAATGACAATCGATACGAATCGAATTCGGTAATCGATGAAACGTTTATGTCATTCGAGTTTTTCGTCTCGATAGTTCTGACTTGTTAGTATTTATTTTTGAAAAATATTGGCTGAGGACTGATAATGGTACAAATCGTGAAATGTTGAGACTAGCAATGACTTTGCCATTCCGAAACATTCAGTCTGACCTTACTATTAGATTTAGATATTATAACATTAAATAATTTAACCAGCCGCCTTACACGTAAGCTCTATAGATGCGTTTAGACAGTCTAAATTATTTAGTTTTTTGTAAGCATTTTAAAGAAAGCTTAAGGTTAAGTAGGGCTTCGAGTTCCTACGATTAATTGAACCACCAACACTTTAATATCACAGCCAGTATAAGAGGATAGGAAAACGTTTCTCACTGGCAGCATCTGCAACAAAAATAGCTTGGCACACTTCTCACTCGCCACAATGTTATTGCCGTAGATGACTAAACATCAATTAACTATGTACTGCCTTGTCGGCTAAGCGGCGTGATCACAGCGCGGTGAAGTAGCCGCCGCGGTGCGGGCGTCGCCGCCGCCGTGCGTACGCGCAGCCGCCGACAAGTTCCCATTGGAACAGAGGTTTTTGAAGGACTTGTTTTAAGCTCATTGTTAGAAGTTTATTTAATTCAATTATCTAATTATTGTATAAAAAATTGTACAAAACAATTCATTTTATAATTTCGGCAGGTGTGTTCAAACTACGAGTGGGCGTAAGAAAACAGAGTTTTAAATACAAATGCGTTTATGTGCTATTTGTTGTTATAGCTTTTTTGTAATATAATTGTATTTTAGTTTACGATGGGCAAAGTTCTTGTGATTGGATATGAAACAAGAGCCATTCAAACGTATAGGTAAGTACTAACTTAATGTACATTACAAATATCATAAAACCATACTGCCCCAGTGCCATACACGGGATAAATATCGTCCACACCCCGACAACGGAAACAGTCCCTGTTATCGGGCACCGAGCCCTTATCACCAGCCCTTATATATTGCCCATACATTGAATTACTTTCACTTATATGTGACTCCGCCATTTCTAATTACAACTGAAGCTCACATTTAACGACCAATGTATCGGAGTTGTAAAGTGGACTCATGAATAACCGCAGCTGCGTTTTTCAAATGTAATGTCTGGGTATTTGCTGTTTATACTTTTTCTAGAAGTCATTAGGGCTGTGAGTAATGGAATGATTGTTCTTTGGGGTAGGTATAAGACCGGTGGCCTCAGTATTAAAGTACTTACATATGGAACAATCATTAAAAAATTTACAGTGTTACTACTACCTATTAAAATCATCTTGATTCATCATCTCAATCCTATTTTTCCTCAAACAATTAGGTGTTAATTAATATAACAGTCAACCCATATCAGTTCAGGTTTTGTAAAACAAGTTTAAACTTTCAGACCTAAAAAAAAACAATTTCTTATTTTTAGTATATAAATAGAGATTCTTAACGGTTTTAATGTCAAGAATTAACAATCACTTCCATTTAAAAATGTTATAAATAAAATAAAAATTTAACTAAATTAATTCGAATTAAGCACTACTTAATGCGAAAGATTTCATTTCAATTTTTCAAAAACAGAACACTTACTCAAACTTATCTATCACCAGCCAGCATTACACACCAACATTAAAAGAAAAAATAAGCAAAAAGTTTGTAATATCTTGTAATAAGCCTGCGTTACACTTGTTCGGAGTTCAAACCTCGCGTGACGCGGAATGCAAATGCGCGGGAAGACCACACTCGCTGACGACCGTTGCTCCGCAGACCAGTGTTCATTGATTATGCTCATGCGATATGAGAACCATCGTAGGCTTTAATGTTTTGAAAAGTAACGGCTTCTTAGTGTTGGAGTTTTTAATTTCATTAGTTACGTGATTTTTCCAGTTTATTTCTTAAATTATAATGCAAAATTACGAATGATCGCAAAAAAGTATTCTCTGGAAGAAGGATAGAAATTATAGATAAAACATCCAAATTCATAATTCGTAATCCTTTATTTGTTAACATCGACACTATAATGGAAATTCGAAAAAATACTTTCTAAGAAAAATAAAGTCATAAAATTCAAATGCCAAAACGGTATTTCAAATTCAACAAAACATTCAACAGCTAAAATATCCATAAAAATCACAAAACATTCTACACCAACACTATACCAAATAAATTGGGACAATAATAGAAAATATCTACGAAATACTAAATTAAGTTATTTTATAAAGCGAAGGTCGTAAAAATTTACCGTATGGTGGAGCGGTGGCTGGGATGGAGTCATCGTGGCAGAGTCGCGTGTTCGATGCCCGAGTCAGTGGCAATAGTTGGAGTTGCGCGGAGGTGGCGTGGGCGGTGGGCTCAGTGGTGGACTTACAGAGGTTGCATTCATTATATTTTGTGAGCTTTATAGTGTGGAGAGCTTGCTAGTTAGTTAGACTTTCAGAAGCATTGTATAATGTAATAGTGTAAACTGTTTCTGAAATTCGAAAACAGTAGGTAGTAGATATAAAAATCGCTGACACTTACAGGGTTCTACAATCAACCGAACTAAAATCAGAATCATAAGTTATTTTAGAGTGTAAAGCCGGCTCTACACTCGCGGTGCGAGCGGCTGCGAAAGCCCGCGAAAACCGCGAAACACGAGTGTGGATGTTGTTCACTTCGCATTCGCGCTTTGCGGCGTTCCCCGATCAGTGTCGGTTTTTTGTTCCGCGACAAAGGGTTTGGGACGCGTGGACGAGAACGCGACGTGAACGCATCTACACTCGCAGTTTTCCGCAGTAGCGTACAAGATATCGCGAACAAGACTGTGAAGCTTGAGTGAAAGTGCGAGTGTGGAGGGACACAATTCACGCGTGGATCGCGGCGTATATTCACGGCGTGTTTTCACGACGCGACTTCACACGCGAGTGTAGAGCCGGCTTAATAAGAACAAGCCAATGTTGAGAAATAAATATTTGAATTTGAATTTTGAATTTGAATTTGAAGCCTTTTTACCAACTGCAAAGAAAGATCAAGTTTATAATACCATAATATATACACCACAGGTTTTGGCTATTTATCTTTACTAAGAAGTGATCAACATACAAACGAATCACAAGATTACCAATTCGTGGTTAATGTTCATTACACCATGCATAGCAATAAGACCAATCAAGTATATGTTATAATTAATAATAACTCTATATTATATGTATACTATAATATATGTAGCCAGTGGCTGGAGCAAGTTGTTCTGCTCACAAGTCATACCGCCTGCTCTGTTTGTTCATTCATTTTGATCCAGCATTTTTTTTGCGAAGGGATATGCGTAGTTCATAAAAACCTAGATTAAATAAAATGCATTTAATTTATAATCCATTAAATGTTGTTCAAAATGTACGCTTGTTCAGTTTGTTATACGTTTATAGTCCTAAGAAACTGTGGTAAAAAAAACATAATATTTCTTGGTGTACTTATAGTCTTTTAGGTACTAAATATAGTATTAGTAAGTATAACCATTTCGGAAAATCGTATCTACAATTTTAAATATTGCATTTAAGAAAAGAAACTGACTTCCTTCCTTCCTACTTATGTCATCAAATAAAATGAAAAATCGTTTTTCAATGAAATCGCCCTACATTGAACCGAGGCGCAGCCGGCGAACGAAACAGAAAGGTGTTGCAAACAATCAGTCCGCAACGACTCTACATAATGAGTTTTCCAACGTTTCCAGCGGACAATGGCGACGCGGGACTCGAACCCGGGGCCTCTTAGCGCGAGATTAGCGCCTTCTTTGTTATGCCGCTGGACAATAGATATCTATTTACAGATGATGGAGTTTTATTCAATAACCGATTTTGGTGTTTTGATGCTCATTTGAATAGACGGGTATTTAAAATATTTAATTTTTTAAATTTCAATATACTTTTGCGCAGTATGAATTTAGAATATTGAAGCAAGTTGTAGTAAATGCTGGTGCTAATGCCACAAGTTGAGTTACATAGACATAAGTTAAATATACTTACAGTGGCTTGAATATCTTTGGTTACTTGCTCATTTCTCATCGATGAAATAATGAGCGCATTTGTTAATACATTACATTCATTAATAAATCGAAAAATGCAGCGCCCTCTACAGGCAAACCTGCGTTACAGCAAAATGCTATGGAATATTCGTATAAATAAACGTACATGTAATGTAGCATAAACATAATTTGAACGCCTGGATGGCAAATTTTCTACCTTCTCTATTTCATTGTTTAAAACCTTATATGTACTTGAAAATCTCATCAAATAAATATATTTCAACTTCAATAAGTCAACCTTTTCAAAACACCAAATTTCACCTGACATGATATTACGTATTATTCATACAACAAAACCTGGGCTGACTAAGGATATAAATGTAATTTCGACGTGTATCTAAAACTAGAACCGCCAGTCCGCCTACTGGCCCACACATCGACAAATAATAATTGCTCTTTGTATGGAATTATATTTATAACAAAGTAAACACATTGAGGGCCCAAGCATCCAACAGTTTCCTATTTACAAACCCTCGCAATGCGAATACTCTGAGCAAGCCAGCGATCCTCCCTGTTCACATCGTACGCGACATCGCGTTTAAACCTATTATACTGCTCAATAAAATAATGTCCCTTGTTTCTATCTGTCATAACTCTTACACGACAAACATGGCGAATTTCAGTCCCGCGCTCGTTCCCGCCTATTTGTACCGACTTATCGTTTGATTTACAGGCTCAATGCTGGCTATATACGATAAAAGTCAACCAACAATTATACTACTCCGTGTTAGACATTAATTCAAAGTTGGTCGTCTTTGATTCATGCGTCGCGGGCGCGCCGAATCAAAATGAGCTTTAAAATTGGGATGTCAACTACGAAATTCGCGGATCTGATGCGCTGCAAATGGAGCGGTACCAATTGTCTTTAGTTCGGAGATTAAATTGATTTATAGGACAGGGTTCCGTCCGTCAACGTTCTCGGTACGGCGTCGTAAAGCTCGCGCACGTAACGCGCCGAACCCGGGCTCACGTGACACCCGTTTGATGTGACGCTAAATCATTTGTGATTTATTGAAACGAATCCGCGTTCGTTTCCTGGTATGCCGGTATTAATATGCTAATTCTGCATAGTATTTAAATGAGACATATGCAAAACAAACGTCTGCACGGGGGCTTCTGCGCGCCGGTGATGCGGAGAAACTGTTCGAATGTCGTTTGTCGCTAATATGATACTTTCTACTTGAGTTATCAGCTTTGGAGTTCTATTATTGAAATTTTTATTGATTATTTAATAATTTACGGTCTTGCGGTGGAATGTATTTCAGAGCCACTTCCAGTGTCGTCACGTGTCGGAGTGACAGACGAGTGATCAATAATTCCGGCGCAAGTAACGGACGCTCGCGTAACTATTCCCGTAATGTTCTGAACGACGGATTTAGGACCGTAGTGGCCTCCAGTAGCATGTCAAAATACAATTTGGATTAGCTTTTTTTATGGAATTACTTTTGATACAGGTCTATGTAAAGTAAGACAAGCCTGACAGTTTTTCTAATTATATTTGATTCTAATATCGAAACAAAACTAATACCTTATAGTGACTATAGGTAGGTACCATAGCTTTGTCAGCACCCAGGTCATTAGTCGAACTGCGCGGCTGTACCGCGCGAAAACATCCGCGCTGTCACTCTAGATTGTCAATCTGTATTTATAGTCTGTTCGCTGCGCCCACTGTCGGTAAAGGCTGACGACCATGCTTCCAGCAGCAAGTCTAAGAATGACGCGCTCTAAGATTGACAGCGCACGACACAGGTGCAAAGCATCTATTCCGACTAAAAGACAGCATTAAATATTAGATGCAAACTATCTTTATAGAAATGTCTGGGATTAATTTATGATGCAGTTTCTGGAGGAGTCTATTTGTATGCTCGTCTATTTGAAATCGTTTACTGAAGTTTAATGACGTCATAATGTCGAGTTAGTCTCAGAACTTGAGTATAAATGCAAAATGCGAAATTTTTGATCGAAATTTCGCCAGACCTAATGGTTGGTTAATTAATATTAAGAGATAAGTATGGATACAAATTCGCAAAAGCAGGCTACTTTACATCTTTCTAAATAACTTATTAAGACAGTAAACAATTTTTTGCGTTTTTAGTGCCAATTTGTGAACTACTGTTCAGAAACTATGCATGTAAAACAAAAAAAACTGAAATCGCTTTCCGTACTGTATCCCAATCTAGGATATCCTTTGTCATAGATACATGCCTTTTTGGTTTAAAATTGTCACAAACTTAAGAAGTCGTTGATTATTAAACACGTTCTCTTTGATTTACTGAAGCTGAAAACATGAATTATTAAAAAAATACTTAATTATGTACCAATTACCAAAAGTCGAGTTACTCACAGTGCTCCACTGCTTACTTCACCAACGCGGCAATCTGAAGCAAGACATCAAACAAATTTATCAGTTAAATACAATTCTAAAACAAAGCTAATAATAATCAAAATATTCATACTGCATGTTTAATAAATAATAAACTAAAACATTATTTTCAGAATCCAAAAATTATCCAAAATTTTTTTATAATCCCTACCCTACACTCTTACACACCCAGCTCTATGGCTCCTCAGGAAGTAGAGCTTGTGTTATAGGTACCCCGTTTTAGATCAAACAACTAAAAAGGGGTACCCAGAATAAACGACCATAAAAAGACGAAAGACCAGGCCTGACCTGTCAACATTTTGACAACTCGTATTATGTATAGATAAGTAATATAGTACGAAAAAATACTAATTTTTTGCTGAACCATAAAACCTAATTCATGTCAAAAACTACAATCCACAAAAAAATGTATTGGGTTTTCTTTTTATAGTAATTTATTGACATTTGGTTTGCCACGAACGCGCCCAGTATATATATGGTCTATGACACGTTTCGTTTCAAATAAAGCTCGAACTTTACAATATTTCGAATTTGCTTATAAAGTAATAAAAATATATGACTTTTTAAATTAAATTTATATTCTATTTGTTAATTTATTTAAATTAATGCACATCAAAATGAAATAATCAATTATTTTTCTTAAATGTACAAAACAGCTTAACTTAACTGTCATATTGACAATGTCAAAAATTACAACGTCAGTTTAGATTTGAATTAAACGTTTGCATTCCTTCGTTTGCTTTTGCGTTATTGTGTACTGTGCGATACTACTCTAGATTTTTCTAACTTTTGATCACCTTGACATTCCTCCCGGTTAACGTTTCTGGCTTCTTTTTTTTTTTTCTTAATTTTTTTTTAGGGGCTTTTAGTCATAATTCGACTATGTCAGTCCCATTGAAACCTTATAAATAATTCACAATTATGCTAATGGGACAGGCCATAAGTATTTAATTATAACTATACAATAATATTTTACTGCAAAGAATGGTGAAATAGTAGGTAGACGGCTTTAGCGACATTTGTGTGTGGTTCACTTAGAATACTCTGTAATAGTCCAATGTCAATAATGTTTAGTTTATATTTTTTTATAAGCTCAGTTCTAAAGGATTCGTTACGAACACATTCCATCAAACAGTGATAAACATCCTCCAAAACACCACAACTGGAACAATTGGGAGAATCGGTTTTTCTCATCATATGCTTAAATTTGTTTGATGGAATATGCCCGGATCGCAATGGTGCTCTCAAAAATCTGCTTCAACGATTACTTGGGCTAGTTTTACAAGGATCTCGGATTTTGGTGAACTATTGGATTTACATAATGTGTTCCTGTTCGTTAAAATGTCGGCTACATCTACGAGACTATAGATGGCGCAATGTATGCTGTGTATTAACTGTAACATATGTGTTAGTAGGTACTTGTAACACAGTTCGTCATCACCTTGTTAACGGTTTTGTATGTATATTCTACGATCCTCGTAGTTCGTTACTACGTTTTAAAATCCAGACATACCTACTTATATGTGTAAAAATCTATGATCTAACTGGATAAAATGAACAGGTGGTTCACTATCTACAATACATTGCCGAGGCTTACTAAACATCAATAAACTAATTTGAAATCGACATCTTTCATGTTATTTCATTACAGCGATAGAAGGTTTGTCTACATTTTAACCAAATATGAGTTTCATACATGAATTTTTACACAATTATTGAGAATACTTAGTAATTTGAGATTTTGAAAGGCTTTCTACATCTTTTGCTTAAAAAAAATAATATATCCGTGAGAATCTGAAACCAAAATCCTGAAATGAGCTGCACTTTCATTTTTGCAAGTAAAAAATTGCCAAGATGTACTATGAAAATTGATTGAATTTGACATATAACCTCGAAATATATTTTTCAATGTAACTTTTTTCTGGATTGCTAAATTGCATTAAATTGTTACCTTAAGTTTAGGAATATAACACAAACTTTTCCGCATCGTTTTTATAGTTATACATTAGATCAATAAAAAACAGGCTGACAGGTCATTGCCTATATGAAACATGGGCATTGTTCTTTATTATTTTCATTTAATATTTATTCTGTTTTATTTTATACACTATACATATTTACATGATAATAGGGACATTCTACACCCCTATTATCAAGACTAAAAATTTTTATTTTTATATTTTATTTATCTGTTGACGTTCACGGCTACAATGGCGCTTTGTCGTACTCCCGCAAAAATGACTGGAGAAGTTGCAAATACCTCCGTCCCAAAACCCTACTCTACGACACCGAAGACGAGTCAGGCAGGCCCTGAAATAAAAATAAAACAATGGCTGTCAGTGGCCAAAACATGTAGAGAAAGGACGCTGAAGCATCTTAACGCATCCAGAAACATAAAGACGGAAATAAAGAGGGACATAACAAAGGAATGCATGGAAGAAATGGCAAAACATATTATACAGAGTGGGAGACAGGACAGAAAGGAAGAACATAAGACCGGAACAACAAATAAAGACCTAAATCACGACGATCTATTGAATCAATTAAAACTGACTCAGGAATGCCTCTCCGAAAATAATGTACGGATGGAACAATTGAAAGAGATAATAGAAAGCCAGAAGAAGATAACACCCAGTGTCAGACCAGACAGCTATGCGGATGCGGTGTCGGGCCGATCAAAGGCTGATGCTTTTGAGAGGACGACGCTGCATTCGGTAGTTGTCTCGTCAGGAGACAAAAACGACACAAGCGAGAATGTTTTGGACAGAGTAAGCGAGGCGGTGAACGCGATGGATGGCTGGATCCGAGTGGAGCTGGTGAGAAAAGCCAAGGATTAGAAGGTGATAATGAGCTGCAGGACGACCGAAGAGAGGGAAAGGGTCAGGCGTAGGATAGAAGAAGCGGGGGAAAACCTAAAGTGTGAAGAGGTTGTAAACAAGGACCCCCTCCTACAGCTCCGGAGCGTACTCTCCGTCCACACGGACGACGAAATATTGGGGGCACTCAGGAACCAAAATAAAGACATCTTTGCGGGACTTGACAAGGATGAAGATCGGGCGGTTGTTAAGTTCCGTAAGAGAACCAGGAACCCTCACATGAGCCATGTGGTCCTGAGTGTCTCCCCGAAAATATGGAGTAGAACACTGGAGAGAGGCGTGCTGCATGTGGATCTGCAGAGGATCAGGGTCGAAGACCAATCGCCCCTGATCCAATGCACAAGATGCATAGAATTCGGACACAGCAAGCGCTTGTGCAAACGAACAGAAGACCTTTGCAGCCACTGTGGATGCGAACATCATAAGAAAGACTGTGAGGACTCCCATGATGGCCTCTCGCCTAGATGTATAAATTGCATTACAGCCAATATACACTGCCACGATGTGCTGCACAACGCTTTTGACCAGTCATGCCCGATCCGGAAACGGTGGGACGAACTGGTTCGCGCATCTGTGGCTCATTCCTAGAGTGGTCATCATGCCAACCCTCTACCACCAGACATAGAAGGCAAAATATGGCAACGAACGTGATTAGTATTAATAACTTTTATGAGCAGGGTTACGATCGGAAGCTGGTCGGGAGTTCCTAATCTTAAAGATGAAGAAACCTGAACCAAGATTTAAGATTGAGCCCCAAGTCATCACTTAATCACAGTATCATAATACACCTAAAATAAAATCTAGTAGAGTCAATGAAACCTTCGGCGATCAGTGGGTGAGTCAATGAGATTCATTACTAATGGCAACCAAACACCCACCTTTTTAGTTTTGTTACGGCGGAACTAAATAGGGTAAATAAAAATAAAATAAAGGAGACATAAAAAACAATGTATTAAAATTATGTTGACAAAATATTTTGACAAATATTTGGGACAACATAAGCAAATAACATAAGATAATATAAGTAGCAATTAAGTATAAATGGACAAAATTAATTAGCCATAAGTGTACGATGTAAAAGAAAGCAATAGATTGTAAATAAAAATGTGAATTAGAAGTAAGATTAAAATGTAGATAAACAAACTCTAGCATTTAAATAATGTGAATGTGTGGACAGTAGCTCGAAATTGAGCAGGATAAAAATGTAAAGTAATAAGTAAATAATAAAAAACTGAATAATAACAGATGGGAAGGAAAAATAAATGTAAACAAAATATAAAAACGGCATAATAATATATATATATGCAGCAACTGTATACCTAAAGTTTGGGAATTTAAAATATCAAAAAATGTAAAAATGAACTGTCTAAATTGTAGAGCAAGAAGATTGTAAAACTTAAATGCTCACAATAATTCCATTAAAATAAAGAGAAGTATAATGTGTTACCCCCATCCCCCACCCTGTTTTTAGTATATAAGCTGAAAAGTAGTTAGGCATAGAGTACGATAGACGGGAATCCCACCCGTACGAGTACAAAAGAGATCGAATGAGAGAAAGACAAAGTATGAGGTATGAAAGTGCGAGAAGAATAAATGATAGAACTGGAATGAGAGGAATAAGCCGTGAAAAAAAAAAAGAATAAACAACCATGACCTGAGAGCAAATTTGTATTCATCACTCGAATGAATGCCCCGACCAGGACTTGAACCTGTCCCAGACCAAACCGCCGGCGCATGAGGCAGAGGCGACTGACGCCGCTCTGTCTACCTTTAGGTGAACGAAACTTCAAATTTGGATCTAATGGCCGGTTTACACGCGTTAAGTAGTTAAGTTGGTAACTAAATTTCAAGTTAAAACAGTCAGATAAGTGACAAGTGGTAACTTAAAATTTAGTACGCAAGTGATTAAGTAGATTAGGATTCGTTCTATTTTTCGTATAAGTAGGTGGGTGGGGCTTCTCACTTAACACGTTTGGACGAGATTTTTTAGTTAAGTAAATAAGTTGACAAAGCTGATGGCGGCAAGAGCTCGTACTTATTTCGCATTTTCCCTTTTTTTTTATTAATGTCGGAGTGGAGCTTAGTTTCAACTTTAACATTTGTTGAAGAATATTTAAAATAGGTGCTTGTAGAATAAACGAGGTAAAATATTTTGAAAAAACATATTCTTGTAAAGATTTTAGTTTCCCAATTCTTCTTCGAAATTCTCCTCTGAATTTGTCCAAAATCTCGTTTACCACATATCTAAGTACAGAATTGACGAATTCCTTGACATTTATCACTGCTCAGCTTCATTGAACTTATGAGCTTAACTACTTAATCCGTTTGGACACACAAGTACATGTAGTAACTTAAAATTTAGTTAAAATTTAGTTACCAACTTAACTACTTAATACATGTAAACCGCACATAAGAGTAACTGTAAGATAAGTCTGAGCATTATTATTACTTATTATATTGACACCGAGTAGCATAGTGTTAGTAGCCTTGCCTCATACGCCGGAGGTTCGAGTCCTGGCCGGGGCATTCATTTGTGTGATGAACATAAATGTTGTTCTGGGGTCGTGGTTGATGATATTTATATATGTATGTTTACTCTGGGTTCCCCCCCCAGTTCGCTATATGGTCATCCATAACACAAGCTCTGCTTACTTTGGGGCAATACAGTTTGTGTGATTGTCTGGGGATTTATTTATTTATTATTTATAAAATACGTGTCCAATGTGTACCTTCAAAATATTGTTTTTAAGTCAGAAGCGTTATCCGCCGTAGTCGACATTCAAACGTTAAATTTTACATTAGGCACACATTTGACCGCCGCATTACTTGCTCCAAAGCGGTCCACTCGAGCCACTGCGCCACTGAAGCTGAATGAATTCATTTATAACAATCAATTTTAATCATAGTAACACACAATATATCGATCGAAATAACCGATTTTCATACAAATAGCGCCCACGGCCGACAGCTGATTGATGAATTCGCGCGACAATCTATGCCGTCTGTCATTAATAATAGTACCCATTATTGTTTACACGCAGGTTATTAACTAGGCAATCAAGATTCGCAGAGAAATCTGCGCTCAATTATAATTGATATTGTGTAATTAGTTCTGACCAGTGGTGACAGTTTTCGACTTTCTTTACATATATAGATTTAGAGATGAATCATCTCCACAGTCTCGGTAGCCTAGAATCAACAACTGTCCGCTACAAATTATATTTGGTGGCGTTTATCAAATCTTATGAAAACTATTTCAACGACTACTTCATGGTGAAAATAAAATTTTTCATTTTACTCGTGGATTTTTTGTGCAAACTTTTGAAGAATAAAAACACCATAGGGTCTTCTGATCCTCTCACCACACCATGTGCTCACCGCAACCTGCAGCATGAGCAGGTAACGCTGGTACAAACACGGGGTTCATGGACATCAACATTCTTATACAGTATAGGAAGTATCTATTGGAGCAAAACTACCACATGCTCGATTTTTTCCAAAAGAAGTCTACGTGATCGTTGTCAAAACTGTTTAACAAATCGTAACTATATTAACCAAACGGTGGCATAAAAGTACAAACTATCGAATTACTTGATACCTCATAACACGAACGAATACAACGGCTATCTTAGGACATCCTTCACGTTACCTAATTAACCGAAATATTGCACAATGCATCTGTTCTCTGGACACGACTTGCGATAACATTTTCACTCGCTCACGTTGCAGACACCGTTTCCCAGAATAGGTTTCGTCTTTAGGCTTCGCTTGCGTCTGCGCACTCTTTACGAGCTTTTTACGAGCGCTGCTGGTAGGTTCCAGAATTAATTGATTTCCCCAACCAAGCAATCAAGTTGAAATATAATGAGTGAGTTGTTGCGTGTCGTCGTGCGCATGAGTTATGGCATATTGGACGTGCGCGAGATGCAATAAATATCCCTGCGCAAACATCGGCGCGCTTTGACTCAATCATAATCGCTTTGCTATTATGGATTTGTTTTGTATTCATTAAATTGAGACAAAATGGTCTGTTTTTATTTTGAAAGTTAATTACTTAAAGGGGTTTTGGTTCAGTTTAAATGATAGATATGTAGATCTATAAAAGTAAGGATAGTCGGCCGTAACGAATATATAAGGCAATCTCAGCCTTTTTTTGTTTTGCGCCTAAGCAGGCACCCTCCGCGGGGAGGGAAGTGGTAAATACATCATGCATACCTCGCAGCCGATCTGTGGGGTGACGTAGAACTCACCGGAGTGGCAACTATCCACTAAAAACCAACTTGATGGCTGTAGCAAAATTTTGCCGTTAGCCTTCATCGGAAGCGACACCCGATTAGAAAATTTCAGCCGAAATCGCACAGGGAAATACATATACTATTGATTCATCCATAACTTAAAAACAAATCAAGTTTTCATACCCATTCCACTGCCATACCATCTTCGCCCAAGATCTTCTTCAAGCTGCTGGACCGTACCACAAGCTGTCAGGGCTGAACTAAAAAAGGAACTTATCAGTTCGATTCATCAATCCAAAACTGAAAAGGTTACAATCAGCCAAATTCTAACGAAACTTTCATCGGTCGTCAAGCTCGAGGTTTAATTAACCAGGAAGATCGTGGATCGATCGGAATCGATAGATTTGTCGATATGGATAGATGTTTCTTTGGCTAACAAAGCGTTTTGGTATCAAATCACACAATTACAAGACACCGTTGTGCTCGCGGCGGTCTCTTTGTCGGGCCTTGTCATTGCGATCGGTGCGTTCTGCTTTGGTCTTACGCAGAAACAAACAACGAAAAAAGTTCAGCGGCCATCGAAGTATAGTGCTATGTTGTTTCTTAGTTTTGAAAGTATTAACAAAACAAACATTTTACTCACTTTTAACGTTATATATATATGTTTTTTATAAGAGATAATTACAATGAATTTGTATACTTGTGGTATCTAAAATTTATCAGGCACTCAATAACCAACACGACAGTCTTGAGTAATGTTTCCACTGGAGGGGCGGTGTTATGTAATTCATAGTCCACCAGCTACTGCAGGTTGGCTCAATTTAAACATACCTTCGAAATAATTTCTTAGGTACATGGGTTTCCTTACGATGTTTTACACTTACTTATTCTTTTATACGTAATACCTACCTACTTCCAAACAATCATGCAAGTGATCGTTCAGTTCGACCGATCCAACAACCACACACAACGAGCGCCACAGCTACAAGAGGCTCACACCAGCTCCCGTCACCAGCTGACAGCCCAAAGCGCGAGTGATGGACGTCAGATGACGCGGCAGTTTCGCGTGACGTCATGACGTTCTGCGACGAAGCCGTCTAATTATTCGAAAACTGAACCGTGGCCCCCTGCGGAGCGGGCCTAGGACGCAGCTGATAGGTTCATTATAGTTTTTTGGCTTTGGATTCAAGGCAATGAGTGGTTTGTTGAAGCTTTTTAATATGGTAAAAGTAACCAGTGTTGTCCAAGATGATGTGTAATTGCATAAGATTTCGTCAACAAATATATAATCATATTTAAGACCAGAGAAGATAAAAGCTAGTTGGTTGTATGTAGTTAGATAAACGAAAATTTCATACTTTCAAATTCAAATTCAAATATCTATTTCTCAACATTGACAATTACTTGTTCTTATTGACGTCAAATAAAGCATGACTACCACAGGTTCGGAAAAACCTTCGTGAAGAAGCACTGGAACGGAACTTCACAATTATTTTTAAAAATAAATTTACAGTGTCTCTTATGTCTTCCTATACAAATTATTCTTATCGCTCCCCCCAAGTATCCGAGTAAACGCGGGATCCAGCCATCGCCCTCCTCAACCATATTAGAGGGAAGTGACTACTACCATCTGTTCTCCCCGCACTGTGCCAGCAGCCAGTGAGCTATCAACTTTAATACGAGCGAACTACAACCATCAGCAGTCAGCATCCTCGGTGCACGAGTACGAGTCACATCCAGTAAGTCAGTTCGACCTTCAAACTTTTCAGTCGTTTTCTTCAGAACCATTATTTCCCAGTAATGTGTTCTCTAAGGTCAACTCTGCGGTGTGAACTATTATGTTAAGATAATGCCAGTTTATATTGATTACACCGTTTCCCCTATCTCATATCAAAAGGTATCTTTCCAAATATATGAAGTGAACAAATATTCATTCCAAAGTAGCAGTTCCCAAGGTCGCCGTAGCTTAAGTCAACATCTGAGAGCCCAGTGAGTGGCAGTGGGCTTTCCTGTCCTTGTGCGCCAGTGACTTGCAGGATACACCCACCCTGTTGAATGGTAGGGTGCCCATAGGGCTGGACGGTTTTGCAAAACGGTTTATGTTTTAGTTTCATTTAGATAAACCTAAAAGCATGCACACGGAACTTAATTGTTGCGTTGTTACTTTCCTAGTTCGAAAAAGTGTTGCGAACTACTATTTGAGTATATGCTTGTAAAGTACTGTTAATTAAGATAGAAAAAAGTAGTATGTCTATCAATTATGCAAGCTTTTCATTTGATTTTTCCCGAAGTTATACTTCTCCCGAATACTATCTAAGTAAGAATTATGTTTATTGATATATTGTATATTGATAGTAAGTAAGTTCCGAAATTAAAGCTCCAAGAAAAGCCATCCCCAAATTTCCCGATCCATGCCCACCCTACTGAACTAAGTGACGATGATCTACAAAAAGGGATGAAGTGCAATTTTATTAACACTCTCAAATCGACGGATCCCTGAATGCCGGTAACAAATGATGTTGTTCCGAATCAGAAAAATATGTTTTTTTTATTGAAAAATAGCTGTATAGCGTTGATCTATTGCTCTTTAGATAATGGAGCGCTGTTGATCCACTCCCGAAGGTTTCAAAGATGGAAGGTGACGCTGGCGTTTTGCTTTGAAGAGCTGGATTTTTTGCTCTTTGAAGTGTTTTTGTGGAGTCAGTCACGTGACTGATTGTCGAGTTTTCTCACGGCTGCCTTGTGAAGGATTTGGAAAATTCGCGTGCCTTATGATGCGTAGTTGAGTTGGTGTGGGTTGTGACTTTGCTTGTTTGTAGTCCAACAAATTGCGAATTAGTAGACTGTATGTAGGACAACCACTATCGATGATATTCAAAGCACGTGAATAATCGAAGTCAATAGACAATCAACAACTCATTTTTCTACGAAATTATAAACACTATTTTGGTAGGTAACAACGTATCAAGTCTGGAAACAAAAACAAAATATCATATAAAACAATGCACGTATATAATGTATATATTGCATGTATAAAGTTGAGTGGGTAAGACCACGTCTAGAAAAGCGAACGACTGAAATAATTCCGTTCACATTACCAAAAATATACCATTCGTCTGTTAATCAATATGAGCTCAAACAAGAACACAATTAAACAATATCACAATAAACAATAATTATTGGACTGTTCGTCAACACCCCGTCAGCCATCAGTCTGTAGCGGGTACAGACGGCGCGGAATGTGCTGAGTCACCGCACCGTGACCGCGCTACAAGAACCCTCTTTTAGGGAACAAACAGATATTAATACAGTTTTTGTGTATAGGTAATAGCCGTAGTAATGGATACTGTTGACAGCTGTTCTGTATTTATTCTTTGATATTGAATAATTTGAAGACGATCCACTCATAACACGCAGTTGGTATTATTTAATATTTAATAGTATATTCCAAAGCGTGCAATAACTGGTCCTGGCTTATTTTTTTTCCAAAAAAAATACAATCCCGGGGTTTTCAATAGTAGAGTGAATAAGCTCCTCTCGGACAGGCGAGTCGCATCGTCGTCTTCATCTTCTTTTTACCAGGTGGGATGGAAGACAAACGCTAAAAAATATATTTTGAATAAATATCGAAACATGTTCACTCCTTGTTTACCGTCTCATTATGTCGGTAGAGATTGTCACTAAACCTGATGTATTCAAACAAGTTCACGCAAAACTGAAATCATACATATAAATACATACAAATCAGTACAAAAAACGGCATTTAAAGTCGTTCAGTGCTAACGACCAGAGGCTCATCGACTCTACAGGAATAATTCTGTAGTACGTATGTAGGTCTCTTTATATTACTTCATTGTAGAGGCCTAAACGAAAATGAAAGTCCTGCTTTTAATACTTATACAGGGTGTAACAAAAGGTAAGCATAATACTTGAGGGTCAGTAAATATACCATTGTTAGAATACACTGTAAAATAATTGGAGTTATTGGCGCTGGTTAAGACCCTTAAGTATTATGCTTTCTTTATTTACACCCTGTATATGTATGTCGCTAAGTTGTACCTGATGCTACCGGTTTAAGCCCTTTTTGAATTTATACCAAAATATAAAATTTTTGAAACAATAATAGATAATTTATAAGCATTTATAATGTATTTATTTAATTAATTTTTGCGAATAATCCACGGCCATCCTATAATCACAACATGCACACTACAGCTCGTAATTTACTGTCGGTACTTTGTTTTCCAAAACGCAGTACATTTCTTAACCCTTCAAACAACTACAATCAAACTAAAAAACCCAGCGACTACAAATCACGCGATCACGGCGTCTTATGATTGGTCGGGGCAATTATTCTTGTTATTTTCGACCAATGGTAATCGAGAAGGGATTAATGCTTCGCGAATGTAAGACAAATCGGTTTAATTTGTTCCCGGTGATAAAGACGGATGGGGCATTCAAAGTGTTATTGGAAATCCTCTAGGTGCGCAGGAGTTTTGAGAAATGACTGCGCTAGTGTTGTAATGTTTAAATGTCAGTGGTTCTATCTAGGCGTTGCGGCTAGGCAGCTAAGCGGCTAGTGCTAGATTTATAGTAATGAAAGATGTGAGTTACACAACCTCACAGTTGTGACGTAATAACGTGATGGATAAAATTTAAAGAGCGTTCATTGATTTCTATGTAATTTCCTATAATATAATTATCTAAGTACAATCCAGCAATTTATCCAAGTATGGCTGTTTTCGATCTACTTAAATCTTACAGCGAATTGTCAGTGAACCATACGATACATTTTGAAAGACACTAAAATAATAACATAGCCAAACAGAGTCATAAACGTTTAATTATAATATTTATTATAATATATTATTATGAAATTATTGCAAATATTATCTGATCTGTGATCTAAGATTTCTGAGGACGAAGATACAGAATGTCTGTACTGCCACGACATGTATCCCGAGTCTGCTGATGGATGGTTCGCTTGTCAGACTTGCAGTGAGCGGGCGCATGGTGGCTGTGTAGGAGTGGAAGGAGACGAAGCCGTCCATACGAAGTCGGCCATGATTGCCCGGTTTGCGAAGATAGCGACGGTTTAACAATCTGTACCCTATCTGACACAAGGGGCTCACCGTCTTGCCGTATTGAAACGGCTAATTAATACTTTTTTTTCTTGATATTTCTATAAGAATAATAATATTTTTGGTTTTGACTGATTAGAATTTAAAGGAAGAAAGCCTGATCATTTTTTAAATAAAATTCCAATAATGTGCAATCAGAAACATAGGGTTTTATTTATGAAATACCTTAAAAACCCCCACTACCGCACCTATATGTACTAACCTTTGAGTACATATAGGTAACACTAATTACTAATTCTTAAAGAAGATCATTGAAACCACAATAAATGGGTAAAATAAAAAGTTATAATAATTAATATTATGCCTCATTAGTCTGAAACAAAACAGGTAACAAAATGGCCATTTGTTTTCTGATCGATCCTCCTGCACCAACGAAAACAAGCAAAATAAACATTAATCTAAAGAAGCCTTGTTATTTGCAAGAGATTGCCACAAAAGGATTGCTCTTATGCCGTAATTAACGCTGCACAGTAGACGGTGTCCTCAAACAGTTACCTGAACCGACAATAAAGCCAAGTTTAACGATACTTCAACAGCCTCACTTGTCAAAATGCCGCTATATCTACTACAAATGAGGGGATATTTATTTTTTTTATTGCAAAAGGATTATACGTTTGTCTTCTATCTCACCGGATGGAAAGTGACGATTAAAACGAAGGTGTTACACGTCTATCCACGAGATACCTATTCACTCGACGCTTGAAAGAACTAGGACTATAGTTTTCTAGAAAAACAGACACAGGCAGTTCATTCCACACCTTGGCGACCCGCACCAAAAAGGAACTATCGAAGCGTTTGGTTCGACTTCTTGGGATAGCTACCATGAAGGGATGGAACGTCTGTCTGCGTCTAGTAGTCCGATGCAAGAAGGGTATAGATCAGTCCAACACGCTTGACAACAGTGGGTCGTGTTGTTGGAATTAACACAAAGGAAAAAACAACAAAAAATAACTCAAAGGGTTTCCTCACGTAGTCCATCTTCTCCGTAAGAACTATCGGCTCCGTGTACCTCAAAACATTTGAAAGTTACTGGGAAAGATTCGGGAGATGCTTTGTTTATGCCGTTGTATCATCAATACAGACTTAGAACACATTTATACGAGGGCATCATAGCCATCTTTCATAATAAAACATAGTTACCTAATAACCGAGCAAGTCACCCACCGCATCATTACGCCTAGGTACACTTTAATGCCTACGCCTAGCCCTGGCGCGCTGTCACGCAACTTGTCAAAGTGACAGCTGTCACGCGTGATTGATGCAGGCGGCATTCTTAATAAATGTAACGTCAGTTGCAGCCTTCATGTTTTAAATGATGTTTGTTGCTAGTGTAGTTAATAGTGGTTACAATCATTATAATGAGGCTGGTTTATTGGGCGCATGTGATTAGTTGCTACAGGTGATAGGAGGCTTGTTAGTATTTTTAAAACTGAATAATATAAAAGTGAGTACAATATCTTTTAGTTCAAAAAGGTAAAACAAAAAAATGAATTCATTTTGTCTACAGATTGTTAAAACATAGCATACTACATGTCCAAATGCAAAAATTCTGTTTAAATCGACAAAGTCAGACTTAGCAGTTGTCTTAACTAAATATTATAAATGCGAAAATGAGCTTATATGTTCCGATTTCCCATCTTAAATGCCAAGCCAATCATCACAAAACTGCATGCACCTTGTTGGAGATACCGGAAAGGGAATCGGACATCTTCCATTCAGAAAAAAGTACGGTTCCCATGGCATAAACTGGATAATACTAAATTAATCCTTCAAACAAACAGTTCAAAGTTCATTTTATATATGATAAAATTTTATATTCATTTTATATTTTAATATTATATGATAAAAAAATAAATTCATTACTTATTCAAAACATAAAATAAGTGACGAAACAAAAATTTATCACAATAATTTATCGACCAATGTGTAAAATTTTCTCACGATTTTCTTCAAATTTCTAAATTAATTATAAAACAAATAAACTGCAATTAATTGAGCTTGTTAAATCGTCGTTTAAACATGTTTGTATTTTTGACATTAAAAAGTAATTTTTTTGTCCTGCGTAATTAAAGCTACGACTCATTGTTCTCTATGATTACAAAAACAACGCCACAAAGTCGCACAACATCTATAAGATCCGCCATCGCTCCAGATACAATCAGCATCACACTTCGCTGACTTGATTGACAGATTGACAGATTGACAGCTCGTCTGATTGAACATAATTACGATGCATATTTTACGGTTTTTCTAAATGAATGTAACTTTAAATGAATAAAAAATAGGCTTTGCATTTATTAGATGGTTTGTTTTATTTGATAAACACATTTTATTGATTAATTTCCTTGTTATTTTCTAGGTCTTAAAATAACCTCATTAAGATCCGGACATTTCGCAGCTTCGAGTATTTTAAATTTTTAAGTATAAATAAATAAACATGTTTTAATATAAGAGAGAGTTTTGATTTTGATTGAAGAATACTAGCATTATAACGAAAAGAAGATTCTATTGTTCAGCAACTTGAATACTGAAACATGGTTGACATGGTTATTCGAAAATATGGTTTCTAAATAAATTCCCACGGGATCAATAGTTACGGGGGCGAGATCATACCAGGACATGAAATAAAACGGTATAGAATTTACAGTTCTAAAAAATGACGCAATACGATTGACACACACTAACTAGAGGGCACTCTCTTCTCATACCAGTTCGCAACAACCTGATCCAGTTATATTAACGCAGGGCATAAAATCGATCTTACTTCCTGCAGTTTATTTATCCCGGGCTGCCTTATTAGCAGGCTAACTCAATCAAAGAGGCTAACTACATCGGCATTATAGGCCTGTCAGTGGATGCTTCTAGAACAAAGACTAGGGTACGTTGATGATTGAATACAATTAGGCAGTGAGGTAATAAGTGATTTTTTGTTGAAATGGTTACGAATTGTCAGCTTATTGTCATGTAAATAGTTAAGCTGAAATTCTTAGTAAACGGCCCAACGCAGTTCGCAAACTGAGAATTGCATAAAACATATTATTTGTTTTCAGCTCATGATTATTCAATTTCAATCATGCATGTTTTTTAAATTTTTAAATTTATTTTTATTTTATTTATTTTATTGATTCAGTTTACATATTTAACTAACAATGACTTTATAACCTCTATTATGAGTCAAAGCTTTTACGGATCTGACTTACTTTATTTCATTTTATTAAAACCTAGGATTAATAATTACATTAGACTTATAAATATAAATACGACAAGAATAAAAGCCACTAACCCCCAATCTAAGGGGTAACTAGACATTTCAGAGACCTTAATCATTGACATATCAAAAGCGATGTACTGGAAAACAGTTTCTCTAGTTAAATCAACCTACATGTGACATTATTGTTTGGTTGACACAACAACTTATATAACTTTTGGGAGTATTTGTACCGCCAGGAAAAATAGCAAGAACCTTCCTATTCCCAACATCAAAAGCCAATAATCAGAACTATAGTTTAAAAAACTGCCACATTTTCTACTGTGAACACATGCAATTCCACATCTATTTAAAATTCCTATTCTATAGCACTTTATTAATTCGCGCGCCACGCCAATGTCCGATCAATCAAGATTGATTGATAGCATGATTGACAATTGACAGTTCATGCGAAGTGCGCGTGCTCGATATTTGCACACGATCATTGATAAAAATGCTCGTATTTGTAACACTACCACATGCGTTTTGTAACTTAATTGAAATTAATGTATAAAACAGCTTGATAGTAGACACGAGTGTATAGAGAGTAACTTAACTATTGTAATGCGACATTTTTACAACAGATACAGTTGGTAGATAAGTGAGGAAGTACAAGTTATTTATTCTACTCGAACGTGACTTCTTTTTTATTGAAACTTTTAAATCTATAAGTAGTTAGGTACTAGGTAGATAATACCTAGAAGATATTGCTTTTTGTTTTAATATCAAGGCGTAGGTACTGCTTGGTGTTCAGATTATTGCAGATGGAACTTCTAATTTAGAAATCCCTTTGTTCAAGGTAAGAAAAGGCTATATTTCATCAAGGAATTCCCACAAGGTTTGAGGTTTCACGAGTAGAACTTCTAATTTAGAATAGCTCATATTTGCTTGGATAGATTCAATAAACAATTTAACTATGTGACATCTACTTGTATTTTGAACTGCTAATTACTATTCACCCTGTTTTAATAATTTTTTTATTTGCTTTTTGACATTTAATACTTTATTTGAATGTTGGTTTATGATGTCATTTAATTTTATTGACAATCTTTTATTATGTGACATGTGTTTTTGGTTTATTCTTAAATAGATTTATCGTTTAATTTGTATTAAACTATTATTAACCTAATTAATTAAAATTATTGACATTATGTAAATTTGGACGCTGACATTGAAGTAGGATATGTACGGACATTAATTAAAAATTAAAACGCTTAGACTAGCAAATAAATAAATTATTGTTATATTATTATTAATTGTATTGCAAGTCTTCATTTCGTAGTCTATCGCACCCCGCGACCCCTCGTGCCTAATTAGCCCGGGGCTGTAGATGCGGCGGACGTTTATAGAAGCGGACAGGGCTACACAACAGTCATATGCCGCTGATCTACTCACTTTTATTTATTTATCTTTGCAAGTATAATACACTTTTTAAATTATAGTGAACGTTGAGTTAGAATCACTCGGGCTTCCAGGTTTTTGTTTTAATATACCTATTTAAGTATAATTGACATTTATTTTACTTATTCATGTAGGGTCAGTTTTTGAAGGAAAATTATATACATAATATACATTTTCAAGGAAAAGTTCACATATGACAAACATGTTAGTTATACCTACATAATATGTTCAAAGGTACTGCTCTGCTTATATTCTTGATGGTCATACTAGAAGTGAACTAGGTTTATAGGACGTAGGCGCAAATGTGTTCCAATACCTACCAGGATTCGAGCACAGGTGGTCTAGTGTGGAAGACGAGATTATCGCTCCCAATTACAGGACAAGGTCGAGGAAAATAGCGAAATTTCATTACCTAGAAAAATATTCTTAAAGAAAATATTTTTAGTTTATATTAATTTCCAATTTATTCATTATAACAGTTGACTTAGTTGTAAGAACATTTTAAAGTTAAAAAATAAAGTACCTAGGTGCCTACACCAAAGCCTCTATAGATATATCTCAAACCAAAGTTCTTTTTTCAAACTTCAACCAATTCTAACTACAAAATTTGCATAAAATGCAAAAAGAAACGAAGCGGCCCAGCGCAGCTACGAAATAGTTGGAGCTCCTCCGCACTGCGCTCTGAATTCCGCGCTAATTCCGTTAAGTTCATACTGAGTTACTGACGGACGCGCGCCTACGGACAGGTGGCCGCGGCGCGCGGTGCCACATTGCTGCTTGAGCCTAACACGTGGAATTACGTACACTACAATTGTATTACTACTTGTAATACTAATGACGACCGAGTGGCGTAGTGGTTAGGAGCCCCGCCTCACACGACGGAGGCCCCAGGTTCGAGTCCTGGCCGAGGCATTCATTTGTGTGGTGAACATAGATGTTTGTTCTTTGCTGTTTATATTTATATATGAGTTAGTAAATCTCTTCAGTTTAATCAAAGTTTAAACTTACCGTAAGACAATCTATAATACGTTAAGTAATTTTAATATTTAATAACATGTAGGTACAATATCATCATATAATAAAATCCTTTGTCTTGTTCCTATTATAAAGCACCTTGTATAACATTATACACTAGTAATGATTTTCTATTATTGTAAATTATTTATGTGTAAGAAACATTTATTCATAATTTGCACTGAGGTATGCTCAACTGTCCAATTACCTAATGGAATTCACAAAAATATTATCATGAGGAAAGTTATATAGTAGCTTGTATAGTTAGAGAAAACATAACCTGAAGTGGAATGAATAATGGCCCCTAAAAACCGTTAAACATAATAAAAAACCGCTAAGATTTATGCACATCTGTAAAATTAATTTACTTATTTTAAAATATAATTGATATCATCTAAATCACAATTTAATTAGGTGACCTAACATGGCAGTGTGATGAATAACTACGATTCAATGAAAATATAATAATGTAGCAACGTCATAAATATTTGATTGACCCGTTGTTTCACTAGCTGCGGATTACCATAATTCGTTTACGTCACTGATTACTCACGCTAATCGTAATATTTAAACAGAAGTTTCGATCAGAATAACCAAAGGAAAATCGTTTTTAATTCCATTAAAATAAGAGCAGCATGTGTTTTGAATTGTGGTTCAATGTAACGACCAGGTGAAGACAACATTATTGCCGGGGCAGCGCGAGTGAAACTGTCAGAACAACGCCAGGCCGAACACTCGCGCGGACGCTCCGAATGATAGAAAACAAACACCAAACAACTCACAGATGATACGGTTCAATAAACACCATCAACAATTTACGATCATCAAATACCGAAATAATCTAATCATTTTATTCTCAATCAATGAGGAATCGCCTAATTCGCCGCCATGTTTTTTCTTCGGGCGCCAACAATGGCGCGCGAACCAGTGTTGCCACATCCGAAAGGTTCCTATTTTGAGGAATTATTATTGAACAGGTATTTACAAATTTCACAATCTAACCAGATGATTGTTAATGGCGTTACTTGATCAAAGAGAATCGTTTATAAAAATATGTATTGGTAGTTGTGATACCGATTTTATTGCGCTGATGATCAATTTAGATTCGCTCTTAGGAAGATTTTATTTTAAGAGTTGTTATGGGTTTGGCCTAGAAATGTTTAGTTTTTTGACAATGATTTATAAAGATACGTGTGGATATATAAGTATATATAATGAGTTGGTTTCTAATCCTCGGCAGTACAGATTTATGCGTTGCCCGGGCTGTCAGCCACAAATCACAGCATTAGAGGAAAAGAAACGAGTTCGTAACGCACGGAGCGACACCGCCATCCTGTCCTCTAAAAATTCCAAGTGACTTCACCTTTTTGTAAGGAATCAAATAAATCGTGAAATGTGTCAATTAACTCAGGTCTAATGTAGTATTTATGTAAATGCCCTCTGACGGACAGAGACGTTACCCGAACCAGCGTTTACTTAGATAACGTAATGTCGGTTTTTGGAAACCGGTTGGGCTTGATACGTTCAGTATCTATTACCGAAGGCTTAGATAAATAATTGGTAAATTCGATTGGGCAGTTAATTAGTTCCGATTTGTAATTCGACGATATTACTAAGGTGATTCTCGCCTGAGCGAGTTGTGTGAACAGATGGCATGATCGAATGTAATTGCAATGTTGGTTATTAATAAATACCTAACTAACAATTCGTTTTTAACATTTTCTTTAAATATTTATGAGAAATTCAATATTATATAATTTTTAATATATCTTATAAGTCGGTAAATTATTTAAATACATTAACCACCTATGGAGTTATATGATTTACGCTTTTATTTTCTTAGAATATAGAGTCAGATGGATGGCATGGATATTTTTTGTATTAAAAATTAACGACAGGTTCTTCTAACCTTAACAGGAAATAAGAGAGAGAGAGAGAGAGAGTGAGTGGACTTCTTTGGGCTGTAAGAAGAAGATAACGACAATACCTATTATATGATCTTAATATACGCAACACATGAAGTACATGCCTAACATAGGTAGGTAATTTAATCGCTTTCCAAAACAACGAAAAAAAGGCAATGAGAACAAAAACGACTCAAATCATGAAATAGGAGACAAGACTAAGAAAAAATGTCCTCTGCAAAGATTGAGTGCTAAAATAAATAATAAGCGCGAAAATGTAATGATGTGTCTGATTACACCAGCCTCAAAATAAATATTACATTTTAATTTGCAAAAACAAACTACTATTTTATGCAAAGAGGCACCTAGGCTTCTCAGTGCTTCGAGACTTCATAAAAACAAGACAATTTTTGAAATAAACGGCAACTCCAACAAAGTTTTAGAAGAGTACAAATTATATTGTATTTATTTATTAATATACAGGTAAGCTTTTCATTTTCATTGTATATTATTATGTATTTATATACTATATGTCTGTATATAAATGTGTATGTATGTACTTATATATTTATTTATTCAATTTTATGAACAATGAGCTTTTTTTCGAAATGGACAGTTTATTTATGGCCCTATGGGCTTTTTAAATTTCACCGGACTTTGTGCCTAGCGCTGAGGGCGCTTAGCCGGAACTTAAACTACTCCTGCATACGATACGCCTAAGTGCACCCGAGAGGGACCTCGGCTTAGGACGTCGTATATTGAAACTACCACTGGTTCGGAAGGGTCATCTACTGCCAAAGAACCAGCAAGAAACTCAGTAGGAACGCGTACGGTCGCGTGGGTTGGGCGATTCGAATGCCGTGTTGCCCTATTTCTAACTGGAACACCGGCGTTCCTTGTTGTAATATCATCGTCGGGATCTGTTAAGACGTTACGCGGACGCCTATAACGAACCGCCGCGTCTGGGTTGGCTGTGTATTCAGATGACTTATTGACCAGCGGGTAAACAATGAGCAAATTAAATACATAAGTGACAACCGTACACTTGTAACTTTTATAATTTAATTGTGGAACATGTTGTTGGGATGTACAGAAACATGTTTAAATTGTTATATTTGTAAACTGCTTTGTACATTACTGTTTGTGATCTCCTGAGTTTTAATAAAATAAAAAAAATAAAATAAAACCCTAGAACTATCACACAAAGACGACCAGGCTGAGCAGGTTTCAACTGTTCTAAGGTGGAAGGTATGCAATTTTAAGAACTTAACAGTATGATCATTTAACAAAATCAAAAGTTAGTTTTCTAAAATTTGAATTTAATGCTTTCTAAATTTAAGTAATAGTGAATTTTCGTTTTATAAGTCATTGAAAAAAATAGCTAAATACATGACCCCCATTTGTGAATCTACGTGCAAAACTACGTACCTACTTGCGTCAAATTACCATTACCTATACATTTAGTGATCATAGGTCACTTTATTTAGGATAGGAACCAGGAAACATGTGCAACCTTATAAAGTTTACATTTCACTGTTCTAAGCTTAATAATAAATATTTGTTGTTCAGATAAATTGATTTGAATTTGAATTGCCACTGCTCCTGCGCAGCTCGCCATACTTTATTCAGTGTAGGCCAAATCTAGAGGTAGCTACTGGTAAATTACTTCCGAGACGTTTTTGCATTGTAGTTGTGTACGGTCAGCACATAAATAAATAAAACAATACCTTTATAATTTTTATAATTATTATAACCAGGTACTTCTATATTGAACTAATAATATTAAACGATTAATTGTGTTTAATATTAATATAGTGAATATTAATATTAAACACAATTTTTAATTCTAGACTTCTTCAACTCCAGACATTTCTTTTTCTCTTTAATAGAATGTAGACAAACATTTTTGCATTCCTGTACTGTTATTAAATTTTTCCTCACCTAATGTAATTATAGCACTCATGTTTATTAATAACAATGTTGTTAACAAATACAATTATTTTTTATTTTTTTATTTTTCTAACAATCACACCAAATTATCTAGCCCAAGTTAAGTATCATTAAGAACTTGTGTTATGGATACTAGATAACGGATAAATAAACTTAAGAAATATATACACACATAGATATTTTTTTTAATATATAAATATTAGAAATAAACTTAAATAAACGTAAATACACATCCATGACTAGAAAGCAAATATAATAATATATCTGCCCCTACCAGGATTCGAACCTGGGACCTCTGGCATGGAAGGCATTGTCAATATATTTTCTTTTTCACAATGTAACGAATCTCTTTTTTCTGACTATACAAGGAAATTGAAATTTCAAGTTTAGAATTCCTGTAGGTAAATATACAAATACTAGGTACTGCAAAAACATCTCGGTAATTTACCTGTACTTTCGTTGTATTTACTGGCAATATTTTTAAGAAGGTAGGTAGTTTTTTTAACTATACTCATAGTCCTTAAGGTACGACAATGGCAGCTTAGTTTGTGAGTTCTATAAAAATGTAGACTATGTATATACATCGCCTTACAACCACTGTTAGAAGGTCGTGTGTCCGTCCATCCTGCAGCGGAGCCTTCCACTGCTGCCGTGGTCGCTTTCGAACACCTACCGGACTGGAAACGAGTGTTTTAATTTCCATAACTTTTTTCATAAATTTTTCTTATGTACGTAACTACTATTTTGGATTTATCTAGATGAAATTAAGTTTGATTTAACATGTGCGGTCTAAAATTATAGAAAGGATAGGTATATAACTTTTTAAACTTGACACGAACGATGTACCTACGGATCGTGATAATAATAGGTATGTATATAACTAAATAAGGTCTTATTAGAAATAATGAATCGTGAAAACTACTTAAATAATAATACTTAAATGTGAAATATACTTAAATGCAATAACTTTTTTCTTTTTTATCTCTCAAATACTCAACAATTATTAATATGTTATATAATACAAAACTAAAGGAACCCGCTTGGTATCACTCGTGGTACTGTTCATCCCGTGGGAATTTTGGGACAAAAAACTTAGTTACTTATGAATAGCATATGCTGCCAGAATTTCTAAGATTGGTGCAATACCTAGGTTGAGAGTTTATCGATATCATACAAACATACATTCAAACAAACAAACTTTCCTAATCCTCCTGGCGAGCAGGCATGTCACACCGACAGTACGAGCGCTGCGAGGGCGGGCGGACACTGGGTACATACCTTGTGATTTCATAAAAAAAAGTCTAGATGCCTTTTCCCCTTTATATGGTTGCATATATCGTCTATTATATATCACGTTCAAATAATATTGGTGTTCTTGTAAGGTAGGACAGAACGGTTTACTATATTCAGTAATGTGAAAACTGAAGCATTCGTTATTTAATTCTGTATACTTTGAGCTATTGTGCTAGAAGCTAGCCAATAAATAAATAAATAATAATGGAGTGCAAGAATAGATAGATTGTACGTAGGTACCTACATAATAGGCACCTATGTATTTACTTGTAAGTAGGTAGTTTGAATCGGACAAATGACCGACACACTAAATATTCTAATTAATTAATATATGTTTCTCTCTTCGGTAACCACCTCCAGAGCATGTGTCAATGACATTTAATGGGGATCGACTGCACTGAAGGTGCAATACCTACTTACCGAATACCATCACCTCTGTGATGGTCAAACTTAAAGGTCTCTTGCTACTAGACTAAAACTAATGGTCATATATCGATATGAAAACATTTAAAACTGGTCAATAATTTTCAAACATGTCAATATTTTTTCAATATATATAAAATAAAAAGATAACATCTCGATATTTACAACACAAACTTAGCAACAGAACTAGAAATATCCATTAACGAATTAATAAAACAAGAAATTAATAAATCACAACCACTACCATATTATTTAATATTAATCATTGCAATCAATCACATTTATTATTGCCAGATTGATAAAACCTATTTATTGGAAAAGAGAAAAAAGTGGCGGATGAATGATCGCGGCACGTATGACATTGTGGCGTCTGTGTCGGCCATTTTGATTTGTAATTAGTTGGTAAATGTCATTAAATGATGCAAGCGCGGAATGACGCGGAGTTGTCGAACATGAGTTTTTCTAGAATGTTCACTTCCTTCTTCATGCCCCATTAGAAGAATATTGTAATGACGCTGTTTGCGGAATCGTGAAGTATGCTGTCGGTACGGTACGGTAAAGATATCTCTGGGTTATTTTCAGGGATTTGTTAACGATTTGGAATTAATGATAATAATTTGTGTGGCTGGACTACATAACATTGTAAATAATATATCTACCTAGGTAGTTATCACCAAGTTACTCACAGTGTTAATGGAAATTATGACAAGTAAGAAGGTTACAACACAAATGTTTGCGTTTTGAACATAGATCGGTAACTGAATAAATAAATATAAATTGAAATTCAAATATTTATTTCTCAACATTGACAATTAACTTGTTCTTATTGGCGTCGAATAAGCATGACTCTGCCACCAGTTCGGAAAAACCTTCTTGAAGAAGAACTGGCAAGAAACTTGGATACCTACGTAATAATTCATATCTAAACATAGGTATAGGCTATAGATACATACATGTAGATATATCTTTGTTAGGTATCTTCTAAAAAATAAGTGTTTAAAAATTGTCCCCTTTTGAAACCAACTAGATATACCTAAATAGGTAGGTACTTAAGAAGGGTCATGGCCTATTCATATTGATCAGCTTTTTGATGGGGCATTTGGTCTGAAAGGTACCTTTTCATTGGTTCTTACATGCATCACCTTAATCATAAGTTGCCAACTACTTAGGTAGCTTATCTTTTATATACCTACATTATGTACCTACTTGTAAAATACTAGTGTATCTATAGGTACTAAAATATAAGCAAAGATCTTACAAAAAAAAATAAAAAATCATGCAAGTGCAATACTTAAGGTGCCAAAAGTCGAAATCCTAGCTAGGCTAAACGTAAATAGTAAGTTTAGTAAAAGTCCTGTGACCCCCCCCGACCCGTCCGTCGCCCCGCCCTCGCGCCCCGCGCGCCCTCGCCGCGCGCGGGCTACGCGTGCAGCTACTCAAGTAAAGATGGCGCCGAATTGCATGTGCCTTCAGTCTATTTATTTATCAAAATTAGTGCAATTAACAACTTGGTATAGACAGAATAAAGAAATCGGTATATCTGAGTTTATTTAAGAAATTAACGGTTCGATTTATTTGTTAAGACTGGTGTAAAAATAAATTGTATACCTACCTACTAATGTCGCAAACAACTGTGAGATGTGAAATAGTAAAAAAAATATATTTTTATATTTAGTGACTAAGTAGCGGTAAATTTTTGTATAGTTCGAATATTTCATGAAAAGTCAATAACTGAATGTTTAGACAAATATAAAGTTTGTTTTCCAATTGTTTTTCTAAGGAAATGTATATAGTTTTTACTATGATATCTTTTATGAATGTATGTTCCAAACTTGTATTGCAACGCAAACTGTGTAGGTATTTCAACCGTGTTTTGATGGTTTATAAAGGATTTTTGTATTTCAAAGTTTGAAATAAGAAGCCGGCGGCGTGCAGTCAAGCATGCATGTGCAATGTTTATTCAATAAAATTTAAATTTTAAGCTTAGGTTCGCAAAGTTGTTTTGGTATAGGTACAGTAATAAGTTATTATAGCGGTCTAATTCATCAATGTTAACTTAACTTATGATTTTAAATATACTTAATTTTTTTTCTACTTCAATCAACTTTAAAAATGACAGCACATAACTTTGTTCCAAATCTGTTCAAAGTGGTACAAAACAAAACTTAAACTAACAGAAAACTTGAAATACAAGCCATGTTAGTAGACAAACACAAGAATTCTTAGAAAATAATTAGCTTACGACCAAAAACACTTAAAAAAATATCTGCTTAGCATTTCAAACACAAATCCACAATACCTGTTATATTTGTCGAATATTCGAATGCGGCGACAATATGTGCCCGAGTTCACCTGTCAACAAGAGCAGCTAAGCAAGCAGCACGTAAATCTTCGAAACAATCCTTTGTTTATTTTGGAAATTTGTTTTAGGCATACGTGCGACGAATGCCTCAGCACATCAAACACTTATTGGAATTCGTCAATGTGGTATTTGAACAGATGAATAAGTTCACTTCACAAACTTCACTTAGTTTGGCACACACGTGTCGAAGCGCGGGCGGCGAGCGGCGGCAGCGAGCGATCGGTTGGCGCGCCGCGGCCGGAGTGACGCGTCGCCGCGCGGGTAGCAGCCCTGCGCACTAGCGCCGCGAGCTCCAGTGGCCAGCGGCGGAACTACGCAACCGTCAACTTCTTAACACTTGAACTGCATTTCAGCAACTTTTTGCAACTTGTTTTCGATTTGGATTAAATTAAGATTGAAGGTTGATCGAAGGTTGGCCGCAGTGCGTTTACTTGAATTGATTGGATTGATAAAATGTGAATGTTCAGATGAGTTTTTAGTGTTATTTAACATGTTTGGATGCAGATTTTTGTAAATTATCTTTTTAAGTTTTCTTTATTTTATTTTTCTTAATAAGTATCTACATGACTGTATCTATATCATTTAGAAAGTAGTTTTTCATACAAGCCCAAACTTAAAAACAAACTTTATCCAACCAAACTATTAAAACATGTCCGCAATAAACCATTAATTCCAAAGTCCACATAGGCACTGCTCATATCCTTGTCTCAACATACAGAAATCAATCAAAAATCTTTCTGCAACAAACTCAGTCGCTGTGACCTTGCACATGCAGACAGCTGTCTCGCTCGCGCGCGGGCGGGGCCAGCGTTCCCCCGCCCCCCGCCCACCGGCCGCGCCGCCCGCGGCCCGCGCCGCAGCCGAGTCCACTCACTTTCTTTGCGATTATTGCTTTGTGTACATTTGTTTTAATAAATTATAATTATTGAAGGAAATTAGCTTTTTGTTAGATGCTTTTTATTGGTCCTTTTTGTTCGGAGTTTGTTCGTAAATAAAAAAGTGTAGGCATGTTCCATGAGGTATTAGTAAATAAAGTTTCTTTAAAAAATTTTATATGGAATAAAATACCTTAATAAACATTAATTGAACTATAGCTGACTTGAGTATAATTAATTGACTGTCAGTAATGTCAAAACATTATAACTTCAGATTAGTAAGGTGTTATTTAGTTAAACAGACTACCTACCTGCCTTGCAACCGTTGGTCGCGTCTTTACTCGCAGTGATACCAAGTATTTCGCTCACAGTCCTTAAGATAAGGTAGTTTTTTAATCTAAGTAAATCATCAATACATACACCGCAATAGCCACACACATTACTAGGTATCTAGGTAGGTACCTACCATCTACCTAAATGTCACATACACAGACGACCGAGTGGTGTAGTGGTAAGTAGCCTTGCCTCATACGCCGAAGGTCCCAGGTTCGAATCCTGGCCGGGGCATTCATTTGTGTGATGAACATAAATGTTTGTTCTCGGGTCATGATTGTTTGTATTTATATATGTATGTTTATTCTGGGTAGTATTCCCCAGTTCGCTGTACGATCATCCATAACACAAGCTCTGCTTACTCTGGGCCCATACAGTTGGTATGTTTGTCTGGGGATTTATTTATTGTTACATAACCAACTTACTTATCTACTAATCAGTAGGTATCTAAATAACCTGGTGGGCGTCCTAGTCAAAAACCCCTCTCGTTACTTCATCGGGAACCTCGGATTTGTGTACGAATTCGCGCCAAAACTGTCCGCGTTTTTCAAGTTCTGCATTTCCTAATGTGTGATCCTCGTATCGAGCTACGACAAGGCAAGCATTCGGACATCAGGATGAACCTTGGGGCTCTTTCTATTGTAATTTTTCTGGTAGGTTGTAAGGAATCAGATCAAGCTTTGATCTTTCCTAGACAAGAGCTAGACGTTCTCGGTATTAGGTAGGTATATAACACCTTCTCACCTACTGTTTCTGCCAGTTGAAGAACAAGACAAAGCCTGAAGCTGGGATTAACAATAGTAAAACCTCGCTCTTCGAAGGCTCAAGTTAAGGCGAGAATCGCTTGCGCCTTGTTCGGTCTTCTGTAGGCGCTCTGCGTACTAAGGGACAACAACACTGCAGGGGATTGAACCACAACCTAAATTTTACCTTTATATATATAAAAAAATGTGTATCTGGGTAATGAACTCTACACCATTCAGTTTGTGCCGCCGCATACATTGAATACCATTTACCTTGGCCGGACATTCCAGGCGTCTCTTCTCCGGTGGAGTGCAGCAAAATACGAATTTGTAACACGCACCTTATAGAACAGAGAAGTATGTAGGTACATATTTGCCTATCATTGTGCTGGACAACAGGCGCTGGCAGAGTCTTGCTCCCCGGGGATAAACGGGATATCGTGCCGTCGAGCATTGCTAGCCCACGTGGCTTCCGTGGATTACTTTACGTATTATTGTGATAGTCACCTGCTAATGAAGGTGTGTATATCGGTAGCCTTCCTTAGCACACTCCAATCCGAATTTGCTCCTGAAAGTGGCTGACATCTTGTAAGAAGACACATGTTTTTCATTTAATTTGATATTTTGAAATCTGAAATATCCCTTGTCCAAACGCAGCGTAAATTAACATAGTTTTGTATAAACTACGGATTTCATTGTCCCCGGGCTCGTTGCGCCCGCGCATAAAACTGGCAGTCACGTGAGAAATAAGCTTCGAGAATGGATATCGTAACAATAAATATTTACCTTCTGTAGACTTAGAGAAAGATGCTAAAAGAGGATATTTATACATTTACTAGCTTATGTCCACAGGGCATAGTTGAATGTCTGATAATCTTGGTAGTTTACTGCGGGCACGGTAGCACAAATGGACTTGGTATTTCCTCGAACACCGATCGGTATCCAAGTTGACTACGTATTATTCTAGGTCATAAATCTATCTATAACTGTACCTACCAGCCAAAGTTCACCCAAACCTGGTCTGTTTTACAGTGACAGTACCTAATAAAGATACAGATAAAAATAATTTAATAAACAGGACGCTCGCTTAGTGACCTGCCTAAAGCTACACTCTGGTTCCACACAGATCCAGTTCCACAGGAGATATTTGACAAATCCTCCGCGGCGCGCATTACTCGCGCAGTTTATGTGTCACGTTGACACATGTCAGCGCGCGCGGCCATTACTTGTCAGTTAATCGACGGCCGCTGAAGGGTGAGCAGTGCGCCGGGCGACGACCCCGCTATCACATTTTTGCTTTTAATTTTATGGCGCGAGATAATAAGTAGATTGACTGGACGATGCAAAATGGAGGCGGTGATGCCTTCGACGAATTTTGCCTTTTTTTTGGGTTTTAAGTTTTTAGAGATGTATAAAATTTTGGTAAAATTATTTCAAGAAATAAAAGCCATATCTTGTTTCATATATAGCTGAATTTTGTTTAAAATATGAACTTTTCAGTGCAAAAACAAGGCTAAATGTTTATCACATTATTTTTTGGACTTCCCCTATAATACCATAAAAATCTACCTAATTATATCTAACTATCTAATGCCCATGTATCTCCGCTCGCGTCAAGGAGGAGTCTAGCAGTCGAGAGTACAGTTACTCTAAGAGAGGCCTGTAATCTGTTTGGATTTTAGAGTCAAATAAATAAATATAAAAAATTCGAATCGCTTCACCAAAAACATAAAAAATCTGAATCGAAATTCGCCATCTTGGTAAAAAAGATACAAGAATGCATGCCTGTTATTATGTATTGTTCGATGCACACATTATTGTTCAAAACATCAAGATATCACATTGATTGTTAGTTTTTAGAATCTACCATGAAACTTGGATGATTTTTGGTTGGCTACTTGAAATTTGGGATTCTAATCATCTTTAGGAGCTGAAACGGTCTGCGCACGAAGATTTAGATTGTCCTAGAAATACAACTGAAAGCTTATACAAATATTTTAAACCAGGAAGCTAACCTCTGAACCCGAAGCTTATAAGTTCCTTAATTAAAATATGAAATTGTAACATCGTTGCTGAAGATATAGGACGTATAATTTTCCATCACAATGTTGACCTTGAATGACTTTGTATCTATTGTTGTCTGGACCGTGCCTCAAAGAAAAACATAATCATAATGCACATTGCAGTTATCCTTCAATACCTTCGAAGTGCGAATCAAGTAGGACTGACTGATGCTATTCAATTTAGAAGGCGTAACATTGTTTCAGGGCTGCCAATATTACTTGTTCTTTCCTTGTCCTTTGGAATGAGGGAGGGATATGCTCCAAATATTTTGTTCATCAAACGATTACTTGTTCTTATTGACGTCGAATAAAACTCAACTCTACCACCAGTTCAGAAAAACCTTCGTGAAGAAGAACTGGCAAGAAACTTCATGGGTATATTTTTTTCAAAATAAATTTACAGTGTCTCTTACAATGACTATACAAAATTATTCTTATCTGCATCTGTTAGTTCGGTAAGTCCCCCCAAGTATCCAAACGACGAACTCCCTCAAACGGCACCCGTTCACGAGTTAACGCGGGATGCCATCGATATCTTCGCTACCAGTAGTGGAGATATCAAAGTTGGAAGGATCCTCAAGTGGGAGAGCGGCTTTGACTAGTAAATTTGTTCATACTACAAAATGTTAAGGCATCTATATTATCGGAGGCTGAGTGGCGTAGTGGGTAGCAGCCCTGCCTCTCACGCCGGAGGTCCCTGGTCGGAACATTCATTTCTTTGATGGCTACCGATGTTTATTCTGGGATCCCCCTCAGTTCGCTGTATGGTCCTCCATGACACAAGCTCTGCTTACTTTGGGGCCGTACAGTTGTGATTGTCTGGGGAGTATCTGTTTGTGCTTTTTTTTTTTTTATTTCGTCCTACTTTTATATTTTGATTTTTAATATCTATGTGGATTGTTATTCTCAAGGTTATACTATTTTGTAACTGTATTTGTCGTTCTTGTGTCAAATTTGTGTTTAAAATTCGTAGCCCTAAAGTTGAATATTGGACTGGCACAATTGTCATAACTAATTTGGTGTACCTACCTACGTCATTAACTCTGCTCGCATTTTGCTGACATTGCCCTATACATCGCTGTTGCCCAAGTCACGTTCTCACTGAAAGATGAAATTCTTTCTTAGCGGACGCTCGCTTTATCAAATAACAAAAACAAATTAATCTAAACTTTCGTTTGTAATTTCGGCTTTCATCCTTTAAAGTCTGTGGGTTCCCAGCAGAGTCATGTAGTCACTAACACGAGGCACTCAAGGTGCGTACACGCATAGTTAGACAAGTGCTAGCCTTGTATGTATCATTTAATATTTATTGATGCTTTGATAAACTTTGTGCCAATATATGAATAAATTCCCGGTTTTTACTCTTCAACACAAAACTTTGGATAGATTCTGACATGTTGTTTCTTTTTAGACCAAAATTTGGAAACCGATATTTAAGCAATCAAATCTACAAGTCATTATCTACAACAAAACATGATGCCAAAACAGTCCATCAACCTTCAACAAGACTAATCAAAAGCCTCTCTCATTACAATCGTTATAAAAAATCATTCCCTCAGATTGCATCCAGCATTGATTGACAAAAGGCAGCCGGCAATCAGGCGTCAGTCGGCATCAATCGGAAACGGCAGATCAAGAATCGCACGCGCAACCAACCAGTATAATTTTCTGCCATAAAACCGACACCGGCTGATGACAGATCCATCATTCGGAATCACCAATTTTATGACTTAAAATTACATACATTACGCCGCAACAAACAAATTTGAACTTTAAGTATTTGTTAAATAAGGGCGGTGGGAAAGTTAGCCGGCAGTCACGTACAGATGATGGTTGATTGATGCTTGTCTGTCTGTTTGTGTTTCGTTGTCAGCTGATTGCTGGTGAATTAGGCTGTAGATCCGGGGATCAATCTGTAGGGTGTTTTAAGGGCAAGGGTTTATTGTGAAGGTTAAATGTATTTATTCTTAGATATGCTGTACTTATTACTAAGTAGTTAATAAAATACATAAGTTTAAAAAATCTCCATACCAACTCACCAACTGCTGATGACCGTACAACATACTGTCGATGATAGGAGGAGTTGGGAGGGTCTCCTTCAAGCTGTAATCCTCATATTTGAAATCTCAATAAAAACAAATTTCACAATGCCAAAAAATAATCATGAAATAGTGATAAATAGTCATACATGTAAGAAAAATTATTATTCGTCGTTAGTCGTATTATAGTTTCGGCGTTATAGCTACAGGTTGGTGAGGATTATGGCTTGAACGTCAAGCTGTAATCCTCACCTCTCATGCAAGCAAACGGTAAGGTCTATCGACTTGGTTTAGGTCACAAAAAATAGTCATGAAATAGTGATAACGACATGACAGATCTTAGAAATAGTCGATGAAAGATTCCAGAGATATAAAGGTACCCTGGTGAGGATTATGGCTTGGACATTTGAAAACTTCAAATTTCTCCGGAACGCCTACGACATTCAGTTTAAAGTTTGTGCCGAAAATAGTGATGAAATAGTCGTACGACAAAAAAATAATTTTGAGCTGATTATTTTCCTTACATTTCTATGGATGTACAGTCGCGTACAAAATTTGCTGTACACACGTGCACAGAAGGGGCGGGCGGCCCTCAAGAGAAAAAGGTCGTTTGCTTTTTTGAGTGTGGTGTATTCACGTATAAAGATGATATTGTTAGAAAACTAACAAGTAAGTATGTCACTTCATCTATGGATTTTGTTAAGTTGTATTGTTGATTGTGCTCAAAACAAAGATACGCGACGTTGCAATTACTTACATAACAAATAAATTCATGCTTCTCTTATACTTCACTCAGTTTTGTAAAACTTTTATCATTTGTAATATGAATTTAATTGTGATCAACTATACTGTATAGTTGATGTGCTTATTCATTATTTACTTAAAAGTAAATATTATTATTGTCGCACTTATTACCACGCAAATTATGCATCGTAATAATCTCGGTGGCGAGTGAACGATAGTAGCGCGCTTTTGTTTTTCGGAATCGGACAAATAGCGCTATCTTTGTCTCCACTCAAATGCATCGTATTTGCAAGCTTTCAATTGTAATAAATATGGACACAAATTATAAACGTTTGTTTTTTTTTTGTTAAAGTATTTTGTATTACCTACTTCATTTGTGTCGTTTCGCGGGTAAAGGTATTAACTTAGTAGTAGCGTTAACTTAATAGTTACGTAGCTAAGGTATTAACGAGTTTTATTACACCAATGAACTCCACATTCAATTGCTAATTGTAAAACGTGTAACTAATAATCGATGTAAGGTACTTACTTTCGTTGTCGCGTACCTGCAACAAATCGTCTTTTCATTTCCGGTTTTCCTGGTACCTATTAACAACCGATTTCGGAGCCCTGTCTACAAATAATTTACGGTAATAAACCAAAAGAGCGCAATTTTTTTACTAAGCAAAGGAAAATAATGACTTTGCTCGCGACTAGAAAAAGTAGAAAAATAAAAAGAGAAAAGTAGGGAAAATAAAAAGTTTTTATTTTCAAATGAAATCAGCTCAAAGTTATTTTTTTGTCGTACGACTATTTCATCACTATTTTCGGCACAAACTTTAAACTGAATGTCGTAGGCGTTCCGGAGAAATTTGAAGTTTTCAAATGTCCAAGCCATAATCCTCACCAGGGTACCTTTATATCTCTGGAATCTTTCATCGACTATTTCTAAGATCTGTCATGTCGTTATCACTATTTCATGACTATTTTTTGTGACCTAAACCAAGTCGATAGACCTTACCGTTTGCTTGCATGAGAGGTGAGGATTACAGCTTGACGTTCAAGCCATAATCCTCACCAACCTGTAGCTATAACGCCGAAACAATAATACGACTATTTTTTTAACATCATTGACTATTTATCACTATTTAATGACAATTTTTTTAGCATTCTCAACATTCGTTTTCATTAAGATTTCAAATATGAGGATTACAGTTTGAAGGCAACGTTGGGAGGTAGGTCTGTACCGAGCATATTGCTTGTAACTGTTGGACTTCCATGTAGTACCTACCTGCTGCAAGTTTTATTGCTATTGAAACCCTAGCCCCAGATAGAGTCTTTAATAAAATAATAGTTTCAAAATCAAAAAGAAGTAATGTTTTCGACGTCACACACAGCGCTATCAACTGTAGAACAAAGTATTTCTCGGTAACACGGTGAATAAGTTGGTTGGCGATTTCGATTATGCTGTTTACAATTCGAATCCAAAGGCATTGTCAAACTTATTGGCCAAAATATGGTTCTACGCCGATTGTGTACGCGCTTAATGTTCTAATGCTCTTTAAAACGCTCTGAAAGAATAAATACTACTTATAGTTTTTGTAATCACGTTTTTCGTTTTGTTTTCATTTTTGTACCCCAGCTAAAACTGTAAACAAGAGTTACAAATAAATAAACAAGCCCCCGCTGATATGTAAACAGACAAACAACCAAAAACTGTAAAAACATGATAACTGTGTCATTTAAGTTGAATTTGAAAATAGCTTTAAGCACCGCATTGTTTTCCAAATATATTAAAATAAAATTAATTGTTTCGTATTCATATCTACAAGCCTCACTAACAATAAGTAACTAGATAAGGTATAAATATTAAATACAGTATTTTAGTTTCTTTTTGTTATACTAAGCAAACATGGACTTGGTTTTGCTGTCTGAAATTATATTCGACGTTTGTACTTCGAATAAAAAAGATTGCGGTCAGAGTGGCTTTTCAAAAAACATGCGTTTGCCCAAATCACACGAATTAAATAGCGAAAATCTTAACAAAATGGCTTGTGTTCCTTCCCACTAATGCGAGAAGTGTGGCGGGATAGTAGGATACAGGAACCACGCTGTCACTTCTATAAAAAAAAAAGTAAAAAATAAGAACGTGGTGGTAACAAAAAAGACTCTTAGTATTGATGTGAAAAACAAAAACACCCTTCTTCTGTAAAGTTGTAAATTTTCAATAGAGTCCATGTATATATATAATAGAGATGTATATGTATAATAGAGTCCATGTTCAAATCTTCGAAGGATACAACGCTTGATCGCTTTAGTGAGCGTGCGTTGTGGTCTGTCTTCATAATCATCGCACATAACCTTTGGTCGGTAATTTTCACTGGTGATGATCCAGCCGTAATTACTAAATACCCAGCCATTTTATACGAAAGTGTGCTTCGTAGCAATTTTTTTCAGCTCATCACAGGTGACACACAAATCCGGCGCTTTCCCATCGAGATGTGACATCATACATTACATTATTAAAAGCTTAGAATAGCCACTACCAATAGCCAATAAGCACAACCGGACACGAAACTTACTATCCCCTGTTTGTTGACACTTCTCTGATCTGAACTATTGACTCAACTACGCATTAACCCTGTTTATTATCCGTCACGACAGGCGGCGGGGTAATTAAAACCAGGTTGCGCAGAACTCGCGCCGCGCCTTCCGCTGCACTTCCTCCGGCGGAGTTGGACGGCTGACGGGCGCCGCAGGTGACTGCTGGTACACGGTATGTGTATCGGAGGAAGCAGGGAACACCGGTTAAAGGTTAACTCGTGTATTTTTCTGTTGTGGTGTCGTGTGTTGGCGACAGGGCGAAAGAATGTATTGATTTATGTAGGTATTCAATTATGTACTCACTGATTTCAAGTAGACGCAGTGTTTATTAATTTAAAGTTATAAAAATAAACTTCTGAAGCTGTGCTATGGTTCGCTTCGCTGAAGTGTGCACTCACATGCCTGTGTCAATTTGGCGTAAAAAATATACAACTTATGCACAATTGCATAAGTAGTAATTGCACGCCAATGAGTGTAGCACCGACGCCCCTATCATAACTGCCAACCATGTGAGCCAGCAAAATATTTTTTTTTTATTGAAAAAGGATTAGACGTTTGTCTTCTATCTCACCTGATGGAAAGTGACGATGAAGACGAAGGTGTCACACGTCTATCCACGAGATACCTATTTAAAAAAATACCAAATAAATAACCAATGCTTACCTATGCGTACGCTGGTAATGCTCATGCTTGTTCCTTCCATATTAGAATTCATAATTCGAATGTAAAATTCGATTTAATTAACCGAAAACCAATTCATAACCATCGGAATGCCATAAAATGCACGAAAGCGGGTTCAAACGTCGCAGGGAGTTATACAAATTTAATTAACACATAGTTGGGCCTTACGGATGTCTTAAGCATGACAAAAATATCATATTTGCATGAATTAAAATAGGTATTTGTCCATAACTTACAACAAATCGAGCATAAAACTACATCGTATCAATATATTAGTAATAAAAAATCTCGAAATATGTGGAAAATAATTTACGTACCTGCCAATCAGGTAAATTAAGATGTAAATAAAAATACTCTTTTTGATATTATTGTTTTTCGAAACAATAACGCAGCGGCTGGTCGTATTTATTCACGAATATTCAAGAGACCGCCCGCGGACTCGAACCTGAGGATAGTAAATAACTAGGTTTGAATAATTATGTACCTAACACATTTCAATTTTAATGATACCCAGCAAGTCGTAAAAATTTGATTATTTTTTACTCTTTGTTTAAAACGAGGCCAATGTTCCACTGCCTTAGTACAATATCTGAAATTTCAGATTCCCGTCATCATCAGAGACCGATAGTTTTCTAAAATAGAATTAATGACACAATATGCTTTTTACATATAACCTAACTCATGAATTAAATGAATTTTAGATACATTGAGTTTGTTTGGTTGGACTCTGGCCTGCATAATTTTATCAACATAACAACAATTAGCTAAGTTTATTTTATTTATTTGGTAATTTAAACTACTAAATTATACTTTAACAGTTTTACTTGTCATTAGACATACAAATGCGCCTTCGCTACGCCATGCACCATTGGCCCTTCGGAATCCCACTTTACATATTCATTTGAAATCATGGATCGAAGTCACCCCAAGTGATGCAACTTACCGTATTAACTTCATATTTATGTAACAGTGCAGCGCACCAACATTCTAACACGAATGGTGAACGATCGGAACCAAGCGTTTGTCTCGCGTTTTATACCAACATGCAAATAAGAGAGAATTTACACGGACCGCGCTCCGACGTTTCATATGAATGTTTGATGCTGAGCCAGTTAGCTGATTTCGATATAAATATGGGAAAGGAATATAGATAAACCCAAAGTTTAATGATTGATATGATATTGGCAATAGGAAAATGCAAAATTGAGGTACAATTTACTAAGTTACGTGATTTAAGTTCTCTTTCAGGTCAGCTTTTGAACGGGCCATCATCATGTGAAATGGAAGCCTTTTGCTCCTAGTGTTAATACATACAAAATGCCTTTAATATAACTTATATGTGGTAATATAAGCAAATACCTTCGACATTTACTTGATATAAAGATGATTTGCCGGTGATTGCCAAGTATACCAATGAATTTTAACAACTTAAGATGTATTTAATTCCTACGGCCCTAACGCTGAAGGAAAACTTTGTTAGGAAAACATACCTCAGCAACATTCAAAATGTATGTGTAAGATCTGCCAACCCGCAGTAGGTAAAGCTGGTGGAGTATAAATTGCCCAATACCACCCCTTGGTTGGATGATGCTGGTGTCCCTGCAGTGGGATTATTGGGCTGTCGTCAATAAAACGGTAACACCCAGCTGTGGACAGCGATAATCAGATTTTGCAAAGTCAAACCTTAAACAATGCTTGGGCTTGTCCATAGAAAATTCACAAATTGCACAAAAATATCAGCTGTTTGTTCTTTAACTCAGACTGATAAATTCCGTTTAGTTTGCCCAATGTAGGACAGACCACAGCCGCAGTACTTTTCGGCACTCGTTGTCTTTGTATTATGAAATACTTTATGTCAAAAAATTTTGTTTTCATTGTATGACTGTTTGACGCCATACATAAATAATAAATTTTGTAAATTCCTGGGTCTTGTAAGTACATAAGTACTTCATTTAACAAGGCAAAGATGGAATGGAATATGTACATTGTAGGAATAATAACAGTATATGTAGGGTACATTTATCGCTTGGTCTATCGGATAAAAAGTACTTGGATAAATATTCATAAAAATCTAATCTTGATTTCAAATGTAATCAGGTACCTACAGTCACATCAATTAATAAGCCATTATAAGATCATATTCCATCGACCTCTACCAACAGAACGCATATACCCAGGCTTATTAACTTCTCACAAAACAAACGCCATAAACATGTCATTTGCAAAGAACTGAACCCTGGAGTCCCGCGCGGCCGGGTGTTGTCATGCTCCACTAGGCGCTAGACGTTGATTGGCAACTAAATAAGTTTCTGCGCCGCTGCCCCTGACTGTACCCTTCCACCAACTTATATGTTCAGTGGCAGAAACTGGAACTAAAGCATCTGTTAAGCGACTGAACATCCAACTTCATTAAGGCGTAGAGCGCAGCGCCACACTTTACTGGACCTGATAAGTTGGTTGGAGTGTGCCTCATACATCAGTGTCGTCGCGTCCGGTTCGACGGCACAGCGGTTATGATACCCGACCTGCGAGATCTGCGAACGGGATTTGCATTCATGATGACTGTTGTTGACAGCGTATGATTGCTCATTCTGTGAGAATTAGAAATTTGCTAAGTTTTCATCTTTAAATGTTTTGACATGCAAGAAACATATTTGAAATCTTTTTGATCAGGTTGAACCCACACCCTTTTTACATCGGACTACTAGACGCAGACAGGCCTTCCATCACTTCATGGTAGCTATCCCAAGAAGTCGAACCAAACGCTTCGATAGTTCCTTGTTGGTGCGGGTCGCCAAGGTGTGGAATGAACTGCCCGCGTCTGTTTTTCCAGAAAACTATAGCCCTAGTTCTTTGAAGCGTCGAGTAAATAGGTATCTCGTGGATAGACGTGTAAGACCTTCATCGTCTTCATCGTCACTTTCCATCAGGTGAGATAGAAGACAAACGTCTAATCCTTTTTCAATAAAAAAATCATAGGTATGGGTATTTAAATAGGTACGTGTAAAATGTCCTAAAGATTGCATGAAGAAATTTCAGTGACTTCCATCGCTCGGGAAGCCTGGCCAAAGTGGAACATTTATATCTACCTCGCAGCGTTAGGATTTTCTTATCAAAACCGTTATTCTCGCACAAATCACAAATGAAAATCGATAAATCAGATGCTAACATTTCCTTAACCTTTTTTGTTATTCTTTTACCATCGAAGTTAAAACACCTTATAACGTCGTAAGTTCGTATAATTCTATCAGTTTCTCTCTCTAACAGCAGCCATCGCATAACTTCGTAAAAGCTTTCAATTATATTTCTGTGAAGTGCCTTCTTATGTCAAAATTACATACTCAAGTTAGGGTACACAATAATTTAATACTTTACACCTCCAACAGATTGCTGGGAACACCAGCCGTCGGGTTTTTAATATCTAGGCAGAGTAGTAAATGGCGAGTACAAAAACAATTGTACGGCAACACAGGTTTTTGCACCTTTTAATAAGTGAAGTTGATCGCGTCGTGTATTTGTGTGCAACCAGAAGTGATGTGATGAGCAGTTGGGACGGGGCAGACGAGGCAAAGGACCGTTTAGTTAAAAATAATATTAATATTGATTGACAAAGTACATTTTAATAATCTATGTTATCAGAGGTACTTAGTAGTAAAATTTTATCAATCGACGAAATGATATTCATTTTAAGCATTCATCAGAAATATCAACAAATATACATATACAACCTAACATTAAGCATTTATTAGAAATAAACTAGTTATTAAAAAAAGTCTCGATTGCAAATAAAACAGTATTCGTCGATACAGTCACAATTTTTGAACTTCCAATATGTTTTCTCGCTCGTTAGACTTTTCACAGTTGTATCGAGTGACATGTTTATATTTTTGCTATACCTAGGTATGTTGTCTTTGGGCAGGTTGCTCTGAATCATGGTCTTTATTTTAATTATTTTTGTTGAAAAGTTACTCGGTATGTATGTATCTTTATTATGCATGGGTTCATCCAGTTCGCTACGCGGTCATCAACGACACAAGCCATGCACACAAAAATACAACCGTACAGTTGAGGGTTTGTTTGCGGATTTTCTAAATTACTTATTATCCTGTTCCCGAGAGCCGCTCGTCTACACCAGCCTAGGGCTTCATTTGCACGCTACAAGCCATCGGTCAACATAATCATGATCCGACCAACAGCCTTACGCGGCAACGCGGCAACCGGCAACCGGCACCTATTGCTTTTTATGACCCTGTCGCTGTATTTAATGCAAATAGTGAAGTGGTGCGCCTGATTATTGCCCAGTGCGCTCGTGCTGGTTTTATTTTGTTTATTGTTCATTCTTGTAGGTACGAACACCCCGAACTTGAAATTTGCTCGGTGCCTAATTTTAAAGTAGGCTTAAAGATGGTTTCATTAGCGATCAGTTAAAAGTATCATAATATATACCGGAAAAACGCAAAGAATCATGGCAAACTCTCATACATAAAATTAGTTGAGAAGAAATGGCAGCGTCTATACGTCAAAAATATCTTAAAATGTTAGGCGTGAGTCCCTGAGTAACTATATCGAAACAATTTATCCTGGGAGGGCTTCAAAAAAAAGATATTTTGATTTGACCTTTTTTAGGTTATAACTTATGTCACTTGGAAAAAGTGCGTCCTATTATTGTTAGCCACATTATCAACATAATATACCTACGTAATCAAGCTTTTTTAGATTATTGATCCTTTATATATTTATAAAACATTCTTATGTTTTTTGGCAATTGTAACCCAGCTACAGAGTGTTAGCGCAGGATAGCGGCGCAATGTGTTGACGCAAATGTTGCAATTAACACAAAGGATTCAGACACAGTCACGTAGGACAAGGTTCAGAGTCCTTTAGGCACGCGCAAGTCACATAAAATGAATAGAATATCAGTCCGTAGGCGGTCCAAGTCAAATAGAAATCAGCAAATAGCAAAAACAACAATGAAAACAACACAAACACAACCGACACGAATAGCGCAGAAGCACTAGTGGCTGGACTGACCGCTGACAGCAGCATGTCAGCTTCGTTGACAGTGACATTTCATTTGTAAGTGTAACATTTGTAAAGTCATTTGTAAAGTGGCATTTCAATAGTAAAATGGAGGCATAGAGGTACATATTATTACTATTATAGCCAATTGATTTTCTCAAAAATCTATGCATCTAGGCTTTTATTAAAAAATATAATAATTTGAAACATCAGAGAACGATAAGTAACTTCTATTTATGTAAAAGATATTTTTAGACGCTAAAATTTTTGTCAACTATTATTCTGCCATGATTTTAATGAAATAAAAAGGAAAAGTGAAAAAAATTATTTTTCATATAAAAACGTCACCCTGTATATGGACTATTACCGCAGTAAACTTGCAGTGAACAATCTATAACTTTAGCTTGCCGTGACATTTTTTCATCTTATGATGTTATTTAGCAATCTTGAGGTTTGATCAGTCGGCATTCGCCGATGGAATAGAAAAGTGAAATTTACATATGCCTTTCATTTAACGCTTATGTCAATTGCATACATTTAGAATTCTATGCGCTTTTCCATTCCATCGGCGAATGCCACTTGCTTAGGGGCTGATTCGACGAATAAATACAAATGACTTTCGTACAATGTGTAGGATAGCTGAAGTAATGACCTAACCAAAACAAAATAGAATATAATAACAATAATATAATAAATCCCCAGAAAAACACACAACTATATGGCCCCAAAGCAAGCAGAGCTTGAGTTATGGATGACCATACAGCGAACTGGGGGGAACCCAGAATAAACATACATTAATATCAACAACCATGACCCGAGAACAAACATGTGTGTTCATCACACAAATGAATGCACCGGCCAGGTCTCGAGCCTGGGACCTCCGACGTATGTCTACGTCTATATATAATTAGTTCCTTGCAGAAATTATGGAACAGTAGACACGTTGCTTCTTAGTATTCAGTAATGAAGATTTGTAATTGCGAAATTATTGATAAAATCAGTTCGGTATTGTCCGAACTGATTTTATCAATTGTTCGGAATGGTCTAATGTACAGCGTCATTTTCTTACACAGGGTACTTTACCTAAATAGTTGTCACGGTTGATCATAGCAAGCCGTAACAACCAAGGTCGTATGCAGGTCATAAAACGTGCGAGTTTTTATAGTTCCGTTGCCCTTTATCTACCGCATGCTGCACTTAATAAACTTACAACAGTAGCTTTCATATTTGTCCCTGAGGTGCCAATAAAAATGCCTCTGCCTTTATGAAAGGTCCACGTCGTCTGGGGTTGAATGAAAGAACAACCTTCGTTCAAATTTAGCCCACTCAATAGTCTCTTCAAACAGAACTCAGTGATTGTGTAAACTGTAGAACTGTAGAAAAAGAGTACCAAGTTTTTAGGAATAACTCTAGATAAGTATTGTGACTGAAAACCACACATAAGTAATTTATTTAAAAACTTAATAGTTTTGTTTTCATCATAGGTAGATTATCAAGAACTGTAAATCTACAAGCAGCAAAATTAGCTTACCACGGTTATGATTCATCTATCTTGCGCTATGGTTTACTTTAGGGAAATTCTGTAGAAATCATTCAATCAATTTTGTGTCAGAAGAAATGTGTTAGAGCACTTTGTAGAGCAGATTTCAGAGATCCGTGCAGGCCTCTTTTTGCTGTTTCAAAGTTCCTCACTTTGCCGAGTTTGTACATACTCGAAATGTTATTGTTTGTAAAAAAACATAAGGAATATTTTCAGGAATGTCATGATTTTAAGAACTAGAAATAAAGATATTTTTAGTAAAAAACTGTATATGCCGCCTAAAAAATTAACATTATTTAGTAGAAATGTTTATTGTATGGCTATCGATTTATATAATAAGTTGCCCTTTAATTATAAAAACTTAAATTTTAATGACTATTAACGAAAAATATATGACTTAATGATACGAAAATGTTATACACAGTTGATGAATATTTTAAAGACCCTGATAATATTTTTATAACATTTAAACATTAATATTTGTAAATACTATTTTGATATTATTTAATAGGTTTTTAGATATTAAATCATTTTTAATTAACTTTTTATAATATTTGCACTCTGTTTAACAGTAAAAAATGTAAAACTGTCAATTTTAATAAAGAACTATTTGTAAACATTTTTTCGCAAATAAATTAATTTGATTTGATTTGATTAGTTGCGATGACAAGGTATTGATATTCATTCTAGGGGTTTGGAAAGTTAATATTTGCTATTCATGTATAAAACCAAAGAAGCAACAATCATTTTCGATTTAACAACATTGAAAATCGAGTATTTGCAGATGCCAGAGATTCCAAGTGGAATAAGCCATTTGACAATGTAAAAAAGTTAAATATTCTTGCCATCCGCATAGATAATGTATTTTAAAAGCAATCCACATCACTAGACATAAAGTTCAATTCATATTTCCACCAAAAAAATTGAAATAAAAATTTTCTATTTCGAGTTGGAACATCAACACACTAAACGGATTTGATTGGCTATATTTTAAATAAAGTCACAGATACTTAAATTCTTGTCTCTCTTAATGCATGCCGTATCTTTCATCCGAATCGACGCAAGTGTGTGACGTCATAGGCCAGGTTCGACGCTTAACTAATTAGTGTACTTTGTAAAGAGTTAATATGAATGAAATACATAAAATAAATAAAAATCAATATAATTTCTAGAGTACACAAAATAATGTGAGATAGTTTCTGAAAATTAGTCAAATAGCTTATTGAATACGAACACAGTACATAGTGTGTGCGATCCACGGTGACGCGCCCCTGTACTTTATTGGCATATTGATCGTAGTACGCGCCCATAGGACCAAACGTACAAGTGTAGTGAATGCAAAGAGGTGATCTTTTTAATTTGAACGCGCTTACTGGTTGGCCGAACTTGAAAATCATTTTCACATCATACAAATTTTGATATCTTACAATTAGTTCTATCCCTCTGGAGACGCGAGCGCAGTTGGTTAGTTAAAACGCTTCAGTCACAGGCTTACATCCCAGTGGATGACGCAACTTTGTCAAATTCTATGACGTCACTGCTATTTTGTATCGTAGTGGATCATATGATATTAAATCTATTCATTTACTCACACTACCATAACACACTAGACTTAAACCCGAATAAGCATCAACGACTAGACAAGCAGATAGATAACTTTAATTTACTACAAATTAAATTGATGAATACGTCTGTGGGTTCAGTAATGATGCCAATTAACAAATTAACAAAATTACTTATTGCTCAGTTATCTTCCGTTATTTTAGGGCATTCGTTCCCTATCTCCACGAGGCATATTGCCGTCAGCGTCAGGTCACGGCAGATAGTGGTCAGAGCACAAGTACCAGGAGGTCATTAGCGTCAGCAGGTGAACCGCGGCGAGCCCGCATTGGCATGCAAGTGTAGGTATGTCACGCGTATCTACCTAATTACCCCGCTTTGCTGAATAATGCGCTTTTATAGAAATATCAGGAGATTAGGCCGAGCGCTCAGTGCTGAGTGCAGCGGGAAGTTAGTATGAAGAAGTACTGTTACAAATTGATTTTGTTCTCAGATTGTTCTCTAAACGAAATCAATTGATAACAGATGAAATGTGACACTAATATGATTATTATTGTAGCAATAAGTTATGGCCACGCTTATATATGATTGATAATTGAGGGGGTGGTTAAGTAGTAAAAACGACCGGCCCAGTTGAGTTACTTTATTGCAACTGAAATACATTGAACTTAACAATTTATTAAATGAACTATAAGTAGAAACCAAGTCGTCAAATTTATAAATCCGACCAGTGAAATTCAAAGGCTAAAAGGGCCATAAATTAACTGTCCATTTCGAAAAAAAGAAAATTTATAAATATTGCTTGCGTACGATAAACCGCACTATTATAGTCATATGACTTGGGTGTTTCGTGTCATACTCAGAACTAACTTAAAATTGAGCCAAGCAGTCTTAAGAACTCTTCATGTTCAGTAGGATAGGTATTCTTACTAATATTTCGAAATACGAAATACGAAAGTAATTTGTTTGTTTATATGTTTCTTTGCTTCAATCCCATGCCTATTCACTGCGGCATGAAATATCGCTGCCAGGATATTTACATCCCGACAAAAAGTACAAAAAGACACGGACATTGCGAGTGATAATCTTGTACCTAATAGGTCCACGAACTTTAGACTTATAATTTTTATACGAAAAACTCTTAGCTTACTCATAGACAAGACTAAATAATAACTAGAACGAGAACACAACACAACAAAACACATTAACCCGCTCCGCTCATGACCAAGCCCGCTGTTCGCATCGCTGTGTGGTCCGCACAGGTGCCGCATTCGTCGCCGACTGTACCCGCCGGTACACTCGCCGCTGGCAAAGGTCATAGGCATTCACGGCCCTTTGACCTGCGGTGGAAGGTGGAAGGGTGGGATGGGAACAATAGATTGGGCTTTGCTTGTATTACCTACTGAGTGTCTTGTGTCTAAGTGGATTGATGATGTAATAATTTGAACGTAACGTTGTGTTAATTATGAAACTCCATTAAAAGAAAATGTTCTGGTGGGGTATGGTACACTAAATGTTCCTTACTCATCCTGCGGATGTACAGTCCACAGCGCATCAACCTACCAAAAAATTTAAAACTTTCTCAATTGATTTTGAACTTTTTAGCGGTGAACTGAAGGTTAAAAATCGATGGAGAAAATTTGACTTTTCGTGGTAGGTTAATGAGCTGTTGATTGTACTTCTCAGCGACAACTATTTCAAGGCGCTTAGTTACATCTTTCAGTAATATGCTGCAATTCCACTACCAATACCATCCTGCACGCCTTTGTCTGGCGAAGAAATGTTGAGGGTTAATGATAACTTATTTTTATAAAAACTTTTAGTTATTCCACGATTTTAATATATAATCGAAAAACATAATTTCATATTAAATGCATACCTACCTATCGAGCCTAACTAACAGATACCTACTTCAATCTCCGCAGCCAGATTTATCAATAACGGTCAGGGTGTGCGCGCGGCAATCTACCTGACCATTCATTACTACCTGTAATTACACGTCTGTAATTGTGATTCCATAAATAAATGCAGAAATATGTAATTTATCGCACTTGTAGAAAACCATTCATTTGTTGCGCGATCTGGATTAGCGGCCGCCCGGCGACCGGCCGCGGCCGGCAGCCGAAGATTTGTGGATGACTTGAGCTAAGATTAAATTATAGTATTACAAACATTTAATATAAGTGTTCCTTGTATAGGTTAATATTTAGTGTAGCTGAAAAAATTACTATTGTCATTACTCCATGTATTCGAGCTGTCATGCTCTAGAACTATAAACCTGATTAGCTGTAATAATTTGTTTCACTAATATAAGTAATACACCACTGCTTCAAATGTTCATAATGTTTGCCGCTGGGATATACTTGCGCGGGCGCACCAATTTCCGATGTGGCATTATGCTTCTGGAAACTGTCGATGAGTCTCCATTTAACTGCTCGGACTGGTAAAATAAAAAATAACACAAACATGTTTTTAGTACAAAATCAATCAGTTCGATCAATAACTCAACTGAAAATATGTTTCCATCAAGTGAAAACTTGGGCAGCTTTTCCACATTTTTGGCACAAATACATTTTCAAAGTGCGTGTAGTAACTGATCCCGACGATGATATTACAACAAGGAACACCGGCGTTCCAGTCAGAAATAGGGCAACATGGCATTCGACTCGCCTAACCCACCGGTGGGCCAGGCTAACGCGGCGTACGCATTCCTACTGAGTTTCTAGCTGGTTCTTTGGCAGTAGATGATCCTTCCGAACCAGAGGTAGTTTCAATATACGACGTCCTAAGCCGAGGTCCGTACCCTCTCGGGTGCCCTTAGGCGTATCTTATGTAGGAGTAGTTTAAGTTCCAGCTAAGCGCCGTCAGCGCTAAGCTACAAAGTCCGGTGAAATTTATAAGGCCATAAATAAACTGTCCTTTTCGGAAAAAAAAGTGCGTGTACTTTATTTTCCTTCCCACAATTTAATAAAAGAAAACTTTCAAAGCATTGTAACGACACTGATACTACTCTAACCGTATCGCATACAACCTTGAAAACAAACATTCTGCTCCAATATCAGATGACGGTCTTCAGTTCGACGGCAAGTTTACGAGGCTGCTTTAATTTATATCCCGCGCCCAACTTACACCTCGCCGCCATCTTGTTTTCCGCGTATTTGGTAAGGTCAGTTCGACCGCTTCTGTTGGGAAAATGGGAGACGCCGGCAGAAGGGTTACGTACGTATCTAGTTATGCTGATGTTCGCAGGGTTGTCGGGCTGATCTTCGGTCGTTTATGGATGTATGGGTATTTTTAATTAATTAATAATTAATTAAAACCCGGTTAATGGTGTATCGACGAGCCTATTAAGAAGTAGTTTTACGACGCTATAAATAACGTACTTTCAATTTGCCTCCTGACACCAATTTATTCTTTTTTCTTTTATTTACACTTTTGTAGAAGTCAGCTCATATCTACTAGCACTACTAATGAAGTAACTTTTTTAAAGTATGTATTAAGCCATAGGATACCAATTTAATTAAGTCAAAAAAATATATATATTTCTAAAAAAAAAAGCAATAAATTTGGAGATTATTCAGTTAAAGTATGAGCTTTATAAATTGTAGCTTAAACATTAGTTGAAAGAAATATTTATTTACATGAAGGACAACATAAATTAAAAAGATCAATTCTTAAACTGTTAAGAAAATGGATACTAAACAAGCACCCTTGTTTTTTTCTAACACAAGCTCAATAACTCTTGTGCACAAGTTAATAACTTGAGCAGCAATATTGAATCACGCTAACTTTGGCGTGTAGCGTTGTATGAGAAGCGCACGCGCACCGCACCCATGCTGTTATGTGGGAAATTAACATGACTAACCTTGTGAGTAGGATTTACTGGACTTGATAAGATACTAGGTAGGTGCAATGGCCTTAATATTTTGGTAAATGAAAACTTAATCGTACAGTTCTGTTGATGTACATTAAAAGAAAATATTACTGAACCTGATGATGAATATTGGCCCAACAAATAGAACTTCGATCCGGAAAAGTTTTCATTTGCAAAACCGAGACGTTGTTACGGAACGATACGCTTCGAATATACCTAATTATAAAAATAAAAAATAATGAATCTTTATTTATTTTCTCCCACATACAAATATAAAAAAACTAGATTTATAAAATTAATTCCCGTGGAATCTAGTGTCTGTACTAGGAGGTCCTGTGAGACAGATCACCAGCAAATTTAGTCAAAGAAAAATAGCAATGTTTTACCAGTATATCAATATAATCATTAAAACCAGGCATAAAGATCAAAACAATCCGATTTTCTTGCATCTATCTCTTAATTTTTATATTCAAGAAATGCAAAAATATCGATATATTTTATAGTTTGCCTTAATCATTTTATTATAAGGATTATTTTTGAACTTTTGGTGAAATTTATACGTATCTATCCAACTCCTAACTATACCAACTCAAATTGTTTATACTTAAGTGATAATTTTTTTCATTATTTTAAAGTTTATTAGCTTTTAGTCTTCAAAAGACTACAAAAACGTCTTGACAAATACTCGTAGTGCAATCACGTCAGAAACTGCATCAGTTGACCCACAGGCACTTGTGCACTGTTCACTGCATGGCCAGGTGCGGCCAGCGCTGCTCGCAGTCACTGGGGAACTGCGCAGGAGTTGATAGGACATTATATACGTTGGTATTGGAGATGTTTAAGGGAGGTTGGATGGAGCGGAATACTAGTAAAGAGTTTGAGGTTGAGTTACAAAGTCCACTGTCTCTTGAGGTCATCTTAGTTAAAGAAACAGGGCAATTAAAATGACAAATAGGTATACAATTATTTACTAAATGTATGTAGTGCCTAAATGTTATTTAACTTGAATACTTTGCGTTTTTATCAAATATGTTTATGCACCCTTCTTGATTTGTCTGTTTATATCTGTGTTTCTTTTTGTGGCAATGAATGGCTGTTATTGAGGGACACACTGCTTGTAATTTTGTCTTAATTTATCGTTATTATAGTAACTCGGAATTAAACTAAACACATATATATCTTGATTCAAACAACGATTTCGTAAAGCTCTAAAAGTCTTAGACGTTCAAACTATCCTTAAAAACAACTATCGTTAAAATTTACGAACTAAAATTAGCATTCAACAATGAATTACTTAACCACAACTTCCTATTTACTCCTCCATAACTGACAAGCACTTATTTTATCAACAAAGTTAAAATCTCTATTTATATTCCACACAATTTCCCGACTTAGCGACCGGCACTAAATCACACGCATCTAAATTAACCAATAGAACACAATATTTATCAGGAGCTGTCAATTTCGTACGGACTTAATTTTCAAGGGGCCGTGTTGAAGCGCCCTCGATGGCATAGTCACGCGAACGCCTTGATGCAGCGCGGTCTCGGATTCAATAATTAATATGCTAAACAGTAAGACGGTACAGCTTCCCACTTCGGCGTACGTGGTGCGCTTTCGCGTATGTAGAGTTTGGAAGCTGGCTTTTTTTACATCGGATTATTTCGCTTGTTACTTAAATAAAATTTCAATTAGTTCTGTTCAGGGGAGAATGTGAATACACAAAGCGCTGCAGAGCTGTCTGGCTTTGCTGGGGTGTTAGGTGCATTGCTCTTGATCTTTGATCTACGGCATCTAAGAAAATTGTACCTACCTGCACCTTTGAAATAAGTAATGAATTTTTCAAACGATCCGAACTTTTGTTTGAATTTTTGGTTTGCATATTTTTTTAATTCAGGTAACAAACGCTTTTTTCACGCTTTGAATTTGCGCTTGCAAATTTTGGAATAACGTCAGATCGTCTACTGAGCAAACTACAGTTCTTTTTAATTAAAAGTTTAAAAAAAAAATAAAAATGCTTGTATTACTTTTAAGGATAAAGAGAGCTGCTCGACTTGCATCTCACACATAATGTTAATATTATAAAACTGCCACGAATATGTATCATCCAAATTATTGTTTATAACCGCCATCCATTCTAAACCTTTCAAACTCTACAACCTAGCCTCTGATTTTGGTGCGCGCAGTGGCTACAAAAACGTCATAATTTACGTTCGATGTTGACGTTTGACTGACAGCAGCAATGCGCCCGCGCAACGAGCGTGACTCCGACCGACTGACAACGCAGGATTGAGGTTACACTTGATTGATTGATTAGTTGACTGGTCTATGCGACTTTGACGTTGTTTGTTTACGATTAGCCTTAATTGTATAAGGTCAAACATCTTTAGCAGGTTACTATGACAATTGCTTGGTTCTATTGACTTCTGCCACCATTCAAAAAGACCTTCGTGAAAAAGAAGAACTGGCAAAAAATTTCATGGAAGTAATTTTTGCAAAATAAATTTAAACGGCATCCGTTCACGAGCTTGGCGTAGGAGCCAGCCAACACCCTCCTCACCCAAATCAGAGGGAAGTGAGCTACCCGTCACCCGACGATACCGCAGAAAGAGGGCATTGTACGCTTTAGACATTAATCGGGATGAAGAACTCAACAGACATATTTTACAAGATTATACCGAGGACTTATATCGTGCAAATACTCGATAGTTAATAATAATCCTCAGCACAACTCTTTGCTTAGTCAGAAGAAGAGAGTCAAAAAACCTTGGATATCCTCAGGAACCTAATTATAAAAGCGTATACATTGACCCATGAATGAGTTAGTGACTTTATGAAGCCTACTATTATGAGCTGCCAGCATATTTCTTCCTCTTGTGTCAATATTGTGCCGATCTCTTTTTTTTAGCATGGTTATGTTATTTTTTACAAGCATCAAATTTTCTAAAATATTATGAAAAATGTAAGAGTATATTTACACCGAGCAGTTGTTTAACAGTCCATACCACAGAGACAAGTCTTCTCACTAACCCATCAACACGCGGTCCCCACTGGAGTGTTCCCCACTGGTTCGCGTCTTAGGTTTTGCCCAGTACAACCAGGCCCTTCAGAAAGTTTGGCGAAATAAATTTTTTTCTTTTTGAAAATTGGTTCATTGTATTTACTTACGTCGGTATCCGAAGTTCGTGCAAGGCTCGGGCTGATTTTCTGGCTAAGTACTTGACGCTTGGCGGTTGTTATGTAGTCAAAGACTCGCTCTGCGGCCGGCTTCGCCCTCTTTGCCGACGACACCGCCCTTTAAACCAACGGCCACAGTGTCCCGCAGCTCGTCACCAGACTCCAAAAGACCGTAAAAGCCTTCGGTGTATGGTTTCAAAATTGGAGTATAGATGTGAGTCTAGACAAGAGTTCTGCGATTCGCTTCGATCCCAAACGCCGTCGCCCCACTGACGATCCACACGTATGAATGTTAGGTATTCCCATCCCCTGGAAGCGCAGTACAAAATACTTAGGCGTCACCTTAGACTAGACGCTTTCTTTCAAGCCACACGTCGATAGAGTAACCCGTCACCCGTCTTTACTTAGGCCGCCTACATCATGGCCTATACGGCATATGGCATATACGCCGCCAGTATGGTAGGTAGACATTGTAAAATGTCTTTTAGAAACAAACGTACGCTCTTTAAGACCTGCGTTTGACCCGTCATGACTTATGCCTCGCCAATCTTTGCCCACGCCCAACCCTCCCTCCTGCACAAACTGCAGGTGGTTCAAAATCTCTTCTGCCGCAGGGCCACAAACTCACCTTGGTACGTGCGTGACGCGACCTGCACAGAGATCTTGAACTACCTACAGTGCAACAGCACCTCAAAACACTCTCGGAAGCGTTCTTCAAACGCTCCGAAACCCACCCCGATCCTTTAGTTCGAGAGTCCGTCTCGTATACTAACCCTGTCCTAGATTCGAAGTTCAAAGTTGCTAGACCGAGAAACACGCACACGCACGTAACCACGCAATTCTAATTTAAATTCGAATTAATTAAATTATTTTTCATTTTGAGCGCCTTCAGTGCTTTGAACATCTTAAGGGCCCCGCTTGCGCGGCCTTTTCCTCCAATCGGTCTTCGCTTCAGATGAAGGCTGTGAGGCAAAAGATGGCACGAGTCATTCAGGGGGTTTTTTAGTGGGTGGTGGCTCTGGTAGGCTCGGAGCTAGTCCCACATTTAAACTGTTGCCTTATATAACTTTAGTATGATTACGTGGCGCTTTTAAGCACATTATTATATTTTTTAGTGTTCTATATCGTTAAATAATAATAATGTAATATAATTCGCATACGTACACAGACAAAACAGCCATCGAGATACCCAGACGCGCTGGTTTTCCACTCACCTGCAGTTTAGTCCGGTCAATCTAGACATTCGAAGGTACATAAATTTACAACAAGCTGAAAATTAGTAAATTCGTTGAAAATATATAAAAAAATTTAAGTCTTTCCCCTGTATGGAAAATTTTTTATTCAAGGTCAAAGGTAAAAAAAATTTGTTTTTCACTATTTTCAGCAATACGGTAAGTTTTATCAAAATACCCCAGATAAAAATATAAGATCATAAAATTATCTATAAAAATGTATCTGTACTTTTTTTCCTACGAGCCACCATTTATGAGATATAACAATTCAAAACGTTGTAAATGTTATAATCGTCATAATATGCACACGTTTCCACGCCACCTATAAGGTGTAGTTAGCACGTATTTTTGAACATGGTTTCCCCAATATGCCTATTCCACGGGTCAGTTATGATCCTGTTTAATTTGCAACCATATTTAGCACTTCATCCCTTTTTGCAGTTGCAAAAAATTGTGTTCAGCAGTATTTCTGGCGCAGGTGGCAGTAAAGTTTGAACTGATTCTATTGAATTGTTGCCCAATTTCCAACTCCAGTCTGTAGGGTCTATCTTGCTTATCGATGCTTACCTAAGCAAGTAGCTTTTTTTTTTTTTTTTTTTGTTCCCCTCCGCGGGAAGGGCAGGAGGATAAAAATGCCCTGACGCATACTCTGGCGCGATTCCAAAGTTATGTGGGACTCGTCCCGACGCCTACCAGGACCATACCCACTAAAAACCCCCTGTCGGCTCGTGCATTTTTGCCACTCAGCCTTCATCGGAGCGACGGCCAATTGGAGAAAGAGGCCGCGCTAGCGGGGCCCAGAAGGGGTCACCCGCTGGGATTACATAGCACTGAAGGTGCTCAAAAATTAAAAGTAAAATAAAAACATTAAAAATGAAAAGTAAATAATGAAAACATTAAAAATTGAAAAATTAAATATGCATTAATTCGGATTTACGTTAGAATTAGAATTTGCGGCCAGAAGGGCCTCGAGATCGCGTGACAGTCTGGTGGATGAGTACGTTTGCGCATTTCTAGGCCTAGCGACTTTGAACTTCGAGTCTAACACAGGAGCAGCATATGAGACAGAATCACGAACTAGAGGATTGGGATGGGTTTCGGAGCGTTTGAAGAACGCTTCAGAGAGTGTTTTGAGATATTGTTGTACTGTAGGCAGTTCAAGATCTCTATGCAAGTCCGCGTTACGCACGTACCACGGTGCGCCTGTGGCCCGGCGGCAAAAGAGGTTTTGAACTACCTGCAGTTTGTGCAGGAGGGAGGGTTTGGCGTGGGCAAAGATTGGCGAGGCATACGTCATGACGGGTCTAACGCAGACCTTGTAAAGTGTACGTTTGTTTCTGAAGGACATTTTACTTTTTCTACCTAACATGCTATTTAGGCGGACTAAATAGTGACGAGCGAGTTTCGAAACTCTTTCAACGTGTGGCTTGAAAGAAAGCGTCGGATCTAATGTGACGCCTAAGTATTTAGTACTGCGCTTCCAGGGGATGGGAATGCCTAACATTCGAACGTGGGGATCGCCATCGGGACGACGGCGTTTGTGGTCGAAGCGCATCGCAGAACTCTTTTCAGGGTTCACATCGATGCGCCATTCTTGAAACCATGCACCGAGGGCGTTTACGGCCTTTTGGAGTCTGGTTACAAGGCGCCGAACACCGTGGCCTTTGGTATAGAGTGCGGTGTCGTCAGCGAAGAGGGCGAGTTCGACGCCTTTCGGCGGGATGGGAATGTCGTTGGTGTACACGGTGTACAGCAGAGGGGCGAGGACTGAGCCTTGAGGGACTCCAGCCTTTATGGGACGAGGTGCAGAAAGCGTGCCTTCGTGTTTAAATCGAAACGTACGGTCTTTGAGAAACGACGCTATTATCCTGACTAGGCGATCCGGTAAGCCTATCTTGTAGAGTTTATAAACGAGACCGCTGTGCCAGACTTTATCGAAAGCCTTGGCTACGTCAAAGAAAACCGCGACTGTTTTATAACGACGCGGATAGAAACCGTCAAGTATATACTCGACGATTCGGTGGACTTGCTGAGGGCAGGAGTGTTTAGCGCGAAAGCCGAACTGATGGGGAATAATGAGAGGATCGCCATCCGTTGGAAACAGATGGTTCCGCATTCGAGAGAGTATGACTCTCTCGAGAAGTTTAGACATTGCCTTGAGGAGGCTGATAGGTCTGTGATTAGCCGGGACGTTCAGAGGTTTGCCCGGCTTGGGAATGCCTATGACTGTCGCTTCTTTCCAAGCTTTTGGAAAGTAGCTATGGTCGAAGCAGGCATTGAAAATGATAGCTAATAAGGTAAGCATCTGTTGAGGTAGGTGCTTAAGTGCGTGGTTGGAAATTCCATCCGCACCCGGAGCCTTTTTGGACTTTTGATTTCTAATGAGAAGCAAGATTTCATCATTAGAGACTGTGACAGGGTCGGCGGTGATAGGAAGAGAGTCTCTGCGAAGGACTTCGTCCTCCACCGCCTGGATGTGTGAGGGATCAGCAGGTTGCGTGCTGGGCGAGCATTGTGCGGCAATGCTGTCGGCGAAGCATTCGGCTTTCTCTTCGACTTCGAAGGCAGTAGTGCCGTCGGGACGAGTGAGAGGAGGAACGTGAGAAACGGTGTCTACGCGTAAGGCTCGGGCCATGCTATAGTACGCTTGGTGGGACGGAGAGATATTCGCCATGAGATCGTTCATCTGAGCGTCTCGGAGTTCCGCGAGGCAAGACCTAACTTTACGTTGAAGCTGATTCGCATCTGTTCTATAGGCGGGCGTGGGATACTTCTTGGCTCTCCGGAGAGCCGCGTTTTTAGCTTTAATAAGATTGCTAACGGCTAAGGGAAGCGTGGGTTTGCCTTGCTTAGCAACCTTTTCGTTGTCACTGATGGCTGAGTTGATAGCATCAGTGAGAGAATTTACTAATGAATCGATTTTATCCGGACTATCTAATTGTTCGGGAGAGATCGCGAGTGGAGAGTTCGGAGCCTCTAAGGCTGAAACTAACGTATTTTTAAAACCTTTCCAGTTGGTAAAGGTCTTAGGAGATGAGGCGTTATCGTTCGGCGGTCCTAGCACGAGGGAAACGGGGCGATGGTCGGAACCTAGGTCATCGAGCGGTTCGATAGACCTTAGATCAAGATTGATTCGCTTGATAATTGCAAAGTCGAGGATGTCAGGAGAGTAGGACGGGTTGTTGGGATAGTGAGTGGGAGTGATGGGGGATATGACATCTAGGTCAAGGGAGTTAGTGATGTCGAGGAGAGCGATACCGCTGGTGTTAGTCGATAGGCACGTCCAGTCAGTATGTTTGGAGTTAAAGTCTCCGAACATAATGACTGAATGGCCGAGGGCGAGAATGGCCTCAAAGTCGCTGCGGATTGGTCTGGTACCACTAGGTATGTAGATTGAAGCTATGATGATGGTCGGATGACCAGTCATAGCCAATCTACACACAGTGGCTTCCATGTTGAGGAGAGGAGGGGTAGGGAGAGGACAGCAATGGAAACCTCTTTTGTAATAAATAGCGGTGCCGCCGAAACCGTCGGAGTTGGGCCTATCGTTACGAATAAACGCGTACTTAGGTATAGCGAATCCCCTGGAGCGGTTTGGAGTAAGCCATGTCTCCTGGAGAAGGAATAAGTCAGGTTCTTTGTTCTGAAGGAACAGTTTAATCTCGGGAAGGTTGGTGTTCAGGCTACGAGCGTTAAAAGATATAAGGGATAAGCCCTTGGGTTTGATACGACAGGACGCGGGATTCGCGGGTCTAGACATTATAATTTATTATATACGAATTTATACAAATAAAAAAGAATTTACAACGAACTTAGGAGCGAGTGATGCTCGGCTAAAGCAAATAAACGCTCTTGAGGAGAGCGGGCGGCTCGCAGTTTGCGTGCGAGCACGGAAATTTCGTTAATATCGACGTTTTGAATAACGTCGAATACGGTCTTCATGTCCTCAGCCAACGACGACTGAGGTGCGGAAGACGGAGAAGGACGCGGCCCTACGGGAGCTACGGGAGCTGGGATAGGTCGGGAAGGTGCAGGCGGAACGGCCGGACGCTGCCTCCAAGACAGAGCCGGAGTAGGTGTCGGCTGAACGGGCTTTGCTTCCGGGGGACCCCGGTTGCGCAGCGGCGGGAAGTTGGCAGGAGTGAGCGGCGGCGCCGGTTTAGGCGCGACCCTCTTGGTGGTGGAGCGCGGAGCGCGCGGGCAACCCCTGTAGTTAGCTGTGTGGCCGGACTGGCCGCACAGCACACAGGCAGGGGGGGAAGTGGATTCGGGAGTGCGAGTGCACTCCTTTGTGAAATGTGGATCCAGGCACTTAACGCACCTGGGGGGAGCTGAGCAGTTAGCCGCTGCGTGGCCGTAGAGCTGGCAGCGGTGGCACTGGCCAGGGTGACCACGGGGGTTGGGACGCTCGACGGAGATATTTGAGAGTCCGCAAATTGTGCGAGCCTCTCTAAAGATCTCCCTCGAGTTGGGAGTATTCGACAGGATTACCAACGCTAAGGGAAAACGCCTACCGCGGTTGGAGTGCATCTTGTGCACTGCTGTGACCGGGAAACCCTGAGACTTAAGGTCATCGAGGATGTCTTCGTTGCTGAGTTCGAACGGGACGCCCCGTAGTACTGCGCGGATCTTACGCTCCTCCGGGAGGGCGTAGGTGTGATACGCGATTTGGTTTAATCCGAGTAACCTGGTAAACGCGCGGAATTCGTCGACGGTCGCTATTTGAATCTTGATTGTATCGCCAGCGTTGGCGGCTTTTAAATAATTAATTTTGTGCACTTTGCACAAGTTTGAAACCGCGGTCCAGCGCGCTTTTTCACGCAGGAAGACGGGCGGAGGGAGCTGAGGCTTCGGCGGGACGGGAGCGCAGCGCGTCGCTGGCTTCGATGTGACCGACGGAGACGCGGTTACTACGAGCGATTTTAACGGCGCGGGGGCTGGTGTTGAAGACACCGGGGAGGGCTCGGGTATTGAAGATACCGAAGCTTTCTTAGAGCGCTTCTTGGAGCGCTTGGCGACGAGTTGAAACGCGGGCTCAGGAGAGCCGGTTAGGGTGACGGCATCTGACGACGTATCAGACGCGGGTTCGGAGTCGCTCCCGGGAGCGGTACGCTTACGACGCGACGCGTGAGAGGATGCGACCGATTCGCAGTCCATCTCGGACGAGGCGGGAGACGCGGGAGAGCTGAAGACCTGAGGGGTCTGGACGTCGGAGGCCTGAGGGGCCGGGGTTGAGGCCTGAGGGGCCGGGGACGCGATAGATGCCTGTAAGGCCTGCGTTAGTATGTCATCGGGTATGCTGACGCCGGACGCGGCGAGCACCTGGGCGAATGACCTAAGAGCGTTAACGAGGTCCATTGGAGGGCTTGGGATAATATGAAATATATAAATATATAATGTATGCCTAGGTTCCCTAGCAAACCTAGCGCCTATTTATATAACAAATGCCTAGAATTCCTAAATAAAAATCTAGCGAACCCTAGCGGCAAACCTCCCTACCAGCGGTAGGGGGGCTGGGGAGAATAAATTAAAACTAACAATAGTACGCCGAAGGCCGCTACCTAGAAACCTAAAAAAGGGTGCGCAGGTAAAGAGTTGACCGCGTTGGGGTCAACCTTTACCGACAGAAAGGACAAATACACACGAAAACACACAAATATGATAGAAATAAATATGAAAATAGGAGAAAAATAAATAAAATAGAGAAGAGAAATAAATAAAAATAAAAAGGACTGGTTCAGTACAAATTCGTTGTCACCGTTAAGTATCCTTTGCACTGAAACCAGACTACTTACGCCGGGCACAACACTGCACTCAGCACAAGCACAACACAACTTAGCACAGCACTTTGAAGACTAAGAGGCTTAGTCGCAAAGAAAAATCGCACTTCGAAAGCACTCAGACGGAGTAGAAAGACTTAGGAAACCGTAGCACGGAGCCAACACGCTAGACTGTGACGTCAGTAAACTGAGCGCCGCGGAATGGCGGGAAGGGACCGATCAACGGAGAGCTGGGTCTTGCACGTCCGCACCGCGTGGCGATCGGAGCGAGAATGTGAAGTAGCTTTTTTAGGAGCTCCGTACATATACGTGGCGTACTCATGCATATTATGACGATTATAACTTTTACAACTTTTTGAATAGTTATATCTCAGAAATGGTTGCTCGTTGGAAAAAAAGTATTGATAAATTTTACATAGATAATTTAATGATTTACAATTTTTGTTTTAGGTGTTTTTATGATACAACTTATCGATTTGCTGAAAATCGTGAAAAACTCATTTTTTTACCTTTGACCTTGAATAAAACATTTTCCATAGAGGGGAAAGATGGGGAGCTTTCAAGTATTATTCATAATTATATTTTGAGCTTTTCAGCTTGTTGTAAATTAATGTAGCTTCACTCTTATTTTTAGGTCTAATTTCACCGGACTAAGTTAATAGCCGTGCCAAGAGTAACAGCTAACTTTCGTAATTACGTTTCAGTTGTAAAAGAGACCTTGCCGAATGCGTGTTTCATTTATAATAATTCATTGTTGATTAGACCTTAAAAACAATTTTATTTTAATACGACAACTATCTCACAGCACAATATATTAATATCACGCCTTTACAATTTCTTACACCTGTCCCATGTCTACACATTTTCAATAAATATAACTTTTAAATATCGTGACAGAACTGTTTACAAGCACAATTACATTTGTGCTAAGCTTGCCATAATTGTATAACAACTGTGGCCAGCATAAGATGTTGAGTAGCATATGAATTCACGAGCATTTTGAGCATGAAATGGGAAATCAAGACTTTTAACCTCACGATATAACAATGTTAAAAAACTAAATAAATGGTTTATTTATAAATAAAATCACTTTCGTATTTACAATATTAGTTAGGATGTAATATCTTCCTGGCTTGGCCAGACTGCCAGTGCTACGCATTAGTGCAGGAAGTGGGTGCTTCCTTTTGGATGAATCCACGGATGAACCACGCATTTTTATTGATAGACGGTTTGTGTCTAATACGAATAATTAAAAATCTTTTTTTGTGGTTTATCTTGTGCATTATTTCTGATACTAAAGTTAAATTGCACCTACTCGTGCCAATGTTAAGGTGTGCAAAGTATTTTCTTCATGAATTTACGGACAATAAAAAATAATAGTTGTACCTATACACTGAAATGTAAACAAAACACTGCGAAATGTTCCACAATCAAACCAAAAACCGAAAACATGGCACCTTATCGACAACCGTAAATGGCGCGTGTGGCCGACGTTTTGACATTTGAGCTGCCAGAATCAGCTGATGCCTGCCAATCAAACGCCGGGCCGCTCTAAATTTATATAAAGACAGTGATGTTGATACGATACGCCGCTGTCACGAGCCTTTCAGCTGTCGTGTTGCGGGATTTGACAGCTTATTTTCAGAGGCACTGAAACAAAATAAGATTAGCCAAATATGACTGAACTTACCTTCAATTTAAATTTGGTTAGATTTTCAGGGTTAGTAAGATGTTGAGCCAATAGGGATTACTTGCTTGCTCACAAATCGTACGCAAAACCTTAACTTCTTTGTTTAATGACGATAATGTATAGTTTCAATACTTTGGATAATCTGCTAACCTGAAAATATGCGTTTATTAAAACCTTCATAGGATATATTTGCTATGTTCAAAAAACTTCTACAGGTAGAAAACATGTAGTATGGGAGCACCCACCTTCCTAAAGTTGATTCATTTATACTTATTTAAGGTTTTTATATTTTACTTTACATAGTTACGGAATGTCGTGTCATAGTTTGGTTACATAATGATACAGTTTAACAAGAGAAGTTTAAATTGAGCAAAATAATCTTGAAAATATTTAAGGCACATCTACATTCGAACGAACAATTCAAAAGCAACAGACTCAAGAAGTCCGTGCTACTGGCCAGAAAGGAATCTCCTTCACTAAAAAAAACCTAAAAAAGAGAAAAACATGTGACATGTAAGGCACGAGAGAGTCGAAAGCCCGCGAAACTGCGCGCATACGTCATCGTCAGCGATATCAGGTGGATCTTTACCTTAATAAGACCACAATGGCACACCGAAATATTTGGGTATTGTCGGGGCTCAACGAATGCACCGTATTGGTTCCAAACTCGAGGTCGTTTCTTCTTTTGTCTCTTGGCACTATCTGTATTAAGACTTCGTTTGTTATTGATTTCAAAGGTTTCATACCAAAATAACTTCTTAGGCTTAAAAGAATATGCACTGTACGCAAATCAAGTTGATGTTCACATTTAGTAGTACTTCACATTAGTAGAAGTTAGAACAATTTCGATACAGATTAGAATTAATTTTAGCAGATTTGTTGGTATCTCCGTTAACTTTACAACCAAAAATTAGTTCAGTCGTGGCTAAATGCTCGTGTTTCATGTTTCTAAATATACAACAATGATAAACTTATGTAATAATAATTCAGAGTGTATAGTTAATATTTAAGAATACAGCCTGATAATTTTTGCAGTCAATATTTTTAGTCACTATTTTACAGTCTCTCTTACTTTTTTTACCTTTTTAAACACGATAACTTTTTTGTCTAGGGGCTGTAGCCAAATTGCAATGTATGATCGCTAACGTATAGATAACTCGTAAAATGCATTGAGCATATCGTTACTCCACACTGTTTACGAGTTTTCTATGATGTTACCGATTCAAATTCAAATGTTTATTTCTCAACGCTGACCATTACTTGTCAGTTAATATCGCATGACTCTACCACCAGTTCGGAAAAACCTTCGTGACTTTTTTCAAAATTAGAAGTATCCAAATGACGAAGACCCTTAAACGGCACCCGTTCACGAGCTAACGTGGGATCCAGCCATCATAGATCGCAACTTAGCTAGGGCCCCAGTATTGTGTTATATTTGACAAATATATTTTAAATACAAAAACTGTTAATAGTTTTTGCCTCCAATTGGTTACTATTAATTAAGAACAATAAACCAACAAATCTAAGCACACGCACCATTTATCTAAACAAATCTTACAGCGTTTTTACAATCTCCACCTTAGCACAACCACAGGTTAAGTAAATTACGGTGTTACCATAATGACCAGGACTAAACCAGCGAGATAGAGCAGCCGGCGACCACAGCCTATCGGCGATCGAGCAGTGTGTCGACGCAACAAAACGACCGTGTGCAGATTTACTGCGCGGTGCTCTACTGGTCGGCACAGGGATGCAGTGGAGTTCACTGGGTGTTTAGATGTTATATTTGTTTCATGTTCGAAAAAAGGAATGCGTGAAGGATAGCTTAGTTGAAAATAAAATTTTTGATTATCTTCACTCAAGGGCATTATTAAATATTAATAAAGTCTAATGAATGTATTACAGTGTATAGAATCAACATAATTTTAAAATCGAATCGTTTTCGTTGTCATTTAAATCTTAATTTGAATCTCTGATTATATCCACTTGATTTATAATTATCATCATTATCATTTTGTTTTATAAAATAGGTACGTCGATATCAATATGTATTCAGTAGTAACTGTTTTAAACTATCGCGGTTTTTTCACTATAATTTAATGAATTTACGGGATTCTTACCACGATTTTCGATTTTTATTTCGCGCGTTCGATAATTCGATGTTGTTGCAAGCACTGCAAGCACCACGATCGCGGACTGATTCTTGCAACAACATCGAAATATTGGACGCGCGAAATAAAAATCGAAAATCGTGGTAAGAATCCCGTAAATTCATTAAATGGTATTCAGTAGGTTTTAAACAAACAAATGCACAATATGTAAACTTCCAGCAGACGACTATAACAAGGATTTTTTTATCATCTTATGATCTTACTAAGGTTAAAACATACAAAATCCTAAATAATGTGTAGTGTCACCTCCACCGCATCTCTGTTCCACAGTTTGAGACAGGATCGCGAGCTGCAGATAGCGCGGCAGCAGACATTTTTTGTGTGTTCTTGTTTTTGTTTGTTCGACTTTTTGTTTTCCTGTTTTCTCGACTGTCCGCCGTCGCGAATACTAGAAGACAATCGATCGGAGGCCGTGGATCGCGCTCGTCAGCGGACGCCGTGCTGCGGCGGGGGGAGGGGGCAGTTGATGACTTATTCAGTCATATAATATAATTATAGTAAAATGTTGCAAAAACCATAGATATATGTTACAAGTGGAAATGATTCCAGTGGTAAATACAGAGTATATTATTACTTAGTCGTATTATCACTGAAAGAAGAAGTTATTTTAAAGGGAGTTAACTGATAGTTCTGAAATTTACGGAAACGAGCTTGAATTTTACGTAAAATACATTTCGAAATTAGAACAAACTTATTATTCTATAAATATCCGTGTAACATACCCGTACTAAATTGTTATAAACATTCCAGAAAGTATGAACGCTTCCGAGCGGCGCAGTGCAAACAAATAAATAAATGCTTTTTACATTGCATAACATAATTTTAGATATAGATAAAGACAATTATAATAAATACCAAGATAATCTAACTAAAAGGAACTTAAAGCCACGACAAGCATTCAATTAATATCTATCAAAACTGCGCACCTGAGACCAATTATCATAAACAACGTCAGCGGGCGTCGACTAGCGAGCGCTGGCGCGATCGCGCCCGTCCATGTCTGTGTACTGGGGAATACAAGTGTCACACGTCAAAACCCGTGAATGGTAATTATATGAGAGTAGCATTTCATGGGTGCACGTTAAACTGACGCGTCGTCACCTGCTGCAACGCACGCGCGCATACGTCGCCATTTTAAAATTTTCAGCTCATTTCTTCATTATCTGTCATCGGAGCCTGACGCCTCCAACGTATTACTTCGCGAAATGATTAAATCTCACGTAAGCACCGGCCCATTAAAATATAGACTGGGCTTAATAAGCTCCGATAATCAGTGGATTAACTCCTTTCTTTTTCGCAATTTGCTTTCAGCTGCTAGGGGGTTTTTAAATGTTTCATGAGAGGTTATAAATTAAGTTTTATTATACAGTCGATTTACGTAATTGCAATCGAGATAGATCGCTGAGGCGACGACTCGCTAAACTTGTTACTATAAACATGATTTATTGCGATAGCAGACGGGCGAGCGTGGCTGCGTGCGCGCAGGCTGGGGTTAAAAGGTAAACGCGCAGGATGTGGATACTTTTACAAGAAGTCTGTCTACGATGAATGGTAATTTTCAGTAAGCATCTGCCGTGAAGAATGGTAGCTTAATTGCATGGTTCAGACACTATCCATTGAGACACCTATTCCTATGTAGACTTCAAAGGTATACATATACAACAGTCTAACACGTATTTGAACAAATCAGGTTACACCAGTAGAAATCTCTGTCTCACCTTACAGGCACTAAAACTATTTAGTATTGATTACGATCGTGCGCCTTTCACATGAACTTTCGACTGTGATACTGTAATCAATCTCTAAGCGTAAAGTTATTAGATAAAAAGCGTCATTTTTAAAGTACGTTATTGATAGAACGCCACAAAGTATTATTATCTAGGGAAAATCCGTAGTTAAAAATATTTTGATCATTTGGATACTTATTATTTTATTGCAAAATATTTTAATTCTAGCCATCCTTTTTAGAAATCACTGAAAATATCAAATCTCTCTTCCAGCAGTGGTCTCTTCCTTACTTCGGTACTTGTGTTGTACGTAAAAAAAGTCTTTAAATAAATATTTTAGCTTATGTACCTTGGGCCACTGGGCGGAGGTCCAGATCAAGGGTGAGAATATGCGCGTTGTTCAGTCTTTTGTAGGCGCCCGCACACTAGGGGATGACGACTGGTTCTCACGGCATACATATCAAGAGACTTATATACAGACAAACAAACCAAACAATTGGTTAAAAATGTAAACTGGAGTCTTGCAGATCTAGAGGCGACACTGGACTCGTAATCAGTTTCTGGCTGTTTCTTCGGACAGATAGTAGCATAGGTGTGTAGTAGGAGTAGTTAAAACAATAATAAGACCCACCGCGTTTGTCTTCAGTTTCTGTCTTCGTCTTCAGTTTGTCGCAGGTATTATAAATAAATAGCATTGCGTGATAAGCTAACAAAATAATTAAGTTTTAAAATCCTTTAGCATGCCAATTTAGAACCCCCTTGTTTTCAGTCAACTACAAGATATAACATCGTTTCGATAGCCCGTTTTTGTTCCCAAAGAGTGGAACGATCTCCTAGAGCCTGTTTTTCAAATGAATATGACCCTGAGACATTCAAGTAGGTTGTAATATTTTCATTCATCCTTCTCTTCATCATTGCTTTCCACCAGCTGAGAAAGAAGACGAACGACTTCGAATTTATAACAAAAAAAAAATACATACATAGGTTACTATATCTAAGAATCATAGCGGTCCGTTGTTCCTGTTTTGTAGTTAAGGTTAAAATGCAATAAACAGGTTTGTTACAATCTCAATGATGAAACGTAATTTCGACTAAATTCTTCTCTTATAGTCATGCTTTGAACGGACATCTTTGTTTTTTGAATAGATCAACCAATCAAGCTGAAGCGCATTGACGTTAGCTAATAGAGATAAAACCTAACCTTGACACAAGCTAGCTTTCCCGCCGAAATCACGACGAAATTGAACTTATCAAACTGAACCCTTTTTTCTGTAAGTCACCTTAAATAGAGAAACATCTATGATTTGCAGCGGCGAATTTACACATTTGTCGCCAGTAGGCCATTCAAACATTGCCGCTGCTGCTGATTTTTTGTTCCCCTACTGGCTACTTTCAGTATTTTTTCATAAACGGACGTTGGAGTAATATTAGGTCTTTACCTATGAAATTGCCGTTTTTCACGAAATAAATGAAGCGTAATTTTTGTATATATTTTTTATTTCTATTAATCAAAATAATCACCCATGCAATCAATGCATCTTTGCCAACGCATTGGTAGCTTATTGATGCCTTTCTTGAAGAAATCAGCTGGACGGGAGGCAACAAATTTTTCAAAGGCATTTTGTACTGCCTCTCGGGTATTGAATTTTTTTCCCGCCAAGAAGTTATCCAAATTCTGGAAAAAGTAGAAGTCTGTAGGCGCAAGGTCTGGTGAGTACGGCGGATGATGGTGAACTTCCAACCCCAACTCTTTTAGCTTGGAGACCGTCTGCTGTGCAGTATGAGGTCGCGCGTTGTCGTGCAGGAGCAGTGGAGCCGAACGATTTACCAAAGCTGGTTGGAGACGTGCGAGCTTCTCCATCATTGTGTTCAGTTCTTCACAGTACACATCTGCAGTAATGCTTGTCCCGTTTGGCAAGAAGCTGTGATGAATTACACCCGCGTTAGACCACCAAACAGTGACCATCACTTTTCTAGGGGTAAGTTTTCGTTTAGGGCATTGTTTGGGTGCTGAACCAGGGTCCAACCAACTTGCTGAGCGCTTACGATTGTCAAACAGGATCCATTTCTCGTCACAAGTAACAATGCGGTTCAGAATTCCTTCATTTGTATGCCTACTGAGCAGTGCAAGGCACGTCTCCACGCGTAATTCGCGCTGGCGGTCATTGAGTTTGTGGGGTACCCATTTGTCAAGCTTTTTTACCTTGCCAATTTGACGCAAATGGACCAATATTGTTTTGATGCTAACGTCGAAAGCTGCTGCTAATTCAGCCATGGATTGAGTTTCATCAGCTTCCACAATTGCCTTTAATTCGTCATTGTCGACCAAAGTTTTCGGACGACCACGAGGTTCATTTTTCAGGTCAAAATTTCCAGAACGGAAGCGGGTAAACCAATAACGGGTGGTGCGTTCGTTTGTAGTGTTCGCTCCGTAAACGTCGTTGATGTTGCGTGCCGCTTTGCTGCCACGACGGTACTCATACTCCATAATTACTCGAATTTTTTACTTATCCATGATGACGAAAAATGTTCGAATGCGTTGAAAACAAAACACTAACTATTAAACAAATGACGATTTTAGAAAAACAATTCCATGTTTGTCAAATAAAATTAATTTGAAATTAGAATTATCAGTCAAAAAAAAAAATATTTTCATTTGAAATGGCCAGTACGGCAAAACGGCAGTTTCATAGGTAAAGACCTATTATATTCACTGTACAGTACTAAAATATTGTAATTTTTGTTAGATTCTCGACTCATTTCCTCCGTGTATATAATAACGCTTTTTTTTTCATTTCTATAAGTCAAAAAAAACTTTTTGGGTTAAATTTGCCGCCCCCTAATATCTGCCGCCCTAGGCTCCAGTCTACTCAGCCTGCTGGTAAATCCGCCACTGATGATTTTCCCTAGATAGAGTTCAGTTGACAGATTTGTCTCCTTATCTAGTTGAGGTATCTTGTTGACCTTAAGCGTATCAAGTGTCAATGTCAATCAGGCTGTCAATCACAGATAACGTTGGGATCAATCCACGGGAGATATATTCGTTGGACAGGTGTCTGATAAGTGAAATAAATTGCAAGAGATTTGATTGATGTCATTGAAACTATTTATATAAATAAAATATATAACTAGTCACAGTGCGTATTATATTTATTTGGTATAACTGAAACCGCCTCCTGAGTCCATGATAAGAAATTATAAGTTTTTTTCTCACTTGAACTCTACATTTGTAGCATAGGTATATTTCTACAAATATCCTAAAGTGGTGTTTTTGGGATGCAGAGATATTTAGGCCCTATTATTACTTAGTAAATCAACAACGAAAAAAAGAAAAATCACTACTGCATAAAAGTTTGTTTTTTATACTAACTATTTAGTGGTAATTTTTGCGTTATAACTTGAAATATAGGTTTACCACCCAAAATTATTATCTCCAATTAATGGTGTACAAAAAGAGCACTGTCCCTGTCAGTATGCGAACCCAGATTGTTGTTAACCAGATATACTGGATATATGAAAATATGTGACTGAAATGAACGCATTTAACACACAAGAGAGAAAACCAACCATAACTTTTTATCTTTACCTATTCTCGTGTTTCCCATAGTTGAAATCAATTAGCTCACATACAGAATATTTTAAGGTTGAAATCACCTACTTACAAATTGTAACATTCGTATATGTCATTTATATTTTCACCTTAAAAATTGATCACAATTCTAAATAAATTACTAACATTTACTTTCCCACTACGTCACTACTGCCATCTATCCTGCACGCGCGCCAACATTCATTAAAGCACGCGCGCTGCTTGTTTCGTTCCCGCCAATATCGCGTTATGGCGGATCTACTACCAAACTTAGATTGGACGAGGTGGTCACGAAATCTTTTATGGAGACCTCGAAATGAAGAAACTAGATTGAATAAGCTAAGTTTGTTGTGTTGTTGTGATACGATGTCGAAAATTGGTAGCGGACAAGCGGTGGGGATGGCTTATAAAGTAAATATCAGTTCTATATCAGCTGAATATCGGCACTTGGATTAGATTGTCCAAAAATGTAATGACGTTACCTATATTACGTGATTCGAGAATGTTCTACAACAAGGTAAAATGTACAGTTCTTGGCCTTGATTTAAGAATTTTTTTTCTCACTTGCACTCTACATTTGTAGCGTACACAATCAATGTACTAGTAATCCAACAGGGAACTAGTAATCCGAAAAATCTTAGTCAAAGTAGAAGAAAGTTTACGTCCAGCCTTACGGCCCGGTTCGCGCCAGTTTCCATTTGAATTAACTCTGGTACCGGCAAACGAACCTTTCGAAATTACCTACATAGAATTTAAAAACGGATTTCAAATATTTTTTTGATTACACAGATTTACAAATCAACATACCTGCCTTTTCTTGCATTAGAAATGTAGATTTGACTTTTATAAGCATTTTCAAATGTTATAAATTATTTATGTTTTTATTTTACATACAACCACGAGACGTAGTTGGTGGAAATTTGGGATATTTCATAAATAGGTTCATATCTTGAAAAGTCACTGCAAGTCACTTTATTCATAGTTATTTTGCCGAAGAGTAAATGGCTCCTATTCATTTTTCGCAGAAACAATATAAAGAAATCCCGTGGGTTTAGGCAGAAGCTTTAGTCAAACCCGCTCAGACCTACGCGATAATAGAACCTTATAGAAAGAAAGAAATAAATTTATAAAACAAAAAAACAAATAAAACTTAGGTCAATTACACTAAAATCAAAATTACGATTTCCCTTATTATTCATAACATGAGGATATTACCATTAATATTAAAGTTTTTACAAAACGAATTAAAAATGTTCCAAACTCTGCAAAGTATAGAGAAAAAGCTATTTTCATTATCACAACTAGCGCCATCTATTGGTATATATCTATTTGGTATCAAACTAAAGAATAATTCTCAACAATATAATCTTTTATTTAGTTAAATAACAACTTTTAAATACTCTATTACTCATAAATTTATTATTTAAAAAGTGTGTTTATTGCTGACTATGCACATTTCAAATATTTCGTAATTACTAAACACTTAGTTGTCATTTCATTAAGTTAGGTATTGCCTGCGAAGTTGATAGGTTCCTAGAAAATTCAAATAAATTATAGGTATTTAAATTAGGCAACTGCGTCTGGGCATATTTGAGTACCTACCTTATTATTTTAATAAAAGATATTTTCTTCGCCACATTATGTATTGTTAATTAAACTACGAACCACAATTAGAACCTTTTAAAAAGATAACTTCCTCATATTTGTGAAAACGGCATTGGTCCATTTCAGCTTAAATTTATAGTTGCTGCAAAATGTTCATGATCAGAAACTGATAACATCGTAACTTTAAAGAAATCGGTACCGCAAGAATAGACGCTTCATTAAAAACAAAGCAATACTCCGGTCAAGCACACAATGTCTGCCCTTTGAAATGTCTTTTTTATTTATCATGTTTAATTAAAGAGAATCGTGCATTGGATAGCCATTGTCCAACTTACCTGTCCGACGATTTTAAATCTGTTCTCTGAACCGGTTTCCACCCGCTGTCATTCGTGTTTTATTTTCAATAATTTATATACTTCTCAAATAAATAAACCACCAACACTCACAGAAATGTTATGTCTGACCTTTGCGGTTCGCATTTAGTTCACCTTAGTTAGTTTTGAAATAATATGATGATAAATAATTCTAGAAATAAAATAGTGTCATTTATAACACTATCATAAAATTATTTTTATTTCATCCTAAACTCATACTCTGGGACCAGCACAAATAACAATGAATAAAAACAAGAACAATAGTTTTCGATGTTCGAAAGTGGTCCCGCATAGAGTTTGTAATTCGAACGTCGCGCCACGCGTTCAAAACATTCGGCGCGTATCGCGCTTCTGCTGTCATCGTGACGACGAGCCGGCCGAGCGCCCCCGAACGCCTCTCGGTTACCTTCGCCGTACTCGCTCAGTCACAAGGCGAGCTGAGTCACAACAACAAAGCATCTAATAATTTCACGTTTTATTACTCCCAGCACCAAATAAGCACAGGTAAGTCGCTTGAATCTTATATTGTCACAAATTTATGTGAATCTTGTTAATTGAATAAGCTCTATTTGTGTCTAGCATAGAAGGAAATGGTCGCAAATTGCGTGGTTGTTTTTGTTTACAAGTGCAATGGCGTCTGTACAGCGGTTACGCAGATTGTAATAAATCGTTGAATTAACGACTTCTAAGTTAAGTTCAAACTCGGAAGCGGGTACATTATTTGTAACAACAAATTCTTTTACATCAAAACGATTTGAAACCCTTATTTTATTATTTGACGTCCTAACCTCAAAAGTACACTAGAGTTGCACATTGGCGCGATAGATGGCGTTGCGGTGCGTGGAGGGCGGAGCTTGATAACTGTTTCAGTAGACGTATGTCATATCGGATAATTGAAGGTTAGTTCGGTATTGTCGAAATTTTAGATAAAGCGTTGTTTATTTTATGAGCCCTTTTCCCTCCCTATCGACCGTAAATATTGGTCCCGATTGGCGTGCGACGCGACTGTTTTAAATTTCGGGTTTTAGTGGTCTGCAACAGAGAGGCACTCTATCTAAAAGATATGTTCGCAAAAATTGTAACAGTCGCGCTCGTAAACTAGACGTTTATACTGTTTGATGATTTGTTTTGACTTCTGCAAAGTTTCTACTTTCTCGATGCATATCCTATAGAAAAGAAACTAACAAACAATTGTGCGATTTTTTTCACCTGACAACACATGACTTAATATGCATTACTAATCCAATGTAGAGTTGTTTAGTTAAGATATTTAAAGATTGTCTTGTTTAGATTTCTAGACATTCTTTCTTATCAAGTTAGATATTTCAGCATTTAATAAAGAAAAAAACATAATGAAATAGTGAAAAAGAACTTATATAGATAAATAGTTGTGAGTTAAACCTCGATAATGTATTATGTATTTAAAAACTCCCTAAATGCTAAAGATAAAACATAAAAGGAAACTGGTATTAATTTCATTCTGGACACTTCCCCCAGTAATAAATTCTTGAAACATTTTAAAATAATTCATAAGAGGAACTTAGAGCCGGTATTTGGCACTCCTTCTTTGTCAGCTAAAAGCTGTCCCGCTCCCGGAGGAGCCGTCGTCATCGCGGTCCTCCGTGACCTTTACGTGTAGCGACACCAAAATAGATAAGTATCGAATTCTTGATCACAATCAATAGAAAAACATTGAAATATTTGTTAGAGTGGAGGTCGTTATAAAAGCGTCGTAGGAATGTAATTGTTAAGAACGCAATGACCGATGCATGAAACAAATTAATCAAAATTCTATTCTTGGGAAGTGTACAGATAGATAGTTTCTTTTAGTTCTGTAGATACATAGACTCAAAATCATAAAACATTGTTTTATTCTAATAAAATTGAATAAACAATCCTCGCCATAAAACTAATCTCGTTCAAACTATGCCTGCTCGTATTCATAAACTCAACTCAAATCCCTTAAACCTTAATAATACAATCAGAAACCCATAATTCCTGTCAAAATAACGTCCCTGCTATCAGCAGCGTTCCCACACGGAACGTAATCTTAATTTAGACCACATCTGCTTATTGGAGCTACCTGCTTTACTGATATTAATTAAGTTTTTTTATTATAAAAAAGTCTGTATAGGTTTGGACAACGCTTGCGAACGGTCCAAGGCGTTGCTGGGGGGGATTTTGACAGATTTATGGCGTGCGTGGCAGTTACTCGTACGCACCGCCCGCCCCGCGCCCCGCGCAAACACAAAAATTAAAACCTTCTATTCGTTTCTAGAATTCCTTATCGCGATACAATATGTATATTGATTGGGCACCTGTGCCCTGATGGCTGTACCGCGGGTTTGATAAGTAGGGACTGTGGGTGTAGGAGGCTGCTGGAGCTCGGAAGGTATACAGTAATGCTATATTGTTATTGTTTTACCAACAAGTCTATTTAGTCTTAGTCTAGTCTGACTAAGGTAGGTAGTTGCATCTACGGAAACTAGAGGCTTGAATTAAAGTAGCTGTTTGGTTGTCATTTGTTCAGTTATCTAAAAATAAAGTATTATTTGATGCAAATAAATTGTATGAACGTGACAGTATCCAAAACACTGCAAAGTGATAAAAAAGTTAGTTTAAAAATAAATAATTAAAAAATACCTAACCCTAGCACTCAAGTGACAACAACCCCAAACTCATGTACAGACGACATTAAAATAACAAAACAGCATTCTACTTAAAACTGGAGTTGCGGTATCTCAGTTCCAAGTTCCCAAACTTTTTGTCCACTTTGTGCAATCGCGCGCATTATGCAACTAGTAATAAATCTGTCAAACGAGTGACAGACGTAATCTGTGCTTTATGACGAGTGATGTATGGCGCCAATTGTTTACGAGTCGTAAATTACGATATTCTTTTGACGTTCCCCGGGCTCCGGCTCATTCAGTCAATGTTTTAGAATAACGGTGTTTTAGGTTTGAAAAGATCGCATACTGTGATCTCGCGGAATACGTGTGCATTGTAGTGAAGCTTCAGTAACGTAAATATTTTGTTAGTTCGAGATTTAAAGTAAGATTTCTGTTATCAGAATCAACTATAATTGCATGATATACACACAGGGTGCTCAAAAACAACTTTGGAATTTCTATGACCTAATTAAATATAAATCAAAGTGTACCGGATTACCCGTGACGCGGTCGGGACAAATGTTTCCGGTCGTGCACAGAATGCCATTTTTATTTATTTTATTATTTTTATTTACAAAATAAAAATTTATTGCCGGGGAGACCGCCTTCCGAGAGATTTAGCGAGTGTGTCATAGACTCGGCGAGCTGAAAACTCGATCTGTTGTGAATTATGGTCCGTTTTAATGGTTCCGCGGTTTGTATGTCGAAAAGGTCTTCGGTAATATATTTCCGCATTTATTATTTCTCGTGATTTAAATTCATTATTGGCAGAAACAACTGGATTTGGGAAAACACATTAATGCTTTTTGGGTCTGTTTACATTCGCTTTTGCTTATTTCACTTCGATCATTTAAAAGTGATAGGAGTTGTACCAATGTCATACCACCTGCACGTACTTTCCTTAATATTTATTTTGTACATTTAACAAACTATTGAAATACTTTGTCGTACTAAATTGACAATAATTTTTCTAGAAATGTGTAAGCTGTTATTCAATTATTTGGGCCGCATTTTTTAGGTAAAAAAATATGAAAGAAATTGAGCTTTAAGTTGGTTTTTACATTTGCTGTTCATTTTGGTTAAATAACAAAAAGCAATACCAATAATAGTTTTAAATTCCATTATAAAACGTAATAATTACTTGCGAGCTTATTAAACAGGGAAAGAAATGCTATCACTGCCAATTTATCTGCAGCTGCCTAGCCACGCACACAGCAGACAGAGCAACAATAACTTGTAGTACAAGCCTGCGTACAAATTTAGTTATCCACCCACTTCGTGTGCCTCGATTATTTATAATAAAAACCTTTTTTATACGTTTTGTTTCTGATTCAACATAAATAAGATATGTTATTTAAAGCCAATATATCACTTGACAGGTGGTAGGCAGGCCTCAAACTCCCGTCACGCCAATTAATGTCTAAGCCTGATAAATATAAAGGCTAGATTCGTTTGTGTCTCGATTAAAAATGGTTGTTTCTTAACAGACGTATCCTAAGATTTATACATATATCAAAGTAAGGCTTTGTATGGCTGTAGTGAGAGATTTTAATCAACGTCCGAGAGCCGGGAATGAGACGGCCGCTCGAGCTGCGCTTCATGTACAGGACCACAGCTTTTGAATAAAGAACGCCGTTATTAGTACCAAACAAAGACATAAACAAAAATATAAATGGACTAAATCACGAAATTATAAAAATGTTAGCCTCCTTCATGAATAAAGAATTTCAGTTTTAATATTTATGCGATGACAATAGTTAGATAAGTAAGTAGGTACCTACCTATCCTAGGTAAATAGGCTTTGCTTACTTAGGTTACCATACCTACAGATTACTAATATTCATCAAAATATATTTGGTCAACTGTCAATATTTACTTATGTCACTCGGATCTTCTTAGTGTAGTTATAATGTTTTCTTAACGTTTTCCGTGTTATTCAGCGGTGGATCAATGTATACTTTATAGATCACCCTGTGTGTGGAGTGCATGGATTGATTATGAAAATTAGCTCCAGAAACCTCGACTCGCGCGACAGATAATGATGTCGTACGATTTACCACAATTTGTTATTGTCAATAAAATTATTATTCCCACTATGACCAGTAAATATTTATTTTATAGTTGGCGACTTGATTATTTCATATTTGTATGGTAATCATGTTTAATTTTTTTTAATTATGCCGATAGTTTTATTTATTGATAAATGTCATCGGTAATTTATTGAGTTGATTCAGGTGAAGTAATAACTTTTTATGGACATGATATCAATTATGAATAGTTGTTTGAAAGGCAATTTCCCATACGGTTAGTAAATTTCATTACCTACCTAGTAAAACTGTATTATACATTTACAATAAAATAAACTGTTCATTACGATTATTAGCCGTTCATTGCGCCCTAATTAAAAAATATATATTTCGAGAACCGTGTTTTCACATAAAACTATACCACTTCCAAAACGAGTTTACTATTGCAACTAGCGCCATCTATTAGGCGGTTCAAGAACTATTCGTTACAAATTAATGGCCTACCATTCCAATTAGGGGTTTTTAAAATTGGAATAAGAAAGAACAATGTAAATCTAGATCGCGAGTGGAGGATGGATAGGTGAGCCAAGAGCGTTGCGTCGGCGGCTGGCGTCGCGGCGCGCTAATCGATCCCGCTGCGCTGTCTTCGACGGCGGCCATTACGCACCTTTATGGGCTGCCTGCCGCCCGCGCCCCGCACCCTGCCCGCCGCCGCTCTAAGGCAAGGCACATGACGAATCAATATGCCGCCAACCGACTCAACACTTATTTATTTGACACGATTTATTAGCCGAATGCTTGTAAACTTTTATGCGCTCCTCTGTTCCATCCCCCACACGAGGGATGCTTTATGATGGACGCGATAAAATTCTATGTTTCGCCTGCCGTCTGCTGTTATTGAAAAACTGAATCCACCGCGTTTTTTAACAGGGTTGCCGAGCTGCGAAAGGCAAAACCGTAAAAAAGCAAAATGTGGCTAAAGTTTGCTAAGACAACCGCCACCTATGGTAATAACCATTTCTTTTTACAATTTCGCTTCATTAATTACCGTTTTATTTTACTCGAGGTGCAATTAACGGTTTTTTATGATTTTTCGCGGGTTTTCTTTGCGGTGTAGAGACAAAATGTCTACCGGAAACGTGTAATTTTTTCACAATTATTGCGGAAGGAAGACGATGGCTTCCCGTGGTGTGTTTAGATGTTTTTTATGCTAATCGTCGAGATTTTCTCTTAGCGCAATTATTATTCACGGTCTTTGGTCGCGTTTTGCCTCCAAGAACTTTTCAGTAGTGTTGTAACAGCTGTAGTGTATCATATCCACATTATATCTGCAGATAATATTCTACTTAAGAAAGAAAATACTAGTGAGGCGGCAAGCAGTTCAGTGATAGGTAAAGCAAAACGCGTCGCCTCCAGTCGCCTGACGTCACAGGCATTTAGATTCCGTACTTACAGAAACATTCTGGCAAGTGCATGTTTACCTGTTAGAACTTTCAGATGGTAATTATTTTACAATCACAAAACAGTCCAATAAAATAATTTTGAACTTGGTATATAGTGGCTGAAAAATGAGCTGTGTTTTGATTTATGCTGTGGTTATTCGATACTTAAGGTTAGTTACTAAGGTTAGGTCAATATTAAATGTAGACATCAAAGTTTATATTAAACCTATTAAACATATAACAAGAAATAGTAGGGACTTTAGGAATGCTCTCCTAGTTACCTAAACATGAATGCATAAGACAAACAATGACAAACAATTTTATAATGTCCAAACCTAGATCAACTATACTGTGCACCTCTATGCCGTGCCTCACCTCGCACTGCGGACCGCTGCTCTGCGTTAAGTTTTTAAATTTATGAAAATGACTCACTTAACATTTTTAAAATTAAGTCAGGGATGTTATGTATTGACGTTAAACGTACATGCTTTTTGTACGGGTTTCTGGCTGAAAGGTTCTATTTCTTTTTCTGTGACCCGCGTAGCAAACCAACAAAAAAACAATAAAACTCGCTTTTGCAATTTTAACATTAGTCGGAAGGCAGTAAGGTTGTGTTTGTTGTGGAGTCTACGCACAATTATATTCCTTGATTTTCTGCCGACTTCACCATTTTATTTTCGTGTCGTTATTGAAAATCAGCTTAGTGTGTGAGTCTAGTAAAAAGTTTCTTCTAATACGTAATGTACGGTGTGCTCTAGAATTCCGCTATTCGGGACTTCAGAGAGGAATACTGAAGGGCAACCTTAATATTGATTCTTATTATTAGGGAATTAACACACAACTTTAAAATATTAGGTCTTTACCTATGAAATTGCCGTTTTTCACGAAATAAATGAAGCGTAATTTTTTTATATATTTTTTATTTCTATTAATCAAAATAATCACCCATGCAATCAATGCATCTTTGCCAACGCATTGGTAGCTTATTGATGCCTTTCTTGAAGAAATCAGCTGGACGGGAGGCAACAAATTCTTCAAAGGCATTTTGTACTGCCTCTCGGGTATTGAATTTTTTTCCCGCCAAGAAGTTATCCAAATTCTGGAAAAAGTAGAAGTCTGTAGGCGCAAGGTCTGGTGAGTACGGCGGATGACGGAGAACTTCCAACCCCAACTCTTGTAGCTTGGAGACTGTCTGCTGTGCAGTATGAGGTCGCGCGTTGTCGTGCAGGAGCAGTGGAGCCGAAAGATTGACCAAAGCTGGTTTGAGACGTGCGAGCTTCTCCATCATTGTGTTCAGTTCTTCACAGTACACATCTGCAGTAATGCTTGTCCCGTTTGGCAAGAAGCTGTGATGAATTACACCCGCGTTAGACCACCAAACAGTGACCATCACTTTTCTAGGGGTAAGTTTTCGTTTAGGGCATTGTTTGGGTGCTGAACCAGGGTCCAACCAACTTGCTGAGCACTTACGATTGTCAAACAGGGTCCATTTCTCGTCACAAGTAACAATGCGGTTCAGAATTCCTTCATTTGTATGCCTGCTGAGCAATGCAAGGCACGTCTCCACGCGTACTTCGCGCTGGCGGTCATTGAGTTCGTGGGGTACCCATTTGTCAAGCTTTTTTACCTTGCCAATTTGACGCAAATGGACCAATATTGTTTTGATGCTAACGTCGAAAGCTGCTGCTAATTCAGCCGTGGATTGAGTTTCATCAGCTTCCACAATTGCCTTTAATTCGTCATTGTCGACCAAAGTTTTCGGACGACCACGGGGTTCATTTTTCAGGTCAAAATTTCCAGAACGGAAGCGGGTAAACCAATAACGGGTGGTGCGTTCGTTTGTAGTGTTCGCTCCGTAAACGTCGTTGATGTTGCGTGCCGCTTGTGCCGCTTTGCTGACACGACGGTACTCATACTCCATAATTACTCGAATTTTTAACTTATCCATGATGACGAAAAATGTTCGAATGTGTTGAAAACAAAACACTAACTATTAAACAAATGACGATTTTAGAAAAAGAATTCCATGTTTGTCAAATAAAATTAATTTGAAATTAGAATTATCAGTCAAAAAAAAAAAATATTTTCATTTGAAATGGCCAGTACGGCAAAACGGCAGTTTCATAGGTAAAGACCTATTATATTTAATAGAACCAAAACTATTTAAGCACTCATTTATCGCGGTTTCCGTAGCCGCTAATTCTGAATGAATGCTTTTCGTTTCTTTTGTTTTTTAAAGATATTTCATTGGTAACTAGATGGCGTGGAACAAAACTTAAGAGTCAATGTCAATCTCTTGTTTGTTGACTGATCGTATGTTTATATACCAGTTACATATTTATCATATATTTATTTTCAGTCACGCACACACATCTTATAAAAGATTAATAATATAGTGTTCTTTGAGGTAGATTAGGTTATTTTATTTTATTCGTTCCTTTTCTTTACGTAAAGTTTACTGAAATTGAGACCTATGGCTCCTTCACCTTGCAGCCGTACACATAGCAAGAACCAATGACGAATGATTGTGACAAAAGAAGCCCTATCGGACGCATTTTTTTTTGTTCTATCACTCACTCAGTCATTGCTGTCATGTCATACTTTTTTTGACACTTGAGTTTTGATCAGCGCATTCTAATGTTGAAAAAAGAAAAATTTTTTTTAAATCGTAGGATAAAAACCCCTCATTCCATTCATATTCTATCGAAACATCTGTAATGATATTTAAAATAAATTACTTTGAAGGTGCCAAATGCCTTATTGTCAATTCCATCACAACAAAGACTTTAGCTCTCTGATATGTTTGATCACTGTTAGCAAATTAAAAAACACTATCGATAAAATTCTTCGACTCTACGACTTTTTGGTTTGAATAATAACAGCTCAGCTCGCAACGTATGTCACAAACTAAATACTTATTGTATAGCTAAGTACGAGTATATTTACTTATATCATATAACATTTCGTGGAGAGCATTCCTGAAGTCTATGCGATTTATTTTATTTACTTATATCGATATTATATCTATAATAAATCTTTGATGTCTTCATTTAAGATTGGCCTATCTTTTTTACTAACCATAAGTTTGTATCGAATGTTCCTACCTGGCTATTGAATAAAGAACTCCTTAATACCTAAACACAGCTCATTTTTTGGCTATACTACGTTTTGCTACATTAGGTAGCATAACATTAGGTACTTGATCTATGCAGCCTCACAGGATATGCGAAGAAGCGAACTTACATCATGTTCCCTAATACTCCTCGGCCCGATCTGTAATCGTGCCCAGGCTTGTGTCCAATGCTCCACCTGCGATTGGCTCTATCCCTAGTGGTGCAAGTTCCAATCTTTTCTTAGTAAAACGCGTCGAAAAAACTGTGAAATCAAGTATAAGATCTCCATGGTGTAGTAACAGAAACACAGCAGCGTACAAGCTGATCCCGACGTCATCGTAAATAGTCAGTTTATGAGGTGAGCGGGGCGGGGGCGGCGGGGGAACAGTTTTCTAACTTCGCCCCCTGCGCCCGTTTTGATGCGCTAATTCGTGTAAGCAGTTTCGGAACGTGCCTGTTTCGAGTTCACTCCACTTTACATATCCCAACCCTGCTCTTATCAAACCCCCTATTCCCTGAACATAAGGTCGCTTTTCGCCATTTCCAGATCCCATCTAACTTGCCAAGTTTATCGAGGGCGTTTACATAGAGTTGTGCAATTTACATACATTTGTTTGTTCGGTTTTTAAAGCAGGTATTAACGGTGTTAATAACCAAAACAATGGCCCGTCTGTTATAACGATATTAAATACAAGAGAAGTTCGGAATTAAAACACGAGTTTAATTTGTCAGTTTACAAGAAGTAGATTAACTGTAAGAATAAAAGGAGTGTATTGATTCATGGCGGAGTCGGAGCGATCGGGTAATATAACATTACGGAACGCATCAAAGGCTCGATGCGATCGCCTGCGCCGCGCCCCCCTCCCCCCTCCAGCCATGCGCGGGCGCATCAGCAATTAATACTCTTCATTTAATCGATTCCTTCAATTATTCCAGCTTGATATATGTTAATCCTTTTCGGGCCCTCCCCAGGATATTGTTGGCTATAATTACGTGGGAGGCGACCTCTATTGACAAGTATTGATGTTTTTAATCTGATGTTAGGATAAGACATTAGTATGCGTTCGTCCGTCTGTCCGCGTGATTTGTGGCGACCGGCTCATTGGCTCATAATTACTGGATTTCGGCGCGATGCGTGTTGGCATTTCTTCTCACAGCTTGATTTATCCCTAGGCTGTCAGGGAGAGTTATGTGGCGCGGCTGAGCGGCGATGATCGAGCGGGTTTTTTCCTTGATTATTCGCGAAATCCCGAAGGTACATCCAATACGTCATATTGCAAATACGTTACGCGCTAGGACACATGATCACCTCCATTACGGCGTCGTCTCCCGATGGATTAGCGCCGTCACCAAGCCGCCGCCGACATCTAATGAGATGGCGAAAATATCGGAAAATATTACAAATACACGCGCGTAATGAACGCGAATGAGGCCACGGCATCACCTGCTCCCCGCGCCGGTGGCGCCGCCGCCGCCGCCGACGGCCAATCGTAGAAACATTCCAGTAATAATACCAACCATTTGCCCAATTTATCGATGAAACCAGTTAGTGTCGAATCAATAATCTTAATTAAACTGTTGGCTACTAATGTAAAATAGGTGTTTCTGCGAACGAGTCAATTATTTATTATTCGGACTTGCTTGAGTCTAGTACTTTTTGATTTATTTAGCATTTTGATATTAATCATGCTGCAGTTCTTTGATTTGTTAATGAAGGACTTAATTCGCGTTGTCAAATCTTGAATTAATTTACGCATTTTCGATTATAATTTACTTAAAAGCATTTGTGAAAGCCGGTAGTTTCTTAGGTAATTTCTTTTTGTTTCACATTCAACTTACTTGCATTTATGAATATCTTACTGTAAACTGCACAAAATGTATAACAACTTACTACGATTATTAAAAAACTGACAACCAACACATTTTCTACAAATCTGTCAAACATGAAACTAGGAATCGCTTTTACCTAAGTAAAAATCTCTTCGCAACAAATTGCATTCAATTACCAACCTTAAATCTATATATTTAATTACCATTTCTGAATCTCACACACTACGTTATTTCCCGCGTTTTCCTCTAGAAGGCAGCACCGTCGTCGCCGCGCCAACATGATGGATTAGCGTCACCATTCGCCAAGCGTTCCTTTTTTAAACGCAAACAACGCGGCAAAATTGCATCGAGCTAATTCCCTTGCCAATCATGTTACCGAGTCAATTTTCAATTTTCCTCTTTAATAAGCCGTCAGCGGCTGGCGAGCGTCAGCTTTTTATTGAGTTGAAACATAAAAAAATATTAGCAAACTGGTTACCTAGGTAGGTTAAAAAATTAATAAATAAAATAAATTAATAGTTTTTGTTCCTATTTATTTTACAAATTTTATTTTATTTTAAAAACTTCTACAGGAAAGCTGTCGCACCTTTTATGTAAACGAGTATGTGACTAAATACAATATAGTTTTTTTATTTATAACATGGTTCATTAAAGAAAGGAATTGAAAATGGCGATGCTTATCATGTTCTCTCGCTCGCACACTAGTGCCGTCTATACTCACTCTCGCGCGTACGGTAAGTAATAAAAATATTAGTCTTGATTTAAACAATATTCGTGTTTTATTTTAACCAACATCATAATAAGGATTCTTCTGAAATTTTGTTATTTACTTTGCCAGGTGTACAAAAATGGACATAAGGTCCTTTCATCTCAAAAAAAGCACTGTTTCCGATGAAAACAACAAAAACGTTCTAATGATAATGGATGGCGCCACGTGTCTTTCAAACTTTCACGCCGACGAAGCCGCTGTCAGAAGCAAGTTTGAAAACCCGATCATTATTTATTATTTTTGAATTGAAAAAATCTTTTGAAAATTTGTATGCGCACTGTACTACCTGTCAATGCAAGTACAAGCCGCCATTTCTTTCTTTAATGAACCATGTTATACCTTTAAAACTGGTATTAACAACGAAATTTGAAATTCCTCTCTTTTTTCGCTGATAAAACAAAATGAGTGCACACAAAACATTTTACTGATGTCAAGCAGCACATTACTTGTATTACTATTTCGCCTGTATATGACGTAGCAGAGTGGCGCAGTGGAAGCGTGCTGGGCCCATAACCCAGAGGTCCGTGGATCGAAACCACGCTCTGCTATGAAAATTTCTTTTTGCTTTTAACTTTTTATATTAGGCCATTGAAGCTAATCGTAATAATATTATTGTTTTTTAGAATTAAAATATACTGTTATAACTGCGTCAAATGAACGTAAAATACTGTTTTATGTTAGACGGAAAAACAAACTGAACTTGAATTGGTCTATTGCTTAAATTTGTGACTTTTATTTATTTTATATTATCTTCTTAGGTTTTTATGCACCAATAGCAACACAAAGCAAAAAGATAAAGATAATAAATCTGTAATAATTAGTCAGTACTTATAATGTACTTAAATGGTAAAAAATGGTCACTAGGCACATATACTGACAACGCACATACATTAATATGGTTATTTCAATTAGTAATCTGTTCATTCTAAAACCAGAGTCCTCTCTAATTGTCCCATTTTGAAAAAACTTGATTGACTATAACCCTATCACTACCTAACTTAGCTACATACAACTAGGTACAAATAGCAATTATTAAAAAAACTAAAACAAACATTCAATAGGAACCACCATGTATCTTGTTCTTACTAAAGTAATAAAATGACAGTCCCACACACCACACCACCCAGTGTAGATTACTGCACAAACAAAACAAACAAACAAACAGAAATATTCATTCAATCGAAGCCATTACATAGCAGTCACATTGAGATTTATATCTAATTGAAATGGTTCTCAATTGTGCCACTGTATGATTTATGGCGCCAGTGTGCGCTCGCGCCAGTTCTGAGTCGTGTCGCTAGAGGGCACTGCTCAGGAAATGTTGCTGTTTGTAGAATGTAAGATTTGTTATTCTTTGTTGAAAGGACGGATTTTTGACTGCGTGTGAAAAGATACACAAATAAATAAATAAATTATGTAATTTGGGCCAATGCGTATTTTAACTACAGATTGTCGAAATAAGTTAGTTAGTATTTCTCGTAGTACTGACCTATACTGTTAGGTTTGCTCTAGAGAAGTGCTACAGTTTGTACCAAAGCGTAAATAATGTACATACACTGGCAATACTTGTACACCTGCGGCTCGGAACTGAAGATTACATGCGCACCCACCGCAGGCATACCGGCTACTGCGGGGTGATGTGGGGCTCACCAGAGTGGAACCTACCTACTAAAAACCACCTTGCTGGCTGTGGCATGGGAATGCTGATGAGCCTTCATCGGAGCGACACCCGGTTAGGAGGTGGGTGCGCAAGCGGGGACCCGCTAGTGGGTCACCCGCTGAGAACAAAAATCACAAAAGGTGCGAGTCATAACCCAAAAGTAGCCAGTATGCCTGCGGCGGTATGCATGACGCGTCTTCCACCTCCCTACCGTGAGGGTGTTGCTTCGGCGGCAAAAAAAAGCGTTGTCTTGGCACAATAGGTAATACCCCTTTGTCTCACGCAAAATGTCCTGGGTTCAGATCTTGGTAGGGACAAACAATCTTGTATTCATGGTATTTGAGTAATTTTTCTATTTTCGTACAGAGTGGGATTATTCTGGATTTTCTTCCAGCTCGTCATCGTCTGCAAAGTTATGCAGATTCCGAAGGCGTTGTGTCTTTATCTCATTGTATTACCTACCGCTTTAATTTGTATTTAAGTACATATTTCCATAAAATATTTTCCTTTAGGATGGTCTGGAGACAGATTTTTAAAAATTCGAGTATTTCTACACGAGAGGTCACAGACCAACAACGAGAACGGACAGTGACTGCTGCGCTACATCAATATCACTCGAATAAGTCAAACCAAAAACTCGGAGTTTTATTTCAAAGTAGGAATAATAACGAATTACACAAATTCATACCTACAACGTTCTATAGAAACCCAACAATGACAGGCCGCTTATTTATGGCCACGATATAAAACATATGAATACTAATTATGCCCAAGAACCTGGCGATCGATCGAATAAAAAAGTTAAAGTACATGATGTCTTAACATAGCTAATAATGAATTATAGCCTTAATTTCCAAGAAAATAAGGCCGATAACGACGTCTGTAGGTCACGAGAATAAATCGAACGCAATGCATTCCTACAAATCCGTGTTGGTTTGTAAAAAACGAGGAATAAAGCGTTACTGACACGAAGGGTTAATAAATAACTCTTTTCTTGTATTTATTCTGAGAGTTAACGATGACGAATAAGAGATGGGTTAAAAAAACCCTTTTACGGCCGTGACGCGTGATATATTCGTGCGCCGGAGCAGCACGGCTCCGTGGGGCGCCCGGCACGGCCGCTGATTGGCCGGCGCAGTGACGCGAGCGCGCCGCTTGACATAGAGTAATGATGGCTGCCCAGTAAACCAATGACTGATAGGACCCCGTGAACCTATTGTTATATGTCACTCTGTGGTACCTACAGGTATGTATACATGGCCGTGTTGACCTTGTAGTTTGGAGCTTGATTCATAATAGCAATTTTTTATATGTAAATACCTATATAAAAACTGCAGCAACATTGAAGCTGCAGTAAAAAAGATTTATTATTTTCAATCTTACTGAACACTGTTCGTCTGTATTTAAGTTAATATTTAATTCTTTATAAAAAAAAAACATATTTTTCTGATTGAACGTTGTTTAAACTAAGATTTGCTTGTCTTGCAAATCATTTGAAGAACTTAAGTAAAGGGCGACATGGCGTTATGACCCTAGCTTCAAAATGTAAGTACTATGCTGACCATGTACGCAAATATTGAAATAGTATATTAATTAACCTTGTCAAATGTGGTGTGATTGTTAGAAATATTATTATTATTAAAGAAACAAGTGTGGGGTTCAAAAGGCAGCTGTCAAATTTTGTCTTTGACGGGTTGTCACTAAGCTCATCACTCGCTGGTTGATTTAGATTCGAGGTGAACCAGTGTCGCACGGTACGGTACACTCGTACGATTGTATACAGTATAACAGTATCCCGCGGATTCTCTTGCACATCTCTATGATATATCTGTTGTGACGTAATACTGTAACTTGCTGATGATTTCAATTGCTGTGCTTTCAAAGCTCTACTTAGAACCAACAGTAACAATCAATTCTACAAAAAGAATAGATTTGATCAGCGAATTTATACTTAGGAGCTGTCAGTGCGGCTGTAATCACATTATAGCAAACTTACCTTAATTTTCTATCCAACTTCTATAATTTTACATATTCAATAGCCTACTTTAAAATCTAATTAATGATACTTACCTATTTATTTATTTATATTATCCTAAATATAATAATTAACTATTTATTCATTATTTACCTACTATTACGTCTAAGTACTAATATATAAGTTATTAAATAAATAGTTATTTGTCTAGTAAATTGTTGCGCGTAGTTTTGTTGCGCCGGCTGGAGAAGATGCCGCCGTATGTACCCTTTGGCCCCGAAGACACCACGACCTGACTAACCACGGAGTGACACCCGACTTGATCGAGTGCAGGTTGGAGCGCAGTGAAAACAACACAAATCTTCGAAGTAGGAACGTTTATTGCGTATACAATTAAACCTTAAGTTTAAATAAGCCTATGAACCGCAATCGTTCCTGTAGTTCAGCTTCTTTCTTCAGACCTCTTCACTGGCCTCCGGATACACCGAACAGCGCTTATGTGTTCTTGGGTCTTCACTGGCCTCCGGATTCACCGAACAGCACTTTCTTTCTTCTAACTGGAAGCTTCTGAACTTTTCTTCTTAGACTTTTTCTTTCTTCTTATTAGACTTTTTCTTTCTTCTTATTAGACTTTTTCTTTCTTCTTATTAGTTGTTGTTTTCTTCGCTGCAGGCACCGAACTGTTTCTTTCTTCTTATTAGATGTTGTTTTCTTGCTTGTGGGCACCGAACTGACTTCCAAAGCTCGGCGTGCGCCTTTTATACAAATTTCGCCCTAAATAATTCCAGCGCTCTGATTGGCTGGCGCGTTTGTGCAGTTTGCACCTAATTACGCTTAAGTTTTACTTGGATTCTAAACTTTACATCGAATTATCTTTCAAACTATTAAGCAAAACTATTACAATATTATATTCAAATAATAGAGCGAAACGATTCCTACATGTTTACATAAATACCAATTTGATAAAATTAAATACAAAAAACTTTCTAGAACAAAGACTATCTCAAAACACCGTTTGCGCCGGCAGACTATTTACTTAGCCTAACATTGTACCTAAGGCGAAACGGTTACAAACATAATTTTATCATTTTACATTATTAAAATATGCAAACATTCTAATTACAATAAGTTTTTAACATAATCAAACAAGATATAACTACCAATTAGGAACATATACAACAACAAAGGTTTTCTCGTTATTCCCTTCAAATACGTAAAACACCATGAAAATAACTATTACATTTCAATAAAAGAAAGCAATTTACACATTATTATCAATAAACCATAACAATAAACCCTATAATTACGTAGTTATTCAACGAGAAAATATCTAACCATAATACGTCATTTATTACTCCAAATGCGTACTTTATTATATGAACCTATATACAATAACGTTATATCTACCATTATCTACCTAATCTGATAAGAAATAACCATAAATTTACCACAATTATGACAAATCTGAACAAATCAGTATTTTACAAATAACCTAGGTCTAAATTCTATCCAAAACATACATAAGCTTCTCATATTATGCTTATATTATACCAATGAAATCTCTAAGAACTTTATTAAACACAAACATCATCAATTCAACCATAAATCAATGTTATCAAAATAGAATTCAAAATATACCTATACCTAGGTTCCTATAACATCATAATTTCCTATAAGAATCTTATTAGTACTTGCTTACGTCACACTCGAAAATAACCACCTATCCGAGGACGGGCGCAAGTAGTGAGGGCGTGGACTAGCGTTATTTACAAAACTATTTGAATGGCTATGTCCCTATTATGCCGAATCCATTTGATGATGCGTCGCTAACAGTCTCCCCCGCAGTGCGTAGCACTCCATCCTGCGGTTGCGACGCTGCAGCTGGAACCAGGATGACGACCCGTCTCGTTGGTCGCCTCAGGATCCCCCATGGTGTCTGCACGTCCAGAACTCGAACTCTCCCATCAGGTCCAGGGTAGACTCGGTGAACTCTTCCTCTCGGCCAGGTGTTCCTCGGCAGTGTTGCGTCGACGACCATGACAATGTCGTCAACGCGCGGATCCTGCGTTGCTGCTCCGTTGACCTTCTTCGGCAGCAGGGTAGGCAGATACTCCTTGATCCACCTGTTCCAGAAGTGATCCGTCAGCCGTTGTGCCGTCTTCCACGTTGCCCTCCCGACGAGCTCGATGTCTGCAAACTCTCCAGGCGCCGGTGCTCCACAAGATCTGCCAAGTAAAAAGTGGTTCGGCGTTAGAGCTTCCTCATCGTCAGGGTCTACGCTAACGTGGGTGAGTGGCCTCGAGTTCACCACGTGTTCGACTTCAGTCATCAGCTTGTGTAGGACTTCCTCTTGTGGTGTCCTGGACTGCAGCACCGTCGTCAGAGCCGTCTTCACCGATCGTACGAGCCTTTCCCAAGCGCCGCCCATGTTTGGACAGCCAGGTGGTATGAACTTCCACCGGGTTCCCTTTTGACTCGCTGCCTTTTCCAATTTCGGTGAGATGCATCTGGATATTAGAAGGTCTCTCAATATGGACACTTCCTTCACGTATTTGGCCCAGGCTGCTCGCTGGTCTTCGGGAATCTCGTCGTCCCAGCCGATCTCCCCACGCCATATGTCTCGAATCCGCTTATTCCCCTGAATTAAGACTGGGGTAGCAAGGCCCAGGGGGTCGAAGCCGGACATCATGGCGCTGGTGACTTCTCTCTTCGTCGGCGTCTTCTTGCCTTCGAGTATGTCTGGACTGGTATTCCGGAACCCAACGTTGAAGGCCAGCAAGTCTTCTGCCATCAGCCATCTCAGCCCAAGGGTCTTCTCTTCAGCAACCAGTTCTGTGCTGTCTTCTTTGAGCTGATCTCCTATCCCGTCGAGGATCTTCGGCCTGTTGCTGCTCCATCCCCTCAAGTGGAAGCCTGCCTTTGCATGGATGCTCTGCACCTGATGCGCGATCTTTCTTGCATCTTCCTCTGTGGCAAAGCTCTGCAAATAATCATCCATATAGTGATTCTTCTCGATAGCTTCCACTGCCGCCGGGTAATCTTCTCTGAAATCTTCTGCGTTCTTGTTCATTACAAAAATCGCCGTAGACGGTGATGAAGCCGCACCAAACACCACTGAGCACATTCGGTATTCGTCTGGTGTCCCATTTCTTCTGTCGCCGCGCCACAAGAACCTCAGGCTGTCGCGGTCCTCTTCACGCATCTGTACCCTCAGGAACATATCTTGAATGTCGGCGACGACGGCGACCGGCTTCTCTCTGAATCTCACAAGCACCCCAAATAGCGATTGCAGAAGATCTGGTCCCGGCAGGAGTGCGTCGTTCAGGCACTTCCCGTCAAATTTGGCAGCAGCATCCAGGACTATCCTTGGCTTCTTCTTCACGGGATGCATTACCGCAAAATGCGGCAAATAAAATGTTCTTCCAGCGGTCGTTGATACTGGAGCCTTCTCTGCATAACCATTTTCTATCAGCTTCTTCATCTGGTCTTCATATGACGTCTTCAGGGTTGCATCCTTGTCCAATTTCCTTTCGATCCCAATAAGACGTCGATGAGCTTGCACGTAGTTGTTTGGGAGGGTTTCGTCTTCACTCTTCCACAGCAGCCCGGATTCAAACCTCCCCTCTGGAAGGCGCTTCGTCGTTGACTGCAGGACCTCAAGCGCTCGTTGGTCTGCGTCGTTGCTCGGGCGGCGAGGCTGCACTCCGATTGATTCGATGTCGAAGTGTCGCCGCACCAAGGCTTCTGTCTCATCTTCTTCGATGAGTCTGCTGTGGTTGACGAACTGTACTGGTGACGTCTTCCCGTTGTGACGCCCATGGAGGACCCATCCCAAGCTCGTCAGTGATGCAACTGGATCGGACCTTTTCCCTTTCTTAAGTCTTCTCGTGACGATGAGACCCCAGTTGTCTTGCCCGATGAGAAGTTTTGGCTCTTCATCTTCATATAGTAGTTGACCTTGAATGCCTTGCAGGTGCGAGCATCCTTGGATGACACCTCGATCCACACCTTGTCTTGAGAGCTTTAAACTGTCGATTGTTCGAACTTCAATTGTTTCCTCCTTCTTACGATGAGCTCCCTTGATCTTGACGCTTGTCTTCTGCGAGTCGCACCTCTTGATTCCATGTTCTCCAATTGTCTCGATGGTTATCGGACTCGCCTTGCCTTCAGCCCCAATCATCTGCGCCACCCCAGCATCCAATAACGTGACTGTTGACCCCTCATCCAGAAGGGCCAGTACGCGTGCTGCGCCCTTCGGTCCATACAGGTCCACTGGGATCATCTTCAGATACACCTGCCCATCACTGGCAGTGTGCACGGAGGTGACGACTTCTTTGGGCTCTTCTCTGCGACTGGAGACATTGCAGCGGGATTCTTCTCTATCCCCAACAGCTGCTGGTGGACGGCTTTCATCATGAAGACTGGTGTGGTGCCATCTTCCGCACTTCTTGCAATCTGCTGCCCTGCAGGTCTTCCTTGAATGTCTTCCTCGTAGACACCTGAAGCATAAAATTGCCTTCTTAGCCATTTCGTACTTTTGACTAAGGTTTGCTTCTTTGAACTTCTTGCATTCGTAAATCCAGTGTTCGCCGTTACACACTGGACACCGATTCTTGCGGGGGTGCTCTTCATTCCCCTGCACGTAGTGAACCTTCTTCACTGGTCTTCGCTCGTGGCCCCATGATGTCTTCGGTGGTGCAGATCGCTGACGGTCTTCCTTCTTCCAGGATACTTCAGGGTCGGCTATTTCCGCGTACCATTCGCTTTCAGCCTCCAGGAATGCGTTCATGACTTCCAGGTCCCGAAGTCCTTCGTCAGGATTCGTCCTCTTGTATGCGATCCACCTGTGTTTCATCGTAGTCGGCATCTTTGCAATGAGGGCCCTCGTGGTTCTAAGGGAATCTAGGTACTTGCTTGCCCCCATTGCCTTGATCGTGGCCACGGCGTTCCTCACGTGGCTGTAGAACGTGCTCACGTCGTTCGGATCCTCTGTGACCCGTGGCAGGTTCTCCAGCTTCTCCAGCTCCGCAGTTGCCAGAGCTTCGGGTCTTCCGAACCTCAGTTGTAGCCCCCTCATGACTTCGGTGGGATGCTCCGCCGTAAACAAGAGGCTCTTCACTGCCTCTCGCGCCCTGCCTTGCAGCGCCTTCCGTAATCTGGCCAGGTTCTGCACGTGACTGAAGCTGGGTGCCGTGTCTTCGAATGTCCTCTTGAACGCCAGCCATTCTTCTGCGGCGCCATCGAAGTTGGGAAGCTCGATGTGTACAGCTTCCGACCGGCCTCTAGGTAGCTTCCCTAATGCTTCAGCCAACTCCTGGATGTCGGTCTTCCTCGATGCAGGCGGCGGCTGTGGTAGCCGCGGTGGTGGTGGTGGTGACGGTGGTCGCGACTGCGGCACCAAGGGTGGCATTACCCTCGCTCTCCTCTCGGTCTTCTGTAGCCACTCCTCCACGTGGTGCTGCCGCTCCTCGTCTGCGAAGTCCTCTTCGCTGCCGGACTCGACCCGCACGAGCTCCAGTTCGGCCTCGGCGAGATCCAGCTTCCTCTGGGCTATTTCCATTTTCAATTCGGCTTCCCTTCTTCTGGAAGCCCTCGACCTGGTGGTGGAACCAACCCTCCTGGGTTCCACGGGCGCTGGTACTGCGAACCGTGCTTCTTCGTCCGCAGCGCCCCTTGACGCAACCCCATCCATTGCTGGCGGTACGGTGCAACCTTCGGCGTGGCGTGCTTCAGGCGCTCCTCCGGCGGGGTGCGTTGGTGCCCCTGGTGTCAACGTCGACCCCGTAGACGACCCTATCGTGTCTGTCGTCTCTGTCGGCGTGGCTGCGCTCCAGTCCCTCGAAGACTCCGTGGCGGTGGTGGGCTTCGTTCTTCCAGTCGACCGTGTGGTTGGCATCTTCTTGATCCAGGATCTCGGCTCGAAGGACCAGGAAAACTGTTGCGCGTAGTTTTGTTGCGCCGGCTGGAGAAGATGCCGCCGTATGTACCCTTTGGCCCCGAAGACACCACGACCTGACTAACCACGGAGTGACACCCGACTTGATCGAGTGCAGGTTGGAGCGCAGTGAAAACAACACAAATCTTCGAAGTAGGAACGTTTATTGCGTATACAATTAAACCTTAAGTTTAAATAAGCCTATGAACCGCAATCGTTCCTGTAGTTCAGCTTCTTTCTTCAGACCTCTTCACTGGCCTCCGGATACACCGAACAGCGCTTATGTGTTCTTGGGTCTTCACTGGCCTCCGGATTCACCGAACAGCACTTTCTTTCTTCTAACTGGAAGCTTCTGAACTTTTCTTCTTAGACTTTTTCTTTCTTCTTATTAGACTTTTTCTTTCTTCTTATTAGACTTTTTCTTTCTTCTTATTAGTTGTTGTTTTCTTCGCTGCAGGCACCGAACTGTTTCTTTCTTCTTATTAGATGTTGTTTTCTTGCTTGTGGGCACCGAACTGACTTCCAAAGCTCGGCGTGCGCCTTTTATACAAATTTCGCCCTAAATAATTCCAGCGCTCTGATTGGCTGGCGCGTTTGTGCAGTTTGCACCTAATTACGCTTAAGTTTTACTTGGATTCTAAACTTTACATCGAATTATCTTTCAAACTATTAAGCAAAACTATTACAATATTATATTCAAATAATAGAGCGAAACGATTCCTACATGTTTACATAAATACCAATTTGATAAAATTAAATACAAAAAACTTTCTAGAACAAAGACTATCTCAAAACACCGTTTGCGCCGGCAGACTATTTACTTAGCCTAACATTGTACCTAAGGCGAAACGGTTACAAACATAATTTTATCATTTTACATTATTAAAATATGCAAACATTCTAATTACAATAAGTTTTTAACATAATCAAACAAGATATAACTACCAATTAGGAACATATACAACAACAAAGGTTTTCTCGTTATTCCCTTCAAATACGTAAAACACCATGAAAATAACTATTACATTTCAATAAAAGAAAGCAATTTACACATTATTATCAATAAACCATAACAATAAACCCTATAATTACGTAGTTATTCAACGAGAAAATATCTAACCATAATACGTCATTTATTACTCCAAATGCGTACTTTATTATATGAACCTATATACAATAACGTTATATCTACCATTATCTACCTAATCTGATAAGAAATAACCATAAATTTACCACAATTATGACAAATCTGAACAAATCAGTATTTTACAAATAACCTAGGTCTAAATTCTATCCAAAACATACATAAGCTTCTCATATTATGCTTATATTATACCAATGAAATCTCTAAGAACTTTATTAAACACAAACATCATCAATTCAACCATAAATCAATGTTATCAAAATAGAATTCAAAATATACCTATACCTAGGTTCCTATAACATCATAATTTCCTATAAGAATCTTATTAGTACTTGCTTACGTCACACTCGAAAATAACCACCTATCCGAGGACGGGCGCAAGTAGTGAGGGCGTGGACTAGCGTTATTTACAAAACTATTTGAATGGCTATGTCCCTATTATGCCGAATCCATTTGATGATGCGTCGCTAACATAAATATTAACTCTGCTGCGATTAGCTGACGCAGTGCTAGTCGCTGATTCCGCGCGTCTCTGTGTGGGAGCCGGCAGAATACCAGAGTTGCAGTTTTATTGCGACACTATGCTGAGCCGGAGCCTTTTGACGGGCATGGCAGAAAGATGGCAAAATTTTACCTATTACTTGTATATAATATCTCTTCTTTGTAAATCTATCTTGTAATTTTCTATGTTTTTGTTGTGTGTTTAGGTCAATAAATTATTCATTCACAACATTTTTTAAATAAATAAAAAAAGTAGAGTTTATCGTTAGGGAGAGTGAGAGTACTCTCTCCACAGTTCCTCCTTTACTACGAGTATTAAATCCACAAAGTGAAGTCTATTTCTAAATCTTATTTATCTATCCAGTGTACCTCTTAAGCATATTACCAACTGACTTTAAGTACAAATAAGACCAATAATGTAGTACAGAAAGCCTCACGGATAAAACTGATCTAACCTTCCTTACCCCCTTCTCTCCCCCTACGTGTCATCCATCGCCGGGTAATGAATCCGTCACCCTCGGGACGCATACGTCCTCATTGGCCGGCCGGCTGTCCGCAACTTCCGCCGGAAGCCACCCGGCTGCTCGCTCATGTGACTGTTTAATTGATCAACTAGTTTCATGACCTGTCCGGTTCGTGCCGGTGTGAAGTCTTCGGGGAGGCGGTGTAAGTTTGACGGGAGTTGGAATAAAATTGAGGACTTTCGGATAAGCTGCCCTGTTTGGGATTGTTACATTTTTCAAGCTTTTGCTTTTCTTTTCTCTGTTTAGACTTTGCGTTGCTTAAAAGCTGAGGAGTAGTTATTTATCCATATTGTGTATATGTGCCTAATTGTGTATAACAGTGGAAATTATGGCATTATTTTAATAATCTAAAGGCACTCCAAATATAGGCTAATGTAGCCTAATAATAATAAATGCAATGTTTACTTTTACTTTACAATAAATATTCCTCACCAAATATTTGACACTTTGCTACTTGCGACTAAACTATAATAAACTGGAATCATTCTCAAATTATTACTTACGTGAATTGGAAATTATACAAAATCTTCAAGATGTTAAAAAGTAAGTAGTTCACAATTCGTAGACCAGAACTCATAAGGGTCGCATTAAACCACTTAGAGACTAATAAATTCCCTACCCTAAATCCAGAGCTGCACGCGTATCACGCTACCTACTCCACACAAAGTACAATAGTACACCACTACAAAGTGATGCGAACCAGCGCTGCACTGGAGGAGGAGGGTATCAATTATAATTCTCATTAAAGTGAGGCGGATTCTTCTGATTTATTGTCGGAGGAAACACTACACGACTCGGCACCTGGCGCCGCCTGCGTGACCGCATGCGAGGCACCAGCAGCTTCATGCGTCATTCACGATCATTCAGTCCTTGCTATTATAATATTAGTAATAAACAATTGATAAGATTTTTACTGAAGTTGCGGGTGACCTTTGGGAAGAAATAATGTTAGTGTAGGAATATTGTGGGTGTCTTGAAATGGATACAATTTTAAATTTTTTGGACCAAATTTAAACCGTTTCTGAGCCAAGCAGATTGGCTCCACAAATGTTACCATTATAGATACTTTGTAAGATGATGTGAGGTGAAGATAATATTTATACAGTAGATAATTAAAATCCTACTAAAGTTTAATTTAATCGATCTTGCAGAATGGTGTGTTCCTTTGAACACTACGCTGTTAGAACTATGCTCGATTGCGTTTCAAGTTCAGTGATGAAATATTTTATTCTAGAAATCTTTCCTACGATGGATGCGCCCACGGATTCCACGGTTTAACCGGTGTTGTACCGATCTAAACAATATAAAAACATGTTATTTACGTTTAAAGTATACATAATTTTGTACAAACAGTAGTTATTTTTCAATTTTCAATAACACGCAGTAAATCTATTAACTACATACATTGTAGATTCACTAATGTGTGTGATATTCAAATTAACGATACAAATGATATAGATTTATCGATTATCGAACAGGTTCAACCAGACATTCCCGTGTCGGCCACGGCCGCTAAAAATGAACGGCTAATATATCAAAATTTTGGTTATTTATAGAAAATATTGTACATATGCCTTTTGATTTTCTACTTAAATAGTTAAAAATATAAAAACACATTCTGCTGCTGTTTACCGAGCGTTTGCAACGTGTCCAAGTTTATGATATATACGTTGCCCGGTCATCAAACAAACAAGTGACAATCAAAATACCCGGCTATCAAATTACAGTGCCCGAGATTTCACAGTATGTCATACTGTGACGAAAGCCAGATCCTAAACGTAATAGAGTAGGCATGCCGAAATTAAAACATGTAAGCCCCGTAGAGGGACGAAGGGCGTTCTATGCAATAGGGACTTGAGCAAGGAAACTATACTATTCCTACTACCTTTCTGAAAAAATGTATGTAATTATGTAAATTTTGTTCAAGATGTAATAACTAATAATGCTATCACGACTTGTCTACAATGGCGAAGGCTCGATTTTAAATCCTTCGTGAGACAAGTGACGTGATGTTTATAGAAATAGCTCTCTTATTATTATTAAGACAAAAGCTTTATTTCTTGGTAATCGATTAAACGTGAAACTACGGAAGTGATCTAAAAAGAGTTCCCCGTTGGAAGGTAACGTTTCCCCCGCAGCCGGTAGCCGACATCGGGGGCTATGCGGCACGAACGTAGCAAACCTAAACTAAAGGCTCATATTTTTTTAATCATATCAGGGCTTAACTGTTAATTAGGAACAAAATGAATTGTAGACTGGATCCATAGAGGATTTCACATCGATTCCAGTTACGTAATGTTACGATTAACACTTTCGTGGGTAGGTACGTATATATTCATTCAGTAAGCAGGTAAAACGTTACTTTAACTTTTGTTACGTAGACTCAGATCCCTTAATAACAACACCATGCAATTACAATATATTATTATAATATATATATTGTTATTTATTTATTATTTTACTTCCGATTGTTTTTCATACAAACTATAACTGATTATTTGATTTATTTCCCTTCTTATTAACTCATGATCCCACATCCTACACGGTACCTGCCCAGATTCACTTTACACTAATGTTGGTGACGTTTCAGAGTTTTCGTGATGAGAGTGTGCGATAATTTTTGGCCAAACAACAAAACAAACTCATACAGCTGGATTTGTAGTTTAATTGCACACGTCAGATTCTTTATCCAGTAAGTCGAGGGGCCCTGTTCGTACTCAGCAACGTTGTTTACTTATTTCACGACGCTTTTACTTACCGACCTATAGAATCTAATCATAATCCGACTGCAGATAAACCTTCTTGCATCGTCACCTTTGCGCATTCCGATTTATTAAAAAATTTACATTTGAAAAAAGAACAGCGGTAAGGTGACAGCGGGCGACGGGCGCGGGGCGATCGATGCTGGCGTCGTTATTCGGGCGACAGCCTTTGACGACGCTGGAGGCTTTTTCTCCTTTGGGCTTGTGGACTGAACCTGTCTGTTATTAAGAAATTGACTTGGTTACAAGTACTACCAAAGTAAAAAATTTAAGTTTAAAAATGCCATGCGATCTACTCGGTTGGAAGTAGGTACGTATTTATGTATAGTCCACCCAAAAGTAGATATTCGCTTCTATGTTATAATTTGAGCGAGATTGCAGAAGGACATTAATTTGAAGATGCTGTGCACAAACTGCCGCCCTTTTCCATACTTTGTCATCAATTTTAATTTAAGGGTGTTACCACACCTATCTATCGACCGTCGATCGATGGCAGGATAGAACAGTTGACGTCGTCTGTTCTATCCAAATGCACTGTAAATAATCCTATGCACCTATAAATTTATATGAAGGTATCTGTACTCTGCCAACCCGCAGGCGTGATGGCCAATTGTCTGACACCACAATTATTATTATTGTAGGATTGTTTTACTACTAAATTACCAACTCAGACGTCAGACGATTATAGGCCATCACGCCTATTGCGACGTCGACCGGTCGACGTCGAGTGTTCTATTCTGCCATCGATGTCTGTCGATCGATTGGTGTGGTAACACCCTAACAAAGAACGAACAGAAAATTTTCAACATCCTTTTTACACATTCGATGCCTCTGTGGGTCCGTGTGATTGTCTCATAGCTCCTCCTAAACGGCTGGGCATACGTTTTTTGTGTGTACTTCAGAAAGTCGTTGGATGGTTTAAATTTATGATTAGACCCAATAGGTCGCTAGTTTCCTACAGAAATCTTACCAAACACTATAATTTTGCAATAATCCCACAAATAAAAGAAAACAATTTTAAATCCTTTGAGATCAAAGTGGAACCGGTCAGTTAGGTCAAGTCTGCACCGCGGACACGTGACTGACGGACAGACGCACACAGGCGCACCCGTTCTTAAATGGGCGCGTGTGTGAGTGAGCTGTCAACACTGCTGACAGCTGATTGATGGACGCGGGGACGTATGGCGGGAAAATATTACTTTACAACTTGTAGGAAAATCAATAGTGGGCTTATGAAACTGTTGGTTTGAGTTTCTGAAAGAACGCAAAATAATTTAACTTGGAGCAGTGTATTATTACTTAATTATTTGTGGAACCAACAGCACAATATTGTTCTTATTAGCCAAATTAATATAATTTGCGTAAAGGTGATTCAATACTGTTTGTGTATTAGACGAGTTTGTATTAGATACATGCTCAAATACTTCATCTACACTGAGAAGTTTTCACAGATAAATTTGAAGTTTTTTCAAACGCGTGAGATTATTAGAGGTCTAGCTATAGAAAAAAGCTTTAATGAACAGTGTTAAGTGCAGAATACTTTATGAGACCTATTAAGAAATGAATTTCACGTCCGCACTAGATGAGGCCTAACCGCAAGGTACAAATACCCAAAAAGGGTACGAAAATTAAGCTACATGTGGTGGTTTTTGTGTGCGCCGGCTATACGAAAGACCAAAAACAAAAACAAACAGTCATTTACGATAATTGGCACAAGGTTCAAATTCAAATGTTTGATTGTTTAAACCGGCTCATCTATATGTTTCTACGCCAATGAGTTATTCTCATTGAACGGAGCATCATTGAACCACTTGGCGTAAGTTGACTCCGGCGTTCGTGTGTGTCAAAGGACGTACGCTATACCATTGATCCAAGTAAACAAGTGCACCCAGGCAGGGATTTTATATAATTTCTTTTTGAAACATTTCGAACTTTCCCTTAACAAAAAATTTCTTGATAACTTGGTTTAAATATTATATCATAAATTTTTTTTTATGCCTCGGTAAAATACCATTTCATATCTTGCTTCAACAGATGTTATAAAAATATGTAAGTATTCAAAAATACATCAAAGTAGGCTCATACTTGGTGCCAACACAATGTGATTTCTTTTGATCATTTAAAATGTGATGTTCTCCGCATCATCAGACCAGTAGGCCAGCTTAATGCGCCTTCTTAATTACGAACCAAGAACCCATCTTAGTTGGCCATTAGTTACTTAGTTTTAGCATAATTTATAACAACCATCCAGGCAGTTACAGAATTACTTTGAGCCACCTTGATAATGCAGTTCTAATAAAAATTTCTCAACTATTTCAACCCAATCAATTCAGCCGAGATCTAAAATGTTGACCTACATAATACCTTGTTAATTGATTTTTATAAATACCACCGACAGCTAAAATGGACATCAGTGCGACCACAATAGACCAGAACCAACCAGTCGGCCGGTGGACGGACGAATGTAAAATAAACCCGAGGAAAGATACGGGAATAATTAAACAGTTCCCAGAATCGATGTGTAATGACAATAATGACGTTAACGACGCGGCGGTGACAGCGTGGCCATTTGTCAGGTGTCGTCTGTCAGCCGGCTGTCAGCGTCAATGGTGTCACTCGGTGCAAGGCGCGCGATTGACGCGCGTCATTGTTGTCCTCACTACGGGTTGTTGAAAACTCGGAGTTGAGTTATTTCTGTGAAAAACATAATTATTAGTTAGGTTTTGACAACACGTACTGATAACTATGATAACTTTTCATAAGGAAACTCGGTACTTCAAATACCTATTGGAATTTACTTCCGAAGATATCCAAAATACTTAAAAATCTTGGATAACACTGTGTAGTACGAATTTACTTATGTAAAAAAAATTCAAAATTGGTATGTTTTTTTTTGGAAATATTAAAAACTACTATACTCTTTAGATTCGTGTCATCAAAATTTTAAAAATGCATAAAAATTACCAATCTAATTAATATTAAATCTTTTAAATAAAATAAATTAATTAATAAAAACTTTATTTAACATCGTAATTTACAAAACCCCCAAAAACTCTTTGTTTCCTTGGTAGAGCGTGAGCTGCGATCAAACAGCTGGTGACGAATCATTAATGTCCCTTTGATCCACAACTGACACCTTTCTTATTATATCCCTTATTGACACTCTGCAGCTCAGCTACGAATTAAACAAGCCCCTTATGACCTGACAACTAGCATAGCAGCTATTTTTGAATTAGTATTAATTTCTAACTAACCAACTTGGAATCAATAATTCACGGGCAGACCTCGATGCAAATCAGCATACAACGCAATTTTATAACTCCATTTAAATTACTGTTCACCGGGTGATAGATTTTCTTATGCAAATATTAGGAATTGCGAAATAAAGTTCCGCAGTAATGACTATTACTTACTGACTTGCATACATTATCGTACCGTTCATCACGAAACAACTAGGTATTCCAGTCGCTTGAATAATTCGCATTGGAAGCTTATTTATGGCCTCGGTTCAGTGTGACGACCTCCGAGACGTCACGGCTTAATATCCATGCACCACGCGATTAACAAGTTATTCCCACCCGCGGCCCCCACGGCGCCCCCCCCCCCTTTATCTATCTTGTCAACAACCGCTTAACACACGATGGAACTTTCCAGATGCTGTCACCCCGCCTCGACGACGATGACGACAGCCACCTGTGCATCAAGTGCAATGCCACCATCGTCGGTCTCGACAACTACGTCAAACACAGGAAAAGCAGATGTGACAAAAACAATAAAATTGAATCCACCAAACCGGACATACCCAGTATCGATGCTCTGGATCCTAATTACAGTCTTGGAGCTGACGTCTTCTTTCAATCTCTTGAGCTCCAAAGTAGCGTGAAGAAGCCGACTTTGACCAGATTAACTCCACCCATCCAAACTATTAAGTCAAACTTGGAGAAAAAGAGCACCATTCCATTATTGTCATCTTCAAGAGATCTTCCACGAATGAGTCCTTTAGAAACAAATTTAAGAGGGGAGGATTGGATTGGTGGGCATAGTTTAAAAATCGGACCAAGTGAAGATAACCAAACCAAGTTAATAAACGCTGTCGCAAGCATCAGTGGCAGTGCCAAGAAAGATATTCCCAGTACATCATACAGAATCGAAACATACTATTTTAAAGGAGATGAAGAATCAGAAGATTCAGAATCCACAGAGGATGACGATGATGATGAACCTCCGGAAACTGGAGGCAAGTGGAAACCTCCGGTTAATTACACTGGAGGAAAGTGGCGGCCTGCGTCACCAGAACAAGATTGGGACACCTTGATGGAACGTTACGATGACTACGACGCTCCGCCACCTAGTCATACTAAGGGTAAATGGATTCCTGGAACGCATGAAAAAACACAAATAATGCAACCTAGAATTCAAACCAAAGGCGCAGTGCAATATTGGTGCGGACCTTGCAATAGACGACTGGGGACAAGAGCTGTTTATGAGAAACATTTGATGTCTAATCTTCATATGAAGAAGGTGTTACCTGAACATGACCTCGAGTTCGCTGGTAACCTAGAGCCAATCAAGAAAACTCCTGAAAGACGTCTTTGCCGTCCAGTGCAAGCTGAGCGACAAAGAACACCAGCGCCAAAAATTAATTTAAATCTCGCTAAGAAGAAACGCAAAAGGCGCCTTAATTTTATCGTATGTTCGGGATGTAAGTCTCGTGTCCGAGTCCACCTGATGGGAAAACACTTGATGTCCCACTATCACTTTCGCAAGGCCGCGGGGACGCAAAGTGAGGTTTATCAGCAATTGATTTTAGACAACATCGACGCAATTGTACACCAGTCTCCTTTTCAATGTAGTCCTTGTAAGTTTTACACAAATTGGCTATCTACTTTCATGCAGCATTGGTACTCTGATGAACATCAAACAAAGATCGACGAGATGCAAGGCCGGCTTTGGTGCTCGTTCTGTAAGTTCGAATGTGACTCATCCCAAGAGATGCTCCAGCACATGTCAGGCTCGGATCATAGTGAAGTGATAGCTGTCATAAATAGATCGATGCCTATCATTATTAGAAAGAAATATATTCTACAGTGCAGCACCTGCCTGGCGGAGTTTCGGTACAATATAGAAATGAAGAAGCATTTCGAGAAAAGCGGCCACGAGCCTTGCGACACGGCCACTCCAGCATACCAAGAAACACACAAATGCCAATACTGCAGTATGAATTTTAAGCGTTCGGTTCAATTGGCAGCGCATTTGAAATGTAAACACAAGCAAAAGGCCTATCTCTGCTTGGTGTGCGACATTACATTCCAAAATTCTGCGGAAGCTAAGAAGCACCGCGTATCGTCTGAGCATAGAGTTAGACGGAAAGAAAAGAAAGCGCTGCAAAGAGGTGAAGATAAAAAAATTTCTAGAAAATGCCCATACTGCACTGAGAAACTAGTTTTGGAAAACGTGATCAAATTAAAAGAACATATTTTAGCTTACCATCCGAATATCAAAAAGAAGTAAGAACTTGCTTTCAGTCATTCAACTTTTAATTTCAACATTACGCTTTTGTACAGATTTTATCTTGACACTTTCTTATTTTGCAGATGTCCTAAATGTGGGATGGGATTCGTTTTTTCACAAGAAGTTTCTCGCCATATAAAGAACAACGCTTGCCGCTACCAGGAAGCGAACTCTTCCACCTTCTGGAATTGCAGCCAGTGTCTGTTCAACACTGATTCGCAAGCAGAGTGCTTCTACCACGAGGTGCTCCACACCACTCCCGTTGTAGAAGTCGTCAAAAAGGCAGACAAAGAGAAAACTATCGAAAAATACGCTTGCCCCCTCTGCCCGAAAACCTTCAGGAAGTACTCCCTGAGACACCACCTGAAACAACATACTTTCGAAAGACCATTCGTTTGTTCATTATGTGGATCAAACTTTACGAGGCAGAGTAGCTTAGCGAACCACATTCGGACGGTTCACGAAACAAACGGCCCCGTCATGAAAGCTGAAAAGGTCGTCAAGATCACCGGGCATAAGCCCGAGAAGGCTCCGACCGAGGAATTCACGTGCAAGCGATGCGGCAAGAAGTTTGTCAACAGGTTAGTGCCCACTCTCGCCTGTTCATTAGCAGAATTTATTACATATTTAAACAGGAATGTAACGACTCAATTAAGAGCGTCATCTCTGAACCCTTGACGGAAGAGCGGCAGGAATGCTCGACGAAAATAAACGAGACGTGTCATGCGCGGGCGCATCAATTTGCGACAACGACATGCGCTTGCGGCGGATGTGCGCGTGTCAGCTGTCACACTACTCCTTCACAAATATCGGCGCGGCTGTAACTCGCCGCTCGCTTCGCTTTGATACGCCACGTGTCGTGGCGCCGTGATGCTGCGCTGATGGGTTTATATCGCGGCCACACATTCCTCCCCGGATGCTCTGTACTTCAGGTGAAGTTTGATCAAATTATATGAATCCTATCTCATTCGGTTTTATTACAAGCACATGCACGTAACTAACGCGTAAGATCGATAAACAGTTTAAGCGGACATCAATTCGAGCGCTCAGTTGACGGGTCAAATGAACTTTAATTTATTTGTTGAGTCAATTTATAAGCTACGGCGTCGTTCGCTCGGAATGTAATTAGACGTTTAGTAAATTGCGCTCATTTGCCTATAAGTGATTAACATTTAAAGTATTCGTGGTTATTAAGGTGGAGTGTTAGGGTTTTACGGCGGGTCTGGGCGGGGCGGGGAAGCGCGTCTGACCTCGGGGCGCATGAATCAAGCGGCGTGGCGGCCATTTGCACAAGTTTCAGCATATCTAGATAACTGTGGAGCGTTGTAGGGCCATTGAGGGCGTTGATGAGCTAACTTATGTAATATCTTATGCGTTATGGCGTAGAATTGCATTAATGCAGCTCCGCGGCTCCCAGTAAGCCTGTCACTAGGTGTAATATGATATTAGTGCTGGTGGGCGGTACTTGCAACTTGCTCGTCGCTCTGTTATGGCCATTCTTGTGAAGTTTGGACGTTAGAAGGTGGTTGGAGCCTCGCCTTGTGACGCCACAGTGATCTTTTGCGGCTCGGAGCAGCGCCGCTGAGTGCATTTGAATGTCGCATTTGGTCACATTACGGATGTTCCATATAATGCCTAAACTACTTCTAAGTAGGTGCTGTGTTGGTACTAACTCGACACTAGGGGTTTGAATTCAGCGCGTCGTTTTATGAAATATAATTTTATGTTACGAGTTAGCTTCATAGTATTCCTACCTTCCTAGTTTAAAATGTGCCGAGTTTGAAACTGCCGGGTACGTCAATACTACGTTTGTAGAGAAAGGTATAAATAATAAGTCTCACACATTTGAAACTTGTTCAGTGACCCACAGAGGCAGCTTGAAATAGAATACCGAAAGTTAAATGAAGATTGGTAAAAAGGAATCGACAAAAAAATGAACATTTGTATCTGTAAGTTACGGTAAATAACGCGGCGATGACGAATGTCAGTCTGTTTGTAGTGAATTACCTTTACAAACAAACGGGAGTCCCTGGCTTAGTAAGAAGTACTTAAGAACTTTAAAAGGACAGTCCATATTTGCTAAACATTTGCGTAACAATCATTACGTAATAATTAAAAATCCCCAGACAAACACACCAAAGTAAGAACAGCTTACGGTCATGGATGACCATACAGAACAGGGGGGGGATCCAGATAATAATAATAATGTACATAGGTATATAAATATCAACAACCATGACCCGAGAACAAACATCTGTGTTCATCAAGCAAATGATATCAGATTTACTAGCTTTATGAATGAATTATTAGTTGATCGTGAGGCCTGCGTAGGCACGTATCAATAAAACGAAGAGAGTGTATCTGTCATTTTTACCAATAATGGCGTAATGAATACCTACTACTTGGTTGGTTTTGTATCGCCCTAGGGGCCAACCCGTTTTATTATACAAGTTTCAACATTTTGGGATTAAACTAATTTTTATTATTTTTGGGCGTAAAAACTTATTCAATTGTGAAAACTATCAAACTAGTTATTTATTAAAAGCCTAAGAATAATTTTCATTGAATTGTCCATATCTTAATCGATTGATTGTTAGTAGGGTGCTTACCCTACCTCCACTACTCCAATAAGTACCTACTTATACAAAAGTATTAATTATTATTACATTTCAGGACGGCTCTAAGTCGCCATGCTCCGGACTGCGCCAACATTCAGAAGATGCGCTGTACTCACGAGCACTGTGAGTTTGTAGCTACTTCCACCAAACAACTAATACGGTGAGGAAACTAACGTTCATCTATAAAATTTCCAGATTGAGAACCTTCGGATGATCCTATGCTCACTACAGTCCGTCCATTATCACTTAAACGGGGAATAGATACTGAGAGTACCTACCGATTTTTATTTGAAAAAAATTAAAACTTTTCATAAGTAGGTAGGTTTTTATTAATTTCGAAAATATTAAAAAATAACCCACCTTGCAAAACGTATTTGGTTTTCTAGTGGAGACCCAGGAGACCCAGGGCGGAGGCCCAGGCAGGCAAAGACGAGAATCGCCTGCGCATTCTTCGGTATTTTAGAGGAATTCCGAATACGAAGGGCGACAACACTGCAGGAGATTCGAATGTGAATCTGAAAACTAATCACCGTGCAAACGAAATCGAAAATAAAATACGTATAGCGCCCTCTATTCGGCAACTATTGAAACTTTTGAAACAGATGAAGCCTACTTAAGCTCTCTTTAAAATAACACATTGCACAAATAACAATGTAAACCAGTTGTAGTAACAACTGGTTTACTTTTGATAAATATAGATGTCGTGTTTTACAATTTAAATATTTATTTCTAGACACCTCAGCATTCACGGAGAAAAGATAATGCCGCACTCCTGCCAACTTTGCCCTTTTAAAACAAATCAAGCTAGCCATTTGAAGAGGCACATGGTGTGCCATAAAGGAATTAAACCTTACGCTTGTCCGCATTGCACTTTCACTTGTGCCAGCTTGGTAAGACGTAATATCTACCTACCTACTCACCAAATTTAATGGGGTTAATACCGAGACCCAAAAAACCCTTGCTCTCTTTATTTCAAGTCAGTTAATACTTCGATCAATTATATTAAAACCTAAACCAACTAGGATTGAAGTAAAAATATAACCTGTCCCATGCTACTTACATAGCGTGTCATCATTTTCGTTAATATGACTTTTTTTTATAATGCTTTTTGTTTGATTTTCAGGAAAACCTACGTAAGCATGTAGTTCAAAGAGATATTCATTCCGGATTGTATCTTTACAACTGCAACTTGTGCTACTACCGCACCAACCAAGCCAAGGAACTACGCAGCCATTTTATTAGTGTTCACGGGGAAAAATACAATGCCAAGTCGGCGGTACAGGCTGTCAAGTATTTTCTCATTAGGGACGACTTCAAAAACTTTGGTGAAAAATAAACTTTGTAACATGATATACTTTGCTCTACGTTTTCGTACATTTAGTAATAAAAGACGTGTTTTATTTTTATTGACTTACATAATGTCTTTTAAATATATCCACAAGATTAGTTCGTTAGTTAGTTGATTGAAAAATGGTAATCAACCGCTATTGGTGTGGCGGGCTATTTCTGCCAGTGTCGCGTATTGGCGCAACACAATACAAAAAATAAAATAAAAAGTAGCCAAAAATAAATTTCGCTGATCATTGAGATATATTATACCTACTTACGCTAGAACAAAATATAACACACTAACAATAACTTAAACTAATAAGAATGATTAATTATCTATGGAATGTGACAAGCTCTTACTAAACAATCTAAAAAGAAAAAAAAGTATAATAAAAAACATAGTTCTTACCTAAAAGTACTTGCTAACAATGTATAATCATACAATTGATGAATGAATTTACACAATATTCTTAAAATCCAATTATATGGTCCACTGTTCCTACCTCCTGACCACAGTCGCATAATGGGGAAGAGTGAACTCCAATCCTGTTGAGGAAAATTGGGGAACAGCAATGACCTAAGACCTAAGCGAAGTCTACAGATCACTGAAATTGTCCTTTTTTCTGCCTTTCTAAGTTAAAAAAACAGGAATAAAAGGCTGGATGTCACCGTAGTGCTGTCCACAAGATTAGAAAGAATCCAACCATTTTAAATACAAATGAACCGTAAAAAATGACTTAGCTGATGCATCCAACATACAAAAGGATTTCGCGCTCGTTCAAAATGTAAATAGACCAAGAAATCGTTTTAAATTTGAAATGCGTTCCCTGTCCCCTTCGCAAAAATACAGTGATAGTGAGTAGTCCGGTCAAATTAGACCAAAAACTAAGAGTGAAGCTACATAAAGGAGAAACCCACCTTCCCGAACACGCCTGGGCCCAGGGCTTTTGTTGAGTTAACACTATGAAATTGAAAGCTACAGATAGATGTAATATCAACAAAATAATAAAGAAAGTTTCAGAACATTTTGCAATCTGAAAACAGAGTTATAAGTACTTGAGATATGCTAAGAAAAATTTACAGTTGAGGTTGTACTAAGGCTACATTTTTTTTTAGAATTATAACTAATACACACAGTTCATTAACATATAGTTGATGAACTGTGTGATAAGATAATTAGATAAGCAATAATAAAGTTTAATTATATATTACCCGCTTATGAGCATGTACCGCCTCTTTAAAAAATGCTGCATGCCACCATCCACTTGGTGAGGGCATTCTGGGGGATTTCTAGGAGAGAAATAAAATCTGGCAAACTGGGTAAAAAAAATTATGGCAATAGTAATTAACCGCTTTAAGGCCTGCCACCAGACAGCAGTCATGGGCAAAATGTATCACTGAAAAGAAAAGATCGATATCAATCTTTCGATCACTGTGATTTGTTACATATCATATGTGGACGATCATTACTGGCAAGGCTTTGCATTTATCCTTTGACCTACGTTTAAAACCCAGTGGTCTCAAGGAAGAGAACATGCATAACACTAACCTGGATAGGTAGGATTGATGGGGTCCGCCAACGACGGGGCAACGTGGCTGCCGGCCGGTCAGCTCCTCCAAACCCTTCACTACAGGGTTTATGTATACACAGCACTAAGTATATATTAGCACAACACTCAGTATAACGTAGGAAAAGTCAAAGATACTTGAGTAACTTAAGATCTTGAATTTTAGCTATTAATTTTAGTTCGTGACGTAGCAACGTCTCACATCGTCCGTCGACCGACATAGACTCTGTCGTACTTGTGCGCCGGTAGGTGGCGCGCTCATATTATTATAAGCAAACTATATGAAACCATCATGGCGGCATTTAACAGGAACAAGGAATCAATTAGGATGTTGATTGTGTATATTAGGGATAGGTTAATGATTATACATTTCCCCCCACTTGAAAGCCACAAGGGTTTCACGAGAAAAAGAATACGCAACTCAAGTTGTGCTCGAATATTATCATCTAATCTAAATCTAATACTTAAAATAATTAATTTTGAACAATATGAAGCAACAACAAAATTTTCATATTGTTCAATTTATAAAATATAATTTAATTTATAGGTAAGGGGCAGACCTTCACGACAGGTCTACGTAGAGTTTTACCGGTGGCAGTTCGTAGCGTCACAACTCGAACTACAGAATCAGAACCCGGGTGCACTTGCTCTACTCTAGCTAATTTCCAATGTAGAGGAGGAAGGTTAGGTTCATTTACTAGCACAAGGTCGTTCAACTTTATATTTATTGTGGTTGTAAACCACTTTTGTTTTTGTTGGAGTGTGTGAAGATAATCACGCTGCCAAATACGCCAAAAACATTGGGTCATCTTTTTAACCATTTGCCAACGAGTACGAGGACAAACGTGTTCATCAAAAGTTTCTTCAGGTAATGAAATTAAAGGACCTCCGACTAAGAAATGTCCAGGCGTTAGCACGTCAGACTCTTGAGGATCGGTAGATAACGTACACAGTGGACGTGAATTATGTACGGCTTCTATTTTAGATAATATCGTAATAAACTCCTCAAGGGTCAAAACCTGAGTTCCAACAACGCGTTTTAGGTGATATTTAGTGGATTTTATGCCACTTTCAAAAATGCCTCCGAAGTGTGGAGCTCCTGGAGGGTTAAATTTCCATAATATCTTACGATTCGTTAAGCCGTTTGATATTTCAGTGCGATGCTTATTAAGTTCATCGACAATTTCATTGAGTTGTTTACTCGCGCCTACGAAGTTTGTACCGCAATCCGTTACTACTGTTTGACACAAACCGCGACGAGAAACAAATCTATCCAACGCGGCTAGGAACGCGTCAGAACTGAGCTCCGTAACAGCCTCTAAGTGGACTGCCTTAGTGCTAAAGCACACGAACAGGCATAGATAAGCTTTATAAGTCTTAGCGCCGCGACGACTGCTTTCTTTTAAAATGAACGGGCCGCCGAAGTCTATGCCTGTAGTCTGGAAACATCGTGACGGTTGAAGACGAGCAGCCGGCAAATTGCCCATGCCAGGCTGATTTGAAACCGGCTTTACTTTAAAGCATCGCATGCATTTCGACAGCACGGTGCGAATAAGAAGTCTTAACCCGATTATCCAAAATTGTCTTTGTATTAACGATTGTAAGGTACGCGGACCACAATGTAAATATTTTAAATGAAAATGTTCAACTATTAATCGTGATAAAGGACTATATTTCGGCAAGAGGAGAGGATGTAGCTTCGATGGCGACAAGTTAGCTTCATCAATGCGTCCCCCCACTCGCAACAAACCCTCTTTATCTAAGAAGGGTGATAATTTTTGAATAGATTTCGTACAATTATGATTACATTTAACTTTATTTATTTCAGAATTCATGTAATAATTTTGTGAAAACTTAACCAACGATTTGATTGAATTGTCCAGCTCAGTACTCGTGAGCGGTGAACAATCCCATTTTGGTATAGAAATTTTAAAATTAGAAATTATACGGTGCAGCCAAGCTACGGTTCGTTGTAGTTTAGTTAAATTCGAGTGTCTTGAAATTAAATCGAACAGTACGTTTGTTTCTTGTACAGAGTGCAATGTCTCTGTAGCATGAGGTTTTAATTCGGGTAGTTCTTCTTTAGGTAGAATTACTTGATTGCAAGGCCACTTGCTAGGTGAAGCTTGCAACCACTGCGGGCCGCGCCACCACAGCGGGTGGTCAGCGAGCTCTCCACACGACACGCCGCGGCTGCAGCAGTCCGCCGGGTTATCTTTTGTGGAAACATGAAACCATTGTTTAGGGTTAATCAAATCCGTAGCTTGTACAACACGATTTGCTACGTACATCTTAAGTAAATGCGGAGGCGTATTAAGCCATGACAGAGTAGTGCTACTGTCAGAAAAGGCTCGAACAGAATCAATTTTTATTTTATCTTTTAATAAATTGTACATATGATATAGTACTCGCGCTAGCAGTGCCGCTGCGCATAGCTCGAGTCTATTGACGGTTGTTGGTTTGAGCGGAGCTACTCGGGACTTTCCTATTAATAGGTAAGTATTAGTAATCGTGTTTGCGACGACGCAAAGGTACACACAACAACCGTAACCTTTCAAAGAACCGTCACAAAATCCTACTAAATGAATTTCAGTAGGATTTGGAGGTATAACTAGCCTCGGTAGCGATATTTGCTGTAAATCGGATAAGTTTGCAGCAATTAAATGCCATTGTTTGGCTAACGATTTAGGGATAGTTTCATCCCAAGATAAATTTAGGCGCCACATATCTTGTAATAACGATTTAGCGTTAAAAACAATTGGACAAATCCAACCCAGCGGGTCGAATATACGAGCTACAGTCGATAATACAGATCTTTTAGTAAACTGAACGTCAAAAGTATCTGTAAATGAATATGAAAAATCGTCTCTTGATGGATTCCATCGAATACCCAGTATTTTAACAAACTCATTTCCTGACTCATCGAAAGATTTGGAAGTTTGACAATGATCGGATGGAACATCAGATAAAAGACTAGGAGTATTCGTACTCCATTTTCGAAGTTCAAAGTGACCTTTGCCTAGTAAATTAATGAGATCAGACTTCAACTGCTGAGCTTCACTCAAAGAAGAACATCCTGTAGTGACGTCATCAACGAACGTTTCCTCCGCCAGGACTTGAGCCGCGCGACTCGAGTATTCCGAGCCATGATCTTCGGCCAGTTGGCGCAAGGTGCGTATTGCTAAGTACGGCGAGCTGCTGACTCCGTACGTTACCGTGTTGAGTTCATACTCGACAAGAGTCTCATTGGGTTCATCTCGCCATAATATGTGTTGATAACATCTGTCTTCAGGCCTAATTAAAATTTGACGGAACATTTTACAAATATCTGCCGTAAAAACGATTGTATGAAGTCGGAATTTAGTAATTAAATCGACGATATCAATTTGAAGTTTAGGTCCAACGTGGACAATATTATTTAAAGATCGATTATCGGTAGTCCGACTACTGGCGTCGAACACTACTCGCAGCCGTGTCGTGGAACTGTCCGGACGCACGACGCAGTGATGTGGAATGACGTAACGATCAGTAGACGAATGCTCTGCAGGCTGCATATGTCCTAGGGCTTCGTACTGATACATAAATTCTTTATATTCTGATTTCAACTCAGGTTGTCTCATAAGTCTGTTTTCTAAGTTGAGGAAGCGATTAACTGCTCTAGGGTATGAGTCACCCAAAGGAGTGACCTCATCCTTTAACATTATAGGTACTACATACCTACCGTCAGGAGTGCGGTAGGTACCCGATTTATATTTCTTTTCACAAATGTCATCCTCAGGACCGGAATTTTTGCACTTCGGAGGTTCCTCGGACTCCCAGAACCGTTGAACGATATCATCGAGCGTACATGATGACGCGATGAGTGACGTAACTGGCGTATCCGGGTTTAGAGACTTAGTGTTATGAAGAAACTGGCCAGTTACCACCCAGCCGAATACACTGGACAAGGCGCAGGGTAATCCGGGACCAGGAGTGTAACGTGAGCCAGTATATATCTGGTCAAAACACTCGACTCCTAACAAAAGATCGATCGGACCGGGTTTATAAAAATCGCAGTCGGCGAGATCTAAATTTTTAAAACAATCCTTGACATGCATCGGTAACGATGACGAAGGCATCTGTGTAGTAATTTTAGGTATAACCACTAACGTTAAGTCGAACTGAGGCGATTCACTATTTTTAGGTATTATCGAGCCAGCAGTATATCCCTTTATGTCACAAACAAAGTTCTGTCCTAAACCTGTTACACTCAATTTACATTTTTTGACACGCAAGCCTAAACTACGAGCGCACTCGTTTGTTATAAAAGAATCCATCGAGCCGCTGTCGATAAGGGCGCGCGCATTCCGCGATGTGCCGTCCGCGAGCCGCAGGCGCACCGCTGCCGTGCCTAGGATCTTAGTGCTCGCGCGAGGATTCGACGCCGGGCTGTTACTCGCGGCCGCCAGTGCCGCGCTCGAACCAGCGGCGGTCTCGCTGGTGTTTGAATCAACCGTGTTGGTTAATAAACTAGTATGCTCAACGTGCAATAATGTATTATGTTTCGCATTACATATAAAGCAACTCGTTTTTGATTTACAAGTATCGCTATTGTGACCAGGACGTAAACAATTGCCACACAAACGTAACTCGTTTACGAATTTCTTACGTTGTTCTAAAGACATAGAATGCATTTTGCCGCAACGATAAATTGAATGCTTTTCATTACAACAAACACAAATTATATGATTACTTTTATTGTTACTCGTAACCGGCTTAGTAGAAGTAATTAGTGAGGGTCTCTGATGACGAGAAAAACTATCTTTGTTTGATCGTTTGTTTGTTAGGTTTGATGGAGCCTGCAGGACTGGCTGACTGACTTCCAAAACCTTTATATAGCCTTGTAAATAGGAAACAAAACTATTAAATCGAGGGATATCTTCGGTATTCTGCAACTCAAAACGACGCTTTGTTTCAAGGTCAAGAGGTCGGGACGCGATGTAAAACAAAATAAATTCACATAAATCTTCGATGTTCAATGCACGCAGCGCATTAACACTTTCGTATAAAACATTTGTTAAATCTGATAAATTGGCGAGTGACGGCCTTTGTATTGGCGTTAGTTTAAATATTTTTTCTAAATAAGTTGTGGCCAGAATACGTTTGTTATCGTATCGCTCCAGTAACGCGTTATATACTATGGCATAATTGGGCGAAGTTATAGGTACACCTTTGGCAAGTGATAAAGCGCTGCCAGATAAACATGAAATTAAATAATAAAACTTTTCTATATCTGACATAGAATTATTATTGTGAACAAGTGGAACATAACTGTCCTTAAAAGTTTGCCAATTCTCAATAATACCATCAAATTTCGGAATTTGCAACTTAGGTAATTTTACGGAAGTAATACCGGGCTGAATGCGACATGGTTCTAACGCACTGTTTACAATGTTATCAAGAGTATCGGCAAACGCGACCGCCGCATAGTACATCTCGTCAAATGATAACAAACATTGATTATCAATGGCGAATTTAGGATTTAATTTTAATTGAAGTTTATTGATTTCTTCACACAATTCAACAAAACTATCTCGTATTTTTTCAATAGATTTGTATCTAGCTTTAAATGATGATAATTTACTTTTATTTTCCTTACAAGATTTTGACAAATCGTAAATAATTTGTATAGATTTAAACTCATATTCTCGTTTATTAATTAATGTTTGTAATTCAATTTCTGCCATCTTTGGAAATTAACTCAAATAGGCAGTTAAAAATAAAAATGAATTATAATTACGAGTATTTTACGAATTATTTAGCTAAGTGATCTACTCACGTTTTTTGATATGGACCTATTTTAAATGAACTTTCGAGCACAACTGCTATTACGAACCCTTTCACTATCAATGAATAAATGCAAATCCTCTGGTTTGATATTTGAAAAGAGTGTTGCGAATAAATAGTTGTGAAACAAGGGTTATATACAACAGTAAGTACGCATACGCGTTCATCCGCTTCTTAGCTGCGGGAATGACGCGACAAGGTTGCTTATATAACTACTTTGAATAACAAAGGCGACACGATTATGTGGCTTTAATTATGTTATTTTGTTATAGAATTGATATGAAAGCACTTAAAATAGATTGATATTTAAAGAAATATGTTGATATTTGACTTTAAAGTATAAAATTTTGTATAATAACGTTAATATAGTGAGGTTAGATTCCTCACAGGAGGCACCATAAAGAAATGGACGATCATTACTGGCAAGGCTTTGCATTTATCCTTTGACCTACGTTTAAAACCCAGTGGTCTCAAGGAAGAGAACATGCATAACACTAACCTGGATAGGTAGGATTGATGGGGTCCGCCAACGACGGGGCAACGTGGCTGCCGGCCGGTCAGCTCCTCCAAACCCTTCACTACAGGGTTTATGTATACACAGCACTAAGTATATATTAGCACAACACTCAGTATAACGTAGGAAAAGTCAAAGATACTTGAGTAACTTAAGATCTTGAATTTTAGCTATTAATTTTAGTTCGTGACGTAGCAACGTCTCACATCGTCCGTCGACCGACATAGACTCTGTCGTACTTGTGCGCCGGTAGGTGGCGCGCTCATATTATTATAAGCAAACTATATGAAACCATCATGGCGGCATTTAACAGGAACAAGGAATCAATTAGGATGTTGATTGTGTATATTAGGGATAGGTTAATGATTATACAATATGTATCACTCTTTTGTATCTTTATCACAAATGTATCAGTTGCTTATGCCCGCGCGTCACTCTCGCTACTCAGTCATCATTCTCGCTGCGACCGCTTCCCGGTACAGACGTTCTAAGACCACTCCGGTTGATCGGGCCCTTCCCGATATTCAGTGGCGCTCAGTTTTCTGACGTCACAGACTAGCGTGGTGGCTCCGTGATACGGGTTTTCTGGGTTTTTTACTCCCTCTGAGCGCTATCAAAGTGATTTTTTTCTTTGCGACTAAGTTTCTTAGTTTTCAAAGTGCTGTGTTGTGCTTGTGCTGAGTGCTGTGTGTGCCCAGCGTAAAGTATTCTGGTTTTAGTACAGAGGATTTAGTCCTTTTTATTTTGTATATTATTTCCTTTCTACACTGTTTATTTACTATCCTATTTTTATATTTATTTTTATCTTTCCGTGCTATTTGTCCTTTTTGTCGGTAAAGGTTGACCCTAACGCGGTCAACTCTTTATCTGCGTACCCCTTTTAGGATTCCAGATAGCGGACTTCGGCGAACTACGGTTAGTTTTTAAGTTATTTTCAGGCCGCGTTAGCTATGGCTACCGCGGAGGCAGATATATCGAAGGCCTTCATGGCCTTCGTTCGCTCGCAGTGTCAAGACATCTGGACAAAATTTGAAAGTGGGTTCAAACCCACAACCAAAACGCCGACAAAAAAGGAGAGACGGGCGCGTCAATGCGCATCCATCAACCCCTCACGCGATCGTTCTAGCTCGCGCTCGTCTGTGGCTTCGTCCACTCGTAGTTCATTGTCAATGGATTGCGATACCCTGGCTCCAGACCAAGCCATTGAATCTAACGAGGGATTCACCATCGTCGCAAAACGACAAAAAAGGGGCAAGCCCTCGGAGTCATCCGGCGATGAGTCCAAAACTCCGAAAAAGCGGGCGCCACACTCCATGCTCGCGTCAAATTCAAATTATATCTCTCCTACCCCCGAGTCCAAACTAACTGGTCGGCATCTGCCTCCTATTTTCATCCGGGATAAAGCGGCGTGGACATCTGTGTCCACACATATGTCAAATTTAAAAATCACGTATACACACGGGAAAAATACCGTGATCGGCATCCGCGTAGGGACCGTCGCACCCGCCGATCACCGCGCCCTCACCAAGTACTTGAATGAGAAATCCATTGAGTACCACACTTACGCGCTCGAAGATGAGCGCGTTTTACGCTTCGTCCTTAGATGCGTACTGAAGGAGATTGAGTCAAAGCTCCTTCTCCGGGATCTTAAAGACCAGGAAATTCCGGTCATTTCCGTCTACCGTATGTATAGCAAAGATCGTATGCCGTATAACCTTATGTTGGTAACACTAGATCACACCCCTGAGGGCAAGGGGATTTTCAACCTTAAAACAATAGCATGACTTTCGGGGATCACTGTCGAGATCCCTTTCAAACGTGGTATACCCAGCCAATGCCATAGATGCTAAGTATATGGCCATACGGCCAGAAATTGCCACGCCAAGCTAAGGTGCGTCAAGTGCCTGGGTGATCATGGCACTGCGGATTGCGCGTGAACCCCGCAATCTGTCGAACTATGTGACCCTCACGGTCCTCCACCACCGCCCAAGAACGCATGGGTGACCTCCCACCTACCATGGTGAGGAAACCCATGGCAGCCCTCACCCTCCCGTCTTCTCAGGTACAGCAGGTCAGGTTAGCACCTACTTGCATGCCTTCTTGTCTCACGGCCAGTTCCCATGGAGAGCCACTTTCAGAATTCGCGCTTGTTAGCGAATTCGCCTTAAATTTCTACTTGGGAGAAATTACCACTTTGGCTCGCAAACTACGAGCCACAAAGGCTGACTTCCAGGCGCTTATCGCCAACGTCCAAAAATTCAATAAATTAAACTTTTATATGGCGTCCTCTAGATTAAAACCTCGGTCCCTTACTATCGGCTACTTCAACGCCGATGGTCGTAAACATCAGCATAATGAAATTCATAAACTCCTTCGAGAATTCCAAATCGATATCTTACTTGTGAAGGAAACCTTTTTGAAACCTAGTCACAAGGACCCGAAAATAGCGCACTACAACATTGTTCATAACGATAGGCTTACCGCCGATAAAGGCGCATCTATTACAAAAGGTCACTACACTGTATACTTGTCGATCCCCCACAGCTCGAGAATATAGAAGTTTCCTATTGTAGAAAAGCGATGAGCGGCCATCAGCCAATCACGCTGGCATCCATCTACCAACCACCAGATAAAGCTATACTTCAAAGTGACCTACTCGATATGAGTCCCTCTGTAATACTAGCTGGTGATTTTACCTCGAAACATTCAGGTTGGTACTCCATAGTTACCATCCCAAACGGCCGTCGTCTTCATCACATGTCAGATTCGCTAAACTGTGATGTAGTGGGTCCTCGGGAACCATTTCACTATCCCTATAACACAAATCATCGCCCCGATATTCTCGATATAGCAATCCTACAAAGTGTTAACTTAACGGTACACTCAGTAGAAGTCATCCACCAACTTACTTCGGATCACCGACCGGTAGTCATGCAGCTAGGTATCCCAAGTGACCCCATTCCTCTAACGAGGACACACATTGATTGGGCCAAATTATCGGAAGCCCTTAAGGCAAACGACAGCCCCGACCTGAACACCATTCCCGATTCATTGTCATCCATCGAGGAGACCAATGCAGCGATCGGTGTTTTCACCAACCACCTTCAAACTGCTATCAGTGCATCTTCCAGGCGGGTTCCGGTGGCGAATGATTGCCGCTGGATCCTGCCTGAGGATGTGATGGAGTTGTTGAGAGCAAAGAACGCAGCTATCCGGGCGTACGATTACGCTCTGACCGAGGCAAACCGCATCCGTATGAAGGCCCTACAGCGAGATGTTTAATCTCGCATACGCGAATTGCGGTCTAACAACTGGGACGCGCTTCTTGAAGAGATTTCGCTTTCGCATCTGGCTTACTGGAGCTTGGCGAAGTCTCTCAAGATGGACTCTACCGCGTCATCGATGCCTCCGCGGCTTAGGCCTCCGCCCATGACTCCCGCCTTCGATGACTCCGAAAAAGTTGAAAGCCTACCCGATAGCTTAGCCCAACAAGATACACCAAGTACAGAAAGCACCAACGGCCTCCACATAGAAACTGCGCAAAGCACAGTCGCAGTAGCAGGGTTGCCGCATTTAGACACCCTGCAACCGGTAACGGTGGAAGAGGTACAGACAATAACTAAAAACTTAAAACCGCGGAAAGCTCCAGGTTCAGACGAAATACCAAACAGAGTTCTGAAAGCTCTCCCACTCGCACTCATACAACTGTTAGTTGTTATTTTCAATCACTTACTAACAAACTGCTCCTTTCCGCAAACGTGGAAGGAAGCGATTGTCATAGGTATTAGGATACCCGGAAAACCGGCTAATCTACCTACAAGCTACCGTCCTATTAGCTTGCTTAGCGCGATAGGCAAATTATACGAAAGGATCATTTTGAACAGGCTCCAAGAGGTCATCCATTCGAAGCACCTGTTACCGGATGAACAGTTCGGCTTTAGGTCCCGTCACTCCTGCGTCCAACAGGTGCATCGCATCACGGAGTACATCTTGGAGCAAAGGAACGTAGGTCGAAAACCGATAGGCACGTTTTTCTTTGACGTTACTAAAGCCTTGGACAAGGTCTGGCACAAGGGCTTATTATATAAACTCTTTGAACTAGGCGTGCCAGACAGCCTCGTGCACATCATACGAGACTTTCTCCACTGTCGAACCTTTCGCTACAGATTGGAAGGTGCACTCTCCAATCCCCGTCCTGTATTCGCCGGTGTCCCACAAGGCTTGGTGCTTTCTCCAACTTTGTTTTCACTATACGCTAGTGACATACCAAGGACGGAGAAAGTAGACCTAGCGCTCTTTGCGGACGACACCGCGCTATACACATCTGATAGGAATCTACCTAGGTTAACTAGAATACTTTAATCCGCAGCCAACGCATTAGGTGCTTGGTTTAGGAAATGGAGAATAGAAGTCAACCCAGAAAGTGCAGCAGTGTACTTCTCTCTCTCTCAACCTGCTCTAGACAACCTCTAGGAAACCCTCCAAAAGATTAGGTCAGATCACCCTGTTTGGTACTCCGATCCCATGGGCTAAAAAAGTCAAATATTTAGGAGTCACTTTAGATAGTAGACTAACATTCGCGGATCACATAAAACGCGTCCGTACCGAGCCGCCTTCGTCATGGGTAGGCTGCACCCTCTAATTTGCAAGAAGAGGAAAATGTCGCTTAGAAATAAGCTTACACTTTACAAAACTTGCATCCGCCCCATCATGACATATGCAGGTGTCGCAATGAATCTTAAAGCGTTATAGTTAAGGTTCAAATCAGCTTGTTATGAGATAAAGGAAACTAGTACGTGTGAACAGTAAGATGGTTTAATGGTGACTGTCATACAAAATTCAGAAATCGCAACATACCGCCCACCAAAGGACGATAGTACTTTAAATAACATACATCTATATAAAGTATAACGTAGGTACTAAGTAAATCAACATACAAATGTGATGAATTTACTACAAAATTATTTAGTTTACATTGCAAGTTAAAATTTTCTCAATGACTCACACTCACAATCATATTTTGTTATTTTGAGAAAGAATTAAGTAATGTTCTTTGCTTTGTAATTGCTTTGTATAAATTAAGCAAACAAAGATTTATGCAAAGTAAACCTTAAAATATAAGTATGTCTCCAAATTTAATAGGTTTACTAGAGAAGTAACAAAGTATGTAATATAAATAGATATGTAAAGTATATTATCTACTACTATCTATATAAAATCTAGTTGTAAGTTACGTGTATTTCATATAAAATAACAATATATAGCGAATTTTTAACAGGTAAAGTATTCGTTTACATTACTGATTGTTTTATTAAATGTAATAGTGATTTAATTTATGACGGCAGAAATTAATTTACAAATTAATTTTAAGGATAATTAAAGGTAAGTCTTGTGTTACTCAAGTACAGTTAATAATAATAATTAAGGAATTAGAAATAACTTAAATCATTGTAATCTTAATCATAATTAACTGGAAAATCACATAGTTTGCTAACTGATCGTTTCACAATATCACCATGACATTTTATGCTATACACTATAGTGCAACCATCTTCTCCGGGATGTTTTGCAACTATTCTACCTAGCGACCATTTGCCTGGTGGTAATTGATCATCTTTTAGAAGTACAATATTGCCTAAATCATATTCTGCCTTACGTTGTAACCATTTTGACCTTGTTTGTAAACGAGTCAAATATTCAGTCTGCCATCTATGCCAAAAATTACCTACAAGTTTTTTTGTCAATTGCCAACGATCCAACCGGTTCATAGCGGTGTCTTTCAGGTCTGGAAAAGGGATGCTAACAGGTGCTTCACCTGTTAAGAAATGACCTGGTGTTAAAGGCTCCAATGCATCAGGATCACTCGTATCAATTGGTGTCAATGGCCGAGAATTCAGGCAAGCTTCAATTTCACAAAGTGTTGTTGTCATTTCTTCGAAAGTAAGGCTAGTGTCAAGTATACGGCGCAAGTGGTATTTTGTAGATTTGACACCAGCCTCCCACAAACCTCCAAAATTAGGGCTGTAAGGGGGGATGAAATGCCACTATGTTCCTTCAGCTGACAACATATCTGCTAGATGACCTGGAAGATGTAATTTTGCCTCAGAGAATGCCTCCGCTAATTCTTTATTGGCACCAACGAAATTGCGGCCATGGTCGCTCCAAACATGCGTGCATTTACCTCTACGTGCCACAAATCGACGAAATGCACCGATAAATGCAGCTGATGTCAAATCACCGACTAACTCCAAGTGGATGGCCTTAGTGGCCATACAAACAAAAATTGCAATGTACGCTTTGTTCTGCTTAGCTCCACGTCCCTTTGACATCAAGACATTCAAAGGACCAGCATAATCTACTCCACAGTGTAAAAATGGACGTGCAGATGTTATTCGAGCATTTGGTAAGTCTCCCATCAGCTGCATTCTCACTAAAGCCTTTTGTCTGGCACATAAAGTACACTTATGTATATAAGCCTTGACTGTGTTTTTTGCATGTATGATCCAGTATTTTGAACGTAAGTAAGTGAAGACTAGCTGTGTACCACCGTGCAGAGTCTTCCTGTGAGCGTCGGCGATAATCAGGTGAGTCAAGTAATTTTTGTTTCCCAAAATTACAGGATGCTTCGTGTGCTCCGGCAGGTCAGAGTGCCGTAGACGTCCGCCCACCCTGAGGATTCCGTCTTCATCGAGGTAAGCATTTAACATAGTTACTTTACTATTTTTTGTAATATTTTTGTTGTTTTTTAACCTTTCTATTTCTTCGTAAAACTCCTTTTGTGCAATTTTAATACATTTCTTTAAAACTATTTCATACTCTTCTGTTGTGATAAATGGTTCATATTTTCTTTTGTTATGTAAAAATCTTAAACTGTATACTATTGTTGTCAAAAGTTCATTAAGATTATTAAAATTCTCAAAGTTGATTGTACTTTCTTCTATTATTTTTAAATTTGCTTGAATATTTTTCTTTTCCAAATTTGTGGCAATTCCTTCTGGATAATTATACTCTATAGCTCTTTCTTTTAGCCATTTTGGTCCTTCCCACCAAATCTTGCAAGTTTTTAATTCCAATATAGAAGCCCCACGAGACGCGATGTCGGCGGGATTGTTCTCTGAATCGACGTGATGCCATTTTTTAAAAGAGACATTATCTGTGACTTCAACCACTCGGTTCGCTACAAACTGCTTCCAACGTGATGGTTGGCCACAGAGCCAGGACAATACGAAAGTGGAATCAGTCCACGCATATACGTTTGAAGTTGGGATTCTCATAGCTTCAGCAATGTGCTTGAGTAGTTTCGAAAGCAATACGGCGTCACAAAGTTCCAGTCTTGGAAGGGAGACTGTCTTGACAGGGGCCACGCGAGTTCTCGCTGCAATTAGGCTTGTTGACACTGTATCATTTACATTTATGATTCGACAGTAAACCACAGCAGCATATGCTCTTTCAGATGCGTCACAAAAACCATGTAGTTAAATTTTTTCTTTATCCTGATTTGGACCTTTTATCCATCTGTCTACAGTTATTTCATTTATGTTTTCATAGTTTTGTCTTAAATCTATCCATTCTTGTTTCAATTTAGTATTAATTACATAATCCCAACCTATTTTGTCAAGCCATAACCTTTGAATAAATATTTTTGCTGTTACTAAACAAGGTGCAATCCATCCAAGTGGGTCAAACAATTTTTGTACGTCCGATAAAATGCTTCTTTTTGTAATATTTTCAGGAACTACTGGTAAGTTATTATTGTAATGAAATTCATCGTGAGCTAAATTCCAGTGAATACCTAAAGCCTTTATGTTTCCATCTAGTTTGATATCAAGCTGTATTCTGGCTGATCTATCTTCTGGGTTTATTGTTCTCAGAAATTCTGCACTGTTGGATGACCACTTTTGTAACTGAAAACCACCTCGTTTCAGAATTTCTTTTAATTGTTTGCTAGCTTCAACGGCATCTTCTACAGTATTGAAGCCAGAATTTACATCATCAACATAGCAGTCTTCTTTAATGATTTTAGAGGCCAGTGGAAAGTCAGCTCCTTCATCATGAGTTAACTGTATTAAGGTCTTCACTGCGAGGTAAGGAGCAGGCGCTGTACCAAACGTTACGGTAAGTAAACGGTATTCTCGAATATTTTCAGATGGATCATTTCTCGATAAGAACCTTTGATAGTCTACATGCTGTTTTGAAACGAAGACCATTCTGTACATTTTTTTTAGATCGGCTACAAAGCATACTCTGTGCATTCTCCACCTCATAATGATACTTCGAAGATCTTCCTGCAAGACTGGTCCAACTAATAGTTCATCGTTTAAGGAAACTCCATTCATATCTTTACATGATGCGTCAAATACGACACGAGTCGGCGTACTTTCACTATCGTTCTTTATTATAGCATGATGACTCAAATAAACGGATCTGTTATTATATTCACTTTCAGGTATTTCTTCTGCATGACCCATCTTTATATATTCTTCAATAACTTTAGTATAGTCTTCTTTTAGTTTAGGTATTTTTTGCAATCTTCTCTCAAGTTGTAAAAATCTTCTTAAAGCTATTTCTTTGCTATTGCCATCTGGAGATTTAGGCTCTGATGTTTTAAAAGGTAAATTGACAACATATTGTCCGTTTATGTCTCTAGTATGTGTCTTTTCATATATTTCTTCACAAAGTCTTTCATCTTTAGTTAGTTTTCTTTCCTTTTCATGGTCCAATTCCCACATAGTTTTCAACATGTTATCTAAATCTACTTGATGGTGCATTACAATAAGCTGAGGCTCATCTGTATCTCTTTGTTTTATTTGACCAAATAATATCCAGCCTAACATCGTTTTTTGTGGACATGGTGTTCCTGGAGGTCCTTTTATCACATCGGATTGGATAATTGCAGCAAACTCATTGACTCCCAGTAACAGATCTACAGGTGCTGATTTATAATAAGCTGGATTGGCTAGTTCAAGGTTATGTAAGTGTGCCCAATCCATCACATCAATAGATTTAGTCGGCAGTTATGTTGTTAATTGTTTTGATATAACATAAGCTTCCATAGATAAACAAAACTTCGAACTGTACATGGAAAGTATTTGGAATTTTGCAACACTGTTTATGGTGGTCTGGGTGGAGCCAACACCGGTAACTGTGCCTCGTATGCGTTTCTTTATTAGTTTCAATAACTGCGTAGCTCGCTCGCTAATGAATGAAGCCAGTGAGCCTTGATCTATTAGCGCACGTAATATGATAGTGTGACCCTCTTCACTGCGCACAGTAACCATAGCTGTAGCCAATAGAGCAAAGCCATGGTCTGTATTTAAATGTGACGCCATCATTGTATTGACTTGCACCTTTAACTCTTCGTCATTTGTATTATTTGAAACTTGTGGTTGTAATTGATTAACACTAGCATGAGCCACAGCCTCTCCTGTTTTGACTTGATGAAGAAGAGCATGATGACGTTTGTTACAAATGCGGCAGGACATTGGTAATCGACACGACAAAACAGAATGTCCTATCAACAGGCAGTTAAAACACAGATTTTTTTGTTTCACAAAATTATTTCTATTAGCGACCGACATGTTAGTAAATTGTTTACAATGGCACAATGTATGATTATCACTATACAACACACACTTTTTCACTATAGGAGTAGCACTATGGTACGATCGTTCACTTGTATGTTTCTCCTTCGTCTTCTCAATTGCCGGAACTCGAACGCCAAATGCCGGCGTAGCGACCAATTCAAGTGTTCTAAACCTGGTTTCGAGGAAACATTTCAAGTCATTCCACGAAGGTAAGTCATCAGAATTGCCCTTGTATGCATTACTCTGCCAATCTTTGTGTGACTCTTGGTCCAATTTCTGCTCAAGAAGAAATATAATTACAGGATCCCAAGCGTCGGTGTTGATATTCAAATTATTCAATGCATTAATGCACTCGGTTGTAGTGTCGAGTAACATTTTTATTTGATTGGCGGATTGTGCGTTTATTTTTCTTTGCAAAAACAATCTCTTGAGAAGAGAATTCACTATAATTCTTCTGTTTCCATAGCGCCGTTTCAGTGTCTCCCAAGCTATTGTGTAGTTTGTATCAGTCACACGTACATGTTTAAGCAATGCTTCAGCTTCGCCCGCTATACTAGTTTTTAAGTAATGAAGTTTTTGTACGTCGGATAATGACGTATTATTGTGCACTAAACTGACAAATAAGTCTTGATAAGTAGGCCAGTCTTCATAGATACCCGTATAAGTAGGTAGTTCGATCCTAGGTAACCTAACTTGACCTAAATGACCATCTGACGTGACATTCTCGGTTAACTGTTGCTGTGTTGTACTAAGCGGCGAGCTTGATTGTAAAAGTATATCTTCAATATCTCCTTTGATGCATAAATACAAGTCTTCAAATGTGCTAAATTCATCATTGACAAAATATGGAATTTCATTTACTTTCTCGCGTGGAGTCATTTGTACTAAGTTTTGATGAGTTGACATAAATGTTTTCCAGTAATCCTCAATGCATTGTAGTCTCGCTGTTAAATAACCTTTAGTCAATCTGACTTTGGCACGTTTCTTTAAGTCAGTTTGAGCCTTTTCAACAAACTTGCCGTATCTTCAAGTAATAATAGATGTTGTTCTACTGTAGCCATGTTTATACTTCACAAATATAGATACTTTTATAATTGTTCCGTAACAAAGTTACGTAATGACGACACTGACCCAATTAGCACAAAAGAACTATATTTGTTATCAGATTCCAAGTAGGCAACAAAAAACTTGGTCCAAAATGCGTAAACAACTTTTTTTGTATGCACTGTTTCTTCGAATAACTCGAAAATATAAGTCGGCTCGATCACGACCACTTTGTTGCAATGAGTCTTAAAGCGTTAAAGTTAAGGTTCAAATTAGCTTGTTATGAGATAAAGGAAACTAGTACGTGTGAACAGTAAGATGGTTTAATGATGACTGTCACACAAAATTCAGAAATCGCAACACAGGTTATTCAAAATAGGTTCTTACGCAAATGCGTCGGGGCCCTGCCCTATGTCTGGAACTTAGATCTGCACAAGGATCTCGAGCTGCCCACCATTGCCGCATTCATGAAGTTTGCGTCTAGACGCCACTTCGATAATGCTTCCCACCATCCGAACCCACTGGTCAATAAGTCATCTGAATACACAGCCAATCCAGACGCGGCGGTTCGTTATAGGCGTCCGCGTAACGTCTTAACAGATTCCGATGATGATATTACAACAAGGAACGCCAGTGTTCCAGTTAGAAATAGGGCAACACGGCATTCGAATCGCCTAACCCACCGGTGGGCCAGGTTAACGCGTCGTATGCATTCCTGCTGAGTTTCTTGCTGGTTCTTTGGCAGTAGATGATCCTTCCGAACCACTGGTAGTTTCAATATTCGACGTCCTAAGCCGAGGTCCGTGCCCTCTCGGGTGCCCTTAGGCGTGTCGTATGTAGGAGTAGTTTAAGTTCCAGCTAAGCCCCGTCAGCGCTAGGCTACAGTCCGGTGAAATTGAAAAGGCCTATGGGCCATAAATTAACTGACCAATTCGAAAAAAAAAAATGATTTCGCTACTCAGTAGGTTTGCTCTGCCCAACTCGATCAATATATCAATGAGAGATATAAAGGAAATGATGAAATGAAATATTACTGATTGATTTGGTATTTTGAAAACTATTTGTTGCGAGTTGCGAGACTTTTTTCCTAGCATTGTGCGAGCGACATAATCATACGACACGTGCGTGAGCGAGTGAGTTGTAAAGATATAGTGATACACAAACTAACTAGTGACGCTACGCATCAGACGAACGTCTTCCTAACTACAACACTAGGATCTAGGAACTTGAGGAACTTTTCAATTTGACAACTATTTTTTTTTTAAATTAGATTGTCCTTCGTTTTTTAATTTTAAAATGACGGCATTGGATTTTAGCGTTATGCCATTGTGGCAGGCGAAAGCCCCTCTCCTTTTCTACAAGATATTTTAACAATCTAAAAGATTAGATTCTAAAAGAAGAAGGTAAAATAAATAAAAGACTTGTATATTTATGATTTTTTTTTAATTTCTAAATTTTGTTTTATATTTTTTGTTTGTTTTGCACGGGAGGCAAATTTTTATTTTCTAGAAGCGAGACATCAGTACCTTTTATTCATATTCTGTTAATTATGTTACACCAATCAAACACCGTTATACAGATTGAGTAACCCAGAAAACATTTCTTGTGTGGCTCACAAACAATATACAAAGGTTTACCACACTTAAACCATGTAAGCACAAAGCACTATTAGCACAAAGACACGGTAACCATTGTTAAGTCCTATCTCAGTTCTCGGAAAATGATGGAAAATAACGTCCTATCGGCTACTTTCTCATTCACTACACATCACTTGTTGTATATTGTGAAGCACCGAATAAACGCATATTAATTACTATATTTGGTAAATGAGAGGTTATGTTTCGGAAATTGATCAATGCAAACTCTTCACTCGTCAAACATTGAAACCATAATGGCAGATCGAGCTGATTGATTGAAAATTAAATTAAATTTTGCCTTTTATGGCAATCAGCTGTAGTTACTACACAATAACTATTTCTGCCAATTTCAAGTATTAATATAATAAAAGTAGTTTTAACATAATTAAAACATTGAAACATAACCTAAAACCGTACATCATTGATTGAACATAGTGTTATCATTCATCATTCACATTGAAGTGACGTATGACAATTGTTCGCTCGAAAAGTAGCAAGAGATGTCAGCATCAAAAAGTTCTAACCATAGACATAATTCCTAGTTTTTTTTGTATGAAAACTACCTGCTAATTAGTGATACATTTGGATATGAACGGATATAAATGCTGCGTTCCGTTTGCAACTCACAGCCCTATCAGTGCTTAAAGTGCTCAAAACCTTTGAAAAGTGATATTAGTGCTATTGCAATCGGAACGGTAAATATCGCGCTAACATTCTGATTGTTCGTCGATTAAGTCTAAAGTTACAATTTCATTAGGATCTTTGACCCTGAATGAAGCAGGAGCCATTTTTTTACATTATTACAAAAGAAAATGAATAAGCAAGCTTTTAAAATCTTTAATCGAATAATAAAAACATCAACAAAGTAACGTCATGTGTCAGTTTTGACAGGCCGTTCACAGCGACCATGCTCCGTAGCTTTGGCACTGTGAGCGGGAAGAAGGCGGTGTTTATGACGTCATTGATGACGTATCGATATCGCTGTGAGCGCGCTCACGGGCAATCGGAACGGTTATATGAGCGCTCACAGCGCTAAAAGTGCTCAAAACCGTTCCGATTCGTTTGAGCGCGCTAAAAGTGTTATTAGTGCTATTGCAATCGAAACGGTAAATATCGCGCTAACATTCTGATTGTTCGTCGCTTAAGTCTAAAGTTACAATATCATTAAGATCTTTGACCCTGAATGAAGCAGGAGCCATTTTTTTTATATTATTACAAAAGACAATTAATAAGCAAGCTTTTAAAATCTTTAATCGACTAATAAAAACATCAACAAAGTGACGTCATGTGTCAGTTTTGACAGGCCGTTGACAGCGACCATGCTCCGTAGCTTTGGCACTGTGAGCGGGAAGAAGGCGACGTTTATGACGTCATTGATGACGTAACGAAGTCGCTGTGAGCGCGCTCACGGGCAATCGGAACGGGTATATGAGCGCTGTGAGCGCTGTAATCGGCAAACGGAACGCAGCAATATACATATCTTTTTAATCTATCACTCCCGAGGATTGACCTCAACCAATGGACAGGCCCTAAGTAGGAAAAAAACGTGCATACCTAAACTTGAAATGTAACATAAAATGGCGTCCATTTTTAGTGTTGCACAGAGAGTATCGAATCTACTATCGATATTTTAGAACTAAATATTGAACTTGAAATATAATATTGAAATTTAATGAACTTTTGTAAAAGATAGACGTAAATGAAATAATCATAGTTTATGGTTTATTTACTTTCATTATAATTCTTTATAAAAAGTAAAGAACTATACAGTTTATTTTCTTATTCCTGATATAGTCCCGTCAAATTAGCCAGAAAAATAGTGGTAAGTTTGGATTAATTCCCAACATGCTGAATTTTGGTACAGACCTGGGGTACACTATTATAAATAAAACACCGAAAGATCCCATGTTTGCTTAAAAAGTTATTCAAGGTCAAGCATCAAAGTTTTCGGTTCAATCAATTAAAGTCTGGCTTGTCTCCAACGATTACGATTAAAAAATAGACAAAAAAACTACCTGCCCGTTCAATAACGAAATTAACAATTCTAAGCAAACTTAAGTTCCTCTTTCTTCACGTCTTTTTTTTCACAAATACACTCATAACGGCAAGCAAAGCAAATACCGTTTCGATATGATTTACTGCGTAAGCGCCTGTTATAATTTGCATCGAAAGTATGAAAAATAAAAACATATTAATAATGATTATCGATTATCGATCGGAACATCACTTTTGACAGCTTTTTTTTGACAGACTTGTAACAATAAATGGCGATTTGTGGCACGCTAGCCACCTGCTATGACGTCACTACACGATTGATATTTTAGTGACAACATTCAAAAACAGTACTATCTCTTTCTTTTATTAGCATTTTTGTATAAGTAGAGGGAGACAACCAAGTTCTTCCTCTTCTATGATTCAATATACATAACTACTTATTTATATAGGACATTACGGCTACTCCATGTATTTATCACCTCGCTGCTCCCGAGTTACCCATCGCTACCTGACAGTATAATGACGTTGGCTTCGTCCAAGGGACACTTTTATGTTTTAACTGGTTGTAAGGACGTAGTTTCCAAGCCAGAAAAATAAAAAAAAACATGTAAACTTTTAAACTTAAAACTTCTCGTAACGAATGTAGAATCGTTACATAAAAACTTCAAAAATTAGGTAAACTGAGAGATTGCCAACCGGTGGTGGTGCAGAAATGAAAATACATGTATAAACAGAAAAATAAATAACTGCAAGCAAAGAACGGTTTTGTCGTATAGTGTGGCTAATTATTCAAAGAGGCGATTTTTGAAATGGCTGAGTTTAAAACTCCTGTAAAGAAAAATAAGCCTTTGGATTATGATTCAATAAATATTCCAGCATCTCCTTTTTTGCATCGTCTTGGATATGGAACAGGTAAATTCATGACATAGTGGCAACTTTATTGTAGCTTTTTATTGTGGTAAGTTACTGTATTAAACTTTTTGTAGGCGTCAATGTTATGCAGCTTGTGCGCTCACCTAAAGCTGGTCAAATACGATCTCCATGGGCTCTCAAGATGTTAAACAAACGTGTGAAACCTTGTAAAGTATATTCTGAGCGTTTACAAGCCGAGGCGGAGCTGTTACAGAGAATGTCACACCCAAATATTGTTGGGTTCCGTGCGTTCAGCAAAGACCAAGACAAGATACTATATTTGGGAATGGAGGCCTGTGATTTATCTCTTGGTGATATGATAGAGAAAAGAGTTGAAGAGGGAGATGACCCTTTCAATCAGTATCAAATTTTAAAGGTGGGTTTGTTAAATTGTGATCTCATTTTCATTTTCATTTGCTCAGTGCTTAAGCCAATTTTTAGATGTATATTTTTTAATGCAATTCCAGGTGACTTTAGATATTGCTAGTGCTCTAAATTACCTTCACACAACCATAAAGATAATTCATGGAGACATGAAGTCTTACAATATTTTAGTGAATGGAGATTTTGTAATCTGCAAGTTGTGTGATTTTGGAGTGACCTTGCCATTAGATGAGAATGGAGTGTTTGACCAGAAGAAGGCAGGCAAAGTGGTGTATTATGGTAAGCAATAATAAATTAATTTCAATTAAGGGTTGAAGTTGAGAATGGTAAACTTCTTTGGTGCAGTAAATAATTTACATTTAATACAGAAATTTTCAAATATCCATGTTGAACATTGAACATAGTTCAACTAAAGTTACTTCACAACATTGCTGTATATACTTTTAATAATAAATGAAAGCTAATACAGACCTTATACCAGCTTTTTATTTGTATATTATTATAAGTTAACCCTGTGTAATTTTCTTTTAGGCACAGAAGCTTGGAGTGCTCCTGAAGTATTTGAGGGAAAGGAAATATCCACTAAGACAGATATGTTTTCATTTGGTCTAACCTTGTGGGAGATGATGGCACTCATGCCACCTCACTCTATGATAGACGACAGTTGCAGTAATATGTCACTGGATGAATCCTTTTCAAATTGTTATGAAAATTATGGTGAGTTGTACACTGTCTGGTGGATCACATTTATTTTAAATCCTCCCATGTTTTCCAATTTGCTTCTCAATGTTATTTTCCTGTAAGCCAGCTGTGAAGGCTTGCATGCAGGTTGCGATAGGATTCTGCAACACTTACTTTAGTAAGATCATAATAAATGCCTCTACATGCAGCGTAATACGGCAGGTTATCAGAAAATAAAATTGAGCCTGAGGTACTTAAAAAAGCCCTAACAAACTATGAAACATATAAAAGCTCTTATTACCTTAGTTATATTTTTTTAGTTATTACTAAGATTAGTCACCAAGTGATATTTATTGTATTCTATAGGTATATTTTCATTCCTGTTACAGGCACAAGACCGCCAGTCCCGGCAGATATATCAGAGTCACAGTATCTTAAGGCATTGCTTCTGTTCATGAGCTGTACAGAATTGGACCCCAGCAAGAGGCCAAGTGCAGCCCAACTAGCTACAACTGCAAAAGACGTGCTGGACTCTACAAAAACAGAAGAAAAGTAATATAATGTTTTCAATTTAGGAATACTATTTAGTTGTAATCTTGAAATTATATGAATTTTGTAACATGCATAAATTGAATTTGACTGTGACAATAATACAAATTCTCATATATGTGTTTCTGTTTAAAATCAAACAAAAAGCAATTTGTTGAAAACAACTATATTTTAACAAGAATAACAGTCAACAACTCCCTACACTATACATAATATTAGTTTAATGTTATAAACAGCAACTGCCTAGTACACTACAACTGTGTTGATAATTATAACTTAAATTAAGACTTAAGAAAAGATCTCTATTGAGATTCACAAATAAAATGTTATTTGCTTAATACTTAGCGTTAATATAATTATGATCTTATCCCCACAACAAATAAAATTTGCTCTTTGAGACTTAAATAATTGCATTTACTGCTTTGCTCTAATCATCTATACAACAGTTTGGCTTGACTTATGATGAGAAATGTGTACTTTTTAGGAGTTATCATCAAGTAATTTATAGTGCATTATAAATATAAAACTAAGTTATGTCGAGATTGTTACATTTTGGGTATAAAAATTAAGATGTGTTTAAAATGACTAGCTTACAGTAAAAAATATTTTATTTACAATGCTTATGAACTAATGAGCACCAGATAAATTAAAACATGTTTACAAGTTAAAGGCTTTCCAGTTGCAATATTGACTTTTCTTCTAGGTCCTATTATGCTTGAATTTAGATGTACTAATAGACATTAACTTGTTCGTTGGAAATGATACCGATTCTCAGTGGAAAAGTGGTTTTAAAAAGGCTAGTAAAATATTGTATTTCCATTATCAGTATTTTTACCAAGTGAGGTAACACATAAGGCGTGGTCTTCTAAATATATCAAGCTTATTATATTTAATATCTTATATAAAATATCCTCTATGTTATATATTTACTTTATATCCATGTTTATAGACAATATAGTACTTTTTATTACTTAATAGTGTGCTTTTATTTCCTTCCTACCTATTAAAACATGTAAAGTTACTAAACAACCATAGTATAAACTATGAACAGACTAATCTAGTTTTGCGCAAGTTATGCTTTGCGATGCAAGCCAGTGAATAGGTGAGGCACAATAAATACTTTAATGAATAATAGTTTTTTACAATGAACACAATCCTTTGTTTACGTAAGGTTTATGTAAAATTAACAATTCAGTAGGAAGGTATATTTCCCGTAATGAAACAAAGTTTGCACAATTACTATAATAACAGGAAGTGTCTAGGTAGATCAGAAAACTGCAAACGTCAAATGACAAAAGTTTGGCTACTCGCCGGTAGGTAGCGTTGTGGCCAAATAAATTCGTTTTGAAGGGTACTTAAATTACAGAATTTCGTTAACGACAGTATTAACATTATCACGATTTAGCGTGATGTTCAATGGAACGTAAGTAGGCGACGATGTCTGGTTTCTTAGCGGCCATGGCGACCTGCAGCGGCGTGAGGCCAGCGGAGTTCCGCAGCGCGGGCGTCTGCCGCGCCAGCAGCCGCACGCACGACAGCTGCCCGAACATCGCCGCCCCGTGCAGCGCTGACTGACCGTTCTGTTGGGACAATCACGACTTAGTGTACCCTTTTAATAAACAACCTAAAGATTATTAAAAGGGTACACTACATTACTAACATTACTTACTTCAACTTCACTAGTCACCACTATGTTTATATCTATTATTAAATAAATAATTCAATCCATTCATACTACTGCGCTTATTTCCTGACTATAATTAAAAAAATTACTAATTATTAATGACCAAGTAATGATCAGGTTTTTCATTTTGCTTTAATTTGGTACAAGCATAAAGCAAACCAACGAAGTAGGGATCTATTTATTATTCTTGTTTTAGTCACCCACTGTGCAGGGATATTAACGCCTGACATAAACAAATTAGGCCGTCAGAATAACTTTTTTGCGGCCTTCTCTTGCTGAACGAATGTTAAAAAATATATATGTATTGATAACAGCTAGCATTCACTTTAAAAATTATTTCAATTTCTACTATTTCTACCAATAATTCCTTCACGGGCATACTGTGTTTAGTTCATCGAAACGTACTGGATGGAGCCACCGTCGACGTAAACAAACCAGCTACATTGATTTTCTCATCATTGTAAAACAAAATTTTATAGGCTATTGGATGTTGCGAAATACGAACAGTTATATGGGGAGTTAATAAAATGAAAATGCTAATGTGGGATCGTGACGTGTAGAAGTTAATTTTGTAGGACTTACCGGTAGTATTCCTAAATTTGGTTTGTATTTCAATAATTCACTAACGACGCCCGCGTGGCCTTTGTGTGCAGCTTTGAAGAGAGGAGTGGCTCCGTCCTGAGGAAGTCCAAGCAAGACGTGTCTAGTTAGAAAATTAGCAACGCCTCAAATATTATAAACTGCATTTCACCGATATTTAACAACTTGAAAATTGTGTTTTCTATAAAAAACATACATCTGAAGTGTTCACCTAAAATTTGAAAACATTTGTACTTCTAGAAGTTAAGATATAAGATATTTTAGTAGTGTCATTTAAAGTTTGGTTAGGTTATGAGAATGTTATTTTAACTTATTTCTTTGGACTTTTCAATAAATTATTTAAATATAATATATATTACATATAATTATAATATAAATATATTATATTTAATGATGTCCCAAAACGAATCGCGTATGTATAAAGCATTATTTCTAAGTTTTAACATCCAGATATCTATCTTGAAACCGCTACTCGTCTGCCAACAGTAGCACAGCGACCAAACGCAATGCCACATCGATCCATGTCGAAATGCAAAATCGGGCTTCCAAGGGAACAAAGCCAATATTCGTCGTGTAGGGTGGGTTCTCGGGATCCAATAGGCAAGCAGAAAGTATTCGAGTAAAGAAGAATGGTAGTTAGTCCGTATAACAAGCGTAAGTCCTAAGAAAATGGGAAAACCATAAAACAACTCAAGCGCATGGAACAAAGCCAAACAAACGAGTAACAGAATGGCGGCCATTTGACGGCATGGATGAGAGAGTGACTCTCCAATCATGTACATTTCGTTCGCATTTTCGCTCGTTATTGGGGGAAAAAATTAGTATTGCCGACGTTAAAACTAAATTCCACTCATAAAAATCACAGTGAATTTACATATTTTGAATTTATTTCATTTCCAGAAATTAAATTATTCGCGATTTATTATATTTATAATAATTTATAATAATTAAATAATATATTTTTGACACAAATTTCCACCTGTTAACTATCGAGCCCACGACTACTCAGCCTCCTTAGGTCCAGCTAATAGTAGGTAGGTAATTGATATTCGAGCCCAAGCGAAAAGTTATATTAAATACAGCCTTTTTTAATACAGCCAGGCGACGTTACTTTTCTTATATTTTGCAATTGCTGGATGTAGCGTCGAAACCAAACTTGCATTTTAGCAGCAGAGTAGTGACTCGAAGTGGCGTCGTGCAAACTTGAATTATTTGTCCCAGCAGATGGTTGGCGCTGGCGGCTGACGTGGGTTCCACGGGGTTAAAACGAAGGAATGAAAAATAAACACAAACAACCACTCATTTCAAATTCGCAGAAGTTCATTTGAGTTTGACGTCAAGTTGTTTGCATTGCGAGCGTCGTGGAATATACATTGCCTAATACCACCCCTTTGTTGGGTGAGGTTGGTGTCCATGCAGCGGCATGGATGAAGGCTGTATCCATATATTCTTTACTTCCTTAAAATACTCTTGAGCATTGCTTTTATTTAGGAAAGCCTGTCCAGTGGCGATAGCATATATGTCAGTGACCCAGATAAGGTCTAGAGGTGTGCAGGTGACGTCTACAGGCTTAGACAAGAAGGAGAAGTGTCTCAGCCTCACTTGTCTGGTGACGTTGTGGTCGGCGCCGGCAGCCAGCAGGCGCGCGGCGGCGACGCGGTGGCCGCACTGCGCGGCGATGTACAGCGGCGTGGCGCGGTCGCCGCGCGCCGCGTCCACCGTCGCGCCCGCGCGCAGCAGCAGCGCCACGATGTCCGAGTGCCCGTTCTGGGACGCGATGAAAAGAGGGGTGGCTTTGTCCTGTGGGGGGTGGTTGAGTTCAATATGAGAGTAAGTGTTGATGCATAAAAAAATTGTTAAGATTTTTAAGTAGGTAAGTTTTTCTTAAGTTTCCTCTTCGGTGAACAAAGTATAATTATAGCTTTTTACTTAGTGCTTTTTTAAGTAGGTACAATATTAGTATACATTAATTCAAACAATTTAAGATGTAGGTGTGGTAAAACATAAGTAAAAAAGCTTCGATTATGTCGTCTTTCTTCTCTAATAATACAATGTCTTATGCTAAGCTGCGGTCTGATAAAAACATATAATCACCTTCATGCAGGAGTTGACGTCGGCTCCCCGGCGGAGGAGCTCGGCGGCCATGTCCAGGTGGCCGCACTGGCACGCCACGAACAGCGCGGTGCCGCCGTCCTGCGACACAACGTTACATTGCTCACTTGTGCTTATTTTCCAGCAAATAAAATATGAACTATTTTCAAAGAAAACAGATAAACATGTAACTCACGGTGCTCGCGTCGTCGACGGGCGCGCCGGCGTCCAGCAGCAGCTGCGCCACGGCGAGGTAGCCCCCCTGCGCCGCGAAGAACAGCGCGCTCGTCCCTGTCTACCCGCGCAACACGATATTACTCAGTACCTACTTGTGGCAGTGCATCCATCGACCCTCAGTCAATGACCCAAGCATGACCTTGGACGTCAGGCTGGCTGAGCCTACAGGCCTGGATAGTTCTCACGTCTAACTTGATAACATCGTACGTGACGGTCAAGATTTTATCGTTTGTGACGACCTACACCGCGTCGCAGAATTTTTAAACAGAGAATATTCCTGAAAACCGACTCTTTGTACTTGTTTGTACGACTGTCTATGGCTTTTATTGTAGTGTTCGTATGACAACAGCTGGTATTGCCGTGATCCTAGAGGAAACATATCGACATAAATAGAGGTATCCATGATGCCTAGCAAGGTTCGATCCTAGAATCTTGTAAAAGTTAAATCTCAAGGCCGTTGAGTGAATATTTTGAGAAACGGAAAATGTACTGTATAGGCTGACTGAACTACAAGTTTAACATTAATAGTCAAGGCTCATTAGACAGGAATCTACCTTCACATCTACTATTATAGGCAGGTTGCAAATCGATATTCGGGAAGTCCACAACCCTAGCACGTTTATTGATTCCCTGGCTCGGCGACGCAGGGAACTGAGCCCGAAGCCATCAAATTACTGAAATATCTTTTGATAAGATTGTGTTTACCGCTGAAGCTGAACACATTTTCTTTATCGATTTATAATATAGTATTTAATGGCGCGTACGCATGACTCACAGCATCAATATGTAGATTATTGTTTACCTTCGGTCTGACACATAATTTAAAACAAAAATATAAACATAAAATGAAATTGCAATTAAAAAAGTATTAGACATAAGTCAAACGGTTTTTTCTGATTGGCCAACGTATGAGAGACCCAAATTCATATGCAAGATTTAATGAATAGGAGGAGCAAGTGTGGTGGTCTCACCGTGCGCCTGCAGGAGGGGTCGGCTCCCTGCGCCAGCAGCTCGCACACGCAGTCCGCGTGGCCCATTGCCGCGGACAGGATCAGCGGCGTCGTGCCGTCCTGGAACATTGAACACACTCAATAAGAGACTATGAGAGACGACTACCCTCATAGAGTTGGGCGTGTTATAAGAACAAATAAATAAGTAGGCGGTCGAATTTGGAGACGTGAAGAATGTGAGGAGGTCAATTCTTTCTCATAGAGAGATCTTCCGAAGTGGTAGAATATCTTCAACGGCTTAGCATCCTCGACCTCCAGAAGATATCCCAGCGTGTACTAGTGACCGTCAAAAGATTTTGTTTAAACGATTCCGATTGGTGTGGTTTGGTCAAATGAACCAAATGAATTTGGTCAGTGAAATTACAGGTGGCTATTTTTACTTTCTACTGTATATAGTAGGCAAATGAGCACACGTCAGCACAACTAAAAGTGAAACGAGTTTCAAATTGAATGAATTGAAGTTAAAAATATGAAAAATTTCAGCATTTAATGTTCAATTTCAGTGGCTGTAGCCAACCCTTTACCTTTGCGGTAACCTGGACACAATCACATAAACATGGTAACTATGGAGATTAACGCAGGGAGAATGCCCCCGAAAGCTCTTAAAGCTGTTATTACTACTATTTACTTAAGCTTTATGCAGCAATTTTTTTTGTTTGAAACTCCATTCATGCGATTTACTTTGTAAAAAAATTCCTTGTGAGATTTCATTAACTTCCATAATTTAACTTTAAAATAAAAACTCCAATAGCTTACACCGCTAATCAAATTCCTGCGCTTTCGTACCAAGTCTTAGATTTATGAAAATTGCCACATCCATGCATCAACCAGTTATCAGAAAATCTTATCTTTTAATTGAATTGAGAATTTGACCGCGTCCAGCGCTAGCATCTTAATTGTCGCAGCTGACGAGAATGTTTATCTAATTCGATAGAAACTTCATTACTATGCAAAAATATTCATTAGTTTTTATAATAGAAAATCTACGCAAGTGATGCGAATTGTTTACAAAATAGGTACTAGTGCAATTAATATAAATCAGAAAATGAATTGGTATAAGAGTATATCCAACTATATATATTAATTACATTGTTAACTTTATATGTTTATTTGACTTACTTTCATTTTGTAACAAATATGTTACAAGAACACCTAAGTCCAGCGATATAGGTGGCATAAATAACTCTTTACGCAACGTACCCCTCAACCCACACGAGGGTAACCGCGGCCGAAACCTAATAATGTCATGCAAGTATTATCTTTCTGCAATTTTCAACGTTTTTTTTGAAACGAGACCCTACTATTACTTCTATACATATAAAACAGAGAAATTAATTGAGTAGGTATGTAGAAATTGGACTTCGAAATCTCAAATGCATATAACTAGTTTTACAGTTAATAACTTCAATACATCTTATTCAAAATCAATGAAGTGTGAACATACATATTCATGCACCCAAGAACCATGGACGTTTTTATTAGTACGTGTATTATTTTGTACTATATCTGTAATATCCATAGATACTTTTTACTATTGCAGTCATCGTTTTTTTATGTCTAACTTTTTAATAATTTACGTTTATAATTTTTACCAGAAAAAGATTCTGCGTTCTGTAGATTAATTGCGGAGGTAGCAGGTATCAGACGAGCATGCAATAAGATGGATGGATGCTCGTCCGAGGACACGACGTGCAGTGTGCGCGTTATCTGCGTGTGCATAAGGAATTCAGCACGGAAATCTTTCAGATAGCGTCAGATAAGTTTGTTTATTTATGCGTGAAATGGCTTTCTAGGTTGGCCATATTTAAAAAAAATGGTGCTCGAGTTCTTGTCAAATCGTAGTTACATTAGTTACAAATATAAACTTTTGCAAGTTGGTTACAAACGCGCGCGTGCGCAGCGAATGGAAGTGGGTGAGATTTAGTAGATAGAAAGATCGAATAAGATACCTTTTAAGATACTCGATGCTAGATATACTAAAACGTAAAATATAACATTTTTGAGATTTAGCGTTTTACATTATTATGTAGCTTTTTCCTTGTTTTGTTTGTTTAATCTTCTTTTAAGGAAAAGAAGCCTTTTTATGTGTATTATGTTTATGTTATTGTACCTTTGCAGGTGGTAGGTTTCGACCGTGGCTTGCAACCACCCTCAAGACAAAGCCATGCCGCCAAGTGACCTAGTCACGTTCCGGCATGATGTCTTGAGTAGCCATTGGAGGAGAATAGGTCCGAGTAATTGCGCAGCGTATGAGAGCCGTTTGAACTCGATGGGTTATGATGCACCGGGTGGCTCATTCTGGAGGGCAGCGGGATCCAAAGAAACGGTGCACCGCTGGCCGACCGCAGGTTGTAGGGGGCCCAACTAGCGTTCTAGCCATTCGCGAAAGGCTGCCCCACCGCCTGTGTAAAATCCCGGGATTGCTCCATCGTGCCGGTTGGCGACCGGATGGAGAGGGCCCGATGGCGATCCCCGGGGGGTTTTGGGCGTCCCCGCGGTCTCCATGTGAGTCCCCCACCAGTGGGTCTAACCACTCGAGTTGCTTGGTTCCAAACGTTGCGCTTCACTCAACTTCTATTCCTCTCCCCTATTCACCCTAACAACAACATAATGGAAAAGTCCAAAAAGAAAAATAAGTGCCGACAGCGGATGCACTCCCTCTCCCTAAAAGTACACTTCTCTAACATCCGAGGAGTGCACTCAAATCTCCACGATGTCCACCACCACCTTGAGACAGAGAGACCGCACTTATTCTTTCTGACAGAGACGCAGATCTGTGATCGTTCGGATCTGGCATACCTGCATTACCCAGGCTATATCCTGGAGACCAAATTTCACCCCAATGCGGGCGTGTGCGTGTATGTCAGAGACGAGATCTGTTGTCGGCGTCTCCGATACTTGGAAGTTCCGGATTTTTCTGTCTTATGGGTCTATGTAGATACTGGCCTGGACCGAATTGTATACGCCAGTATTTACCGATCACACACGGGAGCTCAGGAGACAACTCGACTCATTGAATATCTCAGTGATACTGCAGATAAGGTCCAACGACGCTATCCCTCTGCGCAGTTGGTGTTCCTTGGGGACTTTAATGCCCACCATGGAGAGTGGCTGTACCCGTTCAAGGACACCGACCACGCTGGCAGAGAAACCTATCGGTTCGCAGTAACTCATGGTCTCTCCCAGCTCATCCACGAACCTACGCGCATTCCTGACGTTGTTGACCATACTGCGTATTGCTTGGACCTTCTGCTGACAACCGATCCAGACAGATACTCGGTGTCCGTATCTCCACCATTAGGGACATCCGACCACTGTCTGGTGAAATCTGTGTCGCAATACTCGCCAACCGATACCAGCCCAAAAGGCAAAAGGCGAGTATGGCGGTACAAGTCAGCAGATTGGGATGAGATGCGTCACTTTTTCGCCTCTTATCCTTGGCGGCAAGCTTGCTTTACTTCTGATGATCCATCATGCTGTGCTGATGCTGTCTCCAGTGTGATATGTCAAGGTATGGAATACTTTATACCGTTCTCTGATGTATCCCTGGAGTCCAAAGCCCGCCCATGGTTTAATGCTGATTGCCTCCTAGCTGAAAAGCGAAAGCATGTAGCATACCAAGCCTGGGCTAGCGCTCGCAGAAGCAAAGCTATGGATCTCCCAGCTAAGAAGCAGGCGTACAATGCTGCTGCCAAGTCCTGCAAAAAGGTGATCAGAAGCGCTCGTTTCGACCACATTGGCCGTATCGGGGACAAGTTAGCATCCTATCCCACGGGGAGTAAAGCTTTCTGGTCCCTTGCCAAGTCGGTTGAGATGAACTTCTGTCGCCCATCACTGCCACCACTGCAAAGGCCTGACGGGTCTTTGGCCCACAGCGCAAAAGAGAAGGCAGACTTGTTCGCAAATCTCTTCGCGGAATGTTCACGTCTAGATTCCAAAGGTAAAAGCCCACCCACGTTACCTCCATTCGGCCCCAAGATGGAGGCCGTCCAAATTCACCAGAAACAGGTACTCAAATGCTTACAAAATCTAGACGTGAATAAGGCCAGTGGTCCGGATGGCATTCCCGCAGTGGTATTAAAGCACTGTGCCGCCGAGTTGTCTCCTGTTTTGACACGCCTATATCGACTCTCTCTAAGGACTGGAAAAGTTCCAAAATCATGGAAGTTTGCAAACGTACAGCCCGTACCAAAAAAGGGCAGTCGAGCCGACCCAGTCAACTATAGACCTATTGCAATCACTTCCATAATTTGCAAAATTATGGAACGTGTATTGAACCATCGTCTCCTGACGTACCTAGAGACCAATGAGCTCCTCAGTGACAACCAATATGGTTTCCGCGGAGGACGCTCAACAGGAGACCTTCTAGTGTACGTCACGCATCTATGGAGCATGGCCTTGGAAGGGCATGGAGAGGCAATAGCCGTATCCTTGGATATCTCCAAGGCCTTTGACCGGGTATGGCACGAAGCCCTTTTGAGCAAGCTTCCTGCGTATGGCATACCATCTGGACTCTGCGACTGGATGTCTGATTTCCTGAGGGAACGGTCAATTCGAGTTGTCGTCGATGGCTTCTCATCGGACCTAATGGCGATCAACGCCGGCGTACCTCAGGGATCTGTTCTCTCTGCAACATTATTCCTGCTGCACATTAATGACCTTCTTTTATCGGATGGCATTATTGGTTACGCCGATGACAGCACTGTTGTAGAGAGATATGTCTCCAATGCGCGAGCGAGTCCAAACCAGATCCAATTTCAGAGAGAGTCGATGATCGAACGGGTTGATTTGACACTTTGTAGGGTTTCCGATTGGGGTGAAGCCAATCTTGTCAAATTCAACCCTTCCAAAACCCAGGCGTGTCTCTTCTCCGCTAAAAAGAGCACATTCAACTTGACGCCCACTTTCCAAAGTGTATCTGTACCGATCACAAACCAACTAGGGCTTCTAGGCATGACCATCACGTCGAAACTTAATTTCGGTCAACAGATTGAAACCATGGCACAGTCAGCTTCCAAAAAATTGGGAGTCATCGCAAAGGTCCGGCGGTACTTCAACTCCGAACAGCTGCTCAACCTGTACACAGCCCAGGTTCGATCTTGTATGGAGTACTGCAGCCATCTTTGGCATGATTCCGCAAAATACCATCTTGAAGCGTTGGATTCTGTCGACCGAAGGGCCCGTAGACTCATAAGTGACGACAAACTTACTTCTTCGAGACTGCAAAGTCTCGAGCATCGTCGAAAAGTTGCTAGTCTATCGGTTTTTTACAGATTGCACTTTGGAGAGTGTGCGAATGCTCTTTTTCAGTTGATCGAACCATCCCCCTTTCTCCACCGGTCAACCAGGCGCAGACAGAAGTTTCACCCGTTTGTGGTTAGCGTGCCGATGAGCCGAACTAAACGGTTCGATAGCTCATTTTTGGTTCGTGTTGCCAAAGAGTGGAACGATTTGCCTGCGTCTGTTTTTCCGGACAAATATAACCCTGGAGCTTTCAAGTGTAGAGTGAATAGGTACCTCTTAGACAGGCGTGTACGATCCTCGTCTTCATCGTCACTTTCCATCAGGTGAGATGGAAGACAAACGCCTGCTAATTATTAATAAAAAAAAAAAAAAAAAAAAAAAAAAAAAAAAAAAAAAAAAAAAAAACCACTGTTCTCTTTCATTTGTAACCTAGCAGCATTAGTGACAACTCAAAGTGAAAACTTGTAATTCGCCTTAACATATCAATTTTCCATAATTATGTATAAGTTAGCTGTAAGTTTTCCGAAAAGTGTTGAATAAATAAATAAGTCATTATACCCCTTTTGGGCCCCGACACTATATGTATTCACTTATGGGCATTCGTGGACAGTTTGCACCACAAATAACATATTGATCTTGAAACGGACACGCAATTGTAACTAGAGCCGAGGCCGTGCGCGCACCGAAACTGCTCGTCATCCGATCTACTTGACACGGCGTCAGATAGCCCTGGCTATAGCATTACGAGCCTGCCGGCCTGGCCGCTTCGATCATCATCAGCTTTTGCTTAGATCCCGGGCTGTCACAGTTCGAGCCAGATGTTTCCTTTATTTACGGGGTCGCGTATCTGACAGGAATGGATTCTTTATTCATTTCGGATCAATCTTTAAATATCGTAATTTATTATATTTTACAACAAGGACAACAAGTTTGGAATTTTTAAAACTACTACTAAATAAATATACAAATAACTACTAAATAAATGTAAATTCTGCTTATGTAATAGAAACAATTTAGTGCCTTAAAAAAGACATGATCATCATAAACAAGATCATTCTCGCTCCGACCGCCGCCCAGTTCGGACGTGCAAGACCCCGTTCTCCGTTGTTTGGTCCCTTCCTGATATCCCGTGGCGCTCAGTCTACTGACGTCACAGTTTAGCGTGTTGGTTCCGTGCTACGGTTTTCAAGGTTTTTCTACTCCGTCTGAGTGCTTTCGAAGTGCGATTTTTCTTTGCGACTAAGCCCCTTAGTCTTCAAAGTGCTGTGCTAAGTTGTGTTGTGCCTGTGCTGAGTGCAGTGTTGTGCCCAGCGTAAGTAGCCTGGTTTCAGTACAAAGGATACTTAACGGTGACAACGAATTTGTACTGAACCAGTCCTTTTATTTTTATTTTATTTCTCTTCTCTATTTTATTTATTTTTATCATATCTGTGTGTTTTCGTGTGTATTTGTCCTTTCTGTCGGTAAAGGTTGACCCTAACGCGGTCAACTCTTTACCTGCGTACCCTTTTTTAGGTTTCTAGGTAGCGGCCTTCGGCGTACTACTGTTAGTTTTAAGTTTTCCTCCCCAGCCCCCCTATCGCTGGTAGGGAGGTTAGCCGCTAGGATTTTGCTAGGTTTTTAGGAACTAGGCATCTTTTATTATACTTATATTTATTTATATTATTGTCCCAACCCTCCCTAATGGATCCGCTAAGCGTTATTAACGCGTTCACCCAGGCGCTTGCTGCGGCAGGCGTCTCCATCCCAAAAGACATTCTAACGCAGGCCTTGCAGGCATCAATCGCGTCCCCGGCCCCTCAGGCCTCAACCCCGGCCCCTCAGGCCTCCAACGTCGAGACCCCTCAGGTCTATAGCTCTTCCTCGTCTCCCGCCTCGTCCGAGATGGACTGCGAATCGGTCGCATCCTCTCACGCGTCGCGTCGCAAGCGTACCGCTCCCGGGAGTGACCCCGAACCCGCGTCTGATACGTCATCAGATGCCGTCACCTTAACCGGCTCTCCTGAGCCCGCGTTTCAACTTGTCGCCAAGCGCTCCAAGAAGCGCTCGAAGAAAGCTTCGGTATCATCAATACCCGAGCCCTCCCCGGTGTCTTCAACACCAGCCCCCGCGCCGTTAAAATCACTCGAAGTAACCGCGTCTCCGTCGGTCTCATCGAAGCCAGCGACGAGCTGCGCTCTCGTCCCGCCAAAGCCTCAGCTCCCTCCGCCCGTCTTCCTGCGTGAAAAAGCCGCCAACGCTGGCGATACAATCAAAATTCAAGTAGCGACCGTCGACGACTTCCGGTCTTTCACTAGGCTTCTGTCGATCAATCAAATCGCGTATCACACCTACGCCCTCCCGGAGGAGCGTAAGATCCGCGCAGTACTACGGGGCGTCCCGTTCGAACTCAGTAACGAAGACATTCTCGAGGACCTTAAGTCTCAGGGTTTCCCGGCCGTAGCAGTTCACAAGATGCACTCCAACCGCGGTAGGCGTTTTCCTTTAGCTTTAGTAATCTTGTCAAATACTCCCGACTGCGGACTCTCGAACATCTCCGTCGAGCGTCCCAACCCCCGCGGTCACCCTGGGCAGTGCCTGGATCCACACATAACAAAGGAGTGCACTCGCACTCCTGAATCCACTTTCCCCCCTGCCTGTGTGCTGTGCGGCCAGTCCGGCCACACAGCTAACCACAGGGGTTGCCCGCGCGCTCCGCGCTCCACCGTCAAGAGGGTCGCGCCTAAACCGGCGCCGCCACTCACTCCCGCTAACTTCCCGCCGCTGCGCAACCGGGGTCCCCCGGAAGCAAAGCCCGTTCAGCTGACGCCTACTCAGGCTCTGTCTTGGAGGCAGCGTCCGGCCGTCCCGCCTGCACCTTCCCGACCCATCCCAGCTCCCGTAGCTTCCGTAGGGCCGCGTCCCACTTTGTCATCTTCACCTCAGTCGTCGTTGGCTGAGGACATGAAGACCGTGTTCGACGTCATCCAAAACGTCGACATTAACGAAATTTCCGTACTCGCACGCAAACTGCGAGCCGCCCGCTCTCCTCAAGAGCGTTTATTTGCGTTAGCCGAGCATCACTCGCTCCTAAGTTCGTTGTAAATTCTTTTACTTTTGTATAAATTCGTAAATAATAAATTATAATGTCTAGACCCGCGAATCCCGCGTCCAGTCGTATTAAACCCAAGGGCTTATCCCTAGTATCTTTTAACGCTCGTAGCCTTAGCACCAACCTTCCCGAGATTAAACTGTTCCTTCAGAACAAAGAACCTGACTTATTCCTTCTCCAGGAGACATGGCTTACTCCAAACCGCTCCAGGGGATACGCTATTCCTAAGTACGCGTTTACTCGCAACGATAGGCCCAACTCCGACGGTTACGGCGGCACCGCTATATATTACAAAAGAGGCTTCCATTGCTGTCCTCTCCCTACCCCTCTTCTCCTCAACATGGAGGCCACTGTGTGTAGATTGGCTATGACTGGTCATCCGACCATCATCATAGCTTCAGTCTACATACCGTGCGGCTCCAGACCAATCCGCAGCGACTTTGAGGCCATTCTCGCCCTCGGCCATTCAGTCATTATGTTCGGAGACTTTAACTCCAAACATACTGACTGGACGTGCCTATCGACCAACACCAGCGGTATCGCTCTCCTCGACATCACTAACTCCCTTGACTTAGACGTCATATCCCCCATCACTCCCACTCACTATCCCAACAACCCGACCTATTCTCCTGACATCCCCGACTTTGCAATTATCAAGCGAATCAATCTTGATCTCAGGTCCATCGAACCGCTCGATGACCTAGGCTCCGACCATCGCCCCGTCTCCCTCGTGCTAGGCGCGCCTAACGATAACGTCACATCTCCTAAGACCTTTACCAACTGGAAAGGCTTTAAAAATACGTTAGTTTCAGCCTTAGAGGCACCGAACTCTCCGCTCGCGATTTCGCCCGACCAATTAGACAGCCCGATTAAAATAGATTCAGTAGTCGATACTCTCACTGATGCTATCAACTCAGCCATCAGTGACAACGTTATCATTGCTAAGCAAGGCAAACCCGCGCTTCCCTTAGCCGTTAGCAATCTCATTAAAGCTAAAAACGCGGCTCTCCGGAGAGCCAAGAAATATCCCACGCCCGCATATAGAACAGCTGCGAATCAGCTTCAACGTAAAGTTAGGTCTCGCCTCGCGGAACTCCGTGACACTCAGTTTAACGATCTCATGGAGAATATCTCCCCGTCCCACCAAGCGTATTATCGAATGGCCCGAGCTTTACGCGTAGACACCGCCTCTCACGTTCCTCCTCTCACTCGTCCCGACGGCACCATTGCCTTCGAAGTCGAAGAGAAAGCCGAATGCTTCGCCGACAGCATAGCGGCACAATGTTCGCCCAGCACGCAACCCGTGGATCCCTCCCACATCCAGGCGGTGGAGGACGAAGTTCTCCGCAGAGAATCTCTCCCTATCACCGACGACCCCGTCACAGTCTCTAATGATGAAATCTTGCTTCTCATTAGAAAGCAAAAGTCCAAAAAGGCTCCGGGTGCGGATGGAATTTCCAACCACGCACTTAAGCACCTGCCACAGCAGGTGCTTACCTTGTTTGCTATCATCTTCAATGCCTGCTTCGACCATAGCTACTTTCCAAAAGCCTGGAAAGAAGCGACAGTCATAGGCATTCCCAAGCCGGGTAAACCTCTGAACATCCCGGCTAATCACAGACCCATCAGCCTCCTCAAGGCAATGTCTAAACTTCTCGAAAGAGTCATACTCTCTCGAATGCGGAACCATCTGTTTCCAACGGATGGCGACCCTCTCATTATTCCCCACCAGTTCGGCTTTCGCGCTAAGCACTCCTGCCCTCAGCAAGTCCATCGAATCGTCGAGTACATTCTCGAAGGATTCTATCCGCATCGTAAAAAATCAATCGCGGTTCTCTTTGACGTAGCCAAGGCATTCGACAAAGTCTGGCACAGCGGTCTCGTTTTTAAACTCTATAAAATAGGCTTACCGGTTCGCCTAGTCAGATTAATCGCGTCGTTTCTTAAAGACCGTACGTTTCGATTCAAACATGAAGGCACGCTCTCCGCGCCTCGTCTTATAAAGGCTGGAGTCCCGCAAGGCTCAGTCCTCGCCCCTCTGCTGTACACCGTGTACACTAATGACATGCCCATCCCGCCGAAAGGCGTCGAACTCGCCCTCTTTGCAGACGATACCGCCCTTTACACTAAAGGTCAAAGGATCCCGTATAACATCACCAGACTCCAAAAGGCCGTAAACGCCCTCGGTGTTTGGTTTCAAAAATGGCGTATCGATGTCAACCCAGAAAAGAGTTCTGCCATTCTATTCGAAACGTCGTAATCGCCGCAACGATCCCCACATTCGAATGTTAGGTATTCCCATCCCCTGGAAGCGCAGTATCAAATACTTAGGCGTCACCTTAGATCAGACGCTTTCTTTCAAGCCACACGTCGATAGAGTAACGAAACTCGCGCGTTTCTACTTAAGCCGCTTAAATAGTATGATAGGTAGAAAAAGTAAAATGTCATTTAGAAATAAACGTACGCTTTATAAGGTCTGCGTTAGACCCGTCATGTCATATGCTTCGCCAGTCTTTGCCCACGCCAATCCCTCCGTCCTGTATAAGCTGCAGGTAGTTCAAAATCTCTTCTGCCGCAGGGCCACAGACGCACCTTGGTATGTGCGCAACGCGGACCTGCACAGAGATCTTGAACTACCTACAGTGCAACAGCACCTCAAAACACTCTCAGAATCGTTCTTCAAACGCGCCGAATCCCATCCCAATCATCTTGTTCGAGATTCAGTCTCATATACTGCTCCTGTGTTAGATTCGAAATTCAAAGTCGCTAGGCCGAGAAACGCGCACACGGGCGAACCCACGCAGTTAACTTTAGCTCTCGAGGCCCTTCAGGCCGCAAATTCTAATTCTAACGTAAATTCTAATTCTAACGTAAATCCGAATTAATGCAATTTTATTTGTCAATTTTTAATGTTTTTATTTATTTACTTTTCTTTTTTGAGCAACTTCAGTGCTATGTAAATCCCAGCGGGTGACCCCTTAAGGGCCCCGCTAGCGCGGCCTCTTTCTCCGATTGGCCGTCGCTCAGATGAAGGCTGAGTGGCAAAAATGCACGAGCCGACAGGGGGTTTTTTAGTGGGTATGGTTCTGGTAGGCGTCGGGACGAGTCCCACATAACTCCGATCGCGCGCGCAGTATGCGTCAGAGCATTTTTTATGTCCTCCTGCCCTTCCCGTGGAGGGGAACCAAAAAAAAAAAATTAACAAGATGCGTCTAATGTAAGGTTTACGTGCCAAGAACAACTTTTGTATAATTTATCACCAAAATCATAAATTTTCAGAAATGATTTCCTCAGCCGTAGATTGAAAATGCTATGTGGCCTGGCGCCACGAGCTTCTGATCGACGATAACGACCGCGTAATTACCAGGTCACGTAACGTGCGGGGACAGTCGAATATTACAATCACGCGCAGCTGAGCGATGAACCACACGCACTTTACACTTTCCAATAGCGATGCGCGTGAGTGCCGATCGTTAGATGACTTGCGCTTTTGTTGTAAAGAATTCACTGTGGTTATGTAAGTATGGTCGAGCTTTTGTTATATCTGATTTTGGCAAAGGTTCTCAGTGGAATTTGGTGAGTTGTGTCGGCGGGGGCAAGATAAAAATAGCTTAGCAATTGTAAAGTAACGCTTGGCAAGAAATAATTTTAGTTTGTCGAGCTATTATTGTCGTCATAAAGTCGCATGTCGTAAGCCACGTATCTTTTTGTGTTTATCATCACAATTAAGGTCAGTGTTCAGCTAGATTTAAAATCTTCTTAAAAAACTTTTCAAGCAAAAACCTGCTTAACGTTGCATGTAATTAAGAAATATCTACAGAAATCCTACATTAGCAGCGCAGATGGCTGTCTGTGCGGCGAGGTAATAGTGGTTTTATAGGAAGTGCTAGAGCATATCAGAGCAGATCTTATTATTACTATGAGCACTACAAGACAGTAAGTCGTATCTAGGCTCTTTCGTGGTCTAAAAAAATTCTCTACATCCATCCAGATTTCTTCGATTCGGTTGCTCCGACTATTCAAGGATACAAATTACGATTGGTTAAACCATAACTAAATAAGAACTTATTGTCTACAGGTTTACATTAAATCGAATCAACCGGAGTAAAGTATTTATTTTTTATAAAGTTGTTTATAAGCTCTTATTTCGTTCATTCAATACAAAGTCCCTGGGCTCACCCGGTCTCTGGAGTCGATGTGCACCTTGCCCGTGTCCAGCAGCTGGCGCAGCCGCTCCAGGTCCCCGCGCAGCGCCGCCAAGTGGAACTGCACGTCCGTGCGCGACTCTTTCTGAGGACAACCATATTCCACCATTTAGAAGCTGTTGATGATAGCAAGGAATAACTGTGGATTAGAAAGATCACAGTAAGATGGGTTTCATCAAAACACTGATGATCAATTCTTGCGACCTAACGAGGCGAGGACATGTATTTTTTGGTTGTGCGCTAGATACACTAGTAATGATTGTGATTTTGTAACAAATAATTTTATTTCTAATTAGGAACACTTAATCGTAATTAGTTGTCCTGTTTGTGAGCTATCAAAAAGTAAAAACCCAGACATTCCCACTAATGTATTTCTCGATGAGATTCTTCAGAAGAAAAATAAATCGTAAACACAATTAAACGGCTTTTAAGTAAGCTTTTGGAAGAGCTTGTTGCAACTTGTTACGTAAATATACTTAACAATGGCTCAATAAGTTATTTAAATGGATTATTTGTTAATCTATAAAAAGATTTACAAGCAAAAATGATATTAAGTTTAAAAAGGATAGTTGGAAAGGTCGCCGATCGCTTTCGGGAAGTAACAAGTAACAAAGTTTCGCTTCCTATTTAATTAAAGTAGAATCGTATCAGATGCAGAATGAGATCCTTTTACACGATGTCAGCATTGTAATTATTATCAGTTACAAGTTTATCTAACATCTAGTTTATAAACTTGTGTACTTTCTTCCTGAGACGAGCAGCAAACAAGAATTGATAAGGAAAACAGAATGCAACGACTCTGTAATGTAGGTAGGTCAATGTTTGTATGGTCGAACGTACATAAATATACTAGATGTTTAGTACATGCGAGTAGTATAACAAGCTGATGAATATTTCCATTTGAGGTCGTTTGTTAGCCCTGATGCAAAAAAGGGGTGTTACACGTGTTAAACTGTCATCAGACAGAGAGACACACAGGCCACGGCGCGTCGGGCTGTGGCTGCGTGTCGCGTCCTCAGTCAGTCGGGGTGGTTTAATTTTGTTAACATACAACTTATTTATAGAGCGGAAAGTAGTTTTTAGATAGTTGTGTTTCATTTTCTATCAAAGTCGCACTTCAAGGCGACAAACTGATCCGTTGGTTTTTTTATTTCTTTATCACTGCCTAATGTCTTATGTTGAAGTTCTTGCCACGCTCACAATAAGTGCAAATTTCAATTGTTTAGGACACCGAATGCCAATAATCAAACAAGACGTGTGTTATTTAAATCTCTGCAAGCAAGTTTAATCTTACAGCGGAGGCAAATAAACATCATAGCAGGTAACAATCACCGCAAGGCATTACAAATTTGCACCCACATAATAATTAAAGCATAGCTCTACACGTGATCGCTTCATTGCGTCTATGTCGATTATATACGAGTAGAAACAAACTAAATTATATGTTGAGAATATCTGTGCACAGTGTAGTGTAATGAAGAGTTTCACGGATAGTTTTTCTGGTATAATCGATGTATTAGCCAGGAACGCGTGTCTTGCGGTTGCAGTAGGTGGGAGTATTTACTTGCTGATGTGGTGAACGTTTTACGCAATTATAGCCATATGGGCATATGCATTTTCTAATACGGCTTTTTACATTATAAATTCACTTGAGGTCAGGTATTTCTTGTTAGTTTGAACCTTATATTAAATCAGCATTATTTTGTAATTGTTCTGTATAGTCAACTTTACCAATGTTTTCTTGAAAAATTGGCTTGACTGGTAAAAGTCGTGTTGGCTCAGGTTACAAGAACTTTGTAAAGTAAGTAAGTATGAGGTTGAACATTTTGGCCGGGTGGCTAAGTTGTTATTCTGGGAACTGATGAAAAGGATCAAAAAATAAAACCGGATGTCTACATACAGGGTGTCCTAAAAATAAAGGATAATCTTAATGCTGTGGATAGGTCGTATCATGTACTACAACTAAGTGATTGGCACGTTTCACTCAATTAATTTTTTTTACTCTGTGGCCTGTCAAAGTTAGCCGTTTTAATTATTTCTCTGTAAAACTTTTGTTTTTGATAATGAAAAAAAAATATTTATATTTTTGTAGAAAATAATAATAATAACTTTAGATGCTACAAACGATCATGAGTATTAAAAAAGCACAGAGTTTAGAAAACTCATCATTTGTAGACAGACGTGATTTTATTCGAAATCTCAAATCTGTCGGTGAATTTATTCGAAATCTCAAATACGAAATCTGTCGGCATCTCAAAACTGGTGAAACTTTTACTAGAACGAAATTTTGATATGTTGTAGGACATGACATGACCTATCCACAGATTTAAGATTATCCTACATTTTTAGGGCGTCCTGTATATTCCAATAATGAAAATTGCTTGTCAGCGAGGCATGGTTATACAATAACTCCTACACTAAAATACCGACGAGTTTCAAGTACATCAATAAATGAAACATATAGAACGATGTAACAGAGGAATGTGCAAGCAGCGCACTGGGTGGGAGCCAACTCGTAGCGAATACAATTTTACAAAACTCGTTGTGAACGTTGTCTTTGAACGTGTGCTGCCTCGGAGTTGGCATCAGCGGGATGTGGACTTCCATTTGATCTAGATATTTATTAAGTTTCAAAATTAATTTGACTAATTTTGCCTTGTAAATGTTGTCGTATTTTAGATACCTCTGATAGATTCATTAAATGTAAGATGAAAAATAGATAACTCAGATGTCTCATCAATATAGTTAAATGAAAACTTTTTTCGAGGACTTTATACGACCCCTGGCCTGGGAACCGGAGGTGAGCGCCGGTAAGTGCTGGGATTCCAACTCAGGAACTATGCTGTAAGAAGTCAGCAACATATACCTGCCAAGCATCCTTTAAGAACATTTTTTTCATTCATAGTGAAATGTACATGGGAGGTGATATGTACACGCCCGTGTTCCAGAGTTTCCTTTAAGCTGTAAGACGGCAAGATTCATCAGAAATATGATTTAATCAATTCTGACATAAGGAAGTAAATATTCTGTGGGAAAACAAATTGTAATTTGTAAAAAAAACAAGCAAAAAAATGTGTTTATGGTAACCAGTATAACGACCTATTTGATTTTTAAACTCTATTGATATTTACTAAGGGTATTTTTTTGTTAAATAATAAAACAGACTTGTGTCTTTATATAAGCGTCTGTGTAAAAGTTTGATTTATCAGACAGTAAGAAAATATTCCCAATCTACATTACCACCCATTGTTATGAGTCTTCACTCCCAACCGTACAGTTCGGAAAACATGAAAATCTCAACCGCACACAATACACGCAGGGACTGCGCGCACGCAGCGGGGTCGCACCGACGCCGTCGTCCCGCCACATCGTGGGTCCAATGAGCTGCTCTATGAGCACGGTTCAATATGCTTGAGGTCATCCTTCTGGGATATGCGATAAGCGGTGATGCGGTATTGAAACGTCAAAAAAGTTATATTTTTGGGAAGTACTGAATAGATTTAATTAATTTAGGTACCTTTAATGTTAATTTATGAATACCCTATTCATACATAAGATGTGAAACTTTGAAAACATTTATCTAAAACTTTGTAAGTATATTATAAGTTGCAGTATTTATGTGGTATGGAAAAGCAGTATTCCTATTTAAGAAAAACTTGTCACATTCGTTAGACGAATGAGTTCAGGAAAAATCTTGTTCCTCGAAGTGCTAAGTTAGGTGCAGAGCGTAGGTTGGCCTGGCTAAGTAAGTCACATGTGTGTTGAGGTGGAAGTGAGTTGAGTATGCAGCATATAAACTTGTTAGTCACTTTGTAACTTGAAAGATGCAGCTTAGTGTTTTGAAAAGGTTGCATCCAAAGTAAGATTAGTGCTCGGCGCGGCGCGGCGCCGCTTACGCATAGACACACAGGGGAGGCCGTTGGCATGTACAGTACGTAGATATTCTAAAGCTTTTGTTAAGATATATCAAGCCTAGACTTAATTAAAAAAAAAATTATTTATGTCATCTCAATACTATTATTATATATGTCACTTATGTACGTAGAGCTTTTAAACATGTATTTGAAGTTCTAGAATTACTAGAACTAGAATTAAAACTATATTTAGTTCCGTTATTATTAATTTAAAAACTTACTTTATCTTAATTTGAGTTAAAATAATATAGTTATGTGCCCTAAGTTGGAGAGGGTGTAAACAAACTACGACGCAGTTCTTTCATGTTACTACTGTAGGTATTTATGAATTATCAATTAAATTAAACAAACTCCTTTGTATATGTTTAAAAAATAAATTTCATTTTAAATAAGCTTTGTACATTCCACCAAAACACTTTAGTTTCAAGTTTGAAACACCCTATGTGTTTATAACTGTTACCGGTAACATAAAAAGATGCACATTTTCTTAATTTTAGAAAACAGGCAATAAAGCTTTTCAAACGACTTCGATTTGTTCATCGCTTCCATTCATGCAAGAAAGATTGTTTATTCGATTACTATTTTTATCTCTCCGACGTTTACGATAATCGAATGCAGTTAGAAGTGTTGATACGTGGAATGAAAGTGTAGGAAAGCTGCATTGCAGGGGCGTGTGTGTTTACTGCCCGGCCTCGGCTCACACTGTTTCGTAAGTACTCAAAGGTAAATACAGCTTTTTGTCTTCCCCAATGCATGCAGAAAGCTATCAAGCAATAAAGTTTGCAGTTAACATGCAGGTCTTGCAGCTTGCGAGAGAGTATGTATACCGCACTACTTAAAAACGGTCGGAATAAGTTTTAATTTGCGGATTTTAAACTGACAATCTATTAAATATTTATGAACGCGAAATATTAATGAGGTTCCGGAGTTAGTTGTTTTATTTATTTACGCAGGAAGATATGATCAAGTAAATCTCATCAGGTTTGTTATAAAAATTATTATATTACTGAAGTAACTTGGTTATGTAATCAGCCCTTGACGTATTCCCAAATAATTGTAAATAAATAACTGAAAGTTAACATATTATTATTGGTGCTGGAAGAGGATCCTAAATTCCTGTAGCAGCCTAGACTGAAACGTTGTTTCCTGATCTTTTTGATAAAGTTATTTGTTAAAACGCCATTATAATTAGCAGATGCAATACCTACCAATATGAAAACACAATTTTGTACTTACCATTTATTTTTACTATTCTATCATAAAACATAAAAAATGGTGTTAATTGTTTCACTCCATATACCTACTGATCCCTAATCTTCGTTATATGGTTCTTCGATTCCACTCTTCAGAATAAATATTCTCCGGTTCCGCACAGTTCCTTATCTCAACTTAGCCAAGTGTAGTGTGGATACAGTACCCAGCCTGCTGCAGTTATTATAAAACAGTTAGGAATTAGTTCCACTCTGATAGCCGCCGCACTGACTTCTGCTTGCATCGGCAGCGCCCTCTGTATGCCTCGTGCATTGCGTCATTATGTGTGTATTATTGTATGCTAACTTAAGTTAACTTCAGTTATATGTATGAAATTTTGTAGCTAGTAGTTTATCGATGAATTTTTTATTTTAATTTTTTCTTATCAAACACCAACTGCATGGCCCCAAATAAGCGGAGCTTGTGTTATGGATATCCACACAGCAAACTGGGGAGTTGGACACAAAATAAACGTATACGAGTATTTAAAAATGTACACAACCATGACCCGAGAACAAACATCTGGGTTCATCACACAAATGAATGCCCCGACTAGGACTCGCACCTGAGACCCCACTACGCCACTCGGCTGTCAAATTACTTTTTTTCCATTCGGCCAACTAAACATGTTTACACTTTATATCATAAGTTATTTCCAAGAATTAAGCTTACTTATCAATGGGTGAACACCAAGCAAGCTCAGCAATTATATTAGGAAAGCTTTTCAATAGCATCATAAATAAGTTTTTACAATTAGAATGTTTACAAACCTTCAAAAACAATAATTACAACCGGCTGTTGAGGATGGAGACTGTTCTGGAAGGCTCGCAGTGAGCCATTCGTGTCGGACGTGTGGTAGGTACGCGCCGCCGAGTATGTACGCTGTGGTATGTAATTGCCATCTTCGTGGAAGGTATTTTGGTATTTGGAAATATAGTAGTTTAAATGGAATGTACCGTGACGGTCGATCGGCGGTCCAAGGCCTCTTGTTCTTGCGCAAATTAAAAACCTTATAAGGCTAATATTTACTTTTTAATTAATTCTCAGTAACTCAGTAACACAACAGCCATATCAAATGTTAACTTGATTTGTTTGAAAATGCATTTTTTTATAAATACGAAGGTCGATTGGAAGAAAACGCTTCTTAATTATAAGTTTCGATGACTACATTGAAACTGTTGGTCCAAAGTAAATATGAATGTCAATACTCTTGTTTTTACTAATCAGTATACAGCTGCTAAACCAATTGTGATAAATATTAAACGTAAGAAAGATTCTATTCGGACGAAGATATAGTCTACCATGACGTACCCAGATGTCCATCTCGAAGACAAGGTCGCCTGCACCACATGTTGGTGTCATTCAGAGAACATAAATATTTATAGCTGACGAGTTTTTCTAAGAAGATCGCTTTGATTATAGGGACCGTTCATTTGAATTAGCCATGACACTCCAGTGCGGTCTGGTGATGTATTTGGTATTTTATAAAACTGCTCTGTCATTTGAACCAAAAGCGCTGTTACCCTTAACAGTTTACTAAAAATAATCTTTAAATAACATACAATTTGTGATTTATAAATTTGAGGGTTGCCTGGAAGAGATCACTCTTTTAGTGATAAGGCCGCCCACATTGTCTTCTCTTGTCTTTCTCTTTTTTTGTATTGTGAAGTTTTTGCATTGATGACGTCACCAGGTTAGATCCTTCGTTATATCCATAGCAGGTAGTCTTCATACAAAAAAACTAGGAATTATGTCTATGGTTAGAACAATTGTTATATGTCACTTCAATGTGAATGATGAACGATAACACTATGTTCAATCAATGATGTACGGTTTTAGGTTATTTTCAATGTTTTAATTATGTTAAAACTACTTTTATTATATTAATACTTGAATTTGGCAGAAATAGCTATTATGTGCAGCAACTACAGCTGATTGCCATAAAACGCAATATTTAATTTAATGTTCAATCAATCAGCTCGATCTGCCATTACGGTTTCAATGCTTGACGAGTGAAGAGTTTGCGTTGATCAATTTCCGTAACATAACCTCTCAATTCCCAAATATAGTAATTAATTTGCGTTTATGGAGCTTCACAATGTACAACAAGTGCTGGTAGTGAATGACAAAGTAGGCGAAAGGACGTCATTTTCCATCACTTTCCAAGAACTGAGATCGGACTTAACATTGGTTACCGTGTCTTTGTGCTAATAGTGCTTTGTGCTTACAAGGTTTGAGTGTGGTAGAACTTCGTAGGTAAATTGTTTGTAAGCCACAAACATTTTGAGAAGATATGTTTTCTGGGTTACTCAATAAGAATAACGGTGTTTAATTGATGTAACATAATTAGCTGAATCTTAAAAGGAACTAATATCTCGCGTCTAGAAAAAAAAATTTGCCTCCTTTGCAATACAAACAAAGCATATAAAAGTATAAAATTTTAGAAATAAAAAAATTCATATATATACAAGTCTTTTATTTATTTTACCTTCTTTAGCTTTCTGATTGTCAAAATATCTATCCGTCATTCTAAAAAAAACGGAGGACAATCTAAATTTAAAAAAAAGTAGTTGTCAAATTGAAAAAGTTCGTTCCTAGTGTTGTAGTCAGGAAGACGTTCGTCCGATGTGTAGCATCACTAGTTAATGGTTATATCCTTTGTAGATAGTTTCGTCGTGACGTGCCGGCGCCGGCGCCGTGACGCCGAACGTAAACAACTCTCTATTTCGATAGACGCCGAATCCGCGCCCGCGCACCCATTGTTCTAGCGACGGTGAATTAGTGGTTATGTAACTGGGGTATTTTTTGCGATAGAAAACGAAGCTGGTTTCTGTTATGTCATGGGTTTCCTGTGGTATAAAAAGGTTGGGTTTTATCTTATTTTTTGTATTTAAAACTAATTTATAGAAGTTTTTAATTATTTACGTAATATTTCATTAAATACAAATTTATTTAAATTCAATTTAATACTCTTACACACGCACATTTTTATCTAACGAGTATTACTGCCTTAAGCCCATGATACACACTCCAAGTCGCGCTTCTGTCATTCCCTCGAGAAACTACTCACATAGACGGCACGTGACTCGGTAAGAACTGCAAATATGTACACAAAATGTCAAACTTCCTAAGCTAAGTCGGACACCTAAATTCGTATTACAAAGTCAGATACAAAATTGTCAAAAACCAATTGTCAGATATCGCGTCTACGTGGAATAAAACTCGCTAGATTTGCATTCCTTGTCTTTCGTTTCAATTATTCTCTATGTTTAAAAAATATTTATTACTTCCATTGAAATCTCAATGGTTGTTATTATACTTTTTTTACGAAAGCTATTTTAAAGTATGTAGTTTTATGTTGAAATCGTCAGTCTCTAACTAACTAAAATGTTATATTACAATTAGTTTATTACAATTACATTTAGTCGACCTAAATTCCGTACTAATTAACAAAGTTATCAAATGTTTGCTCTTTGTGGTTCATTTTGCAACAAATAACTCCTTTCTAGTGTAGGTCTGCCCGAAGGAGGCGCACTGCTTGTTGAAACGCACTTTTGAAAGCTTAAGATTTTAAGCAGGATCTTCTGTTAGAGTATATTCACCTGAATTTAAGTGGTTATGAAGTAGTGAAACGTTGTGCCGCGATACGCAGAGAGTGCTCTCTCCGTTAGTCTTCGAGAGAAGTAGGCGTGGCTATACCAAGTATAGCTAATTTAATATAAACAGAACAGTCTATAAAACGATCTATTAACACCTTACAGTCGTTTAAGTTGGTGTGTAGTTTGGTCTGGCTAGAGAGCCAAGGATGCGAATGACGTCACTTGCCTTACACCATGCGTATTTTTAGCTTGTTGACATAAAGACCTTTAAGATTATTCTACATTGTGATCAAATAACAAGTCTCCACGATCTCAAAGACCGGCTAATGTATAATGCTTGTATCTACGAGTAATTTGCGATTTAAAGACGATTGAAATCTGTAGGTACTGCGAAGTTCAACAGTATTGTGTCTGCAAAATATTGTTTATGTGCGTATTAACTACACCTATACCTTACATTATAATATAATTGCTATATTTAGTCGTAATAGCACCTATACCTAATAATAAAGAGTTAGATGGACAACTGTCTGTAGATACACCATTAATTATTATTATTCATAGGTTGCAGAAGACCTGCAAGATAAATAAATGACCTGGCAACTATGTACTACACTCGCAGCTGTTAAGTAATTTTAAGAAGATGAAGCCGTTTGAAGTCGCTATTAGTTACAGCCACATTACAAAACTTGAGGTACGACAGCATATGCAGGTACCTAAGAAAATATAATCTTAATTGCAAACAGGTAGGTAGGTACGGTATGCCTTAGATTCAGACCAGACATTTTACAAAGTAATACTATATCCCGTTATTAAAACTACGACAAAATTAAATAGACCCCTCACGTACGAGCTATTAAAGTAAACGATGTTCATCATACACGCATTTCCCGCCATTAGCTGCGATTACAGCTGTCACTGCACGCCGCCTGGCGACTTGGCAGAAACCATCGAAATTAGTACAGCACTTTCTAATGTGAAGGCCAGTGCGCATGCGGCGTTGGAATTAGTGATTTGAATTACGGTAATGAGAAGTAATTGACAACGGACAAATTAGTAGGTACAAGCCTTTATACACCGTACATGACTTTGGTCGTATCTACTATACGCGATATGTGGTGCAGTTACTTAGGATTCTTAGGGAAAAGATCGTGCTTGATAAGCTATAAAATTATAACGGCTATTACATCTTTTGAACTGTCAAATCACTCCGATTGTTGATAACTTCACGAAATAGCTAATTACCTATCCACGCCTAATGATAAGAGCGAACTATGTCACTAGAAGGAAATCTAGTTTTTTTCTATATTTGTTGTATTAAATACGTTTTGAATTTTGGCGCCCGGCCACTGAGCAGATTACATTAGGTCATATTAAGAAGATAAGTTTAAAATTGTATCTTTATGACATTCGGGTTGATGTTTTCATTGCGACAATCTACAGTGCAAAACATATAAATAAAACGTTCTTATAATTTATTCCTATGAAACTGTAAAACAAAATATCATATATTTTTGAAGTTCTTCTATGAACATAAAAGAGTTTTGAATTAATTTTATATGAATTTAACCTTCATTTGCCGCATCATTAACACCCCAGCTCCCACACGTCATGCATGTAATCTCCAGATCGCCACAACGCGGCTGTCACACTGGTGCCTCGGCCTCGGCTTACCTAGTGCAGTAGTCTAGATACCTCCTCGCGTCCGACCAGACCATGTACATGTGACTTTCTCCATGTGTTGCGATGTCATTTCAAGCAGCTTAGGGGTTAAGCGGTCACGTCTTTATGGCTAAGCTACTTTTAAGTAGGAAGTATGTGCTTTTTCCATGCTATGTTTCGATGTGGTGAAAATCGATTGTGTTACTATATAGAGTTATTCTTTATAATAATGGTTTTGCAAGATTTTACATCTAGATGTTATAAAAGTTTGGTAAAAGGTCTTTATATTTTTCCATTTTTATTACTCTTTCAACATTTCAAGTTTCAATAAATGTAAATTAGAAAAACGAGATCGACGAGTATCCAATAGGACAACATAAAAATGACACATTTACATGAATAAAACATTCTACTGCTTTCTTCATTTGGCAAAAAATAAAATCTCCGTATTCATGAACTGCAAGGATGTCGTTCGAGGTCAGCCGGGAGATGAGTCACGGAGAAAGTTGTACAAAGGAGCTTTAAAGCTGTCTTATTGTTGCAGTCCTCGCTGGCACCAACGCTGATTTATTTACGGTTTATGGCCGAGACTGCTCGGCTTTCATGGAGTATGTTGACACTGCCGGGAAAATTGTTTTGACGAGATGAGCGGAATGTCGCGACGGACACTTGCCGAATGCGTGTAGCAGTGTGGTCGGGTCGGCATTGCCGCTCAACTGGAGGTAGTTACGAATATTACAAAGATAAAAGATTTGTGTGTTTATTTACGAAGTAAAAAAAACTATGAAAATACTATGTTAGGATATATCTGTCACAGCAATTCTTAATATAACAAAATAGAGTAATAGCGAAATAGACTACAAAGTCTACTTTAAGTAATTTTCATGTAATTAGGTCTTCATTTCCAATCGGTTATTTCCTTAGTTGTGAATAATTTTAATGTAAAAACAATATCGTATCTACGATTGGTTAAATATTTATCGATTACGCCTCCTCATACCAGAGACAATTAGGAATTACTTGCAAGAATATAAATAAAACTCGTTCTGCATCCGCCTTCTACCTACTTCCTTCATCAAACAAGACATTCTTTCATCAACAACGGCATTATTACAACTGACCTATTTAGCTCCACATTTCTTTCTCACGCGAGAGTACAAACAAACAGGCGGTACAATGCGGCACGCGGTACAGGTCAGTACACCGTGAAACACAACACAACCCGACTTGGCAAGCGCTCAACTACGTACAGCCGCATGCGAGGCCACGGCAGACGGTACAAGATTTAGGTTAGTTCTTGTTAAATCACTTGATGACGGAGTGATGTAAGCGTGCATATACGCGGTCTAGTTGTGACGTCACACATGGCTCGACGTTTCCCTTCTTACCGGGACGCTTTTTAGACAAACCTCAGTGATTTTTATCCTAGAACATTTTTATCCTAGCGCTCAAATCCAACACTAACACATTAATTTAGAACTACATAAATAATGTTAACCCTTATTGTACTATTACATAGTTGGTTCGAAATAGCATGATTTGGTGATGCTATACGTGGTAAAGCATCATTTAAGTAATACTTATAATACAAATAATTAATATTGTTTATAATCGTACAACTAAGAGTGCCAGAAATGCAACTGATTTAATTGTTACCTAATATGTTTTAATTTCATTAAATGTAATATCGACCGAACTATGCTCTGTCTGGACAAACCTTCGCGGTTTTTTGATAGTAAGCACGTCATATGTAAAATTTAATTAAATAAAAAGTAATAATAAAGAAAAACAAATATTGTGTAATAAAATGAACAACCATAGAATTCCAGTTCTGTTCAATTGTGCTCTTATTTAGAACTTTGAAGGAAAAGAACGGTTCAAAACTTAAAGTTTTGTGTGATCATCGATCTCAAAACGATGTCAGATATGATTGAGGAGGGCGACGGCTAGATCCCGTGTTAACTCGTGAACGGGTGCCGTTTGAGGGGTGTTCATCGTTTGGGTACTTGGAGGGAGGGAGACTTGTCGAGCTAACAGATGCAGATAAGAATAACTTTTTTAAAGACATACAGAGACTCTGCAAGTTTATTTTGAAAAAAATATACCCGTGAAGTTTCTTGCCAGTTTTTCTTCACGAAGGTTTTTTACAACTGGTGGTAGAGTCATGTTTTATTTGACATCAATAAGAACAAGTAATTGTCAATGTAGAGAAATAAATATTTCATATTTCGTTTCATTTCATATTTCAACCCCTCAGGTTACGTATCTTCATGTAAAAACTACCGCTGGTTTGTTGCTCTAGTTGAAACTTGTATGAAAACTTCCATTGATGGTTGACAATGGAAAACAAAACATCGGTGAGAAACTACAGGCTGCTGTGTATCATTAGATAATCGGTGCAAATGGGATAATCATCGCGTAGCGTAAGTAGCGGTTATAATGTAAACACAACGATCAGTCCCGCAGCTTTGCTTGTACGTATACATCATTCTATTGTGAATAACATGTATGTAGTCGAACATAGAACCTCTTACTTCTTGAAGCCGGTTAATAATGATGAATGAGCAGTTTGACGTATAGACCAGTTTTAAGCGATAATTTGACATGTGATTGTTTTAGGTTACAAATAATTTGAATGTAGAACTGAATTTCTATACCAGCAAGTTATAGTACACGCTTGAGTTTTGAAATGCATTTGTAAAGTCGTGAGTAAAAAATTATTTTTACTAAATTTACTGAATTCAAATTGTTAGTCTTTCAAACGAAGATAAGCAGCGAAAGCTACATACACAGCCGTAGAATAGCTGTTACTTCTGCCAAATGACCACACGTCATCAGATATGTCAAATGTCAGACCGACTGTGCACAACTGAATGGCTTCTAATAAAAATGGCTAGTAAATGTGACCCGTGTGCGATTTCGTGTAGAAAGTTAGCAAACTGCAAATGCCACTGAACTGCCGTGAATAAGGATTTTTACAATTGCTTTATTTTTTATGGTTAGTAAATTTGGCACTTGTGCGCGAAAAAAAGTTTTTATGAAAATTACGAGCTATAAATATTTTATTGAAATATCACGGCGTCAAGAACTTCAACTAGTAAACCGCAAAGAATCCAGACAACGAAAAGTTATTTATCATTTAATGCACTCATAATATTCCTATCACGAACTAATAATAATCTACTTATCAGTTATCATCTTAGTGGCCTGCAAGACCCACAACAAACGATGCGCTTGCGCAGGTCAACTACCGCAGCGGCCTTGCACTCGCCGGTCGCGCTCCGGCAGCTCTCCACGTCGGCCGGCGCCGGCGCAGCGAGTCGCGCTGTGTAGTTGTTACTTGTTTAGATGTCGGAAATAATGTAAGGGCCTCCTTCTTAGTAAAAATAATTATTATTAAAGGGGAATTAATTCATTTTAAAATTTTAAGATAATCGCACCATGACTGCTTTAATTTACTGTGTGCTACTTCTAGAAAATATTCATTTCGATAAAGAAAAAACATTAAAGTATGATTGAGAATGTTGACCGCGATAGGAGTCTGGTATAGAATCATCTAAACTCAAATATGCCAGGCTATAGTTTGAAGAATGCAACTTCCCCAGACATGAGCTTCTCATTTCCTTTCGACTTCTGTCCGGACACACGCCACTGAATAAGTTCGCGTTCTACTAAAAAAGCAGCATCTCCCCAGTGTTCTGAATGTGTGCAAGTTGAGGATGTCCATCACATAGTAACGGAGTGTCCCGAATGAGGCGCATAGAATCGACTTTGTTCTTTAGAATAGCGACCTATTTTTGCGTGGAGGATTTATTATATTATTTATTTATTATATGTTTAGTTTGGCCTTAGGCTTAGGTCAATCCGTTTATCTAAGACTTTTAACTGTATTTATTTTTATTATAAATGTCCTGTAGCTGAAGAGCGCTATGGTCCTACAACTAAGCTATTAAAATAAAGAATTTAAAAAACTGTTTTGTGCAACTTCTGAAAATACATTTAGTTATAGAAAATACAAATAATAATTAATTGTTGAGTTGAGCGATTGCAATAGACAAACTCACAAACAAAACTGTTCTCTTTGTATTTGTTTACATTAGACATTGTAAATGTTTTGAAGTAAAGAACTTTTAGTAACAATAATTTTACAAGAAACGCTATCAAGTCAGTCAAAACTGGTTTTACACTTCTTATGTTACATTAAATCCCAAAATTAAATCAATAAACTTCTCATAATATTTTGTACTGTACTCATAAGTTAAGTAATGTTTAGTTAATACAGTAATGACTTAGCTTAGACTTACGTAACGCTACTTAACATAACTTAAGGCAGTAAGTGTTTGTGTTAAAATTGCCATAAAAATTGACGATCGTAAATTAAATAGCGCTAACGTGACCTTAACGGAGAAACACGTGTTCTTTGTACGAAGCTCAGCTTTGTGTTCATACTTGTATAAGTAGTAGAATTTGTTATGTCTGTTGTATTCGACACATTTACTTTTTTATTTATTAGAACGAAATTAATAACTACAAATAACAATCCGTTTAAGGTATTACCGGGATCCCGTGTATTGGAAGTACCCAGGCAATTACTTTTACGAATTGGAATTACAACTTAAATTATAATTAAAGCTGTAAAATGTTCTCCAAAAACCAATCACAAAGACAATGATTATTACATGTTTATTTAAAATGCGTTTAAACAACAGATCAGCTTGGAACTCGTTTGACTTCCGAATATTTAAGTTTTGTCAGTAAACGATTTTTAGATACCAACCAATTAGGTTTTCCTTATTTTTCGTAATCTCATTTACTTAATTATATTTGAAAATCGTAATGTCTGTCTGTCAAGTGGACGCTTGTCATTGAGTGTCTCGTGACCACGGGGTCTGTACAGGCACCGCAACGCCAAGTTCAATTGTTTAAATATAATATAATTAAACGCAATAAATTCGGTTTAAAAAGTGTTTAATTAATTGTATACGATAACGCAATAAAGCCACACTTCAAACACAACAATTTTTACATATTTAGAAAACTTTTCATTAGAATCATCTTTATTTTTTAAACATATTTATAAAAGCAGAAACTTCCAAGTTACAAACCTTCGTCAAAGAAAGTTATAAAACTTTTTTAATTTTCGCAGTTTGTAACATTATTCTTTGCAATGTTACAGAATTCTTGAAAGATAATTTGGGTAACAATGTAACTATTTAGGTATCTATAAGGAAATACAAAACTCGCATACACGGCAGCTGTTCACATATTCTTCACCGTCAAAATTGATTATTTATTTGAAATACCTCTTTCGACTTGAACGCATTCTCGGAACCCCCGGGGTCTCGCCGCCAACAATGCGGTCGCTGACATCACTGGATTAAGCAACTCTCAGTTTTTGGACATTGTTGAGTAACGAACGTACTCCGCATATTTGTGGTTGCTGCTTATGTTTGAAAACCTCATCATATTTTGTGCACTAATTCAAAGAATAAAATTATACTAACATCAGCTTGTGCTGAATTTGTTTCGATTGGCGTTTGCCTTGATTTGTATTGGTATTAAGTAATTCGATTCCATTAAAATGTGTTACGGAAATGATTAAAATTTGCCTAGCTGTTCTTACATTCAATTTACAAATTACTTTTGAACTATCTCTAATAAATGATCGAGGACTAAAAATTAAGTAAATATCTAAAATTTAGCTCTTAAAATCGGATATGTTCATGAAAATAGTTTAGTTGGTGCACTTATGTCGAACTATCAGGGTTCAGCAATAGCGTTATTGTAAATAGAGCAAAGAGTCCATAAAGCGGTAACCAAAAGATGACCACCACAATCAAGCAACGCTCCGTCATGCCGAGCTGCTGGAGGATTTGCAAATAGCCACTTTCCTCGTGTCGCTCTTACATTACACCTGCAACGAGTACCAGTCGCATAAGTTGATAATTCAATAGGCCCCGCCCCTTATTAGTAACTCTAATTTCCCGCCGCTGCGCCACCGGGATTCCCCGGCAGTAAAGCCCGCCCAGCCCACGCCCACTCCAGTGCTTGCCTGGAGACAGCGTCCGGCTCCTCCAACCCGCCCTGCTCCATCAGCAGGCCCAAAATCTTCTCCTCAGCCTTCGATGGCTGAGGATCTCAAATTAATATTCAACACCATCAAAGGTGTCGATATGTCTCAAGTTGCGCAGTGTGCTAGCAAACTGCGCGCGGCCCGTAGCTCTCAAGAACGTTTTATGGTACTCGCTGAGTACAACTCTCTAATTAATTCATTATAGGTACATCTATAATGAATACTCCACTAAGCGCCACGACTGGTCGCACCAAACCCAGGGGTTTATCCCTGATCTCATTTAACACCCGAGGTCTAATCAACCAACTTCTGGAGCTCAAACTGTTCATTAAGAACATACAGCCCGAGTTAATCCTTGTTCAAGAGACATTTTTAAAACCCCAGCACACCAGGGGTCTCAACATTCCTAGATACTCTCTTGTGCGTGATGACAGGCCCGCTTCGGTCAAACTAGGCGGCACTGCCATATACTACAAGAGAAGTATTCACTGTTCTCCGATTCCCACGCCTCCACTCACCAACATGGAGGCCACAGTATGTAGGCTGGCTATGACAGGTCACAGGACCATAGTCGTGGCCTCAGTCTATATACCTAGTGGCACACCGCCCCTTCGTTGTGACTTCGAGGCCTTACTCGAACTGGGGCAATCCGTCATTATGTTCGGCGATTTTAATTGCAAACATACTGACTGGACATTCTTGTCGACCAACACCACTGGTGTTAAATTACTTGACATCACGAAGTCACTTGACCTTGACGTCATTCAAATTCAAATTCAAATTCAAATTCAAATTCAAATTCAAATTCAAATTCAAATTCAAATTCAAATTCAAATTCAAATTCAAATTCAAATTCAAATTCAAATCAAATTCAAATTCAAATTCAAATTCAAATTCAAATTCAAATTCAAATTCAAATTCAAATTCAAATTCAAATTCAAATATTTATTTCTCAACATTGACAATTACTTGTTCTTATTGACGTCAAATAAAACATGATTCTACCACCAGTTCGAAAAAAAACCTTCGTGAAGAAGAACTGGCAAGAAACTTCACGGGTATATTTTTTTTTTCAAAATAAATTTACAGAGTCTCTTTATGTCTATACAAAATTATTCTTTTCTGCATCTGTTAGCTCGGCAAGTCTCCCTCCCCCCATTTCATTTCTCCGGTCACACCGACTCACTATCCGGATAACCCGCTTCACTCCCCCGATGTCCTTGACTTTGCCATCGTCAAGGGTATCAATCTCGACCTTAAGACCATACAGCCGCTAGACGACTTAGGTTCCGACCACCGCCCGGTGTCCCTAATATTAGGACCACAAAACGACCCTCCTGCACAAAAAACCTATACCAACTGGGAAGGTTTCAAACAAACCCTATCTTCGGCCTTGGAAGCCCCAGACTGCCCACTCGCGATTTCATCCGACTATCTCGATAGCACAGATAAAATCGACTCGATAGTCGATTCGCTCACCAACGCCATCAACTCGGCTATTAGTGAGAACCCGCCTACAGGCTAGTCGCTAACCGGCTTCAACGTAAAGTCAAACGTACCGTCGCGGAATACAGAGACGTTCAAAGGAACGATCTTATGATTAATATTTCCCCGTCCCACACGGCGTACTATAGGATGGCGAAAGCCCTCCGACTAGACGCCCGTACTTACACCCCTCCGTTATCTCGTCCCGATGGCACTACCGCCTCCGAGGACGACGAGAAAGCTGAATGCTTCGCCGATAGAATTGCTTCACAATGCTCCCCGAGTACCCAACCCACAGATCCAGCTCACATCCAGGCGGTGGAAGACGAAGTCGATTGCAAAGAATCCCGTCCAGTCACCGCTGACCCCATAACAGTGTCTAATGATGAGATTCTCTTCCTCATCAGGAGACAGAAATCCAAGAAGGCCCCGGGTGCGGATGGAATTTCCAACCATGCACTTAAGCAGCTGCCTCAGCAGGTGCTTACCTTACTTGCGATCATTTTCAACGCTTGCTTCGACCTAAGCTACTTTCCAAAAGCTTGGAAGGAAGCTACAGTCATAGGCATTCCCAAGCCGGGTAAACCTTTGAATATCCCGGCTAATCACAGACCCATCAGCCTACTCAAAGCCATGGCTAAAATTCTTGAGAGAGTCATACTCGCTCGAATGAAGGACCACCTGTTCCCAGCGGACGGTGACCCCCTCATTATCCCCCACCAATTCGGCTTTCGAGCCAAACACTCGTGCCCTCAGCAAGTCCATCGAATCGTCGAGTACATACTCGACGGCTTCTACCCTAGACGACTGAAAACAGTCGCGGTCTTCTTTGACGTAGCCAAGGCTTTTGACAAAGTCTGGCACGCAGGGCTCATTTCCAAGCTTCACAAAACAGGCTTGCCCGACCGACTAGTCAAACTAGTCGGCTCCTGCCTTAAAGATCGCACCTTTCGTTTCAAACACGAAGGTACGCTCCCCACCCCCCGCCCCCTCAAGGCGGGCGTCCCTCAGGGATCGGTACTCGCCCCACTATTATACACAATATACACCAATGACATACCTATTCCGTCTAAAGGTGTTCAACTCTCCCTCTTTGCCGACGACACTGCCCTATACGTCAAGGGCGTGCACGTCGACACACTCATCACCAAACTCCAGAAGGCCGTAAATGACCTCGGAGCCTGGTTTTAAAAATGGCGTATCGATGTAAATCCAGAGAAAAGCTCTGCGATGCGCTTCGATCACAAACGCCGTCGTCCCTACGACCCCCACATCTGAATGCTAGTTACGCCCATCCCGTGGGCACTAACCACCAAGCACCTAGGCGTAACGCTCGATCGTACGCTTTCATTCCGACCTCACATTCATCGAGTTACCAAACTGGCCCGCCTGTACATGGGCCGCCTTAACAGTATGTTAGGCCGGCACAGTAAAATGTCTCTTAGGAACAAGCGAACGCTTTTAAAGGTTTGCGTGAGACCAGTCATGACGTACGCCGCCCCAATTTTTGCACATGCTAAACCCTCCGATATGTATAAACTACAGGTAGTCCAGAATCTCTTCTACCGCCGGGCCACGGATGCTCCGTGGTACGTGCGAAACGCAGACCTGCACAGAGATCTCGAACTGCCTACTATACAACAACACCTTAGGATGCTCTCCACCGCTTTTTTTAAGCGATCCGAAGAGCACCCTAACCCCCTTATACGCGAGACAGTAGCTTATACTGCTCCGTCCATGCCGTCGAGGTACAAAGTCCGTAGACCGAGAAATGCACTCTCGGATCCCCCCGATCAACTTTCGGCTAATCTGAACCAGCTTAAGGCTGCCCAGGGCGTATAATCATCAATATAAATGTCATTTGCACCTTAAGTGATTAGCATTCTCAGCGGGTGACCCGCTAGCAGGTCCCTGCTTGCGCACCCACCTCCCTACCCGGGTGTCACTCCGATGAAGGCTGACAGCATTCCCATGCTACAGCCGTTTAGGTGGTTTTTAGTGGGTAGGTGCCACTTTGGTGAGTCCCACATCACCCCGCAGACGGCTGCGGTGGTATTCATGACGAATCTTCCACCTCCCTCCCGAGAGAGGGTGCTTCGGCAGCAAAAAAAAAAAGGTTTTTGAAAAGAATTAAAATAGTGACTACGTCAGTAAAAATATATTATTTAGGTGGCGTAAGCATTCTTTGTATCCATTCATTCATTATTTGTCGAAATGTGCCTATTTCTCTGCCTTTTTAGTGAACATTTCAATAGTTCTACAGTCGTTTCTTTTATTTACGCCTAAAACCATGTTTCACTTATTTGAATATGTGATAAGTATAACTTGATTCGACTGGTAATTTTATATTTATTATTATCTACCTTTTAATTTTTAATACCAACTTCATTGACCTGTAGCAAAGCTAAGATGTTCATAACGCAATGGCACAGAATGTAGAAAAAGCTAAATAAAAGGTTTAGGTTTGCTGCGGCGCATTCTTCTCAAACGCATTAAGCGATTCAACAGACGCTACGCGGAATGTAATATTAATAAAAATAAATGTGAAAGTCCACTATTGTGCCTTAACACGCAATTGTGCAACTAAGTGTCGACGATGTGTCTACTCAGTCACGGAGTGGCCGCAGCGTGCTCCGTGAGGTTGCGAGGGAATCGTGGAAAAGCGCTGACTTCCTTGCGATTTAAAAGCAATTCCACGCGAGAAAAATAAGTATAAATTGAAAGATTTGTTTAATTTTTTTTACGTTTTAAGTTATTTAATGCATAGAGGTGACTGGTAAGAGCCGTCTGGCCTTGAGACGGTAACCGATCTATTCATTGCTAATGTCATGCATTACCGACACAAGACCATGAAAGGCAATGCAGTGACCTCGGGCAGCCAGATAAATCGGAGTTTGTGCAACTAGGCTAACATGTCCTTTATTTGTTCGACATTTTGTTGCAATTTTGTATTGTGATCCAAAAATAAATAAAAACCCTTTATAACTTCCCCATCCTTACACTTTTAAAACCTTATTTCAAACTCAAAACATGTTTAAGTCAAAGAGGATATGTCAAAACGCTTGCGCACGCGCGCTTCCGGATACATCAGACAGAACGCTTTTATCCGCCATTAGCGAGAGCCGCGGACGAAAAATCCGTTTGAAGATTTACCTCGTAAAAATGTTTAAAAACAGGTTAAACATTTTAACCTAATTGAAGTAAAGGATTAGTTTACTTCAGTAGTAAAGTAGGACACAAACTGTAATGACGTATGGCGTTATATGGATACCTACAGGGATAGCAAGAACGTCTTAAATGTCTTTTAATGAGACTTTTTGACAGTTCGGAAAAATAGTAAATAAATTATATGACAGAATGGAGCTAGTAGATAAAGATATAGGTTAAAGGCAAAGAACTACGCCAAACAGCCTGGTCTGTCATAAATATTTATTAGGTATTATTGTTAAATTTATTTGATTGTTTAACCACTGAATAGGTATCTTGAGTTATTGCAGTTACTTCGTCTTTTGTTCAGCCTACCTATCTTGTAATATGCATATATTCAAACCAGCTTTTCTCAGTAGTATCTATCGAGGTAATGGAACAATTTTTTTTCTTAATTTGATCGAGGAAAGTCCCTCATTGGATATACATTTTATATGCAACAGTTTATGAGTGTGAATCAACGATTTAGCTTTAATGAACTTTAAAAACTTACAAGTTCATTTAAAAAAATATAATTTTGATTAATGCTTTGGTAATAAATAAATATTGCTACCGAATAAATCAATGCCGCAGAATGGTCATATTAGTAGGGAAAATTACAACAAAAGTATTAAAATTGTTTGTTTCATCAGCATGATTGTTGATTCCACGTAAATAAACACTTGCAGCCAGCGCCGACACAAACCAGGGCTCGTTACTTCACTGCTGTACAGCTTGTTACTGCCATGTACTATATTTTTACTATTCATATTTGTACAATTACAACAAAATAACGATACTAAGAGTATCCCTAGACATTTGGCAATACACCATGTAAGTCTCTAGTATCAAAATGAAATAAAAATTTTTTTTCTTTGTTGGTAAAATAAATACACGCGGTGAGTTTCTTCGTCTTCTTCATCTTCACCATAACTTCAGCTTTTAAAAGGGATTAAAAGTAGACCGAGAGGGAACATATCCGGCGGAAAAGGACCTCTCCGCACTCTTTTGTCAACTTTGTTAAGTACATGAAATAGGTAATCAGGTATAAAGCACGATAACGACATGAAAGAACCAATCACAAGTCAGCCAATTGCGTGTGCTAGTGTCATGCTGGCAGCCAAGCTTTTTACACGGTATTTATATGTAAGTATATCATTTTTCAGTTGCCAACAGTTGCAAACAGACTGTGAGGTACTTAATCCCGCGCCCTTTTGTCATTCAAATAAACTTTGATTTTATAATAAGCTTTTAGACATAAAGTTTCCTTGATAGTTTTCTGCAATTTGTTGAAGGGAATTTTATTATAACTACCTATTGACATTCTGAAAAATGATTTGCTAGCCAACATTTTGAAAACGCTTCCTTTTGGTCGTTCCTAGTCCTTGATCATTGTCATCTTAGTTTTTAATTAATTAAAGTTTTTGTGAATATACAACATACATTTGTCTAACTATATTATTTAACATATGCAAGGTTTAACATAACAATCTCTTTATCGTTTCTCTGAGATTATCTATTTCTTAGTTAAATATTCCACGAATAGCCCCTTTCTGCCGAGTGAAAATAGTTTCGATGTCTACGTAATGCCCCAAAGTACAATACCATAATTCATTAGGCTATGAAAATAACTAAAATATACCATATTGGCTGTATGCACATCAGTCAGTAAGCGAATTTTGTTAACCGCGCACGCTGTGGACAAAGTCAACTCGCCAGTTGAGAAATTGAAGTCTCGAATCGAAGGTTATGCCAAGAAAAACAGTATCATAGGTTCTAGGTGCAATCTGTTACCATTAAGTTACATGTTTGCTTCGACTGGTTTTACATGTGGTGCCGCAAACTTTATACATTTAATATTTTTATCTTTAAATGATTATTTACGTTCAACCGCCGTACAACATTGCAGAGAACATTGTTTGGATCGTCTGAATTGATTTTTGTCTATTAGTTTAAAATATTAATGATGTATCATCAGCAAACAATACATTATCGTGATTTTTGCCTACTATATAGAGTTGATCGTTTATATAAACTAGGAAAAGAAATCGGCCCAGAATTGAACCTTGGGGTACTCCCATCTCCACAACCGACCCAGACGATCGTTTATGTTAACTCAACCTTCTGAGTTCTACTATTTAGGTATGCATGAAGACAAAAGTTTGAGATATTAGCCATTTAGGCCATAGTGTTGGAGTTTCCTGCTTAAAGTATCATGCTGAGCGCAATGAAACGCCTTAGATAAAACACAAAAAATATCCAAATATCGGTACCAGAGTCAGGACACGACAAAAGGACGTTAAATGTTTGCTTTTCTTAGCAAGTGAAGGAAACAGGAGTATTTTGAATCTGTTCTGTGCACATATCAATAAACATAATCATTTGTACACATGTTACTGCATATACAATGTGAGGAAAACATTTTTGTGCCAACTTTAGCATCCTGTAGCACTTGGCGTGAGGTCTTTAGTCGGAACAGCTCAACCCAGGGCCACACGCCAAGGTTAATACATATATTATTTTCCACGACCGTGCTTTCACATAAGTATTCTTAGATTTCTCGAATACTTCGTATTTTTAATTATCTTTCTCCGGTGGTTAATTTTAGTCTGATGATATAATTATTCTTTAAATTAGACATAGAATTTTTTAAATTTGAGCATATATAGAGTCATTGTTAAATGTTAAGATTATTTACTTTTAAAAAATTGGCGTCTTATCTATCCAACCAATCTTATTAACGATATCATAATTTAATTAAAAACTCTGAATTAAGATTTTATAATTCGAGTATATATTAGGATTCCACCATATTTGGTTTGGCTTGTTTGGTATGAAGGTAAGTAGCCTTGCCTTCCATGCCAGAGGTCCCGGGTTCGATTCCTGGTAGGGGAAGATATTTTATCATATTTGCTTTCTAGTCATGTGTATGTATGTTTATTTAAGTTTATTTCTAATATTTATATATAAAAAAAATCTATGTGTGTTTGTATATTTCTTAAGTTTATTTATCCGTTATCTAGTATCCATAACACAAGTTCTTAATGATACTTAACTTGGGTTAGATAATGTGGTGTGATTGTTGGAAATATTTATTTATTATTTATAATGAAAATGTTTATATCTGTGCTTAAGTACCGTCTCTATCTGCTTGTAAAGATTTGGATTATCGCATATATTTACAAATTGCTATTTTACTAGTAGATAGCGTCTAAGATGAATTGATTATGCGCGGGTCTTCCAGACAAAAACACCAAGTTTGTTCGCAAAGAATAAATTTATTAAATTATGGTTACATTAATCTTCGTATTTTCACTTCACCTGTAACAGTAACGATTTACCTAGCCCACACGGTGTGTTTTAATGTGTCTATGACGGAATATAATACATACGGAACTCTCGAACCGCGGCCAGTACACACCAACAGTGGTATTTCTCTTGAATGCCGGCATCAGATATCATTCATTTCAAGATTACGTCAAGTTTTTATGTTTACGAGTTGTAACAAACGTAAATTAGCAACAGTAGCAGGATATCCTTGACGGTTCAGTTCAGTTTGCAATTGTGTAAACAATGTCTTTTAAGTTTTATTTAGATTTTTAAGTGCGGTATTTTAGAACCACCTAAAATGTGGCGTTTCATAAAGTGAATACTGAGATTGTTATCCTCTAATGAAACTTGATTAAACATTTATGATGTGATTTTCATATAAGTTGGGAATGAAAAGATTATTTATAACCCCTACTACTTTTTTTAGTGAAAAATTGTTATAGAAATTATTCTTAGTGGGACAAAGGGTGCAGCGGTGCCTCTTCTTTGCACAAGGAACATGCCAGAACGTGGATCACCAGTCTTAAATCATGTTATTCTAATTATTCCCATCTTCCGTAAGAATTTCTAATACTTGAACTTGAAACATATTTACCATATTATAAGCATCAAATGATATACAAAAATATTTTGGAACACCTAATATTTAAGAATTAAAATAAAGTGGGTCTGTATTTGCCATTCTTCTTTAGTTAAAGGTGAACAAAGGACGAGGGTCAACTGTCTCTCTAGATTATTACAGAAAAAAAGTGCCAAGGACCATACCCACAAGCTTTTTTTTTGTCTAATTCCACATGAAATTCGTTTCTTAATACTGAATAGAATTCAAAGTATGCAATTTAATTTATTTCGCATAATAACAATAGCTCAACACAGCTAAACAAACATTACGCCGCGAAGAATAAAAACGAAAAATCTAGACAAAGCATATCTGCATAATCCTAGTTTCCTACGTCCTTGGCCGCATGTAAGGCGTTGAGAACAAATTGAATATCTTCTGAAAGCATGCCTTGTACATAGCTTACTAACATTACACGATGTGCCTGCTTAAGTTAATGTTTTACATAGAGTAAGGCTTCTACAGGGCAACCAGGCTACACAGCTGACTCAAGTGCGTCTATCTTGTGACTACACAGAGTGCTTCAAGACGTGATTATAAAATAATGTTATTTTGATTTTTACTTTTTCGCTAAAAAATATGCTTTTCTGGTATTGATCGAGTAGATTTTATTTGCTGATAACAGTTTTTGTAGCCTTTAGTGCAAAGTAACACCTACGTTTAATAAGCTAGAAAAAAAGGTCAAATAGATTAAACCTGAAGATTTGGTTCATTTTAAATATTTACAGGAATGAAACTGAGGTAATTTAGTCGAATAGAAGTTTAAGTTTCATTTCCCGCCTGTACAAAGATAACCTCCTTTAGTTAAGGACTCGCCTGTGATTCATACGAGTTTGGAATACATGATGCCAGCATTACAAAACCAGGAATGAACTTGAACTACAAACGTTATGTGTGAAGAAATATAAGCATATATTTATTATATTAAATCGTAGGTACCCCACGCTTAGATGGCCCTTGAACGATTCGATCCTGGGCCCTGCGCTGTAGCGCGACCACTGATCGGTGCTGGCTAGTCCACACCGACCACGAGGTCAATTAAAATAAAATGAACCAATTATCAGCTTTATTTGTAACGGGTAATTAATTTCAGCATATCTAAATAAATCTGTGCATAATATCAAGTCACGCGTAAGGTCACGCATGTCCGCAGTTACCTACTTATAATATTTCGTTCCGTTTTAAAACGATTTACACATCATTTAAATGTTAATTTGCAAAATACTTCGCTGGCGTATTTGTTAAGGCGATATATATTTTTTATTTTATTTAAAATTGACGAGTTATGTTTAGCTTGTAGATGAATCTGAACTAATAAATCTAAATCAAACAAATGATAATACGAGACATTGCCCAAGCCTGCCCAAGAAGTTGTATGTCAGCAAGTCAGCTGGCTGCAGCACGGGCAGGCTAACTCCAACATCACTCATTCATACGGAGCTGCTCCTTTCACTAATTACATACTACGATGAGATAATTCAAAATGTATGTAAAACTACTACTCCATACATTGTCTCCTTTAAGAATATCTAAGTTGTATGCAAAAGATAAAGTGAATTATTTTGTCGCTGCGCGGGTGGTCTGATGGTAAGATAAGATGTGATATGAAGCCGTAAAGCCGTGACTGAAACTAGTGACTGCCATCGCACCGGGAGTGATTAAGTGAAGATTCGCCGTGAATACCTTGCCCAGTAATTTAGGTCAAGATGAGGCATTTGTTATGTCGAGCCATTATGTCAAACTAGATTTCGCTCGCCGCGATAAGCTTGGACGTTGTTGGATTACTCTAAAAAGGCTCTTTGAAATAGTTGGGCTTCTTATAATGGCTATAAAATATCATTGTTTTAACCTAGGTTTTTATCTATGATTTTTACATGGATCCATGTCGATATTTACATGGATCCATGTCGATATTTACATGGACCCATGTCGATATTTACATGGATGCCTGTCGATTTTTAATGGAGGCCATTTCAAACATGGTTCGCTGATAGAATCGCTCGACAGTACTTCTCAATTACCCTTCTTGCTTACTTTACAAATATCTTTATTTCGGACAGACATATTGTTTACTACTATTATTACACATTCTTATTTTCTTTGGGTACAGTTAATTATTGACCATTAGAAATTTGTAATTGCACAGTTCAACGATAACAAACAAACGAATTACTCATGATAAGAATAGATGTACTTAGGTAGGGAAAAGTAAGCCCCAAGAATGTACTGCGAACTGAACCCGGAACTTGCGCGTCGCAAGCAGGTGCGTCTGCAAATGTCACATGTATTTATGACGCTAATTATAACTGCTTCACAGACTGCTGCGAACATTGCGACATGGAGCGAGCAGGCAGGTTGGTATTGCGACATGGATTGAGCAGGCAGATTGGCATTGCGACATGGGGCTTAAGTGGTCACGTAGGTTAGCTCTAAAAAGGTTAGAATGGAATTGGTTTGCTCCGTATTTACACCTGGCGACTGCTGTTAGACTCATATTCGGAAAAAATAAAATCGTTCACGGGTGTACTTGTTGACGAAACTTCTTATTAGGCCTACAGACCACTCAGTTTTATATTTTATTTTAGATTATTGATTCGGTATCTGTCTTCTACATATGATATGATGAAACTGTTGAAGTAGAAGAATCGACACAACGAGAAAATCTTATCGATTGGCGCTTACGAATAACTCTGGGAAGATATTTATTTATAAGTCCCAGGTAACGACGCCCTAAGGGCAAATCGATCATAGAGGTAATCTTGTTGTATAATGAGCCTACCTAGGAGGGGAGGTGTTGGCATCACAGGGCAAATCGATCATAGAGGTAATCTTGCGGTATAATGAGCCTACCTAGGAGGGGAGGTGTTGGCATCACAGGGCAAATCGATCATAGAGGTAATCTTGTTGTATAATGAGCCTACCTAGGAGGGGAGGTGTTGGCATCACAGGGCAAATCGATCATAGAGGTAATCTTGTTGTATAATGAGCCTACCTAGGAGGGGAGGTGTTGGCATCACAGGGTCAATCGACATAGAGGCGTCGCGTAGAACATGGCGCGCCGCCGGCGGCGATCTAAAGGTTAAGTTCAAAATGTTAATGGCAAAATAAGCATACATGCTTACATAATGTGTACTGGGCTGTTCTCTCTGTGAGCTACCAATTATTCTATTTCTATTCAATTCTGGTAATTTATTTTATATTTCCGAAACTTTTATTTATTTTTATTACACATGTATCCCTTGTAATGCAATAAAATGTAATAAAATGCATATGTAAGGTTGGAAAGCCAACGAGAGTTTTTTTTTTTGCTGCCGAGGCACCCTCGCGGGAGGGAGGTGGAAGATGCGTCATGCATACCGCCCGCAGGTAAATTCTTCTGCGGGGGGTTATGTGGGACTCACCAGAATGGCACCTACCCACTAAAAACCACCTGTTGGCTGTAGTTATTACCGTTAGCCTTCATCGGAAGCGACACCCGTCGGGAAGTTGAGCGCGCTGGCGGAGACCCGCTAGCGGGTCTTCCGCCTGTAGTGAAAGTTGCACTGAAGGTGCTCAAAGGGACATGAGTTGGTGGCCGTTCTAGACGATACGCATATCGTCTGCTACGGGGGATTGAGGAGTGGGTTTGTATGGGCGAGGAGCCGGGATGGGATTCGATGCGGGGCGCTGCCTCCAGTTTTCTGGGGCAGGCCTAGACTATGTAGGCTTTGCAGCCGGAGGAACCCGGCTACGCAGCGGCGGAAAGTTTTCTTGAGAAAGGCGCGGGGCCTGTTTGGGTGCCGCCCTTTTGAAATTGGAGCGCATACAACGGGGTGCACGAGGGCAGCCCTTGTAATTTGCGGTGTGGCCGGACTGGCCACAAAGCACGCAATCGGGAGGAGAGGGAGTTTCAGGAGTGCGATTGCACTCCTTAGTAAAGTGCGGGACCAGGCACTTGACGCACCTGGGCGGTGCGCGGCAGTTGGCCGCCGCGTGCCCGTACAACTGGCATCGATGGCACTGGCCGGGATGACCGCGGCGATGAGGCGCCTCGATCGAGATCCCAGAGGGGCCGCATATAGTGCTAACCCCTTTGAGGATCTCCCTGGACTTGGGGACGTTGGCGAGAACCACCAAAGCGAGAGGGTGTTGTCTCCCGTACTTGCTGTGCATTTTATGCACCGCGAGTGCCGGGAAGCCTTGGGACTGCAGATCCTCCAGGATAGCCTCATTCGATAATTCGAACGGGACTCCCCTGAGTACCGCTCTGATCTTACGCTCTTCTGACAGAGCATAAGTGTGATAAACATATTGCTTATCGGTGAGGAGCTTTGTTAAAGCACGAAAGTCGTCTATTGACGAGACTAAGATTTTAATAGATTCACCCGAGTTGGCTGCTCGGGTGTAATGGATTTTGTGCTCATTGCACAATGTCGAGACCTCAGTCCATTTACCCTTTTCCCGAAGGAAAACGGGTGGTGGGACCTTGGCCTTGACAGAAGTTGGGGCCGGAGCGGGTGTTGAAGACACCGGGGCAGCTGGCGTTGAAGACGCCGCAGGGGTTGTAGGGACGGGCGCCGGGTCTTGTTTTGAGCGCTTCTTAGAGCGCTTCTTAACAAGGGTGAAAGAGGGAGGCTCATCAGGGCCAGTTGGGGTGGCATCCGAGGATGACTCGGTCGCGGGTGCGCGCTTGCGGCGCGGAGGGGCGTCTACTTCGCACTCCATGTCACTGGAGGAAGGGGACGCGGGAGGGCCTAAGACCTGAGGGGTCTGGGGGACTGGGGTGGCCTGAGGGGCCATTGAGGGAATTAACGCCATGATATGCGGGATGAGAGAGTCCAAGAAACGATACTTATCAGCATTTATAGACATGCCTTCAGCACCGGTACTATCAAGTAACTTCCTCATAAACTCGTGAGAGCTTAGAGAAGCCATTGCGGAGGGGTTGGGGAGGGACAACAATATATAAATATATATACTATGAACCTATTAACGATGACTAACTTCCTAAAAACCACCCTACACGCAGTAGGGTGGTTGAGGACGACGCGGATAACTTACTCGAACACGAAGACTCGAGGCACCTGGAACGACGAAATTCCGTCGACGAAGCTCACGTTCCACGAAGTACGGTTAACAGCCCACTATCCGTCGTGAAAACGGCGTTAGAAACTTATTAGATGTACGGTTAAAACCCACTTTCCGCCGTGAAAACGGCGTTAGAAACTTATTAAAAGTACGGTTAACGAGCCACTGTCCGCTGTGAAAACGGCGTTAGAAACATAATACGGTATACAACTATGAAATTATATATTACGACAACAACCAGTGAAATTTGGGTGCTCAATTAGCGCGGGGGCTAATAGAGCGGGAAGGCGTCTGCGATCGACGTGCGCTCGAGAACGCACGCAGACCGAGACTCTTTGCCAACGAGAGACTACGCCCTTACTTTTTATACCGTGTTATTAAAGACGAAGTTGGTGATCTCTACCAGCAGCGAGTTGTGCAAGTTATTATGCAGTCATCACATCAGAACCGGTAATGGCAAGTTACTGTTCGCGCACCGAGCTGCAGCCTAGTGCTGCGCCGGCCAGCCCAGCTGCTGTGGGTACGGACTATCGAAAAAAATGTATCATACTGTGATATAAAAACGATTTGGTACATGTCGTTCCAAACTTACTTAAACTGTTATCAATTCTGCTTACTTAGGTTTGACGAACCAAGAAAAGTCAAGGATTAAACTACAGGGCATCAAACCATGTTTATTTCTGACCCGCCTTTATTTTTCGTTTAGCTCATTTATTTTGGGTTATTCATAACATTTTGTAATAACTTCAGTTTCGAATTTAAAAACGTGAATTTATAATTTTTACAGTTTAATATAATTATAATTTAAATAGGAGCTGAATATTTCTAATTATTCTTCATCAAATAATTTGAAATACTCCACTCTTATTTTGCTTTAATTTCAATATAATAATCGATTGCCAAAATACTGTTAATAAAATTCTCAAAGCTCAAAAGCGCTGTATTAGATCGATTTGTCACCTGAAAAGCAGACAATCTTGTAAGCCCTTTTTCAAAAAGTTAGGTATTCTGACTTTTCCCTGTTTATACATTTTAGAAACAGTATTGTTTGTTAAAAAGAACATGAACCTGTTTGAAGGCTTAAACAGCCAAAGGCTTAAAGACAAAATCCGGTCTCAACCTCGTAAAACTACTCTATATTCTGAGAGTTTCTTTGGTATGGCTTCCAAAATTTTCAATAAATTGCCGAATTGTATTAAAAAGATTAATAATGTTACTGAGTTTAAAAAGAAACTAAAAATGTTTTTAGCAGATAAGGCTTACTACACTATTCTTGAATACTTCAATGACATGTAATTAAAATTGTTATAATTTAAGATGGTAATGTTATTGTAAAATGTTAGATATGACATGTAAATGACGTTTATTTGGTCAATTAATATTTTAAATTTAGTAGCAACATTTTATACAAGTATTGTACATACCTCCTAGGTTAGATATGGTTTGAACTACCTATTATAATCCAACATTTGTAAAAACCCATATTTGTGCAAATAAATTGATTTGATTTGATTTGATTTGATTTGAAAATGTTAGAATTATTACACTATAATCGATACGTGTAAAAAAATATTAACCTGAAATATGTCAGTGGTGAAATATAATCCTACCTAATATTATAAACGTGAGAGTAAAGAGTGAAGCCGCGGCAAGATCTAGTACTCTTTATTTTACATCCCTTCCCTCACGTTTGTAAACGTTCAGATCAGTTATGACGTGGGTGAACAATTGATAATAGATTCGAAGCGAACGTTATTGAATCCGCCGCCGCCGTGTGAACTTGCGGAGGCGGCCAGCCACCCTCGCGCCAACCTCCGAGCTTTCATCCATGTGCCATTAGAGGGACGAGGGGATTCTTTGATCCCCTTTGGTTACTAAGAAGAACCCCTTGGCAACGAAGGTGAAGATATTGTTTGTAAGGAGGTAGGTAGGAATAGGGATAGATTTTAGATGTAGCTTTTAGAATTATAATTTTCGTTATAAATACGTTAGGTTAGGTTACCACAGGTCGCGTAAAGCTAAGGCCGTATCGTATTAAATAAATAAATAAATAAAGATAGAAGTAAATCTTTCTCATGCAAATGTACAAAATTATGAAACAAGTAAAGGATTCACAAAACCATTTGCCAGAATAACCTAATAATTCTGTCACACAACTACCCCCGAGAATGCCAATAAACTCAACGACCCCACTTTTACGACATCCCCTTGTTTGGTGGGCTGTATGTGTATCAGCGAAACATTCTCGCTGTAAGAGTCAACGTTCTGTGATGGATGGTACTGTATTGAAGCCCAGACTGGTACCCATACGGATATGGGATTTACTAGGTACATGATTCAGAGTTGGACCTTAAATTCCCACCGTAAGATGTTTTCTTAAACTCAATCAATTAACGTGGGAGTTTTCTAACCATTTATAGGAGAAAGCACTTATTTCTACTTTTCAGTTATTATAGTAGCTTCATGACGCGACGACATGTTATGTGGTGTATAAACTTTTCAACATCCGAAACGTTGTTAGTAAATGCTTTTTATAAATAGGATTTATAAAAAATTACTTTATCTTAATAATCATTTGTTAGAACGATAACCACTATATAATGAATGTGTAATTACACAGTGGCTCTCGTTCTAACACCATTTATCGTTTGCACATCTTTTTCACACCTTACTTTGTTTGTATTCAAATGAGAATCAACCTAAACTAAATAACGATTTATGGGAATCTTCGTGCGACATCTACAAAGCACGAAGAGCAAAGCTGCAGCCACAACAGCAGCGCCCCGTCGAGCAGGCAGCCCCGGGCGTCGGCGCGGCCTTGCCGTGGGCTATTTACGGAGGGACCGGTTCCGCCGTCGCCGGGGATACGTGGGCGAGGGAAGACGCGGTGGAAAGGGATGTTTCATGGTGCCAGTTAAGGAGGTTGGCATGTTGCTCTTGCATTTGTCACCTACTTGTTTAGTTCTAAATACAATAGGTAATTTGTTAAAAAGTGCATCTGTTGAAACCAATAACTTTAATTAAATTCGACATGCGTAGGAAATAATAATATTATATTGTAATTTCTTTTATTCGAGATTCGTTTGAACGCTTCATAAATCTTCAAAATTTAACAACCGGAGATTTCAAAACGGTCAATGACCTTCTACAAACTTGTTAATTTATAAATATGCAATAGGCGAATCCTGTGCCAAACAAATCGAGAAAAAATACCAGCTCCAACAGAGGCGGAGAAAGAAATTGGGACTAAAAACAAAATAAATAACATCGTAATTCTTCTTATACGAGCCTGACGAACTTCAAATAGGTTCTTTAGAGGTACATTACGGTGATGACACCGTGTCCACTTGAACGTGACGTCATGTTATGCTGACTACGGACAACACCAACTTAAGACCAAGTTGTCACCTTGTCAAGTTATGTTTAGATAGACACTTATGTTTCTAATCTTATCCTTGTAGGGGTGCATTCAAATATTAGTTCAATTATTAGAGATGATTGAGATGTTAAAAAAGAAAAGGCATATTGTAGATGCACGAAATAATTATTGCACTAAATCCCCACAAGGCCCTTTAAAAAGGTTACGCTTGATTTGTACATACATAATAGAGGGTGGAAGGGGCGCAGAATAACCATTAAGTAAGTTAACTTAGTAAGTATGAATAAAACACATCCACAGAAACATAGGGACCGAACCCGGGACCTTGTACGGGTACAGGAGGCCGGGTTTCTAGCACACCTGCCACAATTTGCGCTGAAATCTCAAACAAGAGGAATTGAAAATCAGGTTTTCTGGAAGATTTTTGTGGTTTGGTGGATTTGAAACTAAGCTGTAGGTTGTGTGATTTTTAGGAGTATTTGCAGGAAATGTTTTAAGATTTTTTTTTTAAAGACTTTTCTGCTTAAAATAAACAGTTGGTGTTACATAGTACTTCATTAGGTACATACAGGTACTTACGGGCTACGATATTTTATATTTAGGTATATTTGTAAAGGTTTAAATATGTGTAAATTGTATTTTAATAACTGCGGGGCTTTTTAACTCTGTTCCACCAAAACATTGCAAAATTATTATTAATATCCCTATTATATAAGTAATAAATTATGTGCAATATTAATCTTTTGAACTGCATTTCAAGATGTATAACTAACACATTGAGCTCCACTTGTCATATACAAAACCACCTATTTTATCCATAGTAATAAAGTGGAGTACCTCTCTCATTTAAATTTTAAAATTTATCAGAGTTTATTGCTCTGTTCATTTTTTAAATCCCAAAGCCAAGCGTAAGTTCTAAATAGTGAACTTGCATTTTTGAAATAATCAAAACAAAACTGTATGGTATTATTACTATTTGTGATTAGTTCTACATTCAGAAAATAATCTAAATTAATCTTACCTTCAAAGACATGTTGTATTATTCCGTCAGAATTTCGTAACAAAAACAAACATTCCAATGTGATAAAAATTCAAATTTTTGCACAAACGCAGTTCACGTAAATATTCAGCATAAAATCCTTTTGGACGAATTATCGATCACTGTGAAACACCAGTAATCTTAACACGATTTGTACTTACAATATTGTCTACGTTTATTATAATACCCGTATTCATTAAATCGATCGCGATTTATTTTTATCCATTTCACCGCACGGTTGACGACACGTTCCCGCTCTTCGACGACTGTCGTTCTAATTACTTATTTTCCCTCGCTTTTGACATTTCATTAGTCCATTCATCTTTTTCGAAGTTGGTGCTGCCACATGACGTGGTAGTTTCTACTACGAAATTATTATAATTTATCACTCACATTTTGTTTCAATAGTTACAAAAATATGCTTGTAATAAAATGTACTAAATTACTCAAAAAAGTAGTAAAAAATAATCGCATTTTAAAATATTATACTTTTAAATGATTTTGATGAAAATTATTAACAGTGCCATCTAATGTTGAGTAGCAAAATAAAACTTTATTATTGTGTTGAAAAGATTTGATAAAATTTAACTAGATGACGCTGCTTACATTTTTATGAACAAGATACATATAGGCAACTCATTTTGTGTATACAAGATTAACGCACATCTGCGTGAACATCTGCACCTACCTAAGAATACAAATCATAATTACGCTTAGTCTATAGTCATAAGTCATTTTTATTAATTTTCGGCTTTAAATGCAGTTTTAATCGTTTAATTCCAATACACAAACTGTAACAATACCAAAATGAAAAACAATATTTGAACATTTACTAAATGCAGGTATGTGTCGTACGTACAGTAAAAGTTCCCTAGAAAAGTGCTGTCATAAATACATCACAATATACTTTATTGATGCGAGTACAATAACTTCATTGTTATATGTTTTGTAGTACCTACCTACAGGTGTGTTTGAAGGCATTCACAATTGTTTGTTCTTAACAACACTGTACAAATAAAGAAAAGTTACAATTATATTATGTTCTAATGTGTATTGGAATTTTAGGTTTAGTAACCAAATAATGTAGGTAAGTTAGTTAACACAGTCTTACTTTCACGAATTTCACGAAATACATTAATATTCTACGGAACTTGTTGTTTTAATCGCTTTTTTTAACACAGCTTCACAATTTTTTGGTTAATCTTGTTTTTTTTCCGGATACTTTCATTACGAATTCTATACGTCAAATAGATTCCCAATATAGCCGGCTCCATAGCACACTGAGTGACTGAATTTGTGCACTGGTCGTACGGTTGGTATCGACGTTGCGGCGTTGCAAGTCATTACAGGTAAGAAAGACGCACTGATCCTTTTATGAAGGCACCTAAAGCATGCGATGAGATAAACTATCTGAAGATGTCATCAACTTTCCGAAAACTGTTAACCTGATTCTTACGTTTCCATTCAAAGCTGTTCCTATTATTTGGCGGAGATAGATATAAGTATTAAGAAAGGAAGACGTGTTTAAATGAATTTATTAAGTTTAATACGCTATAATTTTTATTATCAACTAAAACCATTTTTGTATCCTTAAGCAAAATAAACTTGAACTTTTACATTACCCATAGTTACTGTTCACGTGGATTTGTAAACCACGCCGCTGAGCCCATGGATGGCTTAATACAAATCTACGTAGGTATATGAAAAACCAGCCGTCACCGAGCCATACCGTCAGTGTAGTAGCTCACGTAGAAAAAATCTCTTTCTCACTACCATGACACGCGGCAGTGAATGAAGATTTCTACTGAAGAAAGCATACTCGCAACTAAAGAAAACAACATAAAATGTTTGCATTTGCAAGTGCCCAGCCGCGTTCCGGCACAATGTTTAGAGAAGCCGTTGGAGAGGGATAGGTCTGAGTAATTGCGCATCGTTAGAGAACCTTTTGAACTTGCTGGTTTTGTGCACCGGGTGTCTCATTTTGAAAAGTCTCAGGAGAGGGCCTAATGGCATTTCCTGGGAGGTTTCGTGCGTCCCCGCGGTCTCTAAGTCAATCCCTCAGAAATCTACCTAGTCAAGTGATTTGCTGTTAACCACATTGGCCGTATCAGAGACCAGCTAGCTTCCTATTCCGCAGGGAGTAAAGCTTTCTGGTCTCTTGCCAAATTGGTTGAGATAAACTTCTGTCGTGCAACATTGCGCAAGCCAGATGGTTCCTTGGCCCACAGTGCAAAAAAGAAAGCAGACTTGTTTGCTAATGTCTTCGCAAAATATTCTCGTCTAGAGAGCAAGGGAAAAGTAACTCCAGTTACCTTGTATAGAGTTATATATCTAATGCACGAGCGAATCTGTATCAGAGAGAGACAATGGTTCAACGGGTTAATTTGACTCTGCGTAAAGTATCCAAATGAGGCGATAACAATGATGTCAAATTCAACCCATCCAAAACCTAGGTACGCCTCTTCGTTCCGAAAGAGAGTTCATGCGACTTAAGACCCAGTTTTCCAAATGAACCTATACCGATTTAAAATCGTCTAGGGTTTTGGGCATGACCATCTCGTCCAAGCCCAACTTTGGTAAACATATCGAATACATGGCACAACCTGTTTCGAAAATGTTGGGGAACATCTCGAAGGTCAAACGGTACTACAACTCAGAACGGCTGCTTAACCTGTTTACAGCTCAGGTTCGATCTTGCATGGAGTACTGCAGCCATCTTTGGGGTTATTTAGCTAAGTATCAATTGGAAGCGTTGGACCTTGTTGACCGAAGAGCCCGAAGACTCATCAGTGACGATAAACTTACTAATACGAGAATGAACGATCTCGATCACCGTCGCAAAGACGAGAGTCTATCAGTATTTTACATGATACATTTTGAAGTGTGCGAATGCTCTGTTTGCACAAGTAGAGGCCTCACCATTTCTCCACCGGTCTACTAGGCGAAGACAGAAATTCCATTCGTACAAAGGCAATATACCAAAAACCAACTATCGAACGAAGCGTTTCGACACGTAATATTTCCCAAAGTAAGGAATGATCTGCCTGCGCCTCTTTTCCAGGAAAGTAAAACCCGGGACAGCGATAGAGTGAGAAGGCTCCTCTCGGAGACATCCTCATCTTCATCCTCACAGCCAGGTGAGATGGAGGACAAACGGTAAAAAAAATGTCGGGTACGTCCAAATATGAAAACAGTTTTCACTAATGGATGACCTATGGTAAGTTTGAAGATTTATATTTAAACAGAGAATTCCATAAGGGCAAAATTACTGTCCAATGAAAAATCTATAAGTTTTAATCACTCATGGAGAGTGGAACTACAGTGGTTTAGACGTAATGTTGAAGAATTTACTATTTCAGGAGCTGTCGTATGAAACCGTGTGCATTCCAAACACCACCGACAGACCAGGACGGCAGGCAGTCGCATGTAGAGGATTGATTTTCTGAAGACCTGGAATGATTCAAAATGCCATCTTAGAGGATATCGGCTACTAAAAGGCAAAGCTAACTTGCAACATTTCAGACTCGTAGCTCTTATAGTTTCAGAGTCCTGTACTTACATAGATATTATGTTTTTTGGTATTTTTTCACAAATTGTACATTTATCCGGAATTTTATCACCTTAATGTTGGTCAGGTACAAAAACTATGCACATGCCAAATTTCAAGCAGGTCGGTCCAGCAATATTATCCTGATGCGTGCACAAACATACATACATACAAACAAACAAGAATTAAAAAAAAATTGGCGTTTTGGTAGCTACTAGGATTACTAAAGACACCCCATAAAAAAAATTCATGTGCACAATCGGCTTCGTTACAAATTCAAATTAAAATTCATTTATTTGGTAAAATTATACAGAGTAACAATTACAAGAGAATCGATAACAGCTACTTTAGTGAGCACTGTGTTGCGGCTGTCATCGCCCACCTCCAGGTAGTATACATATAATACTAAATAATACAATGTTGTACAAGTTTACAAACAAAATTATCGAATATATACAAAACAAAGAAAAATAAGGAGAAAGAAAAAAAAGAAAAAAAGACAATATTACAGCAAAGTTATAGACATCTTGTAGTTTCAGGATGAGTTAATAAGTTTATGGTGTAAGTATATGGGTGGGTGTGAATGGTGAGATATGTGTGTTAAATGTGTGTGTGTGTGTATGTGGCTTTGAGTGTGTAATAACTGCTAGTTTGAGTATTAGGTACTGTTTAAATTAATATGAAATAAGATATTTTTTAAGATAAGCATTTAATCAATAAAGAAGCCTGTGGTTGATTCACTTCCAGACTTAAGTTTCTCTAGTTATTTGGCCATCTCTATCCAATATTAGTTTAGTAGGCACTGATTCATTCATGATAATTTATCACGGGACCTTTTTTTAAAATTGTAATTGATTAAATGTAATAGTAATTGCAAATGGTGGTCAAATTTGTACATGTATCTGTCATAGTCAAAGGCAAAATGCGCCATTCTGATTCTATTTTTTATTCAACCTATTGTGATAATCTAAGATGTTCACTATTTATAAACATGGCGTCGTGCATGTGAGAAGGAGAAGACGCCAATTTTTTAAGGTCATCGAGACTACACCTATACTTTCAGAGTGGGCAATAATCAGATTAGTTTTTATGAGTCACATAATCCAACAACCACTACATATCACTATCCATAGAAATGATAAAAAAAAATACATACCTATTATCCCCTTCTTTTGTTCAATTAACCAAATGGAAATCCTTTATATTGTTGACCATATTATTGTTGATCATAATTCATAGAAACATTTTACAAAACGCATAGCACTCACAAGCTTTTTTATATTTGGGTCATTATATAGCATTGGTTATTAAAACAAGTACATACAATTAATCTAATTCTATCTTCCAATTTCAAGCAACGCTCATATTAAACCGTGGGTAAGTAAACATTTATAGAAACAAAAATGTTACTGACAGATATTATACCCGCTTTCAGAAATAAGCTCACAATTTCAGAGTGTGGCCCAATCAAAAGTAGTTAGCGGTTTTATTTTTAATATAGTATTGTTTGATATGGGAGTTATAATTATTATTCTTTTGAAATTCATTTAATTATAACTGTTAAGGTTATTATAGATATAGATAAATAAATTATGTATAATAGATTTTAGGGAGTCAGTAATTTATATATATATATATATATATATATATATATATTCCGTCTGGAGTGTATTATCCTAGTAGATATTTTTATTAGTGTGAGTGCGACATTTTATTTCATTTTGTGATATTATTTATTTATTTTTATTATTTGATTTGTAACTATTCTATTAGAACTTTTTTTCCGATTATTTATTTAGGTAATTCCTATTCCTGACTGTCTATGTGACTTGTATTAATAAAGATATAAATAAATATTCAGTTTATTACTTTTTAGGAGTTAGGATTTAATAAATGTCTCGATTTGATGGTAATCTAATTCTAACAGCCAATTATAAATGCGTTTGCGACATTGTTTTGTGTTTAGGGAGTATATATTCAGGATTTTGTTGACTTTGTTATAAAGAGCTGAACTTATGTAGCTATAATGGCGTTGTACTATGGTAAGATGAGCTTTTCCCATTTGGCATACTGCATGTCGACGTCTCCTTTCACTGAGTAGATGTGGATCATAGGGGGTAGTCAGATGTTTACGAATTACGCAGTTGGCTATAAAAGTTTTCCTTACTGTGAGGACATTACATATAGTGTACAATTTTGTCGTCGGGAAAGTAATAGGTTTAGAATACATCACCTTTAATACTGCTCTTTGTGGTCTCTCTAGCCGCAGAATTCGAGTTTTACAAGAGGCACTCCACACGGTAATGCAGTAAGCTATGACGGAGTGTGCGAACGCAAAATATACTAGTTTTAAGATGGGGAGACCAGCGCTACCCCTGAGTTTCCTGAAAACATATATAAGCTTTCTTACGCGTCCAACAATTAAGTTTATGTGGTCCTCCCAGGACATCACACAATCAAGAATAACACCTAAATATTTAATTTTATCGCTACGAGAGATTGTTGCACAGGCACACGATGTTGATTGATCACAGTGGTGGGCAAGTATGCTGTATGAGATATCTAGTTGAGAAGCAGCTATAGGCGAGAAGGTAATGTATTTCGTCGTTTCCAATACTAAATTACATTCAATGTTTGATGAAGGGCATCCTTGCGTGTCTCTCACTGTCTAATTACATACAATCATTTGTAGCCGCGCATCGGTTCTAAAACTAAGCATTATGCTGATGGCGCTATTTGATTTGGCGCGATTTTTTTATTCTAATTGAGTACCAGTAGGCAGGCTCTGTGTGTGCGTGTGCTTATAAATATCCAACTTAACTATTGCTGCGTTCCGTTTGCCGACTACAGCGCTCACAGCGCTCGCATACGGGTACACTACATAAATAGGAAAAATTTAATTCCGATAGTCATAATCACGAATTTCAAAATTCAGAATTTTATAACACCGAATGGTTCAAAATTCCAAAAATGAAAATTCCGTGTTTCATAATTCCGAATATTTCTTCTTCGAAACTTCAAAATTCCGAACGTTTATAATTACGAAAATCAATATACCGAATTTGAAAATACCGAACCATAAAAAAACCGAAATCTTAATAATCCGCAATATCATAAATACGAATCCCGAATATCAAAATTCCGAATAATATTAGTTGCAATAACAAATGCCTTGTAAAACTGCATGAGGACATCAATTTACACGTTCGAGCATTCAAGTAGTCAGCTGGAAATGAGAAAGTACATTTAGTTTTTTGTACCGAGTTATTTCTTGAGTATATATATAGGGTATGTACTGAAATGCAAATTCCTTTTTGGCGCTTCGCCGGCCGCTGCCACGGCACGCTCGCTGCATTATCTGCATACAGGCTAGTTGCTCCTCTTCGCTTCGCTCGTCGTCGCGCCTAATTTGTATAATTACAAAATATGCCTTATTAATTTTAATTTGTGTCACGGGAGATTTAGATTATAATTTTTTATATATACCCGTTTTAGATAAAAAATCTGAATGTTAGCATTGAATTTTCGGAAAATTAAATTTCGGAATACCATATTTCCGACTAGTAACACAGCGGGTTTTTAATTCTTCGTACTAATGAAAGTCGGAAAATTAAAGTTTCGTATTTATGAATTTCGATAAAATAAGAATCCTGTTTTTGAATAGTCGGAATTTAGTCTCTTAAGGATTGTGAAATTCGGAATTAAAAAAATCGGAATATTCAAATTCGGAATTACATAATTCGGAATTTTTGGGTGTTCCCGTCATATACCCGTTTCGATTGCCTGTGGGCACGCTCACAGCGATATCGATACGTCATCAATGACGTCATAAACGCCGCCATCTTCCCGCTCACAGTGCCCAAGCTACGGAGCACGGTTGCTGTGAGCGGCCTGTCAAAACTGACCCAGCCGGTCCCACGTTAACTCGTGAACGAGTGCCATTTGAGGGTGTTCGTCGTTTGGATACTTGGGGGGAGGGAGACTTGCCGAGCTAACAGATGCAGATAAGAATAACTTTGTATAGACATAAACAGACTGTAAATTTATTTTGAAAAAAATATACCTGTGAAGTTTCTTGCCAGTTCTTCTCCACGAAGGTTTTTTCGAACTGGTTGTAGAGTCATGTTTTATTTGACATCATAAGAACAAGTAATTATCAATGTTCAGAAATAAATATATCATTTAATTTCAATTCCATTCATCGATATCGCTGTGAGCGCGCTCACAGGCATTCGGAACGGGGATATGAGCGCTGTGAGCGATGTAGTCGGCAATCGGAACACAGCATAAGATTGAAATGTAACCGACGATGTAAACAAAGGGGAGTCAATTTAACCGCCTTCAGTCCAGCGCATTCATTCGAGGCTTACGCAAATGTATGCAATACCTACAGACGGCACTACAACGTAATACTTAATTTCGTTCCTTCGAGCTGCTGCACAGTCCGCTCTTCCTATGTTGTCCGCCATAATAATCACATTAACTGATTAGCTGTAAAATTTTTAATATAAATTTATCATGTTACTGCGGGTATTCCGAAGATAAATAAAGAAATAATATGAGCATTTGAAAATAGCATTGAAAGCATGCTGTATGACAGTAAAATATGAGTTCAGACCTAAAAAATGTATATCTAATGTACCTGTGTAATATTTTGTGCTATAAAGGAATTTGAATTTTTGAACGAGGCTGTGTTCCGATTGCGTGGAGGAACAGCCAGTGCTATTTTAGAACAAAGCCAGTTCCAGCTGAAGCCTGTGGCCGGCAACGCTTCTCTAGTCAATATTACAATCACATTCAATATTCATAAATAAAACCTACGAATATTGATATCTATGAGTGCAAATGCTGCTTGCCACCAGATAGGGCGGGTGTTCGTTCGCCGGTTACGAAAAGAGGTTAACAAAATAAGCAGGAAGTGGAGACTGAAACTCTTCAAAGGCTTCTGCAAAAGCCCGCCAGTTTTCGCTTATTTCATTTGTTTGATGAGTGCCTGATGATGCATCGTATCTGATAAAAACGTGTTTTTAGTTCTTATAAACTACTGATAATAATATAATTTCAGACAAAATATTTCCTGATGTATTCTAAATTTGTAAAGATTTATTGCGTTCTGGGGAGTGTAAGAAAAACGACCTTTATATACCAGTTTAATATCGACGATGTTAAAGAATTTATTGATTACTTCATAAATTCAGAACTTCAGTTTGACCTACGGACACGACTCCTTGAAAGCTCCTTAGTCGTATTATAATACATTTATTTTTACCATTTTCTTTGGTTTCTATAAAAACGATCCCTAGTTCATTAATGAAAATACTTAGGTGTAGGTATTTACAATCTAGGAACATTATAACTAAATTATTTATTAAACTGTGAGGATTGCCACAGAGACATATGGGTTATCCAGTACTTCAAGATATAACAAAGAAAATACTTTTGAAAGTAGCTAGCACACTATGTCATCGTTTTCTCTACAGCACAGAAAATTCAAATAAATTATTTGTTTAAAATTTGACTTTCTCATATTTTAAAACAAGCCTTCAGTCTATATGTCATTCACTGCGTTGTTCAATCACACAACACCACGATCAAATCACGACGTAGTCCAGCGCGCACTGTGCTCGGCGCACCCTCGCACCCGGGGTTCGCGCGTAGAGGGGATCACACTTGGAAGGTGTCATGGTGGAAGGGCTCCGGCAGCGGCGGGTCCTGGCTCTCCTCCTGCTCGGGCACGTAGAAGTGTAGCTCGTAGGCCGGGTTCAGCTCCACCGTGAGATTCTCGCACGAGACGTCGTAGGACTTGGTCTGGTGCAGGTAGGAGCCCGGGCGCGGGGCATCCTGCAGGCGCCGCAGCCACGCGAGCGACGCACTGCCGCCGCCGTGCGACACCGACGAGTTGTACACCATCGGGAACTCCGCCTTCAGGTGATCGCTATTTTTGTTGAAGTCTTCCACGATTTTCTTTATAACCTCCGCCTTTGGCATCAGATGCTCCACAGGCTTTCTCTCGTCGGGCACGTCGTCGGCCGCCTGCCGCAGGAAGTCCCGATAATGCTTGACGACGAACGGGCCATGCGGCGGAATTTCCGTCATAGATTCTCTTCTCAACTTCGGATCCGTCGGCTCGAAAGACTTTGGTACTTTAAATGTCTCCGTAATCTTGGTCGCGGGTCGGTCGGTGCTCGGCTTCGGGAATGGGAAACTGTTTGCTGTCGCAAAGAAATCTACCTTATAATTGATTTGATCGTTCATGCGAGGTGGAAAGTATTGAACTGTGCCTTTTCTGTTTGGTGGGAAATATGTGGATGCGGGTTCTTTCGGAGTGATGGACTCTCTCAGAATGTCGCGGTGGGTCAACTTCAGGAACTGCTCATCGTCATCTTCTTCCTCCTCGTGTCCGTCGTAAACGTCTTCTGTTTTATGGAATGGAGATGCATCTGTTACGACCGAATCTAAATGTTTTGCCTTTTCGTCTTGCAGCATGATATATTTTGTTTGACCATTTTCTTCCTGAGATGAGACAGTGGTGGTTGAAATTCCTACTTCAACACTAGTTGTGTTATATTTCTTTTTGAGTTTTCTTTTTTCCGCGATTTTTTCTAATCGCTCTCTAAGTTCAGGAACTTCCTCCTTATTGTCTTTGATAAATAGCTTGCCATTATTTAATTCAGACTCGGTTTTATTTTTCAAAACTTGAGTGAACACTATCGATGAATTCTTTGCTTTAAAAACTATTCCTCGAGAGTTGATACTCTCGTTCCTCCAACTGTTATCATCAGGATCTATAGTGAACTGTTTAGAAGGTTGAATTTCTAATCTTTTTAAAGGTTTATAGTTGGGATTAACTTTGTACAGAGTTAAATTCCTAGCCCTTTCACTGACATTGGCAGCTGAAGCTGGGCTAGTGGCGGGGTCATCGTCATCTAAAGAGTCATCGGAGAGTTTGTTCAAATTAGCCAACTTTTTATTTAGATTCAAAGCCATTTCTTTCATAAATTCTTCTTTAATGGCATCATCAACCTGAAAGAAAAATATGGCGTAAGTTGAAATGCTTCGCACAGACGTCAATTATATTTGCCTCCTGAGAACAAGAAGATATATATTCTTTATTCTTATTCTAACAAGAATTTTATCCAATAAGCATCTCATAAGATTTACTATAACTATCGACTACCAAAATAGGAGGTAGTTTGGCGGAGTAATAGGACGCCAGGCCCCAACAGATATTGTATTTAATAAGATATTAAATACATACTGCTAAATAATGACTACACAAAAGGTATGAAAGTATTCGAGTTATTTTATGAAACAAGCCCAATAAATCCTGTAAATCAACGTCAGTAAATCCTAATTATGACAGAAAAAAATATATAGTAAAAGTCCCGAAGGAAGTATTTTCATTACATACAACCTCGTCAAAAATTTTGCATCGGTATTTGAAAAATTTGAATATTTGACATTGTGTTATAAAAAGTAAATGTCTTGATTGTTTATAACTATTTCTTATTTTATAAATAGCTTACCAATTGCAGGTGCTGACTAGTGGACGGGGATAGGGGCAGCACGTCGGTCTCAACGTACACTGGTAAGTCTTCAGTAATGTTCTTTGGTGCTATTCTAGACTTATTAAAGTCTATACTTGGTGTTAATTGCTGAATCTTTGATTCGTAAGGATTTACAGTTTTTTTTGTGAAAGGAACAGGTGAAGTGGACTGATTGGGTAATTCTCTATGAAGAACAGTAGATGGTGTAAGAGAAGAATAAGTCGTGTTTAGATATAAGACCGAAGATTGAGCCGGAAAGATGCCAATTAAAGAGGAGTTACTTGCCCTAGCAGAGTTAGTGGAAGCAGGCAGTTCTGTCTCAGTTATCGTCGAGGGAGAGTTGTTGAGGTACCCTGCCCGCCGGGACACCATGCCGGCCGCCGTCGTCGTCGGGCTTGTCATCGTCGGGAACATTGTGGACGTGGGGTTCCGGGAAATAGATGTGAAACCCATTTCATCGTCTGAGAGTTTCAGGTCCGCAACCCACACGTTCAAATGTTTTTTTGAGGCTTTGGTTAAAGCTTCAGTCACCTTGCCTTGGCGCGCAGGTTGCCCTGTTCCGGTTGTTGGATGAGGCCACTTCCGCTCTATGGCAGTGTATTGTTTCCGAATTGGCAGGTATGTAGTTTGTACTTTACTTATTTCGTTAATTTCTACGACTTTGCCTTCTTTGTTGTCTGCGTCTGTGTGATATTTTGCAAATAACACATTCAATGGATTTTGATTAGTAGTGATCTTGTCCTCTACAGGTGTTTTGTTTATTTGATCGGTACTCGAGAGTGAACGTTGGTATTTGTCGTTATCCGTTTGAAGTTGTGATGATGAATGTAACATTTCAGCTATCATTTTCTTGCTAAATGATTCATTTGTTGTTTCATTTACCGGAGCATTTTCTGCGTTCATATTCAAAGCCTTGACTTTATAATTTTTAGCATCCAGGCCTGGAAGTGTTTCGAATTGCGAAACCTCAGTCGTCGTTGTCAATAGCAGGCGTGTAGTGTCTTGGAAATGTTCTGTGGTATCTTGCTCGGGGGCTGCTGTAGTAGTGGACCAATGAACCTCAGAGGCGGCAGTGGAAGGTGGCGCAGTCGTGGTAGGTTCATCCGTAGCTGTTGTCGTTGGAGATATTTCTGCAGTTGTGACGCTGGCGGGTGGAGAATTTGCACCCGTAGTACTTGCACCTGTTGACGACGCGGTTGCAGCCGTAGTACTTGCACCTGTTGACGACGCGGTTGCAGCCGTAGTGCTGGCTTGCGTTGTCGTTGTCATTGTAAGCGTTGTACTTACTGATTCTGTGTCTGCAAGTGTAGTACTTGTTGGGATCGTGCTTGCGACTGTGATACTTGCAGATTCTGTGCCTGTATCTGTGCTACTTGCTGCTCCTGTAGTTGCTAGGGAGGAAGGTGCCGGGGTTGTGCTTGCAACCGTGGTGCTGGCTGCCTCTGTGCTTGCAACCGTGGTGCGGGCTGCCTCTGTGCTTGCAACCGTGGTGCGGGCTGCCTCTGTGCTTGCAACCGTGGTGCGGGCTGCCTCTGTGCTTGCAACCGTGGTGCTGGCTGCCTCTGTGCTTGCAACTATGGTACTTGCTGGCATGGTGCTTTCAAGTGTGGAAACTTCTGGCGTCAAAGTTACTGGTGTGGTGGCTGCAGGCTCGGTGCTTGGTGGAGCGGTGCTAGTTGACATTTCTAAAGCCTTGAAAGAAGAACGCTGCGCGTAGGTCGATGACTCAATCATTACCGTAGTTTTGATCTCTGAAGTAGAAACAAGGGGCCTCTCCGCGGTTGGACTCGTGTGAATGATTTCAGTCGTGGTCGAGAATGTGGTCAGTTCCGGGGTCTGTGATGTGGTTGATTGGATAGTAGATTGTTGACTATCTATTTGATTAATTCCAATGGCTTTTCCAATTACAAGATCGGTTTTAGATTCCTCAGCAACCATGGTGGTTCCAATGTTTATAGCTTCAGTAAGATCGAATTGCTCCATGGTGTGATAAGTGTTGACTTCTATATTTTTCGGCTCAATCGATGTCTCTGATGCTATAATGACAAATGGTTCCTTAGTAGTTAGATCCAGTTCTTCTGGAAAAGCAGTGGTGGGGAGCCCTGTTGGTATCTTTGATGGTGCTGTGGGCAGGTCGTTGCCCTCGGACGTCACTGTAATGATGTTGGCGTGGAGCGCGGGCTGGTGTGCGAGCCTGTCGGCGACGCCAAGAGCGCCAGGGGCCTCAGGCACGCGGGGGTGGGGCTCAGTCACAGCGCGCGGCGTGGCCGACTCTGCGAGCCGCCACGTGTTGCTGGCGAGCTGGATGGGGCCCGCGCGTGCCAGCTTGGTCGCAACAAGACATGCAACTATGCAAGCACCAATTCTGAAACAAAAAAAAAATTTTGAAATCGTTTAGTTTTGTTTTCATATTACATCAATGCCTTTTATGCTACATTGAGTACTAGATGTATCTGATCGAATCAAGCATATCTATTGTATGTGTCTGCTGTACAGGACTACATAATCACCGTCATTAGAAAAAAGCTACATTAAATAAAACACTTTTTACCGGATATTATCGCGTATATTCTAGTTAATTTTAAAATTATTTCGACGTTTCGGCATCACTATCGTGACCACGGCAACTGCAAAGATGCCGAAACGTCGAAATAATTTTAAAATTAACTAGAATATACGCGATAATATCCGGTAAAAAGTGTTTTATTTAAAGTATGCATCGCGAAAATTTAAGAATAGATTTAAAAAGCTACATGATTGTAAATCTCCATTCAATGTCAGCCATCTTACATTACCATACTGTATACCTAACAATAGTTTTATTATTAAACACTCAACCTGAATTATATATTATTGTATTACTCTGTACTATAATGTTGTAAAGGGCCGATGTTTTGACTGTCAGATAAATATTCTACAAAAACATACATGAAATAACTTTTTCTGCTAATGTACGACTTTAGATTTTGCCCCGTAATAGTAAAAAGTTTTCTGGTTTCAATCATATGGCGCGCGCTTAAAACTTTAATGCATACTTATTATTCAGCATTGATATCGATATTGTAATAGCATTATAACATGACCTCGAGCCAGTTTTCAGGGCAATCTATGAGATTTGAATGGAATGGTTCTTTAGAAGTTTCTCATGTATGGGTTACTTATTTCCCAGCATCACTTAATTGACCTCTTTCTTTATTTCCGTTCATTCCGAATTGATAAGGAACTATAAATGATTTCAAAAAGATGTTGAAAGTTCATTTGCGTACGTATCAAGTTTTATTTTTGAATAATGTTTCTCCGTGTGTTAAATAGATTTGCAATCTTTGTAATAAAATCAAAATATAAATTACTGTGTTAATGTTTTTCCAATTGATCCCAGGGCCAGATTAATCGATGTCCTTTAGGCAGTGACGATACTTAATGCTGAACTGGAATACTAAATAAATATGCAAAATTGTGTTTAGTGTTCTCTACTCTCTATAAGGAAAAAGTTCCTAAAAAAGCGAATAAGATATGAAACTTACTCTAAGAATATAGATCTTAGATTTTAGTTGCAGCGCAAAGCTTAGTATCAGAGTTATCGTTTTCTAAATTGATCATTGGAAATGTCATTGGAAGGTCAACATGCAAAGTCCAGATTCCTCAAGCGAGCTCTTCCTTGAGATAATCGGTGGACAATTTACACTTGATTTCAAATAATTCAATGCAATTTAAGCTATTATTTAGTTATTTTAAAATTTGATCTAAATGTATGTTTATCACACATGTAGTTATAATTTGCTCTGTTATCACATTTTAGGGTAGATGTAACAGCCGCATCGTGTTGTGAATCGAGTCTTCTAACCGTACCTAGTACAAAATAAAATTATTATGTAGTGTAAACTGATATACGGATTTAAATAATTAGTTAAGGATTTTCTAACCATACCATGTTTGGCAGAACGTAAATAGAGACAAACATCCGCTTTTAATAGTTCATGTAGAAATGATTTCGTAAATTAAACATTTTTCTGGCCATATAATTAACGCAAAGCAGAATTGCGCTCGTCGGTACTGGAATATTAACTAAATAACGCATGAATAATGTATGCAAATGACTCGTTGACTAGCGTGGTTGGTACAATCTAACTTTAGTGATACTCGCCTAGCAGGATTTTTGAGGTTTAAACGCATGTAATAAACTTATGCAGACTTAAATTTTAAATAAAGTTATAAGCTGCATTGCCCTACGTACATTATGCCCTATCGCAAGCATTGGTTGTCATCCTTCTGCTTGCCAAAGTCGTAGAAGGTAACATGTATCTAGAAAAATATTATAATTCAAATAAAATCCTCTGCATTGTATATCTAGTGTTGCGCTATTGTTATGACGTAGTTTATAAGCCGATTGAAAGAAAAACGTTTCTAGACAATCGCACGAGTTTCACTTCCCTCGCATATTTAACACGAGACATGCATCAGAATGATTGAAATCCCTAAAAACTGTTTTGGATGAATATAACGATTGATTTATTAATATGAATCGGCAGCGACGTAACAACACTAATACAGTTAATCCTCGCTAATATATGGAAATGGTCGTAGTACCATGTGCGCCGGAGTGTAAAGTTCACTGCGGCGAGTTGTGCAAGCGCATGCCGCCTACTGTTTTGTCATTTCTTACATGCACAGCGCGCTATTCGATTTTAGACTCGTTCTTTTTATATTCATTCTGTAAACTGGTCTGCTGGTCGCTAGAAAGAGCCGAAGTAGCCAACGCGTATGAGAATCGAGAATATACATTATAAGTATAACAATAACAAATCCTGGGTGTTTGGTTAACTTTTTGTGGTTTTAACTTTAGTATAAAGAGTATTAAAATATTTATATGAATTTAATATGCGATTACCATATTTGAAAGTATTTTTAACCCGGACACCATTGCATTAAACTTGTATCGTTTTTGAGCAGTACGTGTATCTAAAGTCCTAAGTAACTATATGATATTTCCATCATTTTAGATACCTGCTTTGTCGAAATTGGTGTCCTAAACAGAATTGGTGTTTGCCAACTCCAGCATTACTTCGGCGAGAGCTCCACGAACGTTATATCTACTTGGCATGTCGTCATCAAACATTTTCACTTGACGTTAATTTGTCTAGCAGTGATTTAATTGTTTAAGCACCTAATTTAAGTCATTTACTTTCTAAGTCGGCGTGCTCCATGGAAAGTGAAATTAACGTAAGAACTCATTAAAAGTAAAAAGGTAACTGAGAACAATGGCGGCCATCATACAGATGAGTTGCACAAATCCTTGAAGGTTTATGTTGCTAAAATTTTTTCGATTTGATGTTTGTTGAGATAGGCATTTTACCAATTACAAGCACTGCGTTTAATGTAACGGAGTACCATGTTGTGTGTGGTCGAGGAGACGTGGCTAAAGTTGCTGCTCTTTATCGCGCTCCTCAGCTCGCCTTGCGTATCGCGTTACAGAATAGAATAGTGGACATTATAAAACAACATGGCCGACGCCGCGGGGCGTTTACTCTATGACAGTTACGAGAGCCCGGCGACTAGTGGATGTCGGTTTATGTAGGATCATTGAATGAAATCAAATTAATGGTAGAAGAGGTCAAAAAAATTAATATTCCGTAGGAATACCCGTGTCTTGTATCTTTTGTTTAATGTGCTTAGCAACCCTCACTCTCCACTAACCGTTTTCCACACAGGTGATGAGATCTGCAGACCACTTAAAAGAAACTTACTAGTGACTCCTCGCCACAAAACTGACTTCTTTTATTTTTCGTTCACCGTCCTGCAGCCAGGCTGTGGAACAAGCTGCCTCACCAGATACGCGACGCTAAAACGCTGTCTATTTTTAAGAGTAGAGTAAGAGAGCACTACTTATCACTTTGCTAAAGAGTTCATCGTTGTAATCTACGAGTATACTATGCGTATGTACTGTTTTATGTATATGTATGAATACATGTATTTTATATGAGTAAATATGTATAAATTGTAAATATGTAATGTTTTGTATATGTAATACATAATGGCACACTTATTTGATTTATACGAAACTCTCCAGTCACAGGTCTGCTGGAAGAAATTTCCCAGGAAATAAGCAGTACCATTATACATATAATTCTCTTTTATTATCTTCTTTCTTTTATTGTAACTTATATATGTGCATAAATTGTTAAATAAATACAAAAATAAATATTCTTATATAAGTGGATGACAAACCAGGAGCAGGGGTTAAGGTTCGAAGCAACCTAGCGCCCGGTCCCTGCTCCCCGAGGTTTCAAAACTGGTAAGATAAGAGTAATAACAGACCCGCGTCTTCACGAATCGTCCGAATCCATGGACTTCAAAAGTTCCTTCTAACTGGCAGAACCTGCAGAATCCTACCCAAATGCTCGCAGTAGATGAAAATACACGAGTGCTTCAACTGCACTACTGGAGCTAAAGTAGAAGGCGTGTCTACATATTATGTAAATTAAGTATTTCAAATGGATAATGACAGCTCTTATGCGGTTTTCCTCTCGTTGCGGCTGTTTCACACGGAATTTTAGATACTACTGATTATCGTAGGAAATTAATTTCACAACAGTAATGAAATGGCAAAGGGATTGTCTCGCGAGTAATCGATGACTGATAGTTAAATGTGACTTATACTTTGTAGATCAAATGTCATTAAAAGTACTAATGTACGTGAAAATAATCTTTCAATGCCAGGTGTTTACAGGTGTTTGAAATTCCTCCATGAATATGTCAAATGAGATGAACAAAAACTGTCTGTCAGTGAGACTTAATAAACATATACTAAGTAGTTAGTTAACTGAGATTTCCTGCTCCGAGTATTATATCAAGTTAATGTTACAAATAGTATAAAAAAATAAAAAAACGCACTTTATTTGTTTTGTTATAAGAGTATTTTTGTAATACATCAATAATTTAACAAATTGTCTTTATGACTTCAACACATGACCGCCTTAAATTAAGACTTAATACGTTTGTACCGAATACGTCAGTAACATGACAGCGACGCAACCGCACATTACCCGACCCATTGGTTTGCAGTTTACTTGTTCAGGACATTGCTCAAGTCGAGCGAGACCATAACACCCGGTCAGTATAGATATTCGACGGCGTCATTTTCTGGGTGTTTAAATAAATTTGTTATTTAAGTAATGGTAATTACGTAATGTCATAAACAGTTGATTTTTTGTTTGTACAAATAAATAATGTAAAGAATCTGAATCGCCGCTAGAGGCGTTACAGTAGCATGAGGTGTCCGCAATGTCGAAGTTCTATGGGTGGGTTATGCAGGGTTATTTCTAGTTAGAATATTTTTCAATACCTGAGATTAACATGGCAAATATGAGTATTGGATCAATGAATGTCACTGCTATGAGGCAGGTTTAGGAAACAAAGCATCTTTCGGAAACTTATGTCTTCCTGGGGTACCAAACGCAGTGCATGTTAGCATGCGGAACTCTGCGGCATGCTCGATATTTTGACGATAAAGATTTATGGAATTAAATACAATTTAAATGTAAAATTTGTTATCACGCCCGTCAAAACTTTCACAGCTAAACTTCAGGCCCCTACTCGACAGGAGCGCCAACTGGTGAGAACAAAAACGGTGGCCCTCATTATAAATCCAAAATTTACCATTCAAATCTGAGGTTAACACAAAAACATGAGAATTTTGAAGTTTCATGAAATATTCTCCAGAACCTTTGCCACGAGGCATAATTAATTTCCAGTCAGAGTTTCTAAATAGTTGAAGGTTGACTTTGATGCATTTTGGCCTTGAATCAACACATCAACCTACTTCTAATGTTACTAACAGTGGCCAAAGGGCAACTTGAATGATGCGAATATATTCTGGTTTACACAAAACGCAAGTTTTAAACTATTAATGAACAAAGCAAAAAAATTAAACTGTAAAACACCATGCTGTATTCTTTTAAAACAAAGTACCTGAGCTAGCAATAAAACTATTAATAAAAAAGTTTCTAAATACAGTTCATTGGAAGAATGTATTGATACCATTGTCCTTTCATTAAACATAAAAAATCACAAGAAAAATTCACTTGTTTTAAAAGTTGATTTGACAAAACATGAATAATTGCTATATCAACATCATAATGTAAAAAGTTTGCAATTACAATAAAATTAATAAAAATATATTAAATTCTTGTATTTGTTGCCGCGCAGGAGGAGCTCGGGGCCACATACACCAACATTACGGATAATACATCACATGGTTCAGCTGTTGCCGATATTAAACATGATTAATCGAGAGTTTTTCTTTCGCTGTAGGACTTCAATAGAATTGCGTTGGTATTAGCAATGCACACAAGGGTGAAAAGGGTCCCTCTACCAGACCTATGAACTTTTAAATCAGATGTATTGATCTCAAGTCACCACACATTACCTCATGAAAAATAAATAAGTAACAATTTTTTGGTGTCAAAATATCTGTATCCTATATTTACTTGACTTTGATTTTACTTATTACTTCGCTGTCCGCTGCATTACAATAAAATTGTCAACCTAAGCAACCCCCACAGTACATTTGTTTTAATACATTCCCCCGCGAGAACAGTTTTACGGAAATTCTTCTCAACTTCTAGCTTTTCCATTAAAAAGAGTTCAACGAGCATTGTCATGTGCTTATTTTGTTGCACGCGCCTTCTACAATACCTTGATCATGTCGTGTGACTTCATTTTCGACTAATTCTTTCACTAAGGTGGAGTCTCTAGAAAGCGTTTACCTCATTGCCAAGTTTTAACATAAACATAACCCTATAAGTTGTCTATCATTAAACCTATCAAAATGTATGTCAAATACATTTCTTTAGAAAACTATAGAACAACATGTCAGTGTACATTCTCTGCGCATGACAGCTCGCGCCGCTCGACCGCTGGTCGTCTAATTATCAAAATATTCGACATAACTGCCGAGTTGGCAACACTGCTGGAAGATTGATGTTTTTTAGTTAATTAATAGCTTAATTAGCTGCAATCCTGGCAATACTCATCGAATTGTGATCGATACAACTCGACACGGTAAATTCTTACAAGTACAACAAATCGTACGGAGTTTGCATTAAGGTTAATAAACAGCTAGGTCATTCGCCGCGTTTTACTTGCGGCCGACATAAATACGTTTGTTAGCGATTTTGTATAGATAAATCAGGAGTTGGATTTTGCATATTTTTGTCTTTAATTTAAAATCATGCAATGTTGTGCATCGCTGCTTATTCAAATATATTTCACTTCTATATGCGTATATTCTAATGATTCTAATTAAGGCAGATATATAATATGATTCTTGTTTTACTGTAAATTGGACTAAAATCTGGTAAAAAGATCAACTCGTTTTTTTCCGGCTGTAACCAGCAAGAAAGACGCGCCTCGCAAGACGAGCCGACGATCTAATCACCGGACGGCATTGCGTACCGGCCGCACAACAAGGAGCGTGCAGGTGGAATCCTGCTCTAATCAAATTTTAAGGCGTTTTTTGACATACTTAGTATTAGGCCTTATGTGAGTAAATTGGTAATCATCAAGCATGGCGCCAGCATTGAAACTGAACTGATATGAACATGAACTACATAAGAGAAAGAGCTATTTAACTCAGAAAGAAAATGTGTCATTATACTCAGAATGGTCGATGGAGGAGTTGGTAATGTCTATCCTTTCTACTTTCAATAGTATACAATTTAAAACATATCACTTAAGAATTTTTGTGTGAAATTATAACAAGCTTTATTAAATGATATTTGAGCGCAAATATCGAATGATTAAAATCCAAGTATTTACTTATAAATCTAAACACAAACACGTGTCAGGACAGCATGTACACTCCACAAAGTTGCCACTATTGGTCTACAGGAAATGCTCTCGGGCTTCGGAAAAGCCATAATTATAATGGTGTGGTGGAATTTCGAACCGAGTTTACTACTCGGTGCATCACTCGCAATGTTGTATGAATGGCTCCTGTCAGAAATGCAAAATTTTCTTTTAGCAAGATGGCGCTGTGCCACACAAAACCGCCTTAGCCGTTCCAATTTGAGAAAGCAATTCGGGACGCAGTGGATAGGTACACGTGGTCTTACAAGTCGCCACCTCACAGACCCGCTCTAGGGACGCTCATACTTCTTTGCTACATGATACAGCTAGTGGACACGATTAGTATATTATCAACGACTGCAGAGCAGGCTACATGGGCGAGCATGTGCTGCTTGGCAAACGAGGCTTGTACACGATGGACTGAGTAGGCTAAGGCTGCACATCGACTAAACCTTCATAGAGAACCTTGGATAACTGAGATAAATCAACAATGGGACTTCTTACTATAGTATATTTTCATGCTTGTTTAGGAAAATAAAGATTTCCGATTGGTCAACGAGCACCCCTGCTCTAATGGAATGAGAGCGTGCTATTAAATATAAATCAAAGGCTGTTTCGATTTAAATCTATTAGTAGTATTCACTTGAAAACTTGTCACATTGTAGTTGTAGTAAAAAGGTTACAACTTGAGGAGTCGTCTGTTGCGACAATGTGTTTGATTCGTCACATTATGTTATTTGTACTATTAAAGCCGCAACTACGGCGTGGGTGCGTGTTATGCGAGTTGAAGATATGTTTCAAAGATTCGAGAGAAATATGGTTTTTAGAAGAAAAAATTATATAAGAAATGAATAAAAAAATATTTGGAAGATCAAAATACAGAAATTCTAGGATAAAATTCTGAATGCACAAATGCGCATTTGATTCACAATTTGATTGAGAAAGCTAGGTATTTTGTCTTTACTAATATTATAAAAAATTATGTTTTTGGATGTTTGTTTGTAACGTATCAAAAACTACATAAAAATGACATAAATCAAACCCGGGGTTTCAAACATTTGCACGACACACACGTCACGATACATGGAATAAGGTACATCAAGGCTATGGCTCATCATTACCCACAAAACTCTACAGTTTCAACAGGACCGCCGGCCGCCCGGCGCCATCTTACCTAAGAAACTCCGCTACACCGTTTTTTGTGAAATTGGTCAGACCCGCCACAGGCAACGTGATTACTGTTATGAAATGTTACTGTAATGTTAGAAATGGTTATCTTCTATTTGTCCAAATAAGTACTGATGTAGTACACAAATTTCTACCCGGGGAAGCCGGGCGGGTATAACACCCGGGGGGGGGGGGCCCGAATGCTAAAACTAATATTATTTATGTGCAGTTTTGTTATGTGAAATTTTGCACGAGTGTTGTCAGGGTGAGAAACGGGAATAGATAACTTTCATCCGGGATATGGAAATACGGAACCTGGTCAACCTAAGTATAATAGTTGTCCTCTGATAATTTTTATAATTTCAGCTCGCGTACCATGACAGAATTATAACGATGAGCCAACTCATATCTATTACTATACCTGGTTCTATTATTTCAAACATTGTAGATCCATAACAATAACACTAATCCGCAATGTTAAACAAATTGATCTTTAAACAAACCGCGAGCATGAGAATATCTCTCGCAGACCGTTCCTGGTGACGTCACTGAGAACAATGCGGCGACCATACAGCTGCGAGCTGCTGGATCGCTCGGACACCGAATGGATGTCATTCCGGACAAGCAGGCTTTTAGCGTGATCTCATTCCTGATGACATCGCGTCGCATTGCAAGAATTATTAATGCAGAAACCTTCAATGATTTTAAAATTTCACCAGATGGTTATGCTTTTAATTTCCGTAATAATATTTTGTAGTTATTAATAATAATACATAAATAAATATTGAATAATTGTGAGGCGATACTTTCATGGACCATAATTCCTTGTTATTACAGAAAAGGATTGATCTAGTAAAACATTGATTATTATAAAATACCTAAGCAATTGTTTGACATCATACGCACTGGCATAAATATTTAAATTCATATATTAATCTATTAGAAAAAAAACCGAATAGATTTAATAGTATTGTAAAATAATATAAAATAAAATAATAATGATGCCATTCATTTAAAATACATACTCGTACGCACCTATTGAAAAAAGCATAACATTTTTGACAATTAATTGAATCACTCATTAGTTTATTTTTTAAATGAAATTAAAAAAAGCTTAGTGAATAAAAGTACTTAAAAAGCCTACCTTAAGTTCGCGTATGTTGTCATCTTCACTTTTTAATGGTCGAGCACAGTTACCACATCACTACACGCACGTCCGAGCGGGGCCGCCTTTGGACGAAAACTGCTGGAAAACTGTCTGAAAACTGCCATCGATAGATCTACCCAGACGATCGATAATCGGTCGGACTTCCTTGCACCGGGCTGCGAAGGACGACTCTCCAGCGAGCGATACTGCGCCTTGTATCCGGGGACCTTGGGCGCATACTCGCTCGGTAGACTTCTAATAGTTTAACTTAATATAATTACGGAGTAACATGCTAGCCGAATACTGAGTTTACATAACACGGTTCATTGTAACAAAAATGTTATTTTTGATTGTGTGCCAGCAATTTGTATATTTAGTGGATCAAGTTTATTCTTTGGATATGTAGAACATTAAACTAAAAACAGATTTGGGAAGTGCATTGTCAGGGTTGCCCCTACGAGAATATAGTTCTGAGTCGAAAATACAGAATTTTCGTTGAGGACACTTGTACTGTCGCCGGTCAAATATTATTGGTGGTCAATAACCACGGGAGCAACTGCTTGGCATTGGTACTTAAAAATACTGTAAGGTTGATAAATTAAGAGCTGAAGACGAAGGCTGTGGGTCCATCGGAGATTAGCGGGGCAGTCGAAAGCGAAGTTGTATCTATTGTAAAACTACGTTTACTGGCTATTCACAGTTACCGGGTGCCGTTTGAATTCTTGGGGGGACGGAGACTTGTCGAGGTAACAGATGCAGACAAGAATAACTTTGTATAAACATAAAGAGAAACTGTAAATTTATTTTGAATAAAATATACCCATGAAGTTTCTTACCAGTTCTTCTTCACGAAGGTCTTTCCGAACTGGTGGTAGAGTCATGCTTTATTTGACGTCAGTAAGAACAAGTAATTGTCAATGTTGAGAAATAAATATTTGAATTTGAATTCGCCACCAATGAGACGCATAGAAACGTCGCTGAGTAAAAAGACGTAGTCGATGTTGGCGAGCGGTCTAGTATTATTGAAGGCTGTAGTATTTATTATGAACGCGACACGCTCTCCTCACCTTAAGTTGTTAGTTCTTAGTCCCTCCGCATTTTACGGAAAACATTTTGTTAAGTTTGCAAATGCCGCAGGAAAATAATCTTTTGTTGCTGGAACATCGGAAGATCGCAGTAGATATTCGTCGAATTGATTCAAGCCATTGATTCTAATTGATTTTGTTATGCTTTTCCAAAGCGAAAACCGATTAAGTGCGTTCGTTGATTTATCCAGATTGCAGCGTTGCCTTCTGCGTCACCTTCCAAGACAAACGCTTTGTAAACGCAATCAACAATTGAACTACACTTGTTTGCTGCTCGTTTCTTGGCATATTTTGTAATTTTCTATATACGTGTTTCTGAAAGTTTCTCGCTTAATGCCCACTAAAGTAACTTTTATTATAAAAAATACCTCAGGGCAATAGCTTACTTTCAGAGCATTTTAAGAATGATCAGGGCAGGTCAGGGCCCAACGGTTGGTGAACCGGCTGAGCAGCGAGCTGGACTTCGACATGTTTAATACCGGGGTTGCTCATGTTGGAGCAGCCATGGCCAAGCGGTTCTTTCTTGATTAAATGGACTCTATTGTTTTGGTGACAAAAGTGTATATTCACTTTTTCTAGATTTCTTTCATATTACTCGTATATAGGTACCGAGGTCCGGAGGAGGAGGTCCGTAGCTGCCACGCGAGCCGGTACTGGCTAGGATCGGGTCTAAGTCCTTGCCGTCAGATATGTCGAAGCCTAATAAGCAATCATAATATGATAAACTGTAATAATACCTATTTAACTTCTTTAACCTTTGTATCCTGTTATTTTAAGCGACAATTTTTATAATGTACATTTTAAGTGAAAACTTTGATAATGGCCATATTCAATCCTATATTATATTATCCTTTTTGTTTATTTATTCTTTAAGTAGCTGTAAGTTTCCCGACGATATGAACACAAAAATAAAATAAAATAGGTAGGTTGTTGTCACCCCTTCTCGAGCACCTGTCTAGTTATCTATGCGATTGTTAGTAATCAATAAATGAGTTAGCATGCACTTTGTTATGATATTTTGGTAACCAAAACAAGTGAGCGTTATTGATATTGTAAGTTGTTTATTTTGGCTATAAGCGCAGTAAATATATAAGAACGGTATTGAAACTTCACACAAATGCTCGATTTGACGTAATTGCGTCGCACGCGAGACACCTCACCCCGAATCACTACACAGAATACCCCCGTACACAATAATGGATGCCACATAGCCAAGCTTACCTGCTGCAAGACTTATTTAATAAAATAAAGTAAATCAAATCCCCGGACAAACACACCAACGGTATGGCCCCAAAGTAAGCAGAGCTTGTGTTATGGATGACCCTACAGCGGACTGGGGGACCATGACCCGACAACAAACATCTGTGTTCATTACACAAATGAATGCCCCGGCCAGGACTCGAACCTGGGACCTTCGGCGTATGAGGCAGGGCTCCTGTATCACTCGTCGGTTTTATATTTGCTTTAGGACATATATAAAACTATAAATTTTTAGACAATTTACGTTACAAACGTGGTATTTCCAACAATTATTGTCTACAACGACACAAAAGAAGTAAAGTTTTTTCATATTAGAATTAGTTTTGCCCATGTTAAGTATTAATTCGTTTAAGTGTTACCCATTCTTTACCTCATGATGACTCTTAACTTAATTGTTTGTTTTCAGAGTCAAGTGTTTTGTTACATGTGTAGAATGTGAGTAACTTATTCGTCATCTGCAAAAAATATGCATCGATGATGAATGTGGTCGGGAAGGTCGTTTATGTACGTAAGTATAATTAAAAAAAACTCGAACCGGATTCAAACCCAATACGCTTTCCTGTGGAACTCCTTGATTATTAAGGAATAGGGAAATTACGAAAATGACGGCCGATTGGCGTAGTAGGTAGGTACGCCGGAGGTTCCAGGTTCCATTCGGGGCATTCATTTGTGTGATGAACACAGATGTTTGTTCTCGGGTCATGGTTGTTTATATTTGTGTATTACGTCTATTATGGGCCCCCCCCCCCTTCGCTTTATCATCCATAACACAGATCCGCTTACTTTGGGACCGTACAGTCGGTGTGCTTGTAGAGGGATTTATTTAAGTATATATTATTATTTAATGTTTGTGTTTATTTGTTTAGTTGACAAGCACTTTCAAATAAAGGCTTTTTATAAAAGGTTAAAGAAAATTTTTTCGTTCAATTTGTAAGTTCTTATTGTGTATTCCTAGATGTAAGTTTTCTAGAAATAAATTTTATTCTTATTATTCTTATTCTTATTAATTATTAAATACCAAAATTTGATAAGTTCAAATAACAATATTAATGCATTGAGCCGAATAAGTTATCACATGATGAACCACAGACTAATACTGTACGAGACATCAAGGTCCTCGAGAGCGCCTCCTGCCATTTGTCAGGAGGTAGTCTGCAAAGCGAAAAAAAAAACGAGAACCTGATCCTTGCAGCCCTCCACAGCTTCAACTTCTAGCGTACTGGGCTGTAAAGTAGCGCGTTACGTACATCAGTCCTTTATGCACCCAGGTCAAGCCAAGCCATCAAAGGAGTGACGTTAACGTGATAACTCAACCTTTTACTGAATGATAAAACAATATAGGTACCTTATTAATTTAGTTCGATTGGTATCCCATACCCGACATTTTGATTTGCAATATATTGATCCTACGCAAAAGTAATGAATATAATAATGCAACATTTATATCTTTATGCTATTATATTTATTTAAAACAATAAATCGCTTTGACAGCCACGAATACCGGTAAGCCTTTGGATTAAGAATACGAACGGAAATAACGTATAGGCAGACGTTATTCCGACATTTAAATAATTCACAATGAAAATCGCTGTATCCAGGAGTCACGCGAAGCCGCGGTCAACCCGGGCAAATAAGTACTTACACTTGTAAGACCAACTCGGAACGTTCGGTTTTAAATTCATTTTAATGACAGTAGTTCTAAAAGCTTAGTGATATCTAAGATATGTTTACAGGGGTGAGTAGCTCTGCCTCATACGCCGGAGGACCCAGGTTCGAGCCTGGTCGAGGCATTCATTTGGGCGATGAACATAAAATTTTGGTTTTCCGGTCATGGTTGTTTGTATTTATGTATGTATGTTTATTCTGGGTTTCCCCCAGTTCCGCTCTATGGTCAGCCATAACACAAGCTTTACTTACTTAGGGGCGACACAGTTGGAGCGCCTGTGTTAAAAAAAATATTGACGACTATTAATACCAGTTACAGATGAACATTTCTAGGACTATGTACAGTTGCGCCTCTCTCGATTCACAAAAAAGAATAGACAGGTGTTGGTACCTGCTGTTTGCAACTAACTTGTTTATTTATTTCTGCGAATGTTGCAGATGAAGTGCACTCCGCAGTGTTGGTGAGTGTTATAGAAACTGCTCCAACACCTGAGTTTAGCTTAGTAACATTACCTGACCTGTTTTCCTTAGGCCTCATAATCGAACGAATCATAATAACGTCCGTTCTACTAAATTGCAAGATAACCCAAATACTCATTCGGGCACTCTTTTGGCCACGACGCGTTTCTGATCCTGATTGTATATCCCGTTTATATATGTGATCGATGGACTAAATCAGCCATGCTCAACCTTTTGTTTATAGGGGCCACAAACACGTTTCAGTCATGGTGTCGACGGCCACAAGCATATATTAGTTAGGTCTTAATTGCAACGTAATTCCAAGTTAACGATGTAGTTACTTTATTAAGGAAAAACGAAGTTTTGACAAAGATGTTTATATGTTTTAATGCGAGTTTTGATACTGTGAACACTTTTTCAAAACTATCAAGATATGGCTTGTCGCTACATGCTGACCTTATACATCATCCAGATGAGAATCTGTAAGTTTGTTTCTGTAAACGTTTTTTTTGTGTATTTCATTTTTGAAAAAGACGATTCCCACAAGTACGTAGACCTAAAGAATGCTAGTAACATTTGGGCACATCTTTGGACGCTTTTATATTTTTGGGGAAAACGGTTTATAATAAAGTTGTAACGTGAGGTGGGCCAATACCAAAGGCCCGTGGGCCGCAGGTTGAGTATAGCTGGACTAAATGGTCAACTGTAGTATAAAAAAATCTTATATTTATATCATCGTCGGTGAAATACTTAATGAATGTCTTCTGTTTCTTCATCTTCATCGTGACGGCGGTGATGCACCTTAACTTCGGCCTTAAAAAGATATGGCAGGTGGAGCGAAAGTAAGAGCCGGCGGGAAAACATCTCTCGGCACTCATTTGTCAACATTGTAAAATACATGAAATAGGTAATCAGGTATACAGTTCGAGTACGGCATGAAAGAAATACACACAAGTCAGCCAATTGTGTGTGCTAACGTCACGCCGCAATCAAGCTGTTTACACGGCATTTATATATCATTTTTCAGTTACAGAAACAGCCTGTAAAGTTCTCAACACCACGCCCCTTGGTCATCCAAATAATCTTTGATTTTATAATAAGCTTTTTGACAGTTTCCTTGCTAGTTTTATATATCGTGTTGACATTCCGATACATGATATGCTTACATTTGGAAACGCTAACTTTCGGTCGTGCCTAGTCCTTACAGGGATATCATTGTCACAATTATCTTCCTTAGTTTTTAAATTATTAATATTCTTGTGAATATACAAAATATTTGAATAATTGTATTGTAATGCAAGGGACAATATCTCTCTCTCTCATCTCTTTAAAGGTATTTCTCAGAGATTCCCTCTTTATTAGTTTATACAGAGTAGGATACCAAAACACAAGCTATGAAAATAACTCAACATCCGGCTGGCTGTCTGCACATCACTCGGTGAGCGCGCTTTGTTCACCGCGCACGCTGTGGACAGTCAACTCGCCAGTTGACAAATGTGGATGCCGAATTTTCAAATCGAAGGGTATACCAAAGGACTCGTTGTGCATCTGGTGCAAAAAATAAAAAAAATTTGTTTTATAAGAGTGTTACCACAACAATCGATCGACGTTGCCAGTTCTATGCTACCATCGATTGATGTGGTAACACCCTACAAACTCAACTTCACATTAGAAAGAGAATGTAAACAATGGTTTAGATCGTCAAAATTGGTTTTCCGTCTATTAAATTTAAAAATTTTATACTATATTCTTTAAATCACACTTAAATCTACTCCTTAAAAACTATTTACAATAACTACGATGACTGAACATTTCCGTCACTGTATAAACCTATTTATTATAAGAAAAAAAAAACATTGCTCATTACACGTCTCGCTGATGCAGCGTTGGTATTAAATAAATAAAAATCAAATTTTATGCTCAATTTATTAAAATGATTGCTCGCTCGACAAAAAAAGGCGTTTTGCCTGGAATTCGTAGATGCTAAGGGTAAATACAAAAGTGAATTATTTCTAAGAGGTTTGGCAGGACAACTGAGGTGAACTTGGCTGAGAAGTTCCGGGCTATCAATATAACCAGAGGCTATCTTCAGCAGGAAAATAAGGTCTGCAATTTCCCGTCTCTTAGCAAGACGGAGAAGGTGGTGCTTTCTGCAATAATCTATGTAGTCGTCAGAGGAATAATTATGATCTTTCGTGCGAAATGCAAGATACCTTATGAACTTTTTTGCAACAATTCCAGCCGGGCAACATCCGTTATGTATCTAGGTCCAGATTTGTGACGCGTAATCCAAATGACTTCTTACGAGTGAACAATATAATACTTTAGGAGTTTTAGCTTTTGTAAAATCTTTAGAACTACGCATCAGGAATCCAAGAACCCTAGAAGCTTTGGTTATTACGCTGTCTAGTTGAATATCATACAACAACTTGCAATCGTGAATACCGCCAAGATCTTTTATAGCCTGTGCATTTTGCAAAGAATTACATCCCAATTTGTAATAAAAAATCAAATCACTGCGTTATACTTTGTACCTATTCTGCACTTCATTTCGTTAGGGCATTTATCAATAAATCTAATTGAACCCTCTCGAGCCCGCGACTCGGCAAGAGGATTCCATGAGGCCTCGGGATAGAACACCACTCATATCAATAAACAAGACAATTTAGACAAGTCATTACTTGGGCCTAGAATTCCTCAATCATACAATTTTATTTCATAGTTGAGAAATGCCTTCATGCAGAAAGACGTTTCTCAATTCTCAAGTAGACAACGCGATGAATGTTCGCGGCTGAGAATTCTACCGTTTGTCATTTCTTACTTCAACCAAATTCCCCACTATGAAATCAAAATCTTTCTACTTTTGCTCAAATAATAAAATTTTCTTCACTGTAATTGGTATAAATGGACGGTGTGTCTAATACGAAACGGATTTAAAAAGTTTCCATTTTCCATTTCCAGTCTTTCATTTTCATTCCTTTTTTGCTCGGACGCTACAGGGCGCAGACCCAAAGTCCATTTGTTTTCATGTCAAAGTTCACTACGAATAAGAATGTAAGGGTGTTACACACCACTCGATAAAACTGTCGATCGACGTCGACTGTTCCAGTCTACAATTGATCGATGGCGTCGATCGACGATCGATCGATTGGTGCGGTAACACCCTAAGAGTTTTAGGGATACTGAAACAACAAACAAAATGTCGCTTTAAAATACCGTTTTATTGACATTTTCATTTATAATAGAATGCAAACATCACTCGACTTCGTTCGATCACTGACCGCGGCTTATATGTCATTTTGAGCATATCATACAATATAACATACTATTTATATAACATCTAAAATTATATATTTACTTACATATCACGCTCTCGTAAGTTTATATGACTGTTCATTGAGAATAAACGTTACAGAGTGGAAATGCAACTCTGGATCCAATAAATAAATTATGTTACAATCTCAATACAATAATACAATTAAAAATATAAAGCAAAAAAATAAAATACAAATGAACACATTTTCTTTGGACTTAACGGAAATATTAATATATACACAACAATCCTTTTGAAAATTAAAACATTTTCCTTAAATGTGTCCATTCAAAAAAGAAAAAAAAGATGGTAAATGGCAGATACAGGCCTCGTTTAAATCTTTTACATATTATATATAGTAGAAGTTTAAACAAAGTTAGGTAACATACAATAACATATGCAATCGAGGAGACCGTTCGCATGTCGCACTGCATCACGAAGCGTGTGTAGTATTGACGTAAACATTAAAGCGGGCCATGACAAGCATTGGGTACATGTCGTGAGTTCAATACAGTTCTAAGACAAAGTGTATTCAAGTTTAACATACGAACTATCAATGGTTTATATAATCCAAACATAAAGGAACAACATTAATTATTACAGAAACGTAGTTAAACCATACAAAGATAATGAAGTACATGACATGGCTCGCAGGCTCGGACACGCGCGCTGCGGCGGCGTGTGCACGCGGCGGGCCCGACGCCTTCCTGCGGTTTTACACTACAAGCGACTATTTACAGGACGAGCTAATTTACTAGCTATATAATCGACCCCCAGCAAGCTTTGTGATTGGTAAAACAGACAATGTGGCAAATTTAAATTTTTTTAAAAATAATTATGTAGGCCGATTTATAACCAAAGTATAAGATCTTTAGAATTTCGTGTATAATTTAGAGTCAAGAGTCGAATAACATTAAAATTCTGATCGGTTAGGCCTTTGCATGACTGTGTTGGTAATCTGCTACCACCTTGCACCGTAGATTTTGATAATTTCTAGTAATGATGTCAAGAATTGACAAAATAACAATGGTTTTACAGCAATCACGATTCTCCAAATACGTAACTAATGGTACAGAAAATGTTAGCCGACATCTTTTTTAGGAAATCCGGATAAAATAAAATATTCTATCAATCACAAAGCGCTAACCTAAGCTTAGCTAACCTTACTCATTACCAGTCTTTCTTGTTTCACTACACTATACACCCGAGGCGGCTGCTGGTCTGTGCGCGTGCGCGTGCGCAACACACTGTTCCAGGACAAACTAATTGTAGTGCTCACAGACAACACTATTACAATTTTTTATGTAAAATAAGAGTTCTTTGTGTGAGCGGTTCGTGAATCATAAACAGGAGCGTAATTTGCAGTGAAAATATATATCGATATAAACCTGCACGCCCCGTTCAAATGTTGTACGATTGTAAAAGCTTATAATTATCCAAAGAGTACAAAAATAAATTGACAGTAGTTTGATATCAAAGTGTATTGAGTAATATACTGATACTGATATTGAAGCATGGAAGTATTTCTTTCATTTCACACATACCACGTTGGCACCTTGCTTGTTTGGCACCACTAGCTCCAACCAAACAGTAATGCATTCATATACAATGAAACAGAACAAAAATTTACAAAATAATTCGGAATGAGCACCAAAAAGACGCTAAATTAAGAACAAGGTGCCACGGGCCGGCTTCTTCATAAAACATATTTATCTTTTTTTTTAACAATTAGTTACGATTTTTCTTACAGATGCATACAAAATACATACAACTAGCACCACCATACTGATTACGTATAGAGAACTAAACGTCCGCTATCGGTAGCTATAAATGCAGTACCCACGCAGCGGCGCGCGCGGGGGCGGCGCGTCGCCCGACAAGCCGCACGGCGCGCAAACAAACTTCAACCTTATCTCCGTAATGAGTATGTTCAATTTCCCGTATACTTACATAACCATATCCATAAAGCTCTAACAGGAAGCCTCGCTATACATATAATCGTAATAATTAATTAATGTAATTAAATATTTCATATTTTAAATATCATTTTAGTTTACATTATACACATTCATACAAATTCTAAGCATATCGATGTCCAAACCAGGTAGACCTGTCAGTCGGACCGCGGCGTCGCGGCTAAGTGCCACGCGTCGCCTGCGACGACGCAGCGGACACCGCGGACCGAAGCCTAGGACAACACGACAAGCATATCCATTCAATTTACAACAAATTGCGATATTCAGCAAGGAATAAGATTCAAACACGACTAGTATTCCACTTTTATATTTGGGGGTAGAATCAAATGCTCTTCAGAAATGGGTTTTAGTCTTCCTTCTCTGGGACTATTTATTTTTAAATAAAAATAGATTAGCAATTGAAACAAATATGATTCATTTGTAAGTAAGGTCCAATTTACACTGACACTTTACTGATCCTGTGTAACAATTCATCAGATATTCATGAAGAGAAAAGTCAATTTAGGGTTCTAAATGCTAATAAATATTTCAAAAGTCCCATTAATCCATTCTCTGCATGAATCAAACAAAAATATTTAAATACTTGAGTTCAAATCACACGAGCTAGCTACAGGTATATTACACTAACCGACAGTTCGGACCATACATAATGTAACCGTCATCTTGCAAAAATACATTTATTTTAGCGATACAAAATCTTTCATAAGACCCATTTCTTCTATACAAATAGCTATGCGTTTTATATCTAAGTACGATCTAAGCGGCGAGGATGGTCTCGTGTCCGCCGGACGCGCCGCTGGAGCCAAAACCATTCTCTCGTCACGGTGACTATACTGTTTCCAAACCTATGCGTCTCGGAAGAATTACGAAGCCTAAAGCTAGATACATAGTGACCGGCTCCGTATCGATCCGCGCGATCCGATAGTGACATCGCAGTGTTAGCTTACAGCCGTTAACTAGTTTAAATTTTATTTTGACAATAAAATGTATAATCAACAAATAAGCATTGACAACTGCAGTGACACTATCAAGGAATCTCGTGTAGAGCAGTTTTGCTGTTGGATTTAGAATCCTTCGGGAAATTCGGTTGATTACGTATCGATCGGTAAGGTATGCACTATTCACTACTATTCGCTGCGCACTCCGCGACAGCCGACACTGCACCTTACTGTGAAATGGGATTTGAAATAGCTTTATAATTGTCTAACATTTATACATACGTAATAAAATGTTATAAATACTTTGCGGTTTCAAGTACATATAAACCATTTAAAAAGCAGAGTAAAAACATTGAAATAAATCAAAACTGCGCTACAACTCAAACTGTTCTTTGAACAATTAAAAGTATCTTAAAAAAACGTTTTGGATACAAATTAAACCACGGTCCCAAATCCCACTTCCAATCACCACGCTGCTTCTTGCCAACGTGACCGCGCCGCTGCCACGTGGGTCTAGGCGGGGTGCACGAGCTGGCAACACGGCGCAGCGTCTCGCTAAGTGCACTAGCTGGCAACGTGCTGCGGCGCGCGGAACGGCAACGTCGCCTGCTGCGGCGGCGGCGACTGCTCGAACGTGTTGCGAAGGGACTCCTCCATTAGGAGGCATACTTTCTCTTTGTCGGCCTGGAATTGTATACAAGTAGGGTTTAGTAACAGAGTTTTTTGTTTGGCATTAAATATTAGACTGATAAAAAAGAAATTTAAATGAATGTTAAGAAATAACCATCGTAATACATATCACCTTAGATTGCTTGCGTAAAGCGGCTTGTGTGAGTCTGCGCGACAAAATTTAGTTTTTAAATAAATAATGCACAAATAAATAAGGAATAAATTCGGGGGGTAACGCGACAGAGGACAGTTCAACAGTATTGGAAAGAAAAACAAGTATAATCTCTCACCCGCAGACCCATGCATCAGCATTGGGTTTTTCTTGATAAGTATTGAGTATGAAAGATTGGTCTAGATCCGAGTAAAACACGTTTTGAACTATTCGACAAGTGGGATCAAAGATGACAGAAATTCCGGTGCCAGTATTATACATTACTACAGCTGTTGTTTATACGCCCGTTTTATTAAATAGAAAAATATATCATTTTTAAAACAGAAGTAGTTCAACCAGTTCATTGTCACTGGAGTGCTTCATGATTTGACCGAGTGGGCTGATGTTGGGCATGTTATAATGAATTGTTTATCTATAAGTAATGTTTGTTTGCCGCAGTTTAAAGAACTTTTTACTAATCTATAAGGAGTGCAGGAAATTGAATCAAACGTTTTTGCTTTTTGTTGGTTGATAATATTACAAAATTAAAATAGATTTTTTTTCAAATTACGTCATTGTATATGCTGCGAACAAAACAACAGTTTTTTTTAAATGTCTGTTAACTGTCCCTTATGATATTCAGATGTCAAATAATAAATTAATTATTTCATTATATTTAAATACTAAATTAAAATTCAATCTACTTGAATATGTTACACCAACCATCTAATCTAATCCTTAATTTCTTTGCTACTATAAACATTATAAATTTGCACAGTATTTACTTAAAAATGGAGTAATAACAAACACGTTTGTTTTCCTCGACGCACGCTAGGTGGCGCGCGCAGGCTGGCGACATAGCGGCCGGCCGCTAGCGCGGACGTAGCCTCGCAATACCCGGAGTCATTTAAGTTTTATTCCGTGCTGTGTATGGACTTTTTATTCAGCATTGTCATCACTGAACGTGTCAGCAACATTACAGTAGGGTTTGCTTGGAGTTACTGTTTTAGATGTTGGTGAGAACTAAGTTTTCAGTTTCATTGATCATGTCTTGTAACGAATCAATGTGTGTGTCTGGTTAGTAACAACGGAGTGTGTGTTGGAGGGGCGGCAATGCAATCCCTCCTATTTTTACGAAGGAACAGCCAGGGAACTTATTAGAACATAGGCAATTTAAACTGCCAGTTAAGCCAGTGGACACTGAAAAGGAACGCATAAACTATGAAGAAGACCATGTCAAGTATGTGAGGTCGAGTTTCTGGTGAGAGTGGAGAAGGATGCTGGCGTCTTCCATTGCGGACACATTGACTGAATGCAGCGAACTGCTTGTAGATCACACAGGGCAGGCCGGATAAGAACGTCAAAGCGGAGGCGGTTGTTCAACCAACACGATCAGAAAGCAAAGATGCGCGGAGGATTATTTATTACTAAAACCAGTAAAAAAATAAACGCGATACCATTCTAAAGTGTGACATTTCAAACACTGCCTCTAATTAAATCTTAATATTACTCTAAAAAGTATTGTAGCATACTGTACCAACAGCCTGGATCGAAATTTTTGGCTTATTCAATGATTTGTTTATTGAGTTTTCGTATTCGAAATAACTTTATTACGAGAAAACAAATTACTTTTGTAGGTGGAAATAGTATCAGAATAACGGCGCCACATACAATCTAAACAGGATGCTTGGGTTCTCAAACAAACATAAAAATTGGCCCAGCCCCAGCGACACTCACCTCGTGTATGAACCCGAGATGCACCAGGTCGGCGGCGAGCGCGGCGGCCGAGTCGCGGCGCGTCACCGAGCACGTCAGCTGGCGGTTCATCTTGTCGTCCATGCGCAGCAGGATCGTCATCTGCAACGTGCGGTGTCGCTAGTTAGTGGCGCGTCCAGCGTTGCAGGAGGCTGGGAGGCTCTGGGTTTCATTTTTAAACCCCGACGCTAAAATTGGGTGTTATATGTTTAACGCGAGTAACGGCATCGTATATTCTGCTGAAAGTTTGAGCTGCGTTGGAGGAAAGTGGTCAGCCGCTCAGTAGTTGTCATGCTTCTTTTGTCAGTCGGCGCTTTTGAATGTGCGCTTGCGAAAAGCGTTCACGTGAAGTGAAACAGATGTTAAGCTGTCAACGTCGACCACACTGACATCGCGGCTTCGACCCTGTTACCCACAAATGTTATAATGGGTTAAGTACACACGTAGACTATTCTGAAGGAAAAGACAAACAGAGGAGAACTGCATAGCGAACTTCCTCGTCTAATTATATACCTCTTATTTGTGTGACATAAGAGTTCTACTTATAGTTAAGCTATAAGGTTCATATGGACCTCATCCCCACTCAGCGGGTCCTGTTCTTCAAGCGCCGTATGGATCGTATCCATTGAGGAGGTCACTGCCGCTGCACAACAGCACGCCATCAATTTTCACAGCGCGGCTAGGCGTGTGCTCATAGAAACAAGTGCTAAATTATGTGTCGTGTTCGTGACCAAAACGAATAAAAATCACATTTAAGATATGAAATTTTATTAGGCGAATCTAAAATATGTGTTTTCAATATTTTGTTAACAAGTAAAAATATATCAATCCACCCACTCGAAATGAGATTTAAACGGGCGCAGTAATCGATAACATTTGAATTCATAAGAATTGAAGAGGTAAGGTTACTCCATGGTTCTTATATCGCTCGACTTTGCACCGATCACACGTGCACCTGCGTTGTACCTGCGTGTCCTGGTCGTGGCGCGCCAGCGTGCACAGGCAGTGCGTGACGCGGCGCGTCTCCGAGTCGCGCGGCTCGGGCGACGCGGGCAGCGACGCGGGCCGCGACAGCGGGGAGGCGGCGCGCGACCGCCCGCACCCGTAGCCGTACGCGGTCAGCGGGTAGATGCCGTACCTGCAATGGCAAACATGCCGACGTTTGCTTACAATTAACAAACATATTTATTTTATCAAACATGTTGTATTAATAGTTCATATTAATTCAAACTGTTTGTTTTCAAAATAAAATAACACAATTACTTTTGATATTGTGTGACGCTTTAAATATACAGGGTGTCCCGTGACTTGTACGACAAACTGAAATGAAAGAAAGATTGAGGTGTAGGTGCCCTACCAGATAAAAAAAATTTCCTCAGTAAAAGTGTCATCTTCGAGATATTCCCGACTTTTAATTTTTTTCTTTTAATCAATATTTAAAAAATTTAATTTTTTGACCCTTTGGCACAAAACTGTCAATTCCTTTTTTTCCTACAAAAATATGGCCAGTATAAACCTTTCTGAAATCTTTATTAAATACGTAATTTATTTGTAAAATGTGCAGTGACAGTCCAGTTCCTTTTTTTTCACCACCGAATGCCAAAGCTGAGGTAAATAATTTTTGCAGAAAAAAATAATTTATTTATTTATTTTTTTAACATTCACAAAATCCACAGATCTTAATTTATATACGAACAGTAAGACTTTCAAATTAAATCCTACATCCAATAACGGATTTACATTATATTTAAATATCCACATAGAGAGCAATTAATGAGTTTAAAAAAATTGTTAAATTAGTTAAAGTGTACATATTGAAAGATTTAAAATTTAGGTATATATAATATGATGGGTGTGGGGTGTGTAGTGTCTGTGTCTGTGAGGTGTGTGTGTGTGTGTGTGTCTATGTATGCAAATTGTAACAGTAATCCATATATTTCCACAATTTTCATACTCAAGTCGCAGTTAGATACTCAATGATTTGCTTTTTGAACTTTTGTTTGGAACCATTGAACAAGTCGATTGATTTTGACATATTGTTATATGTTTTTAGCGTTCGATAAATCACGGAGTTCTGCATATAGTTCGTACGGGCAAGAGGGAGATCAAAAATAGATGTTTGTCTTGTCCGATGTGAAGGAGTACGGAGCTGAAGGAACTGTTCCACGAGTTCTAAGCAATCAACGTGGTCGTGGGTAACATTGTGTAGGAATGTTAGATCAAGTAGGGTTCGCCTTTGTTGTAGTGATAAAATGAGAGAATAATGAGAATAATATGTTTTTTCTCAATGATACCTAATGTTATTTAACAAAATGATATTTGCATATGGTAGATCTACTATTCTAGGATATTTACAAAAAAAAAAATACGAAAGTATCTGCTTGTTTGTGCACATACCAACAGAAATAGACCAAAAGCAGCATTTTTGGAAAAAAATGAAAAGTCGGGAATATCTCGAAAACGGTGACACTTTGACTGAAGTAATTTTTTTTAACTGGTAGGGCACACCTCAATCTTTCTTTTATTTAGTTTGTTGTGCAAGTTACGGGACACCCTGTACAATCTAAAGAGCAAAACTAGACGGAATTACGAGACTTCAAATCATATTAATTTCCAGACTGTGTTTCGCATAAAGAATCCATCAATATTAACAAATCACAGTTAAAACCATTACACAAGTTTGAATTTTCATTTACACTCAAAAAGAAAAGCGTCAAATCTCGGTACAATATCGATATACTCCTATTTATTGTTTATTGACTTAAGGCCCTGTGGCCAGTCCAGGCTCTCAAACAACTGCGCAGAATTGTATTAGAAAGATACGTATACTATATTTAATTTTGCATTCCCGATTAGTCATTATCTTTTCACGTAATTTGTATGTTATTAAACCGATTTAAGTTTTATAATGAGCTTCATTACCAACCAGAAGCAAACTGTAGCGAATGTTCAAATGACGTCACGATCCGGTGATCAAAAGGCAACGTTTCGTAATCTAAAGGCATAATAAAATTATTGTACTTTCACTAACTGTTCTATGAATTAGATATGGATATTGGTCTGAAATAAATGATTTATTATTATTATACACAAATCAAAAAGAAAGAATTTAAATCTAGGCGGGAAGCCTGGCGCCCGAATTAGGTTGCCATGTAACGCCAGCGACATTAGAACGTGTCTGCAGCTCAGGCCGGCGCGACTCACCGCACGTCCTCCAGGAACTTGTCGATCTTCTCGTGCAGCGGCGGCAGGTCGGCGGCGGTGAGGCAGCGCCGCTCGCCGCCCGCCACGCACCACGCCAGCGGCCCCGAGCCGCTGTTCGCGCACGAGTCCGTGATCGTCTCGCTGATGTTCGCTGCAATCAGAACACCTAGTTATAGATAGCAACAAATCATCAGTCTGATACAAGAAAGACCACAACCTTGCATTATAAGTACTAATAACGATTTAGCAGTTTCACTCGCGACCATTTCTGGACGGATAGCGTGGATCAGAACACACTACTCATTAAATTACACTATCACGACATGAAAACTGCGCGCTTGGCTTGATCAAATCACATACAGGGTGACCAGATCATTGACGTAAAGAAAATTTTAGTTTGCCGTGTCGGTTCAATTCAATCCAAATGCACGAATGTTCCGCGTCTTTTCATAGCTTCCGAGTTATGACATTGTTTCCGAATTTTTGAGAAATTTTAATCTGACCAACTAATAAAAGAAGACATTTTCGAGATTCTTTTACTGTATCTTCATGAGTTGTTCTTTTATGCATAAAGTAATCAACTTCGTAGCTTTGATGAAACATTTCCGTTCGGTGAATTATGACTTAAATTTTTTAACTTTAAAAATCTAAACTTAATATAATACAAAAAATCTGATGACTTCATGGTTCCTTGGATGGCCTCAAAAATACGCTTTCAAGCTTTCATAATCATAAAAAGTATAACTTAATGAGCTATTTTGGCTAAAATCGGCCTTCTAAGACAACGAGGTGGATAATTCGTAAAATTAGCCATCTGTCCATACATCATTGTCACTAAAATACGGCTTCTTACTATGGCGTCGGGTGACGGTCGCTCACTTCCCTCTAATATGGCTGAGGAGGCCAATGGCTGGATCCCGCGTTAACTCGTGAACGGGTGCCGTTTGAGGGTGTTCGTCGTTTGGATACTTGGGGGGAGGGAGACTTTCCGAGCTAGCAGATGCAGATAAGAATAATTTTGTATGGACATAAAGAGACTCTGTACATTTATTTAGAGAAAAAATGCCACCCGTCACTATTCTCGCCAGTTCTTCTTCACGAAGATCTGTCCGACCCGACGATAGAGCCATGCTTCGTATGACGTCATCAAGAACAACTGTCAATATTGAGAGATAAATGTTTGAATTTGAGTGACTTCTAAGTAATGTAGCTTCTAATGGTAAAATGAATGATGTAAACGTCATATTAGCCCGCGTAGTGCACGTACCGCTGGTGTTGACGAGCGTGTGCGCGGCCAGCAGCTTCAGCGCGTGCACCTCGAACAGCAGCGGGTGGAACAGCAGCTCGCGCGCCGTCGGCCGCTTCGACGGGTCCTTGTTTATGCACCTGGAGAGTACCATTCAAATGTTAAACATTGTTTTCTTACTTGTTACGTAATAAATGAGAAATACACAATATTAGCTGTGGCGGGCGACTACGCCCGCTTAGTCAAAGAATAAATATAACGTATTTTTCAAAAGGAATGACGCCCGCGCTAACAAAATTTAAGTATGCTTTAACAGTAAAAAGTCTTCTTTACACATTATAACCTTATAAACAAAGTTGTTTCCCTGTTTTTCATCTGTGTTTCATCTGTCACTCTATACGCTTAGATCTTTTAAACTACGTGACGGATTTGATTGTGGTCCTCATCTAAAGTAGGATGATTCGAGAGGATTCGATACTATACGCATTTTAATGTTTAAAAAGTGGCCACATACAAAGTGGAAATTTATTAATCTTAAAATTTTATTAATGTTTATCCAATTAAATACGTTAGTTACCTCAAGCATTTCATACTCATTGTTACTTAACCATATACTTTAAAATCATATCTCAGAGTTATCGTCAATATAAATGCGCCCGCTGCTGCTACACGAGCCGAGCGGTCACCTGCCGTAGGGCTTTATCAGACTTTAAGGACTGTATTTGTTATATTTTTTATGACAGCTATGGCGAATGTTGCCTAATTAGATACTTAGTTAGATCTTCGATCATATTATTTTTAATGTTTTCTTGGAAGGTTGCAGTTGCGTTGGTTTTGTATTACGGGGCTCAAAGCTTAAAATTGATAGTTGTGAACATACCATACCTTTGATTGAGTAAATTCCATCAAAAGTCATTTTCATCAAAGTATTTTGATAACAAATTTTTTACGTATCACGTACCTACTTGCGTGATAGTAAATAAGAAACTTCAAAACTATTGAGTAGATTTAATAAACGTTACATTTAAATCTAACTCCATGCTTGTGATGTGACACTGAGACATAAAAGAAATTCAGGCGTACTTATATGCCGGTGCGAAGCCAGGCCGGGTCGCTAGTTATAAATAAACGAACAGGAAAATAATCCATAGCTGAACCGCCTGAAACCCACCTGTAGATGAAGTCCTTCTGACGCGGCTCGTCCAGCGAGTCCACCGTCCTAGCGACGTGGTCGTCAGTGACCGCGCCGCTGTCGCCGTTGCCGTGGATCTCCAGCGCCGCCGTCTCCAGCGCGCACATCCCGAACGAGTAGATGTCCATCGCTGGAGTCACCATCTGTGACGCTGCGGACACACACGTTTTATACAATACTGGCGGTTGTATGGAAGGCCTATTACAATCTGGGAATTAAGTAATCGTTTCGACACTTGTGTTTACGATTAAATTTGAATGCAGTACAAATGCTCCTCCGTATTAATAGGAGTTCGGTATGTTTAGTTAGATGTTACAGTGTCATGAAATTTGGTAAAATACGACCTGATTTTTCACATGGGCTTCATGGTATTGGAAGATGACGATACTTAACCCGCGGGCAAATCTAGTGCATTATGAATCAATCAGATTTTATTCAAAAGTTACGCTTCATTTCTATGGCCTGACAGAAACAACCAACTATACAGACAGTGATGGCGCGGGGCACCGAGTCACTTTGGTTATATACAGCGGTACTAATGTTATAAAAACGACAGTGGCTTTGTTTACTAGTCACCCTTTTACGCCTGAACTAACCCACTGACAAGACCTGCAGTTTTGTACACACGTTGCCAGGGATCCAGAGAAGGACATAAAAAATCTTTTCTCCAGAAAAATAATACTGTTCCCCCTGGGATACTATATGCTGGAAATAGGATTTAAATAGTAGCGCACAAAACTGAGTACACAGGTATGAAAGACCCATATTACAAAACAACAAGACATTGAAATGTTCAGGCTAAAAAACCGTTATTTGCTTACACAATTTTTTTACACCTTGTAACCCCGTGACGGAAAAGTCATGAATATTCAATCTGACCAGAACAGTTTATTTATTGAACAAATCGTCGAAGCCACAGGCCAACAACTCGACAGTAAAAAAAACGATAGATACATTAAAAGTCTTCACAATATTGCATCTGTCTGTTGAATAAACAACCCGAATAGAAACAGATCGTACTGGACTTCTATTTTGGGACCAGTCAATATTGATCTGCGTCTCCGTACAAACGAACGAAGCTTTCATTCGCAGTGTAAGCTAAGAAATCCATACAAACATATATAAAGTTAAGAGTTGCTACTGATATTATTTATTCACAAACAAGAAAAACCAGGCAAGAAACATAATTAAAGATGGAATTCTTCAATACGAAGTGTCAATTACGTTATTGGTAAAGTACTTATTAATAATAAATTTATTTTCAATGACTAATCAAATAACCAAGGAGTGAAATCCTATTTTTTTTCTGTTATATGACTATGACATTATCTATACTTCTATTAACTTTTATAATCGCATCATGTAATAGATATTGAGTAATAAGATACTGGAGTTTCCTGCCAGTTCTTCCTCAAGAAGGTTTTTCCGAACTGGTGGTAGAGTCATGCTTATTCGACGTGAATAAGAACAAGTAATTGTCAATGTTGAGAAATAAATATTTGAATGTAATTTCAATAGCTGGCGATCACAACAAATGGCTGAGCACACTGTGCGGTGACATCGCGGCGTTATTGAACGAAGCCGTTTATTCGCTACCTTTACCATTCCTATTTTTCCTGTGCAAGACATGGTTTAAATCCATTTTCAGGGAATCATTACATTAGGATATATTTAAATGATCTCTTGGAGGCTTCAAAATTATAATTTAAGCTAACATTGATTGAAACAAGTATCAAATACATCATTCTAGGCTTAGCATGAAGCACTGCATTGTATGTGTCCTTCCGAATACTTTAGGCGACAATGGACGCTCTAGCGATACAATCATGTTTCTATTGAAAAGGATTATTTTCTCAGTATTGGAATGTACCAGTTGTGATTATCACCACGTGCATTCCTGGTAACATCACCGAGCAGTGCGTGGGAGGTCCGCCAGCACAAACAGACGAAACAAAACAACATTTTATTCTGTTTCTTGCTGTAAGCCTTCTTGTATACGTTCTTACGAATCAGAGTTCAAGTATCAGGATTTATTAAATGTTTAGTTTTATTGATTTTTCCTTAAGTATGAAATCGTAAATTATCTCATGTATATGTACTTACTCAGAGGAGCTTTTGGCTACGACGAAATAGACAATAGATCATTTACAAATTAATTTTTATTACAAAAATAAGAGCTATGACTTTGTATCTACTGGCGGAGCAAGTGTGCATTAAAAGTTTTGCCTTTAATGAATTAAAGTTTAGATTTAGTTTTTATTTTTAGCATAATTTTATTTTATAATTGTTAATTTAAGTTAAATTTTGAATTAGTAATAATTAAATCTATCCCCAGACAAACTTACCAACTGTATGGCCCCAAGATTAGCAGAGCTTGTGTTATGGATGACCATACAGCGAACTGGGGGGGAACCCAGAATAAACATACAAATATAAATATCAACAGCCATGACCCCAGAAGAAACATCTTTGTTCACCACACAAATGAATTCCCCGGCCAGGACTCGAACCTAAGATCTCCGTCGTGTGAGGCGTCCCACTATGCTAGTCGGCCGCCAAAACGTAAACGTAAGCTAACGTTAAAATAAATGGAGGAATCATAAGGAAGAAGAAGAGAGGAGGAAATATCGGTATAAAGGCGATCCGACTTGGCAGAATTGTCGACACAAGTAACCAACATTATGTCTGGGACTGACCATATTATAAAAACATTGACTCAGTAAAGTTGTTTTTATTGCTAACAATTAAAACTGATGTCTTTAATTGCATGTTTTGTATTTTTACTCGGACTATCTTAACTGATACAAATCGTGATATAAATTAATTTGATTTAAATCGGCGAACCGTGACACGAATTAAGAAAAGGCTTTAAGATCCACAGTTGTACTTATAAAGTTTTAAGTTGGTTGGAAAGTCTGCAAGTACTCACAGCCGTACTCGGGCGCGATGAAGTGCATGTTGCGCATGTTGTCGCGGCAGGTCTTCACGTGGTGGTGGATGGCGTCCGGCGCCACCGAGCCGATCTTCACGAGCCCGTTGTGCTGGATGAAGATCGTGTCGCAGGTCAGGTTGCCGTGCACGATGGGCGGCGCGCAGCCGTGCAGGTAGCTGGCGGGCAAAAGGAGGTATATTTAAAAAACATATTCCAAATTAGTTTATCGACAAACATTTTATTGGCCCATTTTACCTACTGAGAAGTTTGCAATTTAAGTTAACTAAATAACTAATCAATATATACCCAGATAACACGGTAGAACTTAATTCCAATTATGTTTAATAATCAGATCGTCGCAAAGAAACGACAGCTAACAGCTAACTGACATTTGTCAATCTCACAGTAAAATACCAAAAAAATTATAATGATTATAGATCGTTATATTCATACGATACAGATTATATATAGATTCATACAAAAATCTTATACTTATCTATTTATTTACTGAGTTATGTCAAAATGAAATTTTCAAAAAATGGCATTACCGCGTATAATGATTTGATTTGAAATGAAAACTTAAAACAAAAAAAATTGATTGATGATTGACGTGATGGAAGACTCTATCAGCATGGATATTAAGATCATTATTCAAGAAAAAAGTTATGAGAAAATTTAAATAAAAAGCAGGTTCCTTCAGAAAATAGAAATGTTAACGTCATTAACGTCATACGACATAAACGTATTTTCATGGCAGTTACGGTCTGCACATTTCTATTGCCACGGGCAGTTTCATTTTTAAGTAACAAATTGTCTTATTAAGATATCTAGATTATAAAAATAGCTAAAATAATAAATCTTTTCACTTTTGGTAGAATCTGACGGATCCCATTTAACTTACTTTACAGACTTCAAACATGTATATTCAGTATGTAAACTTCACGACTAATTTATTGGTAACGGATCTTTCAATGCCATCTAGATTCTTTCCCAGATACATTAGGACAAAAGGAAAAGGAAGTATAAACAATGGAATTTAATTTCTTATAATATTTACAAACAGTGTGTTAGACAATTTATATTGTTAGAAAACATAAAATAAACTAATAAATATACAATGTCAAAATATTTAGTTTCTTACATTAAAGCCGCATTTTCTTCTAAATTAGTATTCAGAAGCGTCCAACACTCCATACACATTTTTAAAAGATCGGATCCATTGTACAGAATGTACAGAATTTTCCCTTTTATAAATAGAAGCTCGATCTCTACAACAACAACGGTAATTAGTCAAGGAGACTCCAAGGACGGCAGGAAAGATTTTGTAAAAGTCGAACTTGTTTGTGAAGGTGAAAACAAAAGACTGTCTCCAGGCAAATAATTGTAAGTAAAAACAGCTTACGTTGTTATAAAGAGGGTGGGAGGCTACGTAGACAAAAATAAATAAGTAGAATTAATACACGCGTGTGTGTTGTTCTCACAAGTCCCAGCCCCTACCAGGTTCATCCTGATTTGAAATAGGCATCCATAAAGTAAACATGTATTAAAATAAGATAATCCAAATAAACGTAAAACGTGAAATATTAGAAATTACCTGAGCGCAGACAGGATCTGCGTGCACCACCGCTTCCAGGCCTGCAGCGGCAGTCGCTTCACGTTGCGCTTCGTCCTCTTCAGGAACTGCTTCAGCGAGCCGCACGACATGTACTCCGTTATGAATATCACCTGAAACGTGTCATGAGGGGGTTGAGAATAGAGGGGCTGCTACTAAATCATACAGAAGACTAGGAAAAGCTATGAAATTTGATAGCATTGCCTAATTTAAACGACACGAGGGCGTCAAAATGTTCCCTTGAGGCATTTTGTTGTAGCCTGACATTTAAAATTCTCTACTTAAGGTTGGTGACGGAACGTCGCACATTCAACGTAAAGAGTTAAAAAAACAAAACAGAACGTCATGAGACAACTGTAAATGATAAGATACGCAATTTTATCGAGCACCTACATCTATGGCATGTTCTGTAGGAATCATTAAGCCCAGTAAAATAACCCTGCTTTTCGAAGCAACACCATATATTATCTCAAACTCGTCGAAATAAATTGATTGAATCTTATCATTTTGTAATCTAAACTAACAAAAAACAAGTTGTTTTCAAACTTTTAATTATATTTAAATTAAATATAAGTTCCTAAAATCTAGCAAGGTAAAGATTTTGTTTACGACGACGGATTACATCCGCCTTTTCGGCAACATTGCAAGCCTTGGCTGAGATGACGTCCACGATCAAAGCCAATACTAGTGATGATCGTAACAAGTTGGGGAAGTGTGAGCGTCGTTAAACACAATTGTAGAATAACGTTCTGCCGAAATCTTTACTCAGCTACAGCGCAGGTAGTGAATTAAATTGGCATACCCTAACTGAATACTAACATTCAATACGTTATTAGTAGTAAATATTTGCTTAAAACTATAAAGGTATTTCTTTTCTAACGAAACACAAGGAGCTTTGGTAACAAAGTGTAAGTACGAGGACGTATATCCATGAAAAGGATCCAACCCACATTTTTGCCCAAAATCACTTAAGTGTACTACAAACGACCTTATATCATATACTTTTATATCACGAAGACAGCTGTAAAAAATATAACGGTAAAGTGTTTTAATCTATACAGGGTACCATCCCACTTATAAGACTATGTATTTCTTTTATTTATTGATAACATTTCAAGCTAAATGGATTATTATAAAATAAATTAATATATAACAAGAACAAACGAAATTTCGTATCTAAAACATTCCAAGCCACTAGGATTCTTATAGCGAAATACTTTTTCTATGCTTCATCTTTAAAACTTCAATAGCTCAAAAGTTACTGCGTGTGGGTTGGATCTTTTTAATAGAAACACGCCCTTAGCCGTGTTGGATGATGGAAGCGGAGCTGGCGTAACCGCAGGGTACCTTCAAAAAGGTCTTGCCAGAATATGCGACTCAAACGGAAAAGAGAGAACAATTCTACGCCTCAGCTGAACACAAAAGGCAACTCACTCTCGGCTTATCGTTGTGCGTGTCCGTCCAATACCGATGGAACTTGACGATGTTGGGGTGCTCGAGCCTGGTGAGGTTGTCAAACACCATCTGTATTTTGTCCTCCTGCGCTTTGAAGTTCTTCCTCTCGGAGAACTGCACCTCGTTCCATACCACCTCCACGCCCTCCTCCGTGTCCATCGCCAGGTGCGCGCAGTCGATGCCGGGCACATCGCGCTGGTCCACCTGAAAGCAAAGGAACACAATCGTTATTTAAATGGTAGGTAGGGTATATTTCTGAAGAGGTATGATTGGGAAATCAAGATGATTTTATCTATCATGTCCATCTGTCTATAACTACCGATACGGAACAGAAGCTGTAACTCGTCATTCGCTGATAACATTGATCCAGTCATGTTTAAAATTCGAGTTCTAAAAGTTAATAACAATATTTGTATTGATTATCTTAAATCTCGCGTCGACTGATTTATACGTAATACCTATCTAGGTATTCCCGTTCAGGTCGATATAGATCGTATACCTAATCAAGTGAAATCCAACACTGGGTTTGCAGAAACCCCCGTCGTCAGGTGCAAAGGCGGTGAAGGTCAATGCTGAACGCGATCACGTTGCGAACAACGCCTAGTGAATGATAGTCTCGATCCGATCATACGAAATCAGATTAAACCATATCACATTCTGAATTTCAGCCAAGTGGAAATTTGATGAACCGGTGTTGTGGGGGGGGGGGGACATATTGGAAAGCTGCGCCTGATTAATTAGATACCTATGTGTGCTGGCGGTCATTTGTTTAATTCCCCCGCGGAGTGGCGGATTTATCGATGACTGTAAATTTACTTAATAAACAGAAGTTAGTCATCTGGAAACTTTAAAAGGGGTTCGTGGAGCCAAAACTTTGAGAAACCCTGACTAACCCATTCAATGAGAAAAGAGTTGCTGAATGCTCCGAATTATCTTCGATAAGTACCTTCGCAGCACCAATCATCCAATTGAGCTCCTTCAACTACCACTTGAGTTGTTTTGGATGCAAATAGCACGTGATGACGTACCCTCGCAAATGGCAATCGATTCGACCCGCCCAAGGTCACAATTTGCGGACATCAATCTAACTGACCCTCAATTTAGAAAACATCTCCTTTCAAGGATAATTCCAGATCAGATAACCTGTCAACCAAGTCACGCTGGCGGGGATTGTATAATAAGCCTTAATACTGAATTATATCGTGATATTAAATATTCAACGACTAAGAACAATGATTCGATTCAAAGCAACATTAATATTTAAATGATAGATTACAACGAATTGAACTGGAAACTGTTGTGAGCGATTCTCATTTATAATAGCAGCAAAACGTTTATTGCAATGAGGTTATCAACCGATAAAATGTATAATCAATTAGCTATTTATGGTTTATAGTCGGCAAGTAAAGGTCGAGGCACATTGCGCGCGAGCTCCAGGAAGCTATTTGCTGTAAATGAACCTATTTCTAAAATAAACAAACATTCGTGAGATAAAGCTTTACTTCAAAATACAATATTTTAGTGAGAAAATCTGTATAACAAATGGAGCTTTGGCCAGGTGCCCATTGGGTCAGTAAAGCTCGTGTTGGGAAAAGTGCCATATTACTACGGCGTAGTTTGACATGTTCAAAAGGTCTTACCTACTCTATTAAGCTAAAATATATCGTATTGTTATTACTAATCCGGCTCAGTAAAAGCGACCGAAGCCAAATGTAGCTCGCTCCCCTGTCGCAAGTCAAGCTGCAGTTTCAGTTAATAAATGTGTTGTACATGACAATCCGCGCTCCGAGGTCGCCAGCTCCGTTCCATCGATATTAATAAAGCAACAAGAAACAGACATCGTTAGCGAATATACCATGAACAAATAATGCTCGATTAATAATTAAATTATGTAAATTAATAAGAATTGCAATGTCGCTTGCAAGCATGGACACTTTCAGATATTAAACGGTCGCAATTTATTTCGTTTTGGGAATCGTACCGCAAATCGAATTTGTGTGTATTAATTCAAGATAATAATATTCCAGTTTGATTTGGTTTTTGAGCTTGTATAATATATGTATAATCCATCTGCTCCTATACCTCTGGAGCTGCCCTTTATAATCCAATTAATGTGTCGCTTTATTCATACTTCAAGAAACAAACGGTACTAGGTAATTGGCTAAGTTTTGAAATACACATTTCGTAGTTTACGAAACAAGCTTCATCTTCAATTTGAATCTTCGACTATATCTTAATATTTTTTTACAAATACTGAGGTACGTTCTCAAACAAAACATTTACTTGAATTTTCAGGGTTAATTTTTACAAAAAGCATATTTCAAGAGGACAGTTAATATTTGCCAGCCTGCAAATGATATCATGGAGCACTGTTAAGCAGATTTTGCAAGACAGGTCTCTGAGATGTCAAGTTACACGTTGTTCTAAGTTGACATAGTGTCTGTGTTTGCAACTAGTAATTAGACCAAAATACGACACGACTCATAATTAATTACTTTAACTCGAAACAGGCAATCAGTCGACGATCTCGCTTGAAACGGCGATCGCTCAATTTGGCGGTGAGCGGCTCCGGACCATAAATCGCTTGAAGAAAGCCGATTCACTCCGGCCGATACTTAACTGCATTATGCCGTTCCGATGGGCGTGCGACCGCCCGGATCTCAATTAACTTATGAGCGGATATAATTAACGGGGAAACTTTACAAGTATTATTTTATTGTGAACAACTTTCACAATAAAAATGAACAAAGCTCACATGTATACCTATTTAAAAACATGATTGCTGACTCAATATTTTTTTAAAGAAAATAATAGGAAAATTGCCGTTTTTCACGAAATAAATAAAGCGTAATTTTTTTATATATTTTTAATTTCTATTAATCAAAATAATCACCCATGCAATCAATGCATCTTTGCCAACGCATTGGTAGCTTATTGATGCCTTTCTTGAAGAAATCAGCTGGACGGGAGGCAACAAATTCTTCAAAGGCATTTAGTACTGCCTCTCGGGCATTGAATTTTTTTCCCGCCAAGAAGTTATCCAAATTCTGGAAAAAGTAGAAGTCTGTAGGCGCAAGGTCTGGTGAGTACGGCGGATGACGGAGAACTTCCAACCCCAACTCTTGTAGCTTGGAGACCGTCTGCTGCGCAGTATGAGGTCGCGCGTTGTCGTGCAGGAGCAGTGGAGCCGAACGATTGACCAAAGCTAGTTGGAGACGTGCGAGCTTCTCCATCATTGTGTTCAGTTCTTCACAGTACACATCTGCAGTAATGCTTGTCCCGTTTGGCAAGAAGCTGTGATGAATTACACCCGCGTTAGACCACCAAACAGTGACCATCACTTTTCTAGGGGTAAGTTTTCGTTTAGGGCATTGTTTGGGTGCTGAACCAGGGTCCAACCAACTTGCTAAGCGCTTACGATTGTCAAACAGGATCCATTTCTCGTCACAAGTAAAAATGCGGTTCAGAATTCCTTCATTTGTATACCTGCTGAGCAGTACAAGGCACGTCTCCACGCGTACTTCGCGCTGGCGGTCATTGAGTTCGTGGGGTACCCATTTGTCAAGCTTTTTTACCTTGCCAATTTGACGCAAATGGACCAATATTGTTTTGATGCTAACGTCGAAAGCTGCTGCTAATTCAGCCGTGGATTGAGTTTCATCAGCTTCCACAATTGCCTTTAATTCGTCATTGTCGACCAAAGTTTTCGGACGACCACGGGGTTCATTTTTCAGGTCAAAATTTCCAGAACGGAAGCGGGTAAACCAATAACGGGTGGTGCGTTCGTTTGTAGTGTTCGCTCCGTAAACGTCGTTGATGTTGCGTGCCGCTTGTGCCGCTTTGCTGCCACGACGGTACTCATACTCCATAATTACTCGAATTTTTAACTTATCCATGATGACGAAAAATGTTCGAATGCGTTGAAAACAAAACACTAACTATTAAACAAATGACGATTTTAGAAAAAGAATTCCATGTTTGTCAAATAAAATTAATTTGAAATTAGACTTATCAGTCAAAAAAAAAAAAATATATTTTCATTTGAAATGGCCAGTACGGCAAAACGGCAGTTTCATAGGTAAAGACCTAATATAAAACTTAAAAATTGTAAATTAAATTGAAAGACACTTAATTAATATGTAAATATGTAATAACTCTATGTTAAGAGTGACGCTAATGTTTGTATGTATCGTTGGTCTGACAGTAACGAAATTTATTACTATTATTTAAAATAAGGGTACTTAAAAAATTCGAATGAATTGAGTGACGTTACATTGATAACTAGGTATTCACTTTTATTTTAATGACTTACGAGAATGCTCGTAATGATCAATAAATAGCAATTGCATAATCCTAAATGTAATAAAAAGACATGATTGGAATACACTTTTGTTTGTCGAACGAAAGCACATTTACGTCATCTGTGTTTCTGTTCGGCAATTACGTCACACGAGGCGTTCCGCGGCTCCGATGAAAAACTGCTCGTATCAAGTGTGATACGCACACGTAGTTATGACGTCAAGACTCGTTACGTCACGGTCCATGAGTAATGATTAAGTATTTTTGGCGCCTCGAGTTTCTTGGCGACAGCTTACTCTCGCAGTGTATCGCTCGAAAAAATGTAAACGTCGTATTATGATCACACCTGTCTTCAGTTCGAGCTGGTCAACGCTTATCAGGAAGCTATTCTGATATTCTACGAACCAGTTATAATCACGAACGTATTCGATTACTGGAGATCAGTGCAATTCAGTCTTATTGGGCATGAGTCTCGAGTGGATTTCTGTATTGTAAACTCCAATTCGGTTTTATTTCAAAGCGCTGGAGAATTTTCGCAGGAGCTGATATCAGACTCCAGAAATAGTTTAATTCTCTTAGATGTGTCCGGTGTCAGTAACCTGGGTTCTATTGGCATAATGCAGGTTGAACTTGAAACTGTCGTTCTTATATGTATGCATATAGAGATGAAATTGTCCGACACCTAGATTTGTCACAGACAACTGAATGTACTATCTGGCAGGACTCCAAGCGCCTCACGGCGTCAATACTTTGCCTGCACATGCAATATCATGATTCGCCTTATCAAATACTGCCAGTGCAATTTCAATTTTAAAGCCTATCGTTTTGGATTTAATTCAGAATTCGCAATTTAGATTTGATGGCAAATTGAGTTTCGTCAGTAGTTGTCTCTTTGATGTTATGTACAGGAAGTAATTTTATTTGCATTTTATGAGTTTTAGCAGTGAGTTTGATTCGTAAGGAACATGCCACCATCGACGTCTCTATATCTAAGTGCCAATTAGCTCTAAGCTTTAAAATAGAATACAGTAGCAGGACTCCAATTGGCTCTGAACACATAAGTTTACTCGTCGTCTATTTACTTTGGCGGCTCAGTGTGATCGGTATGCATTGCAATGCAGCGAGAGCACTAAGAGTGTGTCGTAGCGTCACGGTCTAGAGCGCGTCGATCTGTGTCCCGACATAGATCGACACTTGCTCGTTTTGCATCCATCACTGCTACACGAAAGAGGAGTCCACTGACATCGGAAGCCACTAACGGTGCAAGCAGTGGCCATTAGACAAATGAGTTTTGTAATTGAGAGATTAAAACTATGCATGCTTTTTAGGTTTATACTTACAACTAGAATTACACAAATGTAAAAATATAAATATCTGTACTGTGGTACAGAGACTAAAAAGATTTCGTTAATAGTTTAAAACTTTTTTAAATAATTAAAGAAATTTATGATTATGAAACCAAAATAAAATCTATGGAACTTTCATCAGTGTTATGATACATATAAATTAATAATTTTATTAATAACACGACATTTTATTTAGGATAAAGTTTGTAACTGTAAACTGATCATTTGTATAGAACGAAGAAAAATGACAATCACTTGCCTTTTACACAAACACAAAGTCCTTGTAGACCCTCTCTTCAATGTTAGGTAATGTTCTAAAATATATGTTATACCGGATTATCCAAAACTGGACTACATGACCGCTAGCTAAGCCATTTAGGAACTAGGTGAAAACTAATAGTTATGAGCTGCCGCCGCCGACGCACCCGCCATTACTTTTGAGGTTTCTAGTCATTTAGAGCACTTCATCAATACCGACGCCGAATATGTTTCGAGGAAAATCTGAGCAGTACACATCATTCAAGGCTAGCAAGGCTGCGCCGAAATCTTTTGTGTTTATGTCCAATTATCCGCGCCGCCGCCGCCGCCATCCTACGAAACATTGCTGTTCTAATACATATTGCGTTTTCACCAAGATTACATGGCAACCCACAATATCACCTTTGTTCACTTACAACTTGTTCCGGCAGTTTTCTTTGAAAAGTTTATTTATTTCGGATACTTTCCGGAACTCTTGGATCAAAACTTTTCTTACGAAGTAAACCTTGTACTGTTTGAAAATATTTGGACGTTAATCGCGATGAAATGAATAGAAACTTCATGGAATAGATTATTACAGTCTATATAGCTATATACCAAGATGTTTTTTTAAATACTAAGTACAATTGGTGTAGTGGTAAGTAGCCTTGCCTCATACGTCGGAGGTCCCAGGTTCGAGTCCTGGTCGGGGCATTCATATGTGTGATGAACACAGATGTTTGTTCTCGGGTCATGGTTGTTTGTATTTATACATATATGTATGTATATTCTGGGTTCCCTCCCAGTTCACTGTATGGTCATCCATAACACAAGCTCTGCTTACTTTGGGGATATACAGTTGGTGTGTTTGTCTGGGGATTTATTATTATTTATTAATATTTAGGTAATTGTTCTTCGTGACACTCAAGTATCTAAATAAGACATAAATTAATAAATAATAAATCCCCAGACAAACACACCAAATGTATGGCCCCAAAGTGAGCAGAGCGTGTGTTATGGGTGACTGATGGTACAGCGAACCATGGGGAAGCCAGAATATACATACATATATAAATACAAACAACCATGACCCGAGAACAAATGTCTGTGTTCATCACTCGGACTCATCACGACTCGAACCGGAACCTTCGGCGTATGAGGCAGGGTTACTTACCACTACACCACTCGCTCGTCATATTATGTTGTCACAAGCCTATTCTAGTGTCCCATATAAGTCTAAGGGAATCCACAATACCGCGATGACGCGAAGCAATTGGTTTAAGATATCTAATGGCGTTTAATGTCCGTGACAAGTGAAATGAGAATTGAGCTGGACAAAGTTCGTTGCCATAATCGTATCACTGTGCACGTGACTTTATTTTCATCTTTATGACTTTACAGCAGACGAGACTAAGTAAAAAATGAATATTGATTAATTTCGTTCAGTCAAAGAGAAATATATTTAATTAATTGAACAATTTGATCTCAATCAAATTGAATTTTGTTGAAAATCAGAGTGTTATCGTAATCAGTTTAATTTATTTATTGTATTTGCTAATAATTCCGATTACTTAACTAAACTATGTAAATAAAAGAAGACTTGAAGCGTACCTAACACACATGCTGTGTAATGCTGTAGTTTCAGTATGAGCACTTCTTAACATTTTTTTGGTTAAGTAACAATTGAAATACGTTCAACAATACCGGGAATGTTTACACCATAGAATCTGTAAAGTAGAATGTAAATGTAGTAATGTAATACATTTTTGTACTAAATGACTACGAGTGATACTTATTTGCAATCGATCATGCCATAGAATTTTCATTTCATAAAAATAACTCAGTTTTACAGTAGATATCAATTCAAAAGGAACATTTTCTTCCCGTGAACCCGTGTAAAAAAACATGGATTGGTTGCAACGTGAGGTTTCTCCACAGTTGTCTATTTCCATGTTTTCTTAATTCACTAAACTTAATTTCATAGTTTCTAACTAAATATTGTTAACACCACACATTTACGGCGAAGTTTTTAGCGTAATTAAAATAATATCTTAAATGCTTTGTCACATTAATGTTAATTAATAATTCAGGTGTTGCAAATGTAAATGACTCCAAAAAAATTTTGATACTTTTATAAATTGATGTTAATTGGATTTTATTGACGGTAAAAACACAGACATGGTTGTTTTGACACGTGCACGTTTGTTCCGAGATGATGTGGGCGGTATCGCTGGTCTTCCAAACAGTGGGCAGTAAATTGTTGTATACAAATATATTTAGTTCGAACGGAAACTGCGCGCGTTAAGAATTCCTCATAAACTCGAAACCGTGACAGTACGAATCATAACATCAGCCATAAAGACCTCTGCTAATTGAATAGTGTACAAAAAAATTGAAAATCATTACACAATTCAAATATCTTGTTCTACAGTTTTTTTTTTAATACACTTAAAATGAAAACTAAAAGTACGGCCAAGATTTAAAGAGCTCTGTTGCTATATAAATGAAGTAGTTAGTTTTTTCATTCTATTGAAATCTAAGGGAAACTTGCGGTCTTATCTAAGTTCGGTTACTTATTTTTGTCAAATTCTTTTTTTATCTAGAAAAAAAATTTTTCAAGTTATAATAGAACATTACGTAGGATTAGAGTTAGACGATGCACGTGGTTTTAGTCATAACAGGAATGCTCACTCATTTCAAATACTTTTAATTTAATAAGTGTCAACGTTGTCAAATGTTATCGTACCGCAAAATAATATTCATTTCTTTAGATATTCGTGAAATGGTCTAAATCCTGAGTCAGATCTAACACGAACAAGACAGGCTTAGCTATGACTGTTGCATGCACGTCCAGCGCCTACGCATCTACTGACTCACACAACTGTATAAGTCTGCAGTAGGTCGCCTTCAAAACTCAAGTGGAATATTACAGACACAATCATGTAATTTGAACAAGAGCTTTCCAGTTAGTTATCGCATTTATGTGCGAGTCTCAAACTGAGTTAATATTTGATCTATAAAGGAATTCGATAACTAATTTTTTTTTTCGTTAGCCAAAGACTCACTTATTATAATCGTTGGATTTATGCATACCATCAAACCCGTTATTAAACAGAATGGTTAACGGATAATTAAAGACTTTCACTATAGTCAAATTGAATAACAGTTCCGACTCATATCACGGCAGGTAATGCCATGATTTTTTCCAAAAAGCTGATAACCAGCATCGCGATAAAAAAGTCGATACCACAAAAGTGAAGTGGGCAGTGGATTGCACATGCGTCAACCGCTAGGCGCGCTCCCAGCATCTGTTTCATTTCAATAACGGATGCAACCACTAATGCACACGCTCCGCCCCTCTGCTATGACGTCCGTAGCTCACTGCGTGTGCTGTCGTGATGACATCGTTGCAGGAGTCTATACTGATTAGGATCTTGGTTTAATAAAGCGCTAACACTAATGAAGACGAATATTACAGAGATAAAATCAATGACTGGGTACTCTGAAACAGCTAGCCAACTTCCCTGAGCAGTTTAAGTATTATTTATATTTATTTATAATTATTTGTAACTAATTCCCGAACTATAATCTGTCACTATCTGAAGTTAGTGTATATTGTGTGAAATCTGTGTTCAAATGCATGAATTTAGATTTTTTATAGTCATTTATTATAATATAACTGCTTTATCTAGAATTGTAATGTGTACTGTATATCAGCCAGGTTCCAAGGTGGCAGTGAGGAGGCCGACTTGGTCGTTATCTATGCAGGTTTTGCTTATATTTCGTTTCTGTATTGTATTGTATTCCCGAGAAAACCGAATCGAATGGTCTTTGAACAATCTCATAACATTCCCAGGAAACAAATTACACTCTATACTGTAATTATAATTAACTAGTGTGTATTAAGAAGTTCAGACTGATGACAGTGCCCGCCTACACAATGAATGATCGATATTAATAACAATTAGTGCGCCTGTCAGCTGGTGTATTGTGATACAGAAACACCACTAGGTTGTTTGTAAATACTTACTATAAGATATTCTATAACCAGTCTAAGAAAATGCAATAAATGAAAGAAATGAAAATAAAAAAAGTTATGAAATAAAGCTTATTTTTGATACAAAAGCCGTAACAGTAAGCAGTAACAGCCGTATGCAATATTGACACGATACTCCTAATAGGTCGCTCAGTTCCCTCTAATATGGTTGAGGGCGGCGATGGCTGGATCTCTCGGTAACTCGGGAACCAGTGCCGTTTGAGGGTGTGCGTCGTTTGGATACTTGGAGGGTATATGGAGGTTTGGATACCAAGCTAACGGATGCAGATAAGAATAACTTTGTATAGACAAGAAGAAACTGTAAATTTATTTTGAAAAAAATATACCCGTGAAGTTTCTTGCCAGTTCTTCCTCACGAAGGTTTTTCCGAACTGGTCAAAGAGTCATGTTTTATTTGACATCAGGCCTGATGTCACGCCAAAAGCGTGTAACTTATTTTGAAAGATTCAGCTACGCTATGCGCTACAGGTGCGTCATATAAGATAACAGGAAAACTTTACGTAAAACTCGTGCGAAAAGTGATTTTGTATTGATGGAAAACAAAAACAGTTACCAGGATAGAAATTAACTGGATGAGGACGAATGCTGCGAGCTAAGGACTCAGGCTGCATAGAATAAGCGTTGATCATATACAGTTGTGATAATTTTCCGTATGTTATTTATCGATCAGTGTCAAACAAGGCAAGAAATCATTTGAGGTGAATAACGCAAGAAACATCGAAATCAAGCATTTATTTAAAATGGGCATATATAATATAAAAGTGAAACAAATTGAGCAATTTAAAACAATAAAACTATTAACACGAAATCTATAAAAACTTCAAAATTTGTCGCGAATCATGCGTATCGTGCATTTGTTCACGATGATTTAGTCCAATGTACCGAGTTTATCATAATCAACGTTATCTTCGTATATATGTTAAATAATTACCAAATAGCATTCATTGCTCGTTTTGCGTGTTTCATTTAATAAGCGATCGACCTTCGGTGTGTTATAAGCAAAGCCTGTTTTATAAATCTCTAATTACAATTCCATATCTAACGCTCATTTCAATTGTGTTATACTCTAAGCTGTTTCCCGGCTCTGGCGCTAATCCCGTGTTTTCTGCTCCTAGACGTCCAGAACCGATTTAAAGTAATTTGAATTCTAATACAACAATCCCTAGTTGTCACTTTCTGACAAGTTATAAACGCGCGTCATTAATTTATACTTTGTACGGATGTGATCCGCCAACACAGCAATAGTCACCCTTATTTCATAAGGAGTTAAGAGAAAGGAAAACTAAAATAGCAGAGGTACATTGCTCGTTTTCGCTCATCTTTCCTTACACGCTACTAGCGTTAATAGGCAATATATCCAAGTATCTTACAGTAAACCTCAAATCGTGTGACTGGTTGTTCGAAAAGATCAGTGTCCAGAGGCTGCGATCGATTTATCAGGCGGTTTTCTTAACTACCCGCATTGAAAAGCCCCGCGATCCGATGCGCGAGAGGCTGAGAGAACTGCCGCATGCCAATAAACACCGACGCGATTTGCGCGTCTGCGACTGATAACATCTTCTCTAACCCATCAGTTTGTATTACCTACTTTTACTCTACAGCTATATGTCTCAGAATTTTTCAAATTTAAAGTTTTCAACGTTTTACTAAGAAGTCGCAAACATATTTAGGATTATAGGAGCCTCGGTTGTCTGACCGTATATATTATGTCATAAGGCTATAATACGTCATTATTATTTATGGTATCATGAACCTTTTCATATAAATATAAGACATTTTTACACTGTATGCTGATAATTAATGAAATTTTAAGGCCTGAATCGCACTTACCGGTTTTTTTACACTTACTTTAGACAGCAGTTTTAATCGAAGTGTACATCTAACGTTCACGGCAAAAGACTTTATTTGTTAACTTCGTCGTAGAGGGCAAACGGCACGCGACCCACTTGGTGGCGACCGTACCGCTAGATATCATGAATCGTAGATGTAATTTATTAATTATATTGTAATGTATCGATTGTTGGTACGTTGCCGACCGCAGGTTGAACGGGAATTGTCTTTGATCTCGTCATTACACTGGCTGTTAATTTCTGTTAAGAGATCTCAAAGTCAAACAACATAACAATCTACACCATCCGTCAGAAAATGCCACAGAATCCTAAACGGCTTCGGAAGCAATTCGCGCAAAGCATAATCGATCAACTAAGATCCTAATTTACATTTATATTAGCACAGTAGCCATTCAAAAAGCCCGCCCACGGGCGTCTAGCGGAACTCCTAAGTGGGTCACTCGATACTGCATCTACACGATAAGTTTTTGTTTATCGAATTTTAACTGCGTAGTAGTGTTGTTTGAGGGGCGGTCGGACTGCGCAGGCGGCTGCGCCTGAGTGCGCTGACCACTGCTGCGGCGACCACGTCGATATGTTGTACAGCGTCGTCTGTGCGCAATCATACTGATAACAGTTCTATTGTTTTAAGTTTCACAGTTATTACCTGCTCTAGTTTAAACTGGAAATGGAAATAAATTATTGTGCTAAACATGTACTTTTACTAACGAAATATTTAAAAAACATATTCTTTTAATTCGTATCCTTGAACTCCAAGCGTCGCAGGAGTAAACTTGTCAGTGAAGCTATTGGCATTTCTACCAGGATAGATTAGGGCTTACATAGGTAGGCTACTTTTTATCTCGTAAGAAATCCAATTATATTTTTCTGTATTCTATTATTCTCCAACTATATTCAAAAAATCAGGGCTCAATTAAAGCCTCGATTTCTTAAAGAAAATTGCAGGTTGAAAGACCTAGCCAGCGCTGACCTGATAATCAAGTAGTTTTATAAACAAACCTAATGAAGGCAATTCAATTTCCTGCCAGCGGTCCCGGGAGCGCCGGCGTCATTGCTAGCCTAATGGATCACGAACTTGCCAACAGGACTTATTCCGAATAGTTGTAGGTATAATGTCGAAGTATAATCGAAAATGCGTATAATGCAAACGTACTGGAGCCGTTGCGATCCAATGATTGCAAAACACACCACAATAAACAGCGAAAGGTATCGGTATTTATTTGTATTCTAAGTATTTGAATATTTAGTAAACGTTATATTTGTGTCCTTTCTGTTTTGTTGTTAACTCTACGATGTACTACTTCAAGATTTTTACTTCAAGATTTCAAAAACTTCTTTGTGTGAACTGTTCTCAATGGTCTCAGTACTTTTGCAATAACACGTATTATCTATCACACTGAAACACTTAATTCGGTATAAGCGCATTTTTAAATCGACATTCATTTGCAGTTATTACGGTAACATCTCGGGAAAAAAAGCAGCGAAATATTAAATTGTACTAAACTGAAAACATAGAATAGATTTTTATTTATTTTACTTTATACAGGATATAATTATAAACACTATTATATGTATTTCAAATATAACAAATGATTTATATTTAGACCAGTGAAGTTTTCATGCAAAAATTACACCCTCAAACCGGAAAAACGGTTACACCATACATACAAAAATAAACTTTGGTATATATATTAATTTCAGCCCTGTCATCGTTAGCAACGGCAGCAAATTGTACTAGACCGAAGATTACAATGGATTTTAGTGTTATGATTAGTTTTAAGGGTGTTACCAATCGATCGACCGTCGATCGACGTTGCCTGTTCCATTCTACCATCGATCGACGTCGGGTGTGGTAACACCATAACTCTGCCATAAAGTTCGTGGTACAATAATACACAGCTATCGGTTCTCGGAGAACGAAAAAGGACAGTGAGAATAACACTCAAATTCCTTTTTTCTTCGTATTTATAAACAGCCACCCTAGGGAAATAAATTGGAAAGCACTAGGTTTAGGCAAACTCAATAACCACAAACAGCACTTAGCTGGCAAACAGCCCGAGTTCGACCTCCAACCCCCAACCCCCCGTGTTCGAGCACCCGCCCAGCTCGCGTTCAGTTACATGCCGTGACTTACCTGAAACAAACAGATTTACATCTGAGATACAGCACGACACGACGCGACATTACTTACTACACAACGACTTACAAAATGTAGCTCAGGTTGCGAGGGTGAACCCGAGTCATGGGTCTGGCAATTTCTTTAAGGGCTCGCCTTACTTACATTACAAAATTGTTTTAGTGGAAAGCGGTGACCTCGCACAAGAAATTGTCTGAGCCGTACCTTGACCATTATTTTGTATCCCAGTTCTGAATTAATCAAAGAATTTATTTATTTCTTCTTTATAGAGATGCGTTAAACAGAAATTCTGATCGCTTGAACCTAGAATAGTATATAAACAACTTCACTCGTCACTAAAACAAACATTTAACGAACAGCAACAAGGTTTTCTTAAGGGAAGGTCCACAATATCTAACCTTATCTTATGTAGTGACTATTTGTCAGAGCACATGTCAAAATCCGCACAGGTCGATACTATTTACACTGACTACACAAAATGCTTTGACAAAATAGATCACTTACTACTCCTCCGTAAAATTCGATCGGTTGGTATTAAAGGCAATCTATACAGATGGTTTACATCATACGTTCAAAATAGAACGCTAATTGTTGCACTTTACGGCTATTCTTCTGCAGCATTGTTAATTCCATCTGGTGTCCCATAAGGGTCTTTGTTAGGGCCTCTTCTATTTAACATATTTGTAAATGACATATCATCATGCTTTAATTTTTTTTTAATATTTTTATATGCAGATGATATGAAAATTTTATGTCCAGTTAAATCTGTCACTGACGCAAATCGTCTCCAAGATGATTTATGTAGATTTGAGAGTTACTGTAATACTAATAAATTGGATCTGAATGTATCCAAATGCTTCATTTGTTCATACACTCGTAAAAATGATCCTTTACAATACACATACACGCTCAAAAATCAAATTATTACCAGAGTTACCACTATACGAGATTTAGGAGTAACTTTTGATAGCAAATTACTTTTTGATGATCATGTTAACAATATAATAAACAAAGCTTCTAAAGCGCTAGGTTTCATTTTGCGTTTGTCTAATAACTTCAACTCAATTAAAACGGTAAAGATATTATATTGCGCGTTTGTGCGCTGTCACTTGGAGTACGCTTCACAAATATGGAACCCGTTGTATAATGTTTATATTAAGCGGATCGAACAAATTCAAAAACGGTTTTTAAGGTATCTCCAATTTAGAGTTAAATCTTATGTACCTAACTATAATAGGCGTTGCCAAAAGTTTCACATACTACCTTTACAGGAGAGAAGGCGTATAGCAGACCTTGCCTTTTTGCTTAATATAGCTAACGGCTCGGTTGATTGCCCTGAGTTATTAGAACGTGTATATTTATATGTTCCTGGCAAATCTCTGAGAAATCCAAATATCCTCCACGTACCTTTTGCTTCGACAAATTACAGGCAAAATTCTTACTTATTAAGAGCAAGCAGGTGTTTCAATAAACTGTGCAGAAGTCATGATATAGATCTGTATAACACTTCTGTTGGGCAGCTTAAGCGGTTATTTACTAATCGCTTCTTTATGTAAAAACTTTATGAAAAAATAATATGTATGTGGTAGTGTTATTTTTTTTTTGTCTATTTGTATTTGTTTTAATGTACATGATATTGGCTAATCTTCTACATTTTGTATGCAATAGGTAATGTGATCACCTTTGTTTTGATTTTTACTATTTACTTGTCTGTGGAAATTTGTAATTGGCCTTCTGTACCTATCTTTCTGTAAAAAAAAAAATAAAAAAAAAAATTGTAGCTGTAAATTTCCCCAATATTGTTAAATAAATAAATAAATAAATACAACTAAAAACACGACATGTTTTAAAAGCAGTTATCCGAATATAATATTTTGCTTTGTCCCTGAGATGATATAACAAATTAAGAACTTCATCTTGTGGAAGAATATAAGAGTTAAAAAAATGTATTATGATATACACATGTAAAGCCTAGAGTTTAAATAATAATTCTTAATAATTTTACGGACCTCAGTTTCACTCTATTCATACTCTCAAGGCCATGGAAAGCAAAGCCTGTTTAATTTCATATAAATGTTCAACCTTAGAAATTTAAGTTACAGATTTGTAAAAAATATATACTTATTAACTTATACTGAGTCTTAAAATACAGCTAATGCTAGTTAAGGATTCGCGGAACATGTATAAATTGTGCTTACCTCATTGTTCCGATTAAATATTTTTTTAATTTTCAACCTACACTGTCCATTCAGTGAGATAATCTACGCATTAAAAATGCTCCACAAGTAATGTACTATATCCAGAGCAGATAGAGTTGGTATTGATTTGCGGAGACGCAGCGCAACTTAGTTCTGCGTAATTCGCTTCGCGGTTATTGGAGAACTGCACGCTGGCCTGTTTCCAGGAACCCTGGACATTCGCCTAGCTGTAACTTCGGCGTTTGTGACGCAGTTCACATTGGCGGCTTCATTCGGTTTGTTTTGATGCGGAATGTGGTCTAGAATATGATTTTTTTATTTTTTATTTTATTCTTGTTTTTACGAGCCTTACAATCTTATGATTAAGCCGGCTTAAATAGGTACTAAACAAAAGAGTTGATAATATAATCTAATCTTACAGCTAGGGAGTGTATGACAAAACTAAGTAGTCAGTCGCTGTGTTCTTGCGTGAAGTTAGAACTTAGTATGTTAGGGAACTTAAACAGTAATGCTTTCATAGAGCATTGAGTATCCTGCATACATGACAATCGCATTTTCTCGTTAATTTGACATTCCAGTATTGAATGGAGTATATCCTCCTCGCGTTGGCAAATTACACAATTAGGGCTGTCTGTTTTACGCATTAAGTAATTAAATTTATTAAGTGGTAAATGACAAGATCGCATCCTAAAACATAGCACTAATTCTCTTCTGTCAATTTTAGAGATTTGAACCAAGGTATGAGCGGTGGTTCAATCACAAGAGTTTTATACCATATGCCTTTTGTTTGTGAGTTTTTATCAAAGTAAGTTTTCCATTAAAGATGTATATTTCTTTTAACTGTAGGTATGTAGTCTGAAAAGGAGGGTTCTACATTAAGGATTGCTCCGTTATGAGGAGCTTCTGATGCTAGTAACAGTTTCATTACCCAAGATGCCAACGTGAGAAGGTATCCACTGGATGTGTACTTCAACCTTATTACGTATCAACCTACAGATACGTTAAATAACGAGGTAAGCTTCTTTTCTACCTACATTTCCCGTAACACCTCTTAAAAGGTGCATTAAAGAACTTCTAGAGTCCGTAAATATTACAACTTTTTTATAGTAACTTTACGACTTCGTGAATAGCAGTCAGTTCGAGTCCAATAATTGGAATGTTGGAGTTTTGGATTTGAAACTTTGCCAGGACCTTGGAATTAACGTCAAAATAGGCACAACCTGAAGAGTCTAAAACTTTTGATCCATCGGTGTAAATATGTTTAAAACCTGCGTACAACTGCCAAATCATACAATAACTTGCACTTTTAAGCTCATCTATGGCAAGTTGATGTTTAGGTTTTTGAATGGTTTCAACTTTTGTGGATATAATTGATTCCCAATCAAATGTTAAAATATGGTAAGTTAAATCAAATTGTGACAAAATTACAAACCTGTACATGGGCAATTCGACATACTTCCTAAAACTTTCAATCAGCAAGGGTACTTGCTGTTTACGCCAATAGTGACTCCTGTTCATTATTGAGTCATTAAGGAATTTGATTTTGTTCGATAGACTATCAGAAGACCTGGCCGAAAGTTTCAAGAAGCATTTGTCACTTAAGAACATTCTTCTAAGATTTTCTATAAGTAGGGGTAGTGCGTGTAAATCCCCCGCACAAACGAAGGGCTCGATTTTGAACTATGTCCAATTTAGTAAGTAGGTTTGAACTTGCACTTCCATAATCTATTCTAGACCGAATTAAAATTATGTACAGTCGTCTCAAATAAAGTGGATGGACACCCCATTTACCACCGCTGATAGCACTGAGTACATTGGTGAACGAAGTACATTTTTGAGCGATTTCTGTAATATGTTTCGACCATTTAAGACGTCTGTCAACCCAAACACCCAGAAATTTTACACAATTAACATATTCTAAGGGGGTATCGTCAATTTTAATTTCTATAGAAGGGATTCGGTTTTTTCTTGTAAACATACAAATTTTTGTTTTGGCGAGAGAAATTTCCAAGCCTATATTTTCTAATAACGACTTAAAATCAATGAGAGCGTGCTGAATGAATTCTACACATGTATCAATAGAATGATATGATAAGATGATAAGATTCGACATTACGAAGCTGTAGTGGCATGTCATTGAGATAATTCGATTGTATGAACACACTACCCAGTAAAAAAAATCATGCATTTTAATTAAAAACAAGTTTTTTTATTACATATTATAGTAAAAAGTGAATCATTCCTAAGTTAATTTTTATACAGACAACTTAGTTTAAAGATTTTTTTGAAATGTTTTAAACCCAAACGCAAAAATGAGTTGAACGTGTGTATTTCTCAATCTGTGTCTGTCGGTGGCATCATATCCCTAAAACAAATGGCCCGATTTTTAACAGTGTTTAAGTGAAAACCGTGTTAATCGATACTGCTTTTAGCCATGTTTGATGCGGTTCAAGTCTGTCGGGGGTACTTTAATTTGCGTTTACAAACACCTATGGTCTATCTAAATATACCGTATGCTTTAAACTCCACCCCGATGAACAGGATTTATAAACATTATCAAACCAAATATTCGATAATCGCTTACACGACTTAATCAAAAGACATAATAGCTGTATCAAGACCTACCCAGCGAAGCGTGACATCAGGCTCAGCATCCTCGCGGCGCCTACACACGCCGTCGCAGTGTCTCACAGCACATTAAAGAACCTACATCTATACATGGAGACATCAGAGCCCGACCGCGGAACAAAAGACGCACGCACATTTCGCTTCACACTCACACATAATAAGTCATTTTTGTCACGAACACACAGTTGCTGTATATGTACACAAGCTTCACGCACACACAGGCTCGCCTAGAATCATCAATACTTCACTTTGTATCCTACTACACTACAGTCATCTGTTCTTGTAGCTATAAGTTAATGTGCCGAGTATTTTTGTAAGTTTGGAATCGCATTATATTATAACCTAACTATATTGATGTGAACTGTTTTGTTTTGAGATTTTTCTTTTTTTTTCAATATTTATCGCACCGCTAAAAACTTTCTGGATTGGGAAGAGGCCTAAACCTGTAATTTAACATTTTGCTGACACTGGTCTTTGGGAAATTAAAAAAATTAAATACGTTTTGCAATTGCACTGTTTCGCTTTGTTTATTTTAATATTGTTTATTTAATAGTACTTCTACAAATACCCTACCTCCAAGAACGTGTCAGTTGGAAACGAATGCGGTGCTGAATGAAAACAAAGAGCTGAGCTGTGTTGAATGAAATAGGAAAACATGTAGAGCAAAGGCGAACACCTACGAGGTGATGTTCTGTGTGCATTCCAGTGTCATGTCATGATTTGCTTTGTCTAACATGTAAATACTTTATAGAATCGGATATTTGTTTTTATCAAAGCACAATCGAAGGAACTAGCAAAATATTGATGAATATGCAAATATACATATGATTTAGAAACAAAGAAATGTTTTATTTACGTTCTTGAATATTAAACGATGGTAAATTCCCACCTCAGCCGTAGTTTTTATATCAAATAGCGGCGGCCGGTGCGCTTGAGCCGTCATCGCCAACATTACGCAATGACGCGCGCGCAGACAGTCGTCACTGTAATAATATTTAACTTCCCGCCAATAAAATTATAAATATTGAACCTTCTCTGATTACGTGACTGTACAGATCGCAACCAACCGTCAATTAACTAACAAGATTGTGGCGCGGGGTATACGCGGCCAGGCAGCTTCGCGAGTCGACGACACCGTGACAGTTCGGCAACGAGTGGGTGGCTGTGGTTACGTAGCTAACGAGCTGATTGCGAGGTAAGTCGCCAGTCTGGAGGAAGCGCTGAGCAGGCGCTGAGGAATGCAATTATTATCTCATTTTAAGAACTCGGCCTGAGAATTTTTTTAAAAGTAGGCCGAACGAGCGGTAGAAATTATATAGCTAAGGGAAATTTATTGGACTTTGGAATCTGATTTTAAATAATATTTATATAATTACAAATTTACCGGTTTTTTTTAATATTGAAAAAGGATAAGACGTTTGTCTTTTATCGCACCTGATGGAAAGTGACGATGAAGACGAAGGTGTTACACGTCTATCCACGAGATACCTATTCACTCGACGCTTGAAAGAACTAGGACTATAAGTTTTCTGGAAAAACAGACGCAGGCAGTTCATTCCACACCTTGGCGACCCGCACCAACAAGGAACTATCGAAGCGTTTGGTTCGACTTCTTGGGATATCTACCATGAAGGGATGGAAGGTCTGTCTGCGTCTAGTAGTCCGATGCAAGAAGGGTGTGGGTTCAAACTGATCAAAAAGAGCATTCGCGCACTCTCCAAAATGTAATCTGTAGAAGACTGCTAAACTGGCAACTTCCGACGATGGTCGAGGCTCTGCAGTTTTTTGGTGGTGAGGTCAAAGTTGTTAATAATTCTCTTCGGGCTTTTCGATCAACTGCGTCCATCGCTTCTAGTTGGTACTTTGCAGAACCATCCCAAAGGTGGCTACAGTACTCCATACAAGACCGAACTTGAGCTGTGTACAAATTAAGTAGCTGTTCAGGGCTGAAGTACCGTCGGACCTTCGAGATGATTCCCAACTTCATTGAAGCAGTTTGAGCCATGGACACAATTTGTTGCCCGAAGTTTAGTTGGGACAATATAGTTACGCCCAGAAGCCCTAGGTGGTCGGTTAAGGGTACAGAAATATTTTGGAAAATGGGCGTTAGGTCGAAACTACTTAAACACGCCTGTGTTTTTGACGGGTTAAATTTAACCAAGTTGGTCTTTTCGGTTAATACCAATGCAATGACAGGGTTACATAACGTGTGAAAATGCGAAAAGCGATATGCGTGATGTCGTTTCGTGACCTTATTGACATGTTATTAAAAAGTAACTATGTATTTACAGAAACATTGCATAAATATAAAACTTAATTATAAAATCAAAATTACATCAAATGTTTCCTGCGCTAGTACACACGGCAGCACACACTGGATCGCCTGATCAGACACAGCTGATCGCCAGCTGACAACCAGCTCGTGCCCCCGTAAGCCGCTTAGGTGAACTGTTATTGGAGGATAACTCCGCCCAGCCCTGCCCAGTTTTTATACCATGAAATCACTCAAATTATTCACCGGTAAAACAACTTAATACCTGCCCTTGTAACAACGCGCTTATCCGCAACACAAGCATTAGTGCCAGGCGAGCGATTCACAAACAACACAACAACGATTTAAATCTTAGTTGACCTGAATCGAGATTCAAAAACAACAACAATTAGAACAATCAATATGGTAGAGCGAGGGCCTCGTCCTCCCGCGCACCCCGAGAATCCAACAATGTTTTGATGCCACCGACACAAACAACTTTTTGTTAACGGACGTATGAATTGAGAAAAAAACTGAGTTCTGTTAACATCGTTAATGTCGGCAATGTTTATGAATAGACTGCGTAGAATTTTCTGTAATTGGACAGCGTCGAGCACATCTTCTGGATAGAAATATGCCCACATACATGTAAGAACGGAAGCAAAAATATTGAAACAAGCTTCACCCCTGCTGTGCTCCCAGCGTAGTTAAGGAACATGTATGGAAAATCGTTAATTTCCCTAACGAAACATATACATATGTTGTTTTACTTATTACTCCTTGAGATAAACATTGAAAATAAATGTTATTTCTTCACTAGCGATTTCGCGTAGATTTACCTGCTCAGTGTCGAATACTAACGGAGTTCTTAGATACAATGTTGTGAATCCGTATAGCTCTCCTCCATAACAGACTACCGAACACAGAATGATATTTTAAATGATGGTAGTTGCAGCGCCATCAATAAAAACCTATCTCTTCATACTCTATGGTAGCCACATCCTGAGCGTTCCGCCCAGAGTCTAGAGTGAAAATAATTCATAAGGTAGTCTTAGGATTTCCCAATAAGTTATTCGGATCTCGCCTCACTTAGGTATAATTTGCCAAAAGGAATAAAAAAAGGATGCTGCGGAATTTATTACGAATGAAAATGTACACCCCACGTAGGTACTACCTTACATACCTATAGCATTGAGAAATAAAATAAAGATAACTGACATTAGGCTGTATTGAAATATATTTGAAGCATTGTCGCAAATGCACATGCAGATAAGAATAATTTTGTATAGACATAAAGAGACTGTAAATTTATTTTGACAAAAATATACCCGTGAAGTTTCTTGCCAGTTTTTCTTCACGAAGGTTTTTCCGAACTGGTGGTAGAGTCATGTTATATTTGACGTCAATAAGAATAAGTAATTGTCAATGTTGAGCAATAAATATTTCATTTAATTTCATTTCAATGATTGCAATTCTACTCAAAATGTCGCCAACTGATCGAATGCGTTACCAGACACGCGCGGTACGCGTCCGCAGCCTCGAATACAGCCAGGAGCCCCTCCGAGCGCGCAGCATTTGTCACCATCACCGCGGCGATTAGCTGCGAGCGGGCAGTGGGATTGTGAAGCAAGATTGATTGACGTAAGACAAAACTGCGGGGATGTCCCGCTGAGTCTCATAAACTCTTGTTAGTATACGGAAATTCATTCTTAGATACAAGTTTACCGAGTTGTGAAACTATTAAAGAAATCGTGCACCCACAACCCCACCTCCACACTATGACAACTTCATGGAAATGCGTTACATATAACAGACGTATTTTTAATCCAAATAAAACTAAGAAAAATATGCTGTATTACCCGTAGTGGGCAGTTGGCACAGCGGTCTCTGTTGCTAAGTTTCGATAAGGACATAACGGCGGTACAGCTTTCGAGTTACGCTTTAAGCTAACCCAATTAAAGCTATGCTCTTCATTTCTGATAAGGCCTTTAACATTTTAAATGTCCGCTAAAGTCCATCGTATAATTATGCAATTCAATTGAGCTTAAGCAAAAAATCTACCTCAACGACAATATTATTCAAATGCGATTATGCAATGATATTTATATACATCGATGTTGGCTTCCTTTCTATTCCGTTCACTTGCAAAAAAAATCCCAAGCAAAATTGATGAATAATCGAGCGTCGCCGGCGCACCGTTACTCGTATCATTATGATTAATGATTCAACATGTTAATGTTGAATGCGGGGTTCCAGGGTGTGACAGAGACGGTGACACACGAACGATAGCTGTGTCCTTTTTATATACCTGAGATTGATGCCTTCTAAATTAGCTGTATAATTTCTAGGTCTAGCGCAAAAAGGCGTGACATGCTTAAATAGAACTGACAAGACGCTATATGAGTGACACAACAAAAACCGTCGCCGTGTAGCGCGTGGACTGTGGGTAGGCATGTTAGTTTACCGCTGAGCTGTTGGCTGCCATTCAATGCGACGTCCGAGAGCATTGCGGATAAATAAACAATTTCAACATATGTCATGTTTTATGAACCGCATTCGTTTAAACTTCTGGGAAATAAAGAGTTTGTAACTCTTTAAATGTATGAAACACGCAAGAAAAGAATGATAAGTTTGACCATCCCGAGTTGTTACTGCGACACCATCTTCTTTAGATTAAATCAAACGTAGAGTTTATTGATAAAGACAGTACAGACACATATCTACTTAAAAACACACACCTTACCGCTTCAATAGATTACACACCTTCAAATAAACATTGCTCTCCAACACACCAACCTATTACACTTAATAACGAGCTATACATTTGTGTAATAGTCCTATTAACTCCTTGTTACACGAATTTACTTCCTATTCCTTTACGTTAAGGTGCTTTTGAGATATAAAGCTGTATTTGTTACTTCGCAGGTTACTCGATGTCCTTATAAATATAACGGTGCGCTCGTATCTAAAACGCAGTAAGCGGCGGATGATTCATCACACGACTGCTAGGAGGAATGAATCATCGCAATAAAGCCTCCACAACAAGCAATATCTAAAGCGTCATTGTCACTAAAGTACGTCTTCTTATGGTAGCGTCGGGTGACGGGTCGCTCACTTCCCTCTAATATGGTTGAGGAGGGCGATGGCTGGATCCCGCGTTAACTCGTGAACGGATGCCGTTTGAGGGTGTTCGTCGTTTGGATACTTGGGGGGAGGGAAACTTGCCGAGCTAACAGATGCAGAAAAGAATAATTTTGTATAGACATAAAGAGACTCTGTAAAATTATTTTGAAAAGAATATACCCGTGAAGTTTCTTGCCAGTTCTTCTTCACGAAGGTTTTTTTCGAACTGGTGGTAGAATCATGTTTTATTTGACGTCAATAAGAACAAGTAATTGTCAATGTTGAGAAATAAATATTTGAATTTGAAGCTTTTCATACAATATCTAAAATACGTTCTTCGATAAGTTGAACGTGAACGGCCACGTAACTATAAAGCGGCTTCGGAAATCTTTCATGGATCACGGAGGAAAAAGCGTTTACTCAATTTTACGACGGCATTGTGGACGACAACAACATGGAGGACGCGATAAAAATAGAAATAAATGCAAATAACAGAACAACATGTGACAGGGAATGTAGCTTGTTAGCCGTATATAGCATTCTGCGCGCGCTCAGCCAATGCGCGCAGATGCAATGTGCTTCCGATGCGTGACGGAGTGCTGCGGAAGCGGCGAGGATGGTCAGGATACATGCTATTTCTGGATGTTGATTGCGGCAGATCATGGACAAGGACTTTTTTTTTTTTTTTTTTTTTTTGCTGCCGAGGCACCCTCACGGGAGGGAGGTGGAAGATGCGTCATGCATACCCGCCCGCAGGTAAATTCCTCTGCGGGGGGGTTATGTGGGACTCACCAGAATGGCACCTACCCACTAAAAAAAAACCACCTGTTGGCTGTGGTAAGCGTATACCTTTAGCCTTCATCGGAAGCGACACCCGTCGGGAAGTTGGGCGCGCTGGCGGAGACCCGCTAGCGGGTCTTCCGCCTGTAGTGAAAGTTGCACTGAAGGTGCTCAAAGGGACATGAGTTGGTGGCCGTTCTGGGCAGCCTCCGGTGAAGCCGGGGCTGGGCAGAGGTCGGCCGAAGCATGATTTAGGGATCAATTCATTTAAATGAACCTACAATGAATTGAGAAGGGAACTATGCTCCGCCAGAGCTAGCAAACGCTCTGTCGGAGTACGTGAAGCCCTAAGTTTACGGGCTAAGACTGCGATTTCACTAACGTCGACATTTTTAATAGCGTCGCAGACGATACGCATATCGTCTGCTACGGAGGGTTGAGGAGTGGGTTTGTATGGGCGAGGAGCCGGGATGGGATTCGATGCGGGACGCTGCCTCCAGTTTTCTGGAGCAGGCTTGGGCTGAGTAGGCTTTGCAGCCGGAGGAACCCGGCTACGCAGCGGCGGAAAGTTTTCTTGAGAAAGGCGCGGGGCCTGTTTGGGAGCCGCCCTTTTGAAATTGGAGCGCATACAACGGGGTGCACGAGGGCAGCCCCTGTAGTTTGCGGTGTGGCCGGACTGGCCACAAAGCACGCAATCGGGAGGAGAGGGAGTTTCAGGAGTGCGATTGCACTCCTTAGTGAAGTGCGGGACCAGGCACTTGACGCACCTGGGCGGTGCGCGGCAGTTGGCTGCCGCGTGCCCGTACAACTGGCACCGATGGCACTGGCCGGGATGACCGCGGCGATGAGGCGCCTCGATTGAGATCCCAGAGAGGCCGCAAATAGAGCTAACCCCTTTCAGGATCTCTCTGGACTTGGGGACGTTGGCGAGAATCACCAAAGCGAGAGGGTGTTGCCTCCCGTACTTGCTGTGCATTTTATGCACCGCGAGTGCCGGGAAGCCTTGGGACTGCAGATCCTCCAGGATGGCCTCGTTCGATAATTCGAACGGGATTCCCCTGAGTACCGCTCTGATCTTACGCTCTTCTGACAGAGCATAAGTGTGATAAGCATATTGCTTATCGGTGAGGAGCTTAGTCAAAGCTCGGAAACCGTCTATCGACGAGACAGTGATTTTAATAGATTCACCCGAGTTTACCGCTCGGGTGTAAAGGATCTTGTGCTCATTGCACAATGTCGAGACCTCAGTCCATTTACCCTTTTCCCGAAGGAAAATGGGTGGTGGGACCTTGGCCTTGACAGAAGTCGGGGCCGGAGCGGGTGTTGAAGACACCGGGGCAGCTGGTGTTGAAGACGCCGCAGGGGGTGTAGGGACGGGCGCCGAGGGCGCCGGGTCTTGTTTCGAGCGCTTCTTAGAGCGCTTCTTAACAAGCGTAAAGGAGGGAGACTCAGGGCCAGTTGGGGTGGCATCCGAGGATGACTCGGTCGCGGGTGCGCGCTTGCGGCGCGAAGGGGCAATTTCTTCGCACTCCATGTCACTGGAGGAAGGGGACGCGGGAGGGCCTAAGACCTGAGGGGTCTGGGGGACTGGGGTGGCCTGAGGGGCCATTGGTGGAGTTAACGCCATGATATGCGGGATAAGAGAATCAAGGAAACGGAACTTGTCAGCATTTATATAAATGCCTTCAGCACCGATACTATCAGCTAACTTCTTCCTAATCTCATCATAGCTTAGGGAAGCCATTGCGGAGGGGTTGGGGAGGGACAATATGTGAACCTAACAACGATGACTAACTTCCTAAAACCACCCTACACGCAGTAGGGCGGTTGAGAACGACGCGGATAACTTACTCGAACACGGCACTTGAAGTCCTGGAACAACGAATTCCCGTCGACGAAGCTCACGTTCCACGAAGTACGGTTAACAAGCCACTATTCGCCGTGAAAACGGCGTTAGAAACTTATTAGAAGTACGGTTAACGAGCCACTGTCCGCCGTGAAAACGGCGTTAGAAACTTAGTACGGTAAAACAACTATGAAATTTGGGTGCTCAATTAGCGCGGGGGCTAAAAGAGCGGGAAGGCGTCTGCGATCGACGTGCGCTCGAGAACGCACGCAGACCGAGACTGACAAGGACTTACTCGAGATATGCTTATCGAAATGATTTCTACACTATTATTATTCAGCAATATTCAAATTTATCCCATCGAGCTTTGGTTAAATGTTCCAGATACGTAATACCTTTAAGCATCAAGAACATTCTTCTATCAAAGAAAATATATTTTATACTTAAATAGATACAGTCATTGCATCAACCTGACTTGCAACAATGAGCAAAAAAGGCGGAAAATGCGACATACGTCGTTTATCTGGAAAAGTCCGTGGAAGTCGGTCAACGCCTGCCCTTGGCGCGACATTCAGCGCCAGCCGGCGACCTTGACTGCCCCTCTCGCCCGCCGCCGGCAGCGCCACGCCATAAGTGGCCCTTATCTCGCATCTACGACATCTTGTTTCTACAACAATGACTAGTCTATTTGTGAAATTTTACGCGTTCGAAGTAATTTGATATGGAAAAATTATACGCACTTGCTTTTACGCATTAAGTTTAAATTAGCTTGTCTATGAGTTACTTAATACCGAGTTGCGAATAAAATTGAGTTTGACGTATTTGAGGAAACCATAATGCATTTTTCCTTTAGAAAATATCAATTAGTCATTGGAAAAAGACACTGCAACATATATTTAAAACAGTAGATAAATTACACAAAAGCAGAAATACTTCGAATATTAATTGAACCGAGAAAAATTCAGATCAATGGAAATGATGTCGAGCAATGCGGTGTCCATTTTTGACGTCATTAGAAGATCAACTCAAATAATAAAAAATATCAGCGATATTCAGTCTTCTGTAGGCGCTCCGGATTCTGAGGAAGCCGATACTACCGGTGGTTCGCATGCGGACCCGCGCCTGCACCAATGTCGCGCCTACACGGACGGAGACAGATTTACTGCAGACTAAGGAGTCGATTTCATTTCCTCATAAATATTAATTACAATCTGCATAACTCATACTTTACATGAAGAGTTCGTGGTTTGTAGTTGCTGATTTCGAAACACGAGTAAATATTGAGTACGTCATTTCTTTAACTACTCTGTTTTCTTAATGAGGCTGTTGTAAAATAAAGCTAAACAGACACTGAGAAAGTTGCCTGCCGCCTTCAGACGGGCTTGGGTCTAAGAATAGCAAAGCCTGCTGGGGCGACACGAGTCGTAAGTCTTCGTAAAGAGCAAAATACTGCGGCGGCGACCGAGGCCGGGGAATCCGAGATCTGATCAGAAACAACCCTGCACATTAGAGCAATGCCGTTACTGATTTAAATGTACAAAACTTTCATTAGTTCGAGAAATACGTCAATTTCTTTAATTCCCGAAGCAGAATTTAATGTGTAATTTAAATTAGTCATTTTTTAACTGTTTTGTTAAAGTTGAATTCATGTTTATTCGAAAAAAGAAAGGCAGTTTTCACTATTAGCCTGCAAACAATATCTAAACAAATTATGAACCGGCAGAGCACTGAGCCAACAATGGCACTTCATCACATAATTTCACGTAGATAATTACATTTCAGACAGGTCTGTTTAAACAACTTGTCACTATCACATAATAGAAGAGTTTGGCAAACAATAACAATAGCTGACTATAATTTATAACATTATTATCTTTCAGGCTGCTACGGGTGGATTCAATTTTATCATCGGTAACATCTAAATGTTTATACAGAATGCACTCAGGCGTCCACTATAGGAGTGAGTCGAGAAACGACTACAAGTTGTGTAGTTTTGCAAGATACGTAAATGCATGCAGGTATTTACTGTGCAGCTGCAATCTAAAGCCGAGCCGCGGTGCTGCAGCTTCACGTTACATTACTGCTCGAGTTAGACTACACACGCGGACCTATCTGCGCCAACTTACGTGCGTATGTATAGTAGCCAACAGCTGATATGAAATTGCGACAAACATATAAAAAATGATATTATATAAAACTGCTTCCTAACAAGGATCCTTCAGGGTATTACCAATGTTCTAACAATTGGAAAGACATCGCTCTAACAAATAAGGTTCAATATCCTGTGTTTTATTTCACTCAAGGCTGGTCTTTTAAGGAAGCAATATAGGTGCCTGCGAGCCATAAAACCCAACCCAGGGAGTTTAGCCACAAACCTATTGCGTTGTTAATGTTTATGTCAGTGCCAAACGCTTTTAGCGTTTTATAGAAATGAAAGCGTTTCGAACAACCGCACAACTCAAATGTTTAGATTAAACAGCAGCCTGTGGTAACCATCTGTTAACTATCCGGTATGATATTGATAGCTAACTAGTTCATTTTATAATGAGGTTTCGTTTTAAATGCGGCAATACTTTGCACAAACTTAACTGAAACTAAGTATTACTGTTATGAGCAATTTATACAACACCTTCGATGCTCTTTAAACTCACGAAACACTCTTCCAAGAGAACAGAATCTCAGTAAACAGTACATACGAAGAGCAATTTATCTCCGAAGCGGCACTTGCATCTGGAAAAGTAACAATAACGTGTTTGTGTTGATACGGACTTCGTATCTGCGCCCGCGCCGGCGGCGCCTGGACACACTCACTTCAGTATAAAACTGAATTCACAGTTAAATGATTTATTTACGACTAATTCAAAAGACACAGTTTTTAATGCGATGTATCCAGGCAGGGTGTCGTATCTGGTAGGTAGTTAGCAATCAAACAGATCGATCCCACAAAAAAAAATCACTTATTACCGCATCTTAACACTTCTACTGTTAAAAGTCTATCAGATCTTATCAACGTCGAGCTCCCAAACCATTCTACAAAATCTCCATCTTGATCATAAAGGGCCTTTATCATGAATACCATAAACATCGAATACCCGACTTGCTGCCGGGTCAAATGTCAAATGCTATTAACTAATTTTACTTTCCGTAAAGTTGGTATCGAATGTAACTTATATGAATGAACCATTAGGAACACTAAAACATTGAAATTAAATGTTAGTTTCTTTGACTACAGCCAGCTAAGGCACATTTTAATTACATATTTTGTTTTACTGAACAAAGATTAAGTTTTAGGAATGAATTTGTTCTATAGTCTTTGATAACCTATAGTCTCACTTCATAACCGATTCATCACGAACCGCGCTTTCTAAATATTAAACAAAACGCCACAATTGACCAGCCTCATGACCTTGTTAGCATCTTTTGGAGCGGTCGCAACGAGCTCATTTTGATTTAGCTAATAGGGATCAAGTAACGACTCTCATTAGACGGACGAGCAATCGCCCTCGATAATTTAATCAGGTCTCCGTGTCATCAGATGATGTCAGCCTGGCCTTCATTCATCCACTCCATTAGAACAGAGTACATCACGCTAACAACGAATCAGCTTCAACGGGAAGTCTTGCAACGATTTGGTTGGAATATACGTACACGCGGAAATTGCTCTGCCTTGGACCAAATGCTTAATAAAATTAGGGCTGACTCGCACTGAACTGGTTCACAATAAAAACGCTTCAGCTTGGAAACTTTTGCACGGTTACCAGCCGATGTGGACGTAGCCTTTAATTTACTTTCCGTTCAGTATAAAATGGCACGTTTTGGTATGCGGAAGTAAGTACTTCAATATTTATTAATTATTTGCATAGTTATTCAATACAAACGCGATGACTTAAGTATGTTAATGATTTCAACATACTTTAGATGCTGATTTTCATAATGAGCAGATTGTAAATAATGAGTTCTCATATTAGAACGTTCGACCACCCTGCGAACTCGTTAGGGACTGCGCCTACTCGCCGACGGGCGGCAGACGTATAGCAACCTTCAACTTGGTCTCGCCTACACAAGGTTTACTAACCCAGGCCGAACGAATGAAGTTTTCCATCATTACGTTTCCCAGCGTCGCGACGATAACGTAGACATATCTTACGTGCGAGAACGTAATTAACACTCGTGGTGTAAACAGCCAGTTGATCTAGTTATATTGCATTACAGAATTTCACACGCTCTAACCAGATTTCCACATTAAGGCTCTGACAGAGTGATCATAATCTGCAATATACGGTAGTTTTACCATTAAAGTTTTTAAGTACAGTTGGATATCACACCGACTGCAGCCTGACAATGGTAAGAGTCGCGAATGGCGCAGTCCCGGTAAACGGTCACATTACTGGCACGGTCCATTGCCTGGTGTCAACGCCGGCCGCCATTGTGTCCGGCGCGCACACCTATGCGCAGACAGATCGCCCAGCTGACTGCACACAGCTACGTGACTTCTGTAAACGGAGGGGCTTTCTTTTAGAAGGTGTTGTCTCACAGAATATGGTTGTGCGAGTGATTATTATTTGTAACACCAACATTCTTGCAACTTGAAAAGTGAGGGTATAAAATATCATAAATAGATAATGAAGTGTGTACAAAAATGATACGTAAATAAATATTCATAAGTATAACTATCAATTAAACAAAATACATACCTACTTGACTTATGAGGCCGAGCTTTTAAAACATTATATTTTACGGTGCAGCTTATGTCACAACAATATCTAATCGTACCTTTCCTGTTAGAAATATTATTGTTATTTTTTAAAATTCTTATAAGATATTCAACTTTAAATATTTTATTCTGTGAATATACTGCGTGTGCGCATAAATACCGTCGTATTCAAGTAAGCAAATTCATTTAAAAAAAAGTTATTAGAGAAAATTCAAGTTTCATTATAAGATAAATAAAATACTAATAAAAAAAGCAATCTGTATGACCGATCTAAGTATCGGCCGCACTAAGCAGCGCGCCGCCGCGCCCCGCGGGCCGCGCGATCATTGCTCCGAGGTTCCCGGTGCCTTTCTCCTGTCTGCCGGCCGTCTGCGCAGGCCACAGACCAACGCTGCAGACGGCACATGAGCCCTCACTTAAAACAAATCGAAACATATTCAACTCATTAACAAACTGCGGAAACTTTGTCAATAATTTAATTTGAGATTTGTAAGCATCACATGTTCAATTACGTATTATCGATCTTTAAATTACAATATGGTATTAATCTATTATATAATACTTTTAAATGAAGCAAATGGCAGAAAGATTTTTCTTACGAAGGCCCACGTGTGCAGACATGCTTTTGTAACTAAATCGGCGTTTCGAGTTCTCTTTCAGTCCAATAGCCATTGACAGTTATTGACGAACATTTTAAATAACTAGCCAGCTGACTCCGGTTAAAATTTGTATCTCAGGTTTGCCCAAGTGGAGTAGTGAGACCGATAAATTGTTGTTTCTTAGTTCATAAACTAGATGGCGCTTAGGAAAAATTAAATCGCACATGTAACTTTATCAATCGTTTTATACAGTAGCTCATGTTGACTACATTAATCTCTACGGTTTTACAAAGCCTATGAAATTTAAGACTTTTCAAGAAAAGGTGTGGATCAGAATATGGTTGATCTACGCCTAAGATATAGAAAAATGGAGAGGCGGCCGCGGCACCCAGCTGCGCGGGTGTAGGAGATGTGTAGAATACTGTAGAGTGTAGATAGACAAGTCTGCCTTTCTCCACATCAAAATATACTATATATAATATAGTAATTAATTACTTTGAAATACACGTTATTTAAGCAACAATTATTTTATTAAGTATAGTCAGCAAGAACATTATAATATATAAATAACGGATTTAATACATATAGGTTCAATCACTCACGCACGCTCTATGCTAACAACACGCCTGTAAGTACTCTTAGCCCGAGTCTCACTGCAGCCGCCCACTAACACTAAGGTTTCAGTCAAATGCCGTATCTCAAAAGCATTACGCAACAATTTCACGGTCTTTTGTTCATCGTCGTAGACAAGCAACTTGTACATTATAAATTGGGTCTTCAGGCAACCGGCACAGTTAATTTTACGCGATAAAGTTGATTATTGTGTAATTAATAAATGATGTGGCGTGTTCATGTTAAACGATGGTTCACTTTTAGAATGTTTATTATGTTTTTAAGTTTCGTACCCCACACTGGGCCGCCTACTTTGGGCTCATACGAAACTTTGCGAACTGTTAGTTATTAGCGATCTATATTGCATCACACAACAAATACACGTTGAATTGGCAAGCATTACGGCCATTTTTTTAAATACTAATGTTTGCAGAAACGGATTTTGTTTGTTTATCTTAAATCTGTTTTTAAATTGTTAGCTGTGATTTGATGTAGACTCGTCAACTGTTTATAGTATAAATTACGTTTTATCAATGTCGGTGAATGAATAATTACTATAAAAATCGATCAGCTATCTTATTTGTCGACCAGTACAAAAACTTATGTTTTACAATGTCTAAGTAGCACCAAAGTTCTAGCTTCTAACAAAATTACACAGCAAGAGTAAGCGAGGTGCCTTTCTGCTGGCTGCCGGCCGTCTGCGCAGGAAACAGACCAACGCTGCAGACGGCACAGCCAGCCCTCTATTCAAAAACATCGACGCCAATTCAACTCATAAATATACCGCTGAAACTATGTCAATTATCAATCAAATTTGAGATTTGTAACCATCACATTTTCAATAACGTATTATCGATCCTTAAATTACAATTTGGTATTAAACTATTATAATACTTGTAAATGAAGCAAATGGCAGAAAGATTTTTCGTACGAAGGCCCACGTGTACAGATATACACACTTCTATAACTTAATAGGCTAACTTCGAGTTCTCTTACAGTTATTGACGAACATTTTAACTAACTAACCAGCTAACTCAGGTTATTTAATTTAACTAAGTAACTGTGGCCAAAATTTTTAACTCAGGTTTGCGCAAGTGGACGTAAAGTATTGATACTGATAAATTGTTGTTTCTCAGTTCATAAACTAGATGGCGCTTAGGAAAAATTAAATCGCATATGTAACTTTATCAATCGTTTTATACAGTAGCTCATGTTGACATTAAGCCCAATTACGGTTTAACGTACCTATGAAAAAGACTTTTCGCGTAAAGGTATAGGTCAAGAAATGCTTGATCTACGCCTAAGTGATAACCAAAGTAAGTAATGATGAATGAACGCGTGCGTCAGCGACGCGGGTTCCTGGAGTTGTATTATTTATTACAAATTTGAAGTTAGAACTTCTCCACATCAAATACGTATAAACAAACATATATGTAAGAACATAACAGTCTCAAGGTACATGTAAGTTCATTCATTCACGCTGTATGCTAACACGCATGTAATTACTCTTAGCCCGAGTCTAACTGCAGCCGCCCACTAACACTAAGGTTTCAGTCAGATGCCGTATCTCAAAAGCGTTATGCAACAATTTCACAGCCTTTTGTTCGTCGTCGTAGACAAGCAGCTAAATTAACACAGTTTCACATTTGATTCTCTAAACTTTTACATTACCAATTGGGTCTTCAGTCATAGTAAATTTTACGCAATACAGTTGATTATTGTGTAATGAATAAATTATGTAGTGTGCTGATGTTTTTTTATTTATTGAAAAAGGATAAGACGTTTGTCTTCTATCTCACCTGATGGAAAGTGACGATGAAGACGAAGGTGTTACACGTTTATCCACGAGATACCTATTCACTCGACGCTTGAAAGAACTAAGACTATAGTTTTCTGGAAAAACAGACGCGGGCAGTTCATTCCACACCTTGGCGACCCGCACCAAAAAGGAACTATCGAAGCGTTTGGTTCGACTTCTTGGGATATCTACTATAAAGGGATGGAAGGCCTGTCTGCGTCTAGTAGTCCGAAGTAAGAAGGGTGTGGGTTCAACCTGATCAAAAAGAGCATTCGCGCACTCTCCAAAATGAAATCTGTAGAAGACTGCTAAAAGAAGATAGTTAGAAGATATTTTAATTTTAGAATGTTTAATATGTTTTTAAGCTTCGTACCCCACAGTGGGACGCCTACTTTGGGATACGAAACTTACGAAACTGGGTTTGACAAGGGACTGTGTACCTTTATACATTATCACACTATGATAACTTATCTCGTTGCGAACTGGTGGTTATTAGCGAACTATATTGCATCACACAACAAATACACGTTGAATTGGCAAGTATTACGGCAGTTTATTTTTGATAATACTAATGTTTGCACAAACTGATTTTGCTTATTGATCTTATATCTGTATTGTTTAGCTGTGATTTGATGTAGAATCTTCAACTGTTTATAGTATAAATTACGTTTTAACAGTCACAGAATGAATATATAGTATAAAAAACGAGGCGACTACTGGCAAATTTAGTTCAGTTCCGAAGGTCTTCCATAATTAGGGAACTAAGAAGCACGCGAGGCCGCGGGGCTGACGAAGGTATTAAAAAAAACTAATATTCACTCAATACTCATGAACTCCGCTCAGTACGCATGAACCACGTCATCAGTCAATAGCAAAACATTGTAAGCAATATATTTTACTTGGGAAGACTTTTAGTTAATTTATTAATTGAGTTTATTTCAATAAATATGTGACTTTGGCTAATACTGTTTATTTGCAATGGGATTTTGCAGGCCTACGCCTGCCGTGTAAATATTGAAATTCATTATAATGTAATGAATTTACGGGATTCTTGCCACGATTTACGATTATTTCGCGCGTCCGATATTTCGATGTGCGAGTGGACAAAATTGAAACTAACACTGTATGACTGCTGAACAACCTAAGAATCGTTATACCCAAAATGTCAACATTACCATAGCTGGGTCGGTTGCACTAAGATTTCAGGTCCAGTTTGTATTAAGGATACAATAAACGTTAGTTTAAATTATTATCGAGGAAACCTTGAGGTATGAATGTAAAAATGATGTTGACAATACAGATTTTTTTCAGTTACGATTATATGGTTCTACCGAGGCCTAGGTTGCCTGTCCACCAGAGCGGAGACGAGAGGAGCGGAGCTATGCCAATATAACACAATCGAATTGCGTAACAATGTCCGCCCCGCTTGAGTGGACAGGGGATAAATATTTAAACGCGGAGCGAGGAAATCGTGAAAACCTAAGGAAATATTCTTAAACAACCTTATACTAGCAGTACCGCGAGGTTTTACGCGTGTAGAATCGAGACTTGGGCACTCGATAATAGAACCCATGTTTATTCTGAATAATGTACCTTTCGACGGTTACACAATTTGTAATCGGTTCAGCGATTTTCTAGTTTACCGATCACAAATACACAAACAACATTTTTTTTAAATAACTATTGAAGTACCTATAGTTTAGTTCATCAACCAGTTTATTGCTAACACCTATTTAAAGTCTATATAAATTTATAAAAAACACAGTAAAAGAAATTTAAAATATCTGCGTTAATGAAGAACAGATTATCTACAAAATTGTCTGCATGCTAAGAAGAGAAGACATCAGACATGGCTTTGGCCTTATGGGACAATTTACATTGGATATCGAAGAAAACTGCTATTATTATTAATCCGCAGACAAACACACAAACTGTATGGGCCCGAAGTAAGCAGAGCTTGTGTTATGGATGACCATACAGAATAAACATACATATATAAATACAAACAACCATGACCCGAGAACAAACATTTATGTTCATCACCCAAATGAATGCCCCGGCCAGGACTCGAACCTGGGACCTTCGGCGTATGAGGCAAGGTTACCACTACACCACTCGGTCGTCAAATGATTTAAAGGTAATTATTACTTATTAAGATTTGAAGATTATTTGATATCACTCATGGCTTTGGCCTTTTAAATGAACCTAATAATTATATATATTTATCTACGACAAGGCCGTATGGCTTAGACCCTTTGCCTGCTTTTACGAGCGAAAAGAAACAACAATAACAACCAGTTTATTGTAAGAAAATTTTTAATTAGTTGAAACCTTCGTCGAATAATCAACAGATACCTGTTGTAGCCGTGTTATCAATTACCACCATCAACCGGTAGCTGTTAGCGATCACATCACTAGCTGGTCTGAGTTCAATCATCATCGATCATATCTAAGTTAGGTAGGTACTTAAATACACTGTACCATGCATGCGAGAGTTACTGTAAAACTTAGCACATAGAGAGCGACCTTATGGATATAATGTATTTATGTATTTAAAGAGTACTTTTTATATTGGAAAAAAAAAAAACATAATTCCTACCAAAGACATGCAAATTTTTAAGACAAAATATTATGCATATATTTTTATTTAACAAGTTTAGTTATTAAGTATATATTTAGTAATTATTTTATTATGAGGTATATCAACCGTAGGATTTCCTCGAAGACCAGATTCCAGCAGGTATTTTCTAACGACTCAAATTCTAGTCAGCGCACAAATAGCTACTAAAAAATCATGCAAAAATATTTTCAACAGTCGGTAAGACTTAAGAACATCGTAAAGTAATTTTGCTGATGTTAGCTCTTATTATCAGCAATTAAGAAGTAGAATCCAATGAGGGATGTCAAGCTTGGCCAGTTGTTGACTCAGCACGCAACAGCTGTTTTGCGAACGACCGCCGAGGAGTTTGTTAGCGATGCAGTTTTAAGCTTATTGCATTATCCTCCGTCGCAGATACCATGCCTATTTGCCGCCTGTTTTGACGTTGTTACCGTGGGAGAATGATTTCTTATTCAATCAAAATTCATGTTTTTCTACAACTAAGAGGATTGAAGCAAACTTCTGGGCCCCCCAGATATAGATGGACAGAATACTTATTTTCATACGTGTTGTATTGTTGCGTTGCGTATAATGCGACAGAAAATGGCTGACAAATAGAGGATGAGGCGGAGCGAAGTTTCATAGTCTCCGTGCGCCGCGCCGGGCTAGTCCCAAATTTATTACGGAAGCATTCATATAATGATCCACCTGCTTCTTATTGTTCCTTTATACGAAATAGCAATCTTTAACTGTAATTTGACTAACACTTACTATCTTTTATTTATCTAACTGAAAGTAACAGTAGTCGAAAAACGTAAGCAATTTTCGCTTTCTAAATAACGCAAAAAAACTTGACAAAAATCCTACCGTTTGAACGCATACGTCTATGACGCGTCGTGACTCTGTGTCACTAATGACACAACTTTCTATCACAAACTACTCAGGGAATTACGGAGTTAATGCCTATGTAAATAGAGGTTATCGCGTCTGCAACTTGGAACGTGGGCGAACTGCTAGAAAAAAAAAAAGCTGTCACAGTAATGTGAAGTATGAAGTGATCCTTGCGTTAACGAGTTTATTAACACTATTGTGTAGAGTACTAGCTACTTGAATATACAAATGACGAAATTTAATGTTGAAATTGAATCTTTAGTTACTGTCGAGCGGATTGAACAATTAAATTTTTGTACGACCAAACATTCCGGTGATTAACAAAGCTTTTTTTTATGCGTACACTAAAAAAATTAAACAAAAAAACGTTCAAACAATTATTTTCAAATCAGTTTTCCAGCTGACCCGTGCCGCCCACATTCATTTAACTAACTAAGTATTGAAACGAAGCTCTGTGTGCGATAGACAAAATGATAGCTAATTAGAACCCAGAAACCTTTATTTTGTTAAAAAGTGAATGCCACCTGCTCTGCAATGCTACGATCTTATAGTTTTCTACAATTTGGAACTTTATTTCAAATTGAGCGACCTAGTTAAATATGCAAGTAAGATCTCAATTACAAAAGAATGCAAATGACGCACGCGCATCGCTGCTCGGAACAAACTCGAGCTAACTAGCTGGGTATTTGAGGAGTTTTCTAGAAATCGCGTGTTCTGAATATTACGTTACATTTTTGCGTACTACAGCGTGCAGACGTCACAAGAAGCCCTTAACAATGGCCTGATCCCAGTTTATCTCTGACAGAACAGAGTACCGAACGGTTTTCTCACAAAACAGTCGAGTAGCCAGACGAACACAATTCGATAGTAGTATCCTGCGTAATCAATGTACAGTAGACTGCACCAAACAATAACTATCTATGAGGAACTTCTCCCGACCTGTGCCGCCCCCACAGCTCCGCTCCCGTTCCTTTACCGACGGCATTCGTGATGACTCTCATGAGTCAGTCTTTAAGTTTAGAATCAAATATTATCAGTTTCTGATATTACTATACCGGAATAACATATGGTTATTTAAGTACTCTTGAAACCAAATGTTGGAGTTGCTGACATGAAAAAGCGCGTTAGATCCTAATCAGACTGCACGGTAGCTCCACTATTTTGAAACTGACTTAGCAGCGCTTATCTATGCAACATTTATACAACCAACAAGATACTTACACGATGTTATGAAACCGAACGTTGCTAAGTCCTGGTTGAAAAAATTTACTTTAGTAAGGAAACGTTATGAAAGAAGATCATGGACAAAGCTATAAGAGATTATTATGAAATTACGCTCGATAGATGGCGCCACACCAACGCCAAGCGGCTCTTCGAACGCAATTCGCGTAGCTAGAATAACGTGCAAACTGCCTCGACAAAAGAAAACATTACCGCATAACAATATCTGCCATCACAAAAGTAGTAACAATATAAAAAACGTAGCTTTCCTAAGTCGGAGCCATTTATAGTTTGACTGGGTCTGAGTTATTAGGGCGCGGCGCGAAGACGGTTCTGACATTTAGCGACCTTCATCGAACCCGGGACTGGAACTAGTGAAACCGAGTCTATGGAAAATTTCCAGGAATAATTATAGCTTCTATATGTTCGGTAATTAGGTTATTTTCACGCGTTACAAAGCAATGCACCTGAACCCTTAATATTTTTTTAAGGATGCTATTTAAGCATTTTTATAGCATTATTTGCCTCTAAAAATCTTCATTGCCTTCTAAATTACTAAGTCAGCCACAATTTACGAGCCGCTAAAAATATGTTGTTACATGATGTTTTTGCTATAAAGTTTTGAATTATTATCCAATTTCGATTCTGGCGCTTCGCCGGGTGCTCCCGCCCCACGCTCGCTTCGCTCGCTCGGCTCGCGCATGCGATAAATGCAGCCTAACATTAACCAAACCCAAATTTAACTACTATGCTTTCTAATTAGTGTACTAGAGGCTATCTCATTTTCCCGTGGCTTAGTTATAAAATTAGAAGTTGATCAAGCGGACAATAAAGAAATTTGTGGCTTGACTTATAATTTCCCTTTTTTTCCTCCGCCTAGGCCTAACACGATATCGTAAGTTGTATGTACTGCTGGACGCCTAGCGTTTTTTATTCGTCCCAGCCGGCAAAAGAACACGCAAACCACGCGCATAGACATCATTAATCATATAATATGTTATTGATTCATTATAATGTTATTTTAATGATTATTGATATTGATGCGTCGCCGTCCGCAGGCTGCTGTTGGAACTGCCTCCGTTCCGATAATTACACTAGCTGTTAGGGGTCATCCATAAATTACGTGAATGTTGTTTCCCTCACCCCCCCCCCCCCATGTTAATGGGGAGGGACACACCGGAATGCGAAAAGGGGCAGGAGGGTCAAAAACTTTGTGACATCACATGTTAAAACCCATAACGCGAATATATATGTGAATAAAAAACTTTAAAAATTTACAAACTTGATCTAGTTAGGCAGGGTGTCCCAGGGAGAAGTGACCGGCCAAAGTGGGTTGATTAGTTACGTAAAATTGTCGATACAAAACATTACATTACAAGCTGTAATGTAATGTAATGTTTTGTATCGACAATTTGCAGATTCAAGATTCAAATAGTCGTATTTCGAAAAGTATTAGTAATAACTTAAAGCATTCTTCAATTATGTTTTAGGAAATAACATGTACTTTAACATTAATACATAATATAATGAAGTTTATCGGAAATTTTGCGGTGTTTTGACCTAACGAATACAAAATTTACAATTTTTTCGTTACAATTTCAAGTTTATCCTTAACGTTCACCCCCGTTTTTGTTGTTTTTTATTCAATTTTTGAGTTTGAGCAGATAAGTGACAGTAATATCAATTAAATAAAAAAAGCAGAAAATAAACTCAAAACAACCAGAATCTTTCAAAAATACTGCACCAAGTCGACCGTTTCTACAAAAATAAAAAAATGACAGTAAAAAAAAGTCTCTTGTCGATATACGTCTCGACAAAATTTTCTATCTATAATTTTACGTAACTATACTTACTTTGGCCGGTCAGTTCTCCCTGGGACACCCTGTATTTGTTAATAATTTGGCACTCACGTAAGAAAAAAGTAAAAAGACGTTTTCTTTTGATTATTTTTAAATACATACATAAATTTGAAAAAATGTGACGTCACGTCATCAGGGGGTAGGGTGTTCTGAAAATGTGACTACCTGTGACAAGTCCTAAAATTCGTGTGACGTAATTTATGGATGGCCCCTTACTTCTCCCTAACAACCACGTAAACTTGGTATTTATGGCGGTTAAAATAGGAAGGTGCAGTAGCGATCCAGACGAGACCATAACAAAACAAACTCGAAAGTTCTAGTTACAATGAAAATAAATTCTCTATTGGGCAGAAGACCTCGTTCGATAATGATATCATAGACGAAGGCGCCGCCCGCACGTACAATATGCGCTCGTTCTACAGCATTTTAGAAAAGAGCAATACTTAACTAGAATCAGGGTCCCACCCAACGAGTGATTTATGCCGTCTGGGCGAACACTTTCCTACAGCGTTATGGTTCCTATTTCTGAACGAAAATAGCCGAGTTATTCTACGGATACATAAACTTATTCTCAAGTTGGAGTGGGCGTAATGTTCGATCTAAGCTGTGTCGGAAACTTCCGTCATAGTTATCGCTTTTAATTCGATAAGTTTCGGTAAAGTAAAAGTAGCATTATTTCAAGACTTACAATAGCTAGTTTTTAGGACAATTTGATTAAATAATAAATTAAGACTTTTTGAGTTACGGCGAATATGTTATAAATTACATAATGATTACATAACATGTCCACAAACATTTTCTCATGAAATTCTTGCCGTTATCACTGCTTGCCTTTTACAATTTATGTCGTTATTCGGTGGTAATCAAGCTTTCGGAAGACATCTATCATAATCACATAATCTTAATCTACATTGATCTATATTTTATTAGTCTCTCATTTATGACAATATAAACCAATCTGAATGAAAATTACCGTGATCAGATAACAATAATTAACTGCATTCTATTAGCACATTGGATTGTTTAATTAGATTTTAATACCTACGGTGCCTTGGCGTAGCAAACAAACGAACCAACAAGACGTAAAAAAGCGATAATACGTATAAGTATAAAAATATTACCAAGTTATCTTAACTGAGGATGCTAATGCGCGCGATTCAAATCTCCAACACGATCCTCATCAATCAAGTTCATTTAAAAACTCCGCTTCGTTAAAACTACAGCTCCAGCTCCCCGGCCAGACATACCAATTTCAGCATCACCCAAAAAAAAAAAAAAAAACCTGACCATATTGCATATTGAGCGGCATCAGCACGAGAAAGCGACAGTGATTGTCGTTGCGCAAACGCAAGACACCAAACAGTGCCGGTCGTCGACCCCGCAGCGAAAGTACCCGCCGCCGCAGTCAACTAATTACACCGACTGACCTCAGACAGCCTGTAGACAGGGCTCGGCCTGAACACAGATCAGCCTGAACTATGATCGTAGTGATGACTCACCCAATCAGTTAGACACTAATCAAAATTGGGTACCTACATAACATTTCTTACAGAGTATGTAATACTCAAGTTACAGTACCTAGATAACCAAACTTATTAGAGTTATATCATCACAATCAAACTTTGTACCAATTCAATAAAAAAAAAACTTTGTAGGTTTTTACCTACAAAGTTTTTTATAAACCTATGACAGAAACAAACAGCTAGATTATAGGATAATGATTTGTTGCTCACCTGAGACTCTTGATAAAGTCACTGTGAAACGTAAACAAAACTAAAAAAAACACTGGCTAATTTGCCAGGGAGCTATCCAATATAGTCTTAACCATATTAATAGTCTGTAAAATTCTTACTGAGCACTATCTAACACCTCCTCAGACAGGCCTGTACCTATACTACTATAGGTAGATAGAAAGTAGTCTTATTAAAAAAAAAAAAACAAACCTGGGTGAACACTCCAGTAGTTGACCAAATAAGCCAATTAGAGTTATTGAATTGATTAAACTCTAAACAAATTCAGTCTCATTAAAATGATATTCCTAATAAGTTGTTAATGTCAAAAGTTTAACTTTGTCTTAGTAGCTGACCACAGTCAACCACTTCATGTTCTAGTATTTCACCACAAGTAAAAAAAGCTCATAACTATTTGGTATAGGTACTTTTTTAGGTATACTTTATAATTCATATTCTAATCCCTTGGTTTTTTCAAAAGCATTGACAACAGATACATTGGCAAATTGGAAAATTTGCATGGAGTTGGGATGAATATTAGTTTTGTGCAAAAGGTGTAATTTTTATAAGACATCTAGGTATTTAGAACTAAGTATATCAATCTAAGTATTAAACGATCAAATCAAATTATTGAAAATGGTATTATACATATATCATTAGGAGCAACAATAGGTAGAAAACGATCTTCAATACAATTTTATAAGCCCACTCCAAACTCCAGTATATGAACTGTGTAAAATATGAAAAACATATTATTGTTATAACAAGGCATGGTCATGTGTTTGAAGAACTAAAATTCAGGAATAAACAGTACTTGCAATTGTGTTAGACCTTGAAGATGGTTGAGAAGAAAAATAAATATTGGATATTTGCCATCAGAACCAGACTCATAACTTTGCAAACAAAAGTACAGTCAAAGATAAATCTTAAGATGTAACTGAATCAATATAATTTTTGTACTGGTCGGTCTATCTGTGGCATCATAGCTCCCAAGTAAATTAAAATTTGTTCGTTATGTACATTTTGATGTAGATTTTTTGCTTGATGGCAGAGTAAATTAAGAGAGTTCTTAACCACATTTGAAAAAAATCAGTTCAACATTCAAAAGGTAAGATAGCTTTTTACTTTTCAGTCTGGATGTTCCAACTATTTCATGTGGCTTTTAAATAATTATGTAACACTAAACACTTAACAGCTACTTAATTTACTTTTGCTGATTTCAATTTAGAAGATTCAGTCATTATCATAAAGTATTCACAAATACAGCTTGGTTATACCAATATAAGTTCAAAACAATAGGGTTTCATAAGTTAAGATAGAAATAGTTTTGTGCTGATATACAGACAGGAGTTATTGATTCCACAAATAGCAGTTACATTTAAACAATGAGCAAGCACAATCCATAGATAACTGGGTTATCAATGACCCATTAATAATTATTTATTCTCCTTTATTATTTATTATTAACCTGCTAATGGATGTATTTATACTCATAATGATACTGAGAAGTAATAGTTATTGAATTATCTGAGCAGAAATTATTTATGAATAAATTTAGTAGGTGATTAAGGATTTGTTATATGAATGTTAATTTTAATGATAACATATTTCTTGAAGTTTATAAAAATAACACACTTTCGGTTTGTGACAACTGAAACTGCACTTTGGTCTCTAATGTTCTTTGTAATTGTTTAAGTCGAATAATTATTATAATTTTGAGGAAAACGAAGAAAAATTTAAATAAAATTGTATGAAAATTGTTAGAAAGTAATATAATAAAGAAATTTGAAACAATATGTAACACTTATTAAGTAGGAGCTTAAGTATAATTTATGAAATCAAGAGCAAAGACTCATTTGTTTGTTTGCCGAGATACTCAAAAACTCTTATCACACATTTTTTCTCAAAATTTTTGCTAGGATTTTGAATTATCTGGTACAAACAGGGTCTTCTTGAGATATACAATTTGGGAAAAAAAGGCCTTAATCATTATATAGTTATAATGTACACTTAGTTTATATAAACAGTTCTTTTGTGACTTCTCTGTAACACCTTAACATATTCCATAATAAAATTATAAACATTGATATTGCAGTCAGGAAGTATACTAACTATAACAGACAATAAACATAGCACCAACAAGTTGCTGCCTTGTCATTTGATACCATTTTTACACCATTGCAATAAGAAAATTCAATGAAATACTAATGAATGTATGACTGCATACTTCAACAATGAAAATAGAAAAGTACAATTTTATTGCAACCAATATCATGCCACTAAAACAATACACTGTTAAGATTAAATCATATAAACAAAACAAAGTAAAAATATAATACAGCTCCTGAACTTATGTCATTCTTAGCAAAAGTGCATTGCCAGGTGAAGAAATATAGATATTTCATACTGCGTCGCAGTGGTTCAGGCTGAGCTAACCTTGGTAATCAGCTGATGATTACTTTAATCAATGCCCTACTTGTAATGTTTAAAGAATAATCGCAATAACGCGAATTTGTTCACTCACCTCTTCTCGTCGTTTGAGCCAGCGCCCGCAGGGACTCTCCTCGAGGATTTCACTCTCATCCTCAGAATCCTCGCCACTTTCCCTCGGCGACTTGCGCTCTTTGTCGATGCTCCGACCACCCGACATAACACCGATTTAATCAAAGAGAAACTTGAAAAAATCCACCACACAAATGAACAATATCACACAGACGTTTTCCAAGAGAAAACAACTCGGATATATTTTCAAAATACACTTTTTCTTGTAACCATACTATCCAAGGTTGCACAGAGAGACGTCACTAACGTTTCATCCCAAAGCATTATTAGTTATTCGCGCACTAAAGAAATGTTCTGTTAATTAAAAAGTATAATAAATGTATTCCACTAAACCAAGCGATGACACACTTCGTTTCCAGTGAGCTTACTCATAATAATTGAAATAAAATTGTCCACCGGCGTACTCGACGTATTCTCATCACTTCGACACAAATATTGAGGCATAGACAATTGTTGTAACTTTTTTTGATTGATAGATCCATAGGCAATAGGATTTCGTTTAGATTATAGTAAATTAAACAATATAATTTTAGTGCATGTAATTAATATAGTACAAACATTACTTTAATATAATCGTTGAAGATTTAATTTAAATAAAATTGGAACAACTGACATGTGTACTTCCGCGCCATCAGTTGGATAATATTTAAACTCATGTATACCAACTGTATTCACAACAAACAAAACCCTCCATACAATATTATCAATTTTTTCTGGTAGTTTTAGATAGATGGCACTAATTGAAATTCAAAAAATCTGGTAACTGTACCATGTGCACGGAGTGAATAGGAACGCAGCGGTGAACAAGGATGAAACCGAAAACGAACTTTGATAGCTAATTACTATCAAAGTGTAAAATACCGGTCTAGTTACTATGTATAAATAGTAGGTATTTTTACGAAATGGCGTGCTTTTAAATGTTATTCAAATAAGGTTGAAACAAAGATTTGGGGATATGTACGGGATTTAACTTATATATATACAAATACATAGGTATCAAAGAAGCTACGGCCGAGTAGCGTAGTGGGTATTAGCCTTGTAGTAGTACTGTCCACTGTATAATAACAGTGGACAGAACACCGGAAACAAGCAGCGCCGTTCAGGCTCTTATAAGATTAAGTATATTTAATGAAATTGCATGCGTAGACACCGCCTGTTGGGTCTCTTCAGTTGTTACTTACAATTGTGGAACATCCATTTACAATAGATGTTCCCATTTTTTAAACTATTTAACGGAAATCTGTAAGTTACTGAGTTATTTGTATTAATAAGTGCTTCAAAGTTAAGGTTGGGGTAGTTATTAAACCGTTTTTTTAATATTTAATGTGTTTATTTTTATTTAGTTTATTTCATAGCATTCAATGATTTTTGGTTATGTTAAAAATTTAGATAAGACATAAATAAGTCCCTATTGCCAGTTGTTGTTGCCAGTTTTAATAATTGTTTTGTTATTTTATTGTAGAGAGGTTAATTATTAATGTATTACTACTATTATTATAGATTTCAGTTTGGGCTGAAAATCCTGTTTTGGTCGAACACTATATATGTTTTCATTATATATAAATATCGACGCTTGAAAGGAAAAAATTATCAAACGACATTTTGGGCAATATTGAGTTATATATATCACCAAATTAATTTTTTTTTCTGCGTGGATCTGTCTTACTCTCAAATTTTTGTCAAAAAAAAAAAACTTTGATCTCCTCTCCTGTACAAGCGTCGATATATGTCGGAATCTAGCTAGCGACATCTAGTTTCGTATGGAGGAAACTCGGACGCCAGCACCTAATTGGTGCTTGACTACAGGGCGAGACCGTGAGGATGTTTAAACTGTTTCGCGTCCTTTTCATCATAGTTCTTTTATAAGTTTCCATTACAATTATTCAGTGTAATACGTGTTGTTAATGAATAGTGCCAGAAATAAAAGAAAACTGTTATTCAATACTGAAGTGCAGTATTATTTTGAAACCGGCTTCTGCCATAGGCCCACAAAAGGGACCCGCCATTGAAAATGCAGTCTGATGTCGCAGAAACTAACCCCATTCCGACATATATATTATCCACATAAATTACGTTTACATTCTTTATTGCGTATTTTTCTCATTTAACCTAAGTATGAAGAGGAATATTCAAATAATGAATACGGCACATCAACAGCATGTTTACGGCTTAGTTTCTTCGTAAATATTACACAGTTGACTAATTGGCTTTCTGTGCCCAGGTGTACAATAAACACATGTCTTAATATTTATATGACAAATATAATCATTTTACTCATTCCGAGTTTCCGCAAACCTATAGTTTTATCAAATACAGGAGAAACTAGGTATCGTCCTACCTGTTGTCCTACAGCGCTGTTTTTTGGTTTAAAGTTCAATTTTGTCCTTATTTATCCCGTTTTAGATGAATAACTATATTTAATGATGTATTGATTTGATAACTTATGTAATGAAATGAATTCAAACTCGAATTATTAGTAGAACATTAATAATCAATAACTTCCGTAAAGTCGGCCGACACAAAACGATATCAGTTCGTTGTGACAAGGGTTCATTCAATACCCTGCAGGTGATATTCCAAGTGAAAGGATTTAGTAACTGAAATCTGGCAAAACAAGGTAGCAGTTATCTGATTTGTTGGATGTCCTTCACCACTTTATTTCTACGATATGTGCTTGTTCACTGTATGTTTGTCATCTGGAATGACGACATCATTTAGACTCAGTAATACATGTATTAAATCAGTTTAAATTAGTATTACTTTTTAAAATAATACAAAATAATCATTTTGTATTGTCTTTCAAATATAGGAAGGTGACAGACTCCTCATACATTACTGTACTGTAGCGGACTGCGGCCGTAGTCCATCCGCGATGATATTATATTTTATTCGGTAGCTTTATTACTATATATTAAGTTAACGATGTTAAAATACACAATTTGATGCTTTTGTTTACGTGACCTTGTAAGCGTGACGCATCATTATCGCTGTCAGCAAATTTCATTCCATTTTTCGTACGAAAATGGACTTCAAGGTTATTATGTTTTACAAACCCTCAGGCAAGTTTTTACTCTGGAACTGATCTGAAGGTGAAGTCGGAAGGGAGCCACAGGAACTACACAACAAAGCAAGATATCTCCATGGTGTTTGGAATCGTTAGATTGGTCTCGACGAGGAGCACAACCCCAGTTGGTACTGTCAGATTTAAAATTAAATGAAAACGAAACTTTGGATCTGAATTCTTTTCTGTATTAAGCGTTTGTAACTAAAACTGATGAAAAAAAATCATTGTAATAAGTTTTTAAAAACTAAAATAAAGTATAGCTCAGTCACTGAGCAAAAAGGTTGCATTGATGAATTATTCTCATTACGCCGCTTCCCATGATGTCGCTCTTCTATATTAGAGTCCTTCCCACGACGCCGCTCCCATATATATCTATAGGTACAATGTGCTTTGTGTGCAAGCGAGTTAACGTCACTATACAGACCATGTAAACTGAATAAGTAATTTTGGTCTCGTGAGGTACTAAAGTCGCGCTGTAGTTACACAAGTTTTGACAAGGTACGAAATTGTAGAAAATAAAGCGCTGTGTTCTTCGCTACAAACCAGACAGTTGTACAATAAAGTTTGTTAATTTGTACTTTTGCGAAGTTATGGGTTTTTAAGGTGCGAGACGACGGGCAATTCCGAGTGTCTTTGTCCGACTTTTCTATTACTGTATTTTATTTGACGCGGTGCAGACGGCTAGCCCGTCCGAGTTGGTTTCACAGTTACTTGTAATTCGATATATTTTTTAATAGTGTTGCTTTGTTTCAGCGCCTAGAAACTGGATACAAATATAATAAGAGGGTTGAGTTCCTAAGAGTGACAGATGTCAACCAACATTGAAAAATAAACTATTCAGGATGGCATTGTGTAACGCTGACTGGAAGGAAAGAACTCTTTATTTTTTCGAAAGATCTTGCTTCAAAGATATTTGAATAAGCTTGCTATATTTTACTTTTAGGCACTTAGGGAACCAGCAACTGTGGCTTATTCTCAGGCTCCTTCATCCTATTGTTTTGCTTATGTGGGTGGAACTGCGCAAACCTTCTAGTACACTGTAAACAAGTTGTTCATTACCTATGTGGCTGCAGTTATCACGCTTCACACAACACATCAAAATTCAAACGCCTGCATAGGCATGGTTGTAGTTCACTCTCGGAGTTATTGGTGTATAATATCGCAGAACATGAAATTGTACAAATTGTCGCATTGTATTATATAAACTTTCCTCTTTGTTTGCAAGTTTATACAAGGTGGGCGAACAGATATCCCGGGCAGTACAGTCAGCGCAACTGCAGCCAACTGGAGCGGGCATTGCGAGCAACTTCAGCCGAGTTTGCGAAGTAGACCGCCGACAACTTTACCTGCACTAGGTTCGCGGCTAAGTCGCGTAATGCGCAAATTGTGACACGAGGGACATGGACTAGGGAAATCAAAGTACCTAGCTATTACACTTATTGAATTACTAGCTTTTGGGCATTGAAAAATAGTTTATTTAGCAATTGATAATGAAGTAAATTGCTTACTCATTAGACGAGTACCATGGCTTTAGATAAGTGATTTATATAAGTGCAAAATAGCAAACAAAAACGAACCACGATATTTTATTTTATGACAGGAAGATCGACTGCTAAAATTATATGTGACTTATGCAATAGATGACTTAAATTACTTTAGTAGGCCAATGATAGATGGTCACCAATAAAATACCACAGGCGTTTAACAAATACACCATTGATTTGAACCACTGGAGTTGTTAGTGTAGTTATGATTAAAATTCTGATTAAGCACCGTTTGCGGAAAGCTACAAGATCCCCAAACATATAAGGAGTGCCTGATATTATGATACAAGTGATAAATTAAGTTCCGAAGAAATGTGCTCTAGATTCTGAAGTAAAGAAATACTATTCCCACTGGCTGGACAACTGCGCCTTGAGTCTGTGGCTACAACTGACACAGAGCTAGGCGAGTGGCGTGTCATTCACTGAGAGTCATCTTAACTTGTTAATGTTCAAGATTATTGGAATATGTAAACTTTACACGACCAAATGACGCACTGGTCGTCTGAATAGTCTGTTATAGAAATGTTTCATTTTTATTAAACGAATATTTCATTTAAAATTATTGTTATATGCGTTCATTTCAAAATATAACGAAATAAAGATATGGAAAATTACTGCGTTTCGAAAAATGTTTCGAACATGAAGCATAAAGCCCGCATGGACTTCCCAATATGCTGGCCCGAATATGTAACTGATTTGAGATAGTAAAATGACAAAGTACACCATGCATGCATTTGAAAGGCATATTTTCACGCTTTTTCTGTGATTCTAATTACTACACTTGATTATAATATAAAACAGCGCGTGCGATTCCGAGAACATGTAACATCAGTGCAAACCAACGGCAGAGCCACACTTACAATCAAGACTCGTTAACGATCTTTCAATTAAATCTCAGTGAAATGTTATTTCATGAAATATGTGTTCTGTTGTGGGGTGCACATCGCACGATCCCGTGTCGTAAGTTTGATGTGTGGATCTGTTTTTAACCGACTTTAATGCAGATTTTTTGTTTAAAAGCTGATTGGCTAATGATTTACGAGTATCCTATTTGGTAAATCCTCAGATAAACACTACAACTGTATGGCCTCAAAGTAAGCAGAGCTTGTGTTATGGATACTATGTAGCGAACTAGGGGAAAAGCCTTTTTTTTCGAAATGAACTGTATATCTTTGGCCCTGTGGCCCTTTTAAATGTGACCAGACTTAGCGCCGAGGCTACTAAGCTGGAACTTAAACTACCCCTACATACGATACGCCTAAGGGTACCCATGAGGGTAGAGACCTTAGCTTAGAACGTCGTATATGGAAACTACTACCGGTTCGGAAGGGTCATTTACTGCCAAACAACCAGCAACTCAATAGGAATGCGCACTCTATTTTTAACTGGGACGCCGGCGTTCCTTCTTATAATATCGTCGTCGGGATTAAGACTTTCCGCCTACTAATCCCCTCATTAACAGGTTTTTACTAGTATTTGTTATAAAACTTGTGTAATGTGTCTCTTTGTTCGTTGAGTTCTTCGTCCCGATGAAAATCTAAATCGTCATTGTCACTAAAGTACGCCTTATAGTAGCGTTGCGTGACGGGTCGCTTGTTTACCTCTAATATGGTTGAAGAGGGCGATGGCTGCATTCCGCGTTAACTCGTGAACGGATGCCACAAATAAATATCCAGACAAACACACCAACTGATGGCCCCAAAGTAAGCAGAGCTTGTGTTATGGATGACCATACAGCGTACTGTGTGTGCGATCTGTGTTCATCACACAAATGAATGCCCCGGCCGGGATTCAAACCTTCGGCGTATGAGGCAAGGCTACTTACTACTACACCACTCGGTCGTCAATGCCATTTCAGGGTGTTCGTCATTTGGATACTTGGAGCAGACTTGGCGAGCTAAGAGATGCAGATAAGAATAAAGATATAAAGAGACACTGTAAATTTATTTAGAAAAAAATATACCCTTAAAGTTTCTTGCCAATTCTTTTTTAATTCTTGAGGAATAAATATTTGAATTTGACGCGGACGCGGACGCCTGTAATGAATCGCCGCAACTGGGTTTAATGCGTAGCCAGCTGACTTATTGGCCAGCGGGTTGGAATGGTGGGGAGAATTTTCGAAGAGACGTCTAGACGCCACCTTCATGAACGTGGAAATGGTGGGCAGCTCGAGATCCTTATGCAGACCTACATTGCCGATATAAGGCGGGGCCCCAACGCATTTGCGTAAGAGCCTATTTTGAATAACCTGCAAGTGATTGAGGTTCAACTTGCTGGCATCTGGCATGTTATGATACCAGTGGACGCCAGTTCTACGAAGTGTAACGTTATAGTTAAGCGACATTTTACTCTTCTTGCAGATTAGAGGGTGCAGCCTACCCGTGACGAAGGCGGCTCGTTCAGGCCAGACTCGTTTTATGTGAGCCGCGAATGTGACTCCTAAATATTTGAGGATTTTTGCCCAGGATATTGGAGTACCAAATACAGTGATCTGACCTTATCTTTAGGAGGCTTTTCTTGAGGTTGTCCTTGAACTGGTTGAGAGAGAGAAGTACACCGCTGCATTTTTCTCTGGGTTGCCTTCCATCCTCCATCTCCTAAACCCAATTGCATAATGCGTTGGCTGCGTATAATTTACCTAAGCAGGCTTATTTAGTTTCGGCTAGAGTTTCAGCTTTTTTGGAGTCGTCGAAGGCAGCACACGTGGGCGAGAACATCTCTCACACGCATGCAGTTTGCTGGGTTGGACCGTAATCGTACGCCCGGATAGCTGCGTTATTTGCTGCATGCATGAAACTAAGAAACTTATTCGCAAACAAAAAATGACTTCGAAAGCGAGGAAGTAAAAAACCGGGAAAAACCGTATCACGGAGCCACCACGATTGTGATGTCAGCTGAGCGCTACTAAATATTGGGTAGGGACCGGTAAACCAGAGTGGTCTCAGAACGTCCGTGCCAGGCGGCGGTCGCAGCGAGTATCTGTAGGGGGGAATAAACATCCACATATAAGTATAAACGACCATGACCCGAGAACAAACATCGGTGTTCATCCCACAAATTAATGTTCTACTGGAACTCGAACCTGGGACCTCCAGTGTAGTAGTTATGGCTCCTACCACCGACGCTACTAGGATCAATAGGTATGTTAAATGTCAGTTTCTAAAAGTTATGCATGCTTATTCATGCGAATGCAAATATAGAAGCTTATCGATTCATCGTGTACAATATTTTTAATTACTTTATAATTTAACATTAGGTTAATTCAAGTTGAGTTTATTCATTTTAAAAATGCACTCTCCTCAACTTATCGTGATCGATTAAAGGTGAATTGCACCTACTTTATCCAGAACAGAGTCGTCTAATCTCCGGTTGCACCATTTTAGTGATGATTGATATGACGTCATAACTTACGCTTACCTAGCCGCTCGATTTTCACCGGTTACTGTAATAGTTAAAGCGTTTGACAAAGTATGCCACCGCATCTTAATTGACAAAATGGATTAAGTATACTGGTGGACCTTTACTATACTGGTTCCAGAACTACATTACTAACCGTTCCCAGATTCTAATCGTCAAAGGATACAGATTTGAACCATATAACAGCACGTCAGGTACTCCTCAAGGTTTCCATTTAGGACCTTTACTATTTAACACCTTTTTAATGATATTGTCGACACAGTTAAGATCTGTGCAGTTTTTTTTATATGCAGATGATCTCAAACTTGTACAAAGTAAAAAAAGTAAAGAAGACGCGGATTTGTTACAAAAAGATGTTAATAGCTTGGCAAAATGGTGCGACGGCAACAAAATGTCTTTCAGTATCGATAAATGCTGCCATACACGTATGGCAGCACAAATAACACGTAGGGCACACTAACTAGACACGTGCTACTTTCGTAACGCATCTGTCTTATAAAAAGTTGGAACGCTTAAAGATTTGGGCGTTATAATTGACTCCAAACTAACTTTCATTTCACATATCGATGACATTATTAATAAAGCTTCCAGAGCACTTAGATTTGTATGGAGGAACGGTAAGTCTTTAAAGATCCATGGACTTAAACAATAATTTTTAATAGTTTCATGCGTAGTGCACTAAAATAGTACTGTGTTGTATGGTCTAGTGCCTTAAAAACAAAAATCTAGTACAAAGAACGATTACAGCACTTTAAAATGAATACCCTTACAAAAAGAAGAAAGATGTTAGATTTAGTTTTTCCTTTCTCTGTTTGTCTACTCGTTCTACTCAACGCCCTATAGACTCTGTCGCACACACTCTCACGGTCTTGCTTTCGCAAAACTGTTTCCAGCTCTCTGTTTGTGCTCTTTTCACTTCATTTTCATAATCCGCCACTGTGGAGCGCCGTAGGGGCGCGGCGTGTCTGACCCTGTACTTCAGAGTGGCGACTACCTCCTTTAGCTGGCCCAGTTCTCGGACCACCATGGCATGGTTAGTGTACTTGTGTTATTCTTTTTAGTTATGTGTTGTGTGCATGCTGTTGTGATTACGTTCGTGTACTTGCTTTAGTGTTTAGTGTAGTTGTTCTGTGGTTGTGATGTTCTCCATTGATTGTTTTGTGATGTTGTTGTCTTCAGCTAACTGTTTTAATTACTTACGAAATTCGGGCCAGTTAGCTTTCTTTGTATTAATAATAATAATTATAATTCCCCAGACAATCACACCACCTCTAGGCCTCAAAGTGAGCAGAGCTCGTGTTATGGATGACCATACAGCGAACTGGGCAAACATTTAACAGCCATGGCCTAAGAACAAATATCTGTGTTCATCACGCAAATGAATTCCCCGACCAGGACGGCACTACGCCACTGTGCCGTAGCATTAGCATATTAGATGCACTAGTTAACCAACGAATCCGCTTATTCAAGTATTTGCTCTCAGAACCAATGACTTTGACGTGTCTTGGTGTGTGTATCTATAGCATATTTTGCATGTTGGAGTTTTAGAAACTTGGAGGGGCGTGCATTTTTAGAATGAAATAGTTTTATTAACACTTTACTATTCTAATTTTAGACTAAAAAAATTAAACTAATAAATATCAATTTACAGTGCAGTAGCTGGCACCAGAGTAATCACTGGATCAATATAAGTAGTTTCACTCCCGTACAGCGTCCAGTATCCAGCGCTGGATCGGAGTGGACCGACTGTCTGTTTCGTTTTAGTGAGCGCCCCCCGTGCACCGTCCCCAGCTAGCCACGCAGCCGTGATAATGGCGCTGGAACCGTTTAAACACAAAGTAACCACACGTTGTTTTTTCCAAGTTCCAAAAATTTGGTTGAAAAAGTGGTCTGACAACGAATTTATTAAGTTTGTCCCATTATACAGACAAGACAATAAATGCCTCTATAACATAAAATCCGTACAAAAATGTGTGGCGTATAAAATTGTAAAATATTCGTGTTGGAATGAACTTCGAGGGCCTAACCATAGATGACCTTATAAGTAATAAACTCATTCACAGTGCTTTTAATTCTCTTCAAATTTTCACAAGCAACAGCCTCATTATCATGAAAGTGTAGTCACTCCAATACTACGGGATGCGTGTACCGACGCGGGCCAGTGACAGGACGGACAGCGAGGGAAGCCAGACTGAAGCCGACACTGGCGACACTGGCGCCAGCTACTGGATCAATGTAAATTGGTCTTAAATCCGTTGTTCACCAGAACTGTTTCAACGTGATATGTTTGAAATGCATGTATCCTCAGACGTTACTCCCCTTACAAATTCTTCATAGTTATTTACAATATTATATACAGCAATTTTCCTTATCCATGGGTGATTCTTAGCCTCTTTATATCGCATAGGCATTTACCGCAAAAAGCAAAAGATTTGCCCGACTGCTGCCGTTATTTATCTTTTACCATTTACTTTTTTATCAGCGATTTTTGGATTTATGATTTCATTTTATTCAATAAATAATGTTCGTACTGTCTATGATGAGCGTCACTTATTCAATCATAACTCAGCCGGCGAGTAGCTGGATTTTTAGAAAATGGGAAATATATTCCACAACTATATTTCAAAATGGTATGAAAATACTAATTACTTTTTAAATTACTAGATTTTTCAATTCAGGTAGGTTTTGTTGGTTTTAGCTATCGTCAACTTTTAGTATACATTTGAATCACATGGTTATTTATTGGAAGTTATCAGCTATCGTCTGTCACAAAAAGGACATACCTAGCAAAAACGGTTGACATTACAAGTATAAAAAGTAATGAAAGAAACATAAACGACTTGATAGCGGTGCGAGGACAATTTCAAAGTTAGTCGTCACTTGTTCTCATTGGTTGGTCTTGACGTGGACGCACTGCACTTTTAATGTCGATCCCTCGAGGAGAGCAAATGGAAAGCAGTCATAAGAAAAAATAAACAGAGCTGCAAACAAACAGTGAGTATTTACATCTATGAATATTTTAGTTTTCAATCATGTGTATCCTTGCGTATCTAAGTTTTGTCAAGAGAGATTGCCTACACTCGATGTATTAATATCAAAATTCCTGTTTATTTAAGCGATATATAATATGTGCTCCGACATAGTCATTGATGTTAATATTGAATAAGTAAAAATCATGCCCATCAAAGCTGAGCGAGGACGCACGATAATGTGCGATGTATCGACCAATGCATTTGTCTTATTAAAGCACAGCCTCTCCCATCAAAGCTGAGCGAGGACGCACGATAATGTGCGATGTATCGACCAATGCATTTGTCTTATTAAAGCACAGCCTCTCCCATCAAAGCTGAGCGAGGACGCTCGACAATGTGCGATGTATCGACCAATGCATTTGTCTTATTAAAGTACAACCTCAGTTTAGGGCGTTAAGGGCATCTTTGGTGACTAAGTATTTACGTTACAAAATTTATAGTAAACTGGTTCTGCATTCATTATTTAGTATTATTTTTATGATTTGGTTGTTTTCCTAACATCATAACTGTTACTTTTTCTCTCTGTTATTTGTTTTTTTTTACAATGTAAGAACAAATTAAGCAATAGATAGTAATTTGTGATAACATGTAAATGGTTAAAAGTTATTCACATTGCTTTATACATAGATTTTACAATACTGTTTGTTATCCTATGAAATAAAATAAATAAAATAAAATAAAATAAACGTAGTATAAAGATCAATTATACTTATACCCCTTCAACAAGTCATATATCCCTTAATAAGCAGTATGTATTTCATGATACCTGAACCCACAGTCCCCTCGCCCGTTATTAGTGCTGCCCATAATTCACATCGGGCGGTCTTAGAATGTCGCTCAGTGGACCTTTTGTAAAGTAGCTGCGGCCGCTCTCGCGCTCGAGTCGCAATGACCTTACTGTTAACTTGGTAAAATTGCTATTAAGCTTCCTGGTGAGTTATTTGAAATAAAGTTATTTGGAGTTTATTTGATTTCTTTTATTGTTAAAATAAGTCAATCTAGTCCGATATGTAAGTGTATGGGTTGTACTTGTTCGGTGTTATATGTTTAAGTAATTAAAAATGAAAGACAATGGGGACAAGGGGCTCATCGCCCCTATTTTCGGACATCGCAAGGCGGCTGGTGAGTGAAACTCGTGACCCTAAAGCTGGCACGTACCTCGGACAACGAATTTCTATTCCGATCTAGCGTGTAATTCGGCCAGCCATTTGGCTACGTTGCTTTCGGTAGGTATATATAATAATTATAAAATTTATTTATTTCACACTCAGTTAAAACTGAATAACTAGGTAGTAAACATAACGATTAAAAAGGTCTTAAAGACTTGTTGTCTCTTGTATCTAAACTCGGCTGAGCCTGTGGCGTAGATACAAGTCCCTTCCCGTGGTCATCATTACATTTATTTTCATGCAATACTTACTACTCAAAGATAAAAATGAAAAATTACATTGATCTTATACAAGTTTTAATAATATTTGCCAAACTATTTCATTATGGTAAACAAAGTTTGTACATAATCTAAAGTTTTATTTTAAGCTAAGAATTTAAGAGTTTTTTACATGAATTGGTATTTAAGCTGTACACATTTAATATCTTATTTACTTTATTATACAAGAATAGGGCTAGAAACATTTGAAATTTATTGATAAAAGCGTTTTTAAAGTTAATGGTCGGGCAAACTTTGTTCCTTCTTCGTAGTTCTAAAAGTTTGGGATCAAAAATAAGCTTTTTGTAATAAGCTGAAGCATGACAGTATCCCGAACGAATAGTTGTCTCACAGTCATAATGTCGCAATCAGAGTAAAGTTGTTTCGTTGGATACCTGAGGGATTTAAAGAGCATCACCTTAAACAGAGCCCTCTGCACCTTTTCTAATTTTAATAAGTGTGTTTTATTCGTTCCACCCAAGACGTGATATGGTATGTTAATAAAGAACTAGCCATATCATAATATAATGTTATTAATAGTTTGTGATCAGAAACATGGCGAAGAGTTTTAAACACATATATAAGCTTTCTTATTCTTCCCGGTAGCAAGTCAATGTGAGGTTTCCATGTAAAATTACTATCTAAAAGCACTCCTAAGTATTTAACAGTATTCGTTATTTGCAAGGAATTGCAGCGACAAGACACATTGACGTTAGGCCCAACTGGACACGTGTGCACTTGTATTATAAAGTTATTATTAGGTCTTCGTGTTATATCGAAGGTTACAAAATTAGTTTTAGATGCATTAAGTGTGAGCGAGTTTGAGTTAAGCCACTTGTAGATTTCACGCAACCCAGTTTCGGTATTGGTCCCAGCCTCATCCCAAGATTTTCCATAGAAGATTATTGCGGTATCATCCGCAAATGTAAATATTCGGGCGTTATTAATTCTCCTGTTGCAAAGCTCATTGATGTAAATGAGGAAGTGGCTAGGACCGTGTACACTCCCCTGGGGCACACCGAAGGTGACAGGTAAGTCAGTACTAAAGTGACTAAAGTGACCTATTTTAACCTTTTGTGTTCAATTCGAAAGATAGTCCGAAAAAAGTGCTAGACATTTGCCACGAATCCCGATGTTTTCCAACTTCTTTAACAACTTAGGAACAGAGAGCGTGTCAAACGCCTTTGTTAGATCTAAAACACACTTACACATTTGTTTCCCGAATCCAACTGAGATGCAGTAAATTCAGACAGATCAGATACAGCATGAGAAGTAGACGTATCGGATCTAAATCCATACTGGTTCCGTGAGAGTACATTTTGTTTTTTCAAGAAGGATAGAAGGTTTTTATTAATGATTTTCTCTAGAATTTTTGAAAGAGCAGGAAGCACTGATATTGGACGATAATTACTGACACAGTCTCTGTATTTTACTTTGTATATTGGATGTACTATGGCTCTTTTAAAAACATCGGGAAAGATACCGGTTGTCAAGCACTGATTAAAGATGTGGGTTAAAGGAGGTCCAATGAGGTGTTTAGCCATTTTAAGAACCCCAGTTGGAATGCCGTCCCAACCTACTGCACTATCACTTTTTAAGTTCATAAGAGTAGACATAACTTCAGATGTGCCCAATATGAACATTGAGTTTTAGGTACAAATGACCCTGTTTTTATCAGGAACGCAATTTGGGTTTTTATGATTTATTTTATTAGCTAGTTCTTCTCCAATGTCTACGAAAAAGCGGTTAACTTTGTCTGTGGATCGTTAAAGGGTATTACTTATTTTAAGAAGAGCACTTGGTTGGTTATTTATTTTCCCTGCATTTATTAAAGTTTTTATGGGTTTCCACGTCTGTTTAGGGCTATGAGCGTGTTTTTTAATTCATTTTGTTCATATGCTCTTTTTAGTCGTTTAAGTAAGTTATTGCATTAGTTTTTGTACCTTTTATATGTTATTTTGAGTATTTCATTGTCGATATCGTTCTTACATTTCATATGTAATTGGTCTCGGTTTTTTATGCAGCGTATAAGACCAGGTGTAATCCATGGTTTAATACAGCGTTGTCGCCGTGGGACTGTTATAGTTCCGGAGTTTGTTTTAATACAATTAGTGATCATATCTACGAATTTAAGTGCTGCACTGTTCACGCCACTCAACTCCATAACACTATTAAAATCACACTTTTTTATATCCGCAAGCAGTTTGGCGTAACTAAATTTGTTTTTTGTAAAATTTTGATTGTGGCGGATTTTAGAGTGTAGCTCGAGACATGTAAGCACAGACGAATGATCCGTCAAGGGTGCATTCAAAGTTAAAGAAGTCGATGGCTGTTTAGATTTAATCATACAATGATCAAGGCAGTTGGGACCCCTTGTAGGATAAACATGCGAAGCTAAGATTCCGTGACTTGCTAATAAGTTAAGGTAATCCGGAGCGTTCACGTCATTACTTCCAGGAATAATGTTAAAATTAATATCGCCTAGTATGAGTATATTTTTACATGTTTTTTTTTAAAGTGAGAAGTGCGTCCAATGAGTTTAAGAATCTGCCTTTTGATGATATTAGCCTTTGAGGGCGATCTATAAACAGCTACAATTAAAGTATCATTTTGAAATTGTATTAACATACAAGACGCATCTGCAAGTTTATACTCCACGGTAGTGTAATCAATATCATTTTTAACATAGACTACTACTCCGTCATTTTGGTTAAGGTTGTTAGCAGTATAATGTAAGTTGTAGTTTTGTAGTTTGGGGAAATTGGTTACTTTTGAGTTCCAACTTTCTGTAAGAATATAAATGTCACAATTAAAACCCATTCTAAAACGTAAAGTCTCAAAGGAAAAGTTTTTTAAAATGCTGCGTATATTTTGGGTCATAACTTTAAGGGATCTATTTTTGTTGTTATAATCTATTAGATTTTTACAAGATTCAGGATTGCAAATATACGAGTTTCCAACTGTCATGTCATCTATATTTTCAGAAATAGTATTATTATTACACCGATCGAATTTTGTTTTTAATATATACAATCAATACCACTCGAAAAACCAATGCATGACACATTAAAATAGTTACAGGTTTTATAAAATAAAAATTTGATGTTATTATTATATTTTTTGATTCTTGACAAAAATTGAGGCAAACAGTAATGATCAATACTTTGTTTAAAGTTAAGGAAAATGAGAAAAACAAAAACATAAGTGATATGCATGCACAATACAAATGAAAAAGAAACAAACATATGGAATTTAAACTATTATTAAACCATAAAACTAGTCACTGTTTATTTTTTTTTTGGATTTTCAAGTTGAGATTCACTTTTAATTTCAATGTGAGGCCCTTTACCCGTTTTACGCATATACATTTTCCCATTGCTTGTCCAGTAGTACTCCTCAAGCTAAGAAAAATAGAAAAATAGACGAATATAATAAAATAAAAAATATCTCGAATATGATCATCTTTAAAAGTCACACTTAAAGTTTTGCACATGTTTCGCATTATGTTGCACTGCTCGGTTCTAGGTTCAGGTTTTGAAAATGGCAGGTTTCGTATTTCAATAGAATTAAGTTTAGTTTTCCGCTCCATGTCCTCGATTTTGGCTTCGAGTGAGGTTATTTTGAGTAAGTCATCTTTACGTTTGTGGCTTATATCTTCATATTTGGCTTTTAAGTCTTCATATTGGAATGAAAGAATTTCTAACGACTTCTCTATCTCTTGGTTTGATTTTGGAATAGACAGGTTTTGTAATTTTATCTCAGCGACGTCGGAAACAAGTTTATTAAGAATACTGCTTTGAGTCGTACTCCATTGTTCCAATAGCGACTTCATTTCCTCTTTGAATGAAGTAAGATGCTCTTCACTAGTTTCTCTTCTTCTTTTAAGACGTTGGGATACAAAAACCGAGGATGAATCTTCAGGGGTAGTTTTAGTAAAGTCTGAATAGGCAAGCTTTATCGGGAGAAGTTTTTTTTGAGGGGTTTTCAATAGATGTGACATGGTAGCTGTTTAGTATATAATAATTCTGTATAATTGAATACGTAAATATAAAAATGCAAAGATACGATGTCTCAATCGCTTCGATACAGAAATGGGAGGTAAGCTAGTTTAGGTGTAGGTTTTTTATTTGTAGCATATTTTTGTCTTATAATTATTAATTTTATACACTTATGAGTAGATACAAGTCAATTAATATTGTCAATAATCCTATTTAAAAAAATGTATTTATGAATACATTATCCTCAGTTCTTGTCCAGAAATCGCCATCAAAAACTTTAGATGATTTATCGATTAGATATTATTCAACTACAGTCTTACTATTTACTTCCGATTTTATTTCAATATAGATCCAGTAATTGAAAAAGCTTTATTAACACATAAACACACAACATAATCATACACAACGAGCTCAGTTCGCCGCGCACGTCACGGGGCCCGACAGCCTATATATAACTGGGGAACAACGATCATCATAGCTATTTATTAAGGGTCGTGAAAATAACATCCCCTTGAGTCAACAACTCGGTCGCGGGTTTCCGGCTCTTTAACACAGATTTTCCCACCGCAAATGTTTGCCTTCAGAATGAAGTAACACGGGCGCCGATCGCGCTATTTGTAGAGGAAGATCAACGCGCTTGGTTCCTGGTGATGTGAAGTTTAACTTATTGATCAAGTGATGTGTTACAAAAAATATTTCAGAGACCTTAAGATGTTTTTTCACATCTTGCTACCCTATACAGTTTCTCTATTGGCGGTTAATATTGAAGAGTCTGGACTCTGTAACAAATACATTATGAAATACCTATTTAATTACAAATACAATACAAATTAATTAAGATTATATTTTATCCAATGGATCAGAACACACATAATTCACACAGGTGAAACCGCGTGAAGTTACTTGTAGGTAAATCTGTAAAAAAGTAGAGCAGTTTCGATTCCATTCAACTTACAACACGTTCTTTTATTTTTTATTTTATTTGTTTTATTTATTACGTTAGCCAGTAATTACGACAACATTTCTTAATCTAAATACATAGTTATAAACGGTTTAAATGTGTAACTTAGTAAGGTTAGCACAACAAGGTTCATTGAAGCAGAAACGCATCGGTGATTATATTATAAATTTAAACAGAATAAATGAGACCTCTGAAAATCAAATTGAATTCAATAATTTTTAAAAAGTACCGTCCTAGTTCTTTTTTTCCATGCATGTTGGATGTTAATTTTCAAGGTAAATTAGCCAAGACAAAATAATTAATAAATAAATAAGGTTTAACAGTTATAAACAATTATACAATTTGAAGTCAAAAAACAACAACCTAGAAATAAAAATCAAATTGTAAAGTTGCACTTTACACCATTAAGTAACCATTAAATTAAAAAGAATTGATATAATAATCCGCAGACAAACACACCAACTGTATGGCCCCAAAGTAAGCAGAGCTTCTGTTTTAGATGACTATACAGCGAACTTGGTGGAACCCAAAATAAACATAGATGTAAAAATATAAATAACCATGAACCGAGAACAAACATCTGTATTCATCACATAAATGAATGCCCCAGCCAGTACTCGAACCTGGGGCCTCCGGCGTATGAGGCAAGCTACTACTACACACAACGCGTCTCAGCTGTCAAGTAAATAACCGTTATTAAGAATATTTCATTAAATTAAATTAAACTTCCCTTCAGACCCATCAAAACATACCTATTAAATACCAAGTCTGAATATATGGATAAATAATAAGCATTCCAATAATTCACAGAAGTACCGGCAACGCTCGGCAGCGTTGTATTTATTGATCTTCCTCCCGACAATTCAACAAACAGAACAGTAAGAGACTTAAGAGAAACACGCGACGTGGCGATTAGCGCTTTGTATTCTTCCCATTATTTTTAAAGGGAATGAATGATATCCAGAAATCGGAAAACGCATTACTTTTTATACAAAAATTCTAAAATCTGGATTTTAGTTAATAGCAATTTTAAAACAAGTATGACGTCAATATATCATCAAATTATACGAGTATAAATTTACGTTGATTAAGAATACTACATACTATGTCGTGACTTTGGAGACTTTTCGGTGGCTAAATAAATAATTTAAGTAATTGTTTACACTGTTTATTTTAGTTGTATTACAACAATTATTTAAATCTTTACTTTATGTTTTTGTAAATAAATGAATGCGGCGACACTGCAGCGCTCGCGAGAGACAAAAGGGTGAGTGACGATGCGCCCGCGCCACGGGCGGCCGAGACGACTCCCCAGCGCTCGGACACACTCGCGAAGTTATGTTGAGTTCTTTTTTTTATTTTTTTTTATTAATAATTAGCAGGCGTTTGTCTTCCATCTCACCTGATGGAAAGTGACGATGAAGACGAGGACCATACACGCCTGTCTAAGAGGAACCTATTCACTCTACACTTGAAAGCTCCAGGGTTATATTTGCCTGGAAAAACAGACGAAGGCAAATCGTTTCACTCTTTGGCAAGACGAACCAAAAATGAGCTATCGAACCGTTTAGTTCGGCTCATCGGCACGCTAACCACGATTCGATTCTTAACATGCCGCCCCCCGTTGAAAATTTAATTTTCAACAGTATCCTCTTTGGCAGGAAGATACGGTTATATATATATGTTATATATAGGTTGAGGGCTCTTCTAATTATGCCTTTGCTAGTTTGGATGTCTGCTACTCCATTTACTCCATCAACACCTGGAACAACGTTGATTATGCGTCCGAGACTCCACTTCACTGGAAGCGTGGCATCTTTTTTGACGATGACCATTGTCCTTTTGTCTAAAACTCCCTTTGAACATTTCCATTTTGTTTTCTGCTGCAGCTCTGAGACATATTCCTTCTGCCATCTTATCCAAAAGGGCTGGCGAAATTTTTCAACTCGATCCCATCGGTGTAACCTTAATGGATTTATCTCATCAAGCTTTGGAACGGGCAGAGCAGTAAGAGGGTGTCCGACTAAAATGTGACCTGGCGTTAAAGGATTAAAATCGGATGGATTAGATGGTGATAAAGGTCGCGAATTGAGTATCGCTTCTATTTGCACTAACGTATAAAGTTCCTCAAACGTAAGGTGAGACTCCCCTAAAACTCTGACTAAATGATATTTAATGGATTTTATTCCGGCTTCCCATAGCCCTCCAAAATGAGGTGCATATGCTGGAGTGATTTTAAACTGGATATTGTCAGTTGAAAGAGATTCCAAAATAAATGATGAATTTTGTTTAAAAAATGCATTGAGCTCATTTTTGGCACCAACGAATTGGGTTCCGTTGTCGGAAAATATGGTATGTGGCTTACCACGACGTGCAATAAACCTACGTAAAGCAGCAATGTATGTGTCTTTAGTTAAACTTGTTACTAATTCGAGATGGATGCATTTGGTGGCAAAACACACGAACACTACGACGTAGACTTTTATTAATTTGTATCCACGTCCCTTACGGTCAGCAACGGTGAGTGGCCCGGCATAGTCAACGCCTGTGGTATCGAAAACATAACCAGAATCAAGGCGCTGCTCAGGTAATTGTCCCATAACCGGACTGGTTGTTTTCGCCCTCATACGCAAACACCTAAGGCATTTGTGTGTGACAGATTTGGCTAAGTTACGACCGCCGATAGGCCAAAATTGGTCTCTTATAGACGTCAGCAATAATTGAGGCCCAGCATGCATTAAACGTATGTGCTCATCTATAAATATAAGTTTTGTAAGTGTGTGTTTACTTGAAAGCAAGATTGGGTGCCTTTTGTTTTATGTGAATTGGGAGTTTTCTAATCTACCACCTACTCTAATTAGACCTAATTCGTCCATAAATTGAGACAGTCTCAATAGTTTGTTTTTACTGGGTAATGCTTTTCCTTGAGATAAAATATTATATTCTTCGAATGACTGTTGTTGCGACCATTTTATAACTAAAATAAATGCGCTGTGTATTTCGTCTACGGTGAGAGAACCAGACCTTTTTGTATTTTTGTTCTGACAATTATTAGTAAAACGAAATCCATAAGCTAAAGTTCTTTTTAATTTCAGTAACTGAGAATATCTTTCAAAATGTATTATACTCTCTCTCTTTCCTAGCAAAACTGTGGCTGTAGTTGTTGTCATTTCTGGAATTAAATTAACATCATTTTGCACAAAATGACTTTTAGGCCACCTGCCTTCCTTTTCCCCTAGAAAGTCTGGTCCCTTCCACCACAGAGATAATTTGTGTAGTTCTGACATGTTCACTCCTCGAGTTAACAAATCAGCAGGGTTTCAGGCAGGCAGCAGGGTCTTGTATTTCAGCCACACGATTTTTAACAAATTGTTTTAATTTACAAGGTTGTGTGTGAAGCCAACCTAATACAATGGATGAATCTGGCCACAAAACACATCTCTCAGGTTTTATACGAAATGAAATGAGAACCTTTTGAGTCAATTGGGCGCCGATAAGTGCACCACACAGTTCCAAGCGCGGGAAAGTTGTAGGCTTCAGTGGCGCCACCCTACTTTTTGCGCATAACAAATTGACGTGCACTTGCCCATTGCTTATAGACCTTACACATAGTCACATAGGCACCGTATGCATCTTGGGATGAGTCACTAAAGGTATGTATTTTGATCACTCTATCTATTTTATAAATCATAACACAGCGAGGAATTTTAAGATCCTTTAAATAATGCAGATCAGAAACGAATTTTAACCATACTTTAACTACATCGGCAGGCAATGTTTCGTCCCATGATAATTTCAAAAGCCAAAGTTTTTGTAAAAGAATCTTAGTATATACGACGCACACGCTCAATAGGCCTAGCGGGTCAAATATCTGTCCTATGGCGGATAGTATTGATCGTTTGGTTAGATTATTTTCGACTGTCAGGTTAATATTAAAATATAATTTATTGTCACTCGGCGACCAAACTAAGTTTAAACGGCAGCGGAGCGTGTACGCCCTCAAGTAACCACGGGCATTGGTAGAATCATCAGCGTTGTTGGACATCCGTGCAACAACATTAAGCTAAACCATATAGTTACTCACTGCAATAGTTATTTAGATTTCCATGTATACAACTCATTGTTATTTGTCTCTGTTTGCACATGTATATGTTTTGTGAGTAAATAAATATTTTTTCTTTCTTTCTTTCTTTCTTTACCAACCAAGACCTAACGTGTTAGATCGTGATTGATCACCGAGGTTCATTGTCTGTTGAGAACTTGATTCTGCAAGTTCTATGTTTGACCTTATTTTTCTAGGATTAAAGCACCCTGTGGACAGTACATTACAAATATCCCTTTTGATTTGCATTAATTGTGTCTTGGATTGTGCTCCTGTAACCAGGTCATCCACGTAAAAATCTTCACTAATGATTTGAGATAGTTGTTGATCGTTACATTCAAGTGCTCATTGTTTTAAGCAACGAACAGCTAAGAAAGGTTCAAATGCTGTGTCATATGTTATTGTATTAAGTCTTTATACCTTTATTTCTGTATTGGAATTATCACGCCAAATAATATGTTGTAAATGTCTTTGATTATCATGTACTAGCGACTGCCTGTACATTTTTTCTATGTCACCAGTCATGACGTATGTATAGTGTCGGAATCGCAGTAAAATTGTGAGTAAATCACTTTGTATAGTGGGTCCGACCATTTGGAGGTCATTAAAGGACACACCTGACCGTGTAGGAGGGCTAGCATTGTATACCACACGAAGCTATGTGGTTGTACTGTGTTCACGTAAGACGCCGTGATGTGGCAAAAAGTACCCCTGCGTCTGTATGTTGTTTGTTTCTGTCATATGGCCTAATTCTTCATACTCCTTCATGAACTCTGTGTACATTAATTTTAACTGTGGTTGGTTTGTAATCTACGTTCAAGAGATAAAAAACATTGTTTGGCTAGGTCAAATGCGTCACCTAAGCTAGATTCTGGTTTCATGAGAGGGATCGCAACTGAAAATCTCCCATCTGGCATTCGAGTAACATTTTTAACGAAGTGTTCTTCACACAAACGTTCCTCCACCGAATAAAGTGGCTGTGTATTGTATTGTATTTCCTCTAGGAACTAGAATCTAGCTAACTGTTCTTGTACTGTATTATCTATAATTAATTTGCATGTTATTGTATTAAATGAATTTGTAAATGTATGATTGAGACCACTGGTAGGCCCTGAAACTTTGAAACCAAGTTTAGTTTGCTGTAAGATTGGGCACCTTAGCCCCAAGCGTATTTGATCGTGTTCCAGTAGATCCCAAAAAATGTCAGCACCGAGTAGGATGTCTACACTAGATGACTTGAAATATTCAGGGTCGGCCAGTGTGACGTATGAAGGTATATTTAGTTTAGGCATACTCATTTCGTTACTACAAAATGACGCAATGTTCGGTAATACTAAAAACGCAATATTTGTTGTATATGAACAGGTTTTTGACTTAATGTGGGAACTGCAGCGTTTTGTGATTTGTGTTACTGAACTATTAATGCCGACTACAGATGATTGTGTATGTTTGTGTTTAATTTGCAATTTACGTAATACGGATTCCGTCATGAAAGAAGCTTGGCTTCCTGAGTCTAGTAGAGCTTTGAGTTTATGGCGCTGGTTATCCTTATCGTACATGTATACCATTGCATTGAAAGCAGGACGCGCCCTGTCGGCTCGACTGAGAGCGACGTTGCACCCACCAGTGGCGGCTCCACTGTTTGTGCTGTCGTGTCTGGATGCAGCACTGAATTGTGCTTAAGTGAGCACTTCGTGCACGAGCCTAGCCTGCAAACACGAGCCTGATGACCGGGACGGAGGCAGTTCTCACACAATATGAACTTCCGTACCGACTCAGCCCTCTTGTTTACAGGTTGACTTAGAAATTTTTCACATCTGTAGATACGATGACTTCGTTGCACATGGGGCAATTGTATCTGTGTATTGTATTTTGTGTATTATTTACAGCAGCAATTGCTCTGGCTTATATTTTTCAGCTCTGGTGTTATTGTTTGTATTGTTACTACCCATATAAATAGTTTCTAGTAAATCAGCCCTATTTTTCAAGAATAACGTAAAATCCTTAAACTTTATATTTTTAATGTTACATTTATGTTCTTTCCATTCCCGTAATGTACGCACGTCCAATTTCGTACTCATGATATAAATGATAAGTGTGCCCATGACTTGGTGGGTTCACCAAGTATATCTAAAGCTCTTAAATTCTTTGTAACAATATCGATTATTTTACGTATTGACTGAGATGATTCCTTTTTTATTGATTCTAAGGAAAAAAGTGCTTGAATGTGATTTTGAACTAACAGTCGAGTATTGTCATACCTGTCACTCAACAAATCCCAGGCGACTTTATAATGACGTGAAGAAAATTCTAAAAACTTGATTACCTGGGCAGTGCTTCCAGCCAAAGAAGCTCTCAAATAATGAAACTTCTGTATATCGGAGAGCGAGGTAACGTCATGTATTAATGATGTAAATAAGTCTCGAAATTCAAGCCACTCCTCGTACTGACCACTGAACCTCGGGATCTGGATGGTGGGCAACTTGACACCGGGAGTGCTTGTGTGTAATGCCTCGTTGTGAGCCTGACTATCACCTGAAACACATGAATTACTTGATGAATTATTGTCCTTATGGTTAGACTTATGAGCGTTTAATAATTCTTGCGCAGCGGCGACATTTGCATAAAATAAATTTTCAAAATCTATACGCTCAGTTGCATGGGAGGCTATATCCTTATCGTCAACTATTACGCACTCAATGACAGATTGGATGTCCTCAAATTGAGCTAAAAGTGCATCAGCTTTCTCTAGGCGAACTTGAAACTCAATTGATTGTACAGAGGTCAAGATGTCTAATTTATCCAAATAATTCACAAAGTTTGTTAACTGCCCTTTAACTACAACTCGCTTCTTGATCAATTCTTTAACCTCTGCAGACATGATGAAGTGCTATGGGAATAGAAATACGAAATAATTATTCTTATTATGTTTTGTTTTATGTAGGTTAATAATGTACAACTTCCTCTAAATATCAAATAATGAAGTTAATTGAACGATTAACTACCTACTGCAATCTGGTCTACAGTACCTAGTTATTTAAACTTATTTAAATCTAAGCTATAAACGAATACAACTAACAACCAAAGTACTCTAATCAACTAGACTGCTAAGTTGAATCAAGCAAACCTATCGCCAATGGTTATTTGTATTTGTGTTTTATTATCTTATTTTAACAAACTACTTTCGAAACTAATTCTGTATTTATAAAGTTACCTACTAAATTGCTTAGTAAAAAAACCTATTTAAATGTTAAGATGAGTTTTCAAAGTTAAAATAACGCAATTCCTTTCTTAAATTAATTTGTGATAAGTACTTACTTGTTAAAGCTAATAAATTCAAAAAGTATTAAGTTACGTTGCAATATCAGTGCAGGACCTACCGGTCGGATAAACTCCGATATATTAAACGGACAAAATAATAGTGAACTACAAATGACCTTTGAAATCACACCATGCTAGGTTACGTTACTACGATTTACTATAACATGGATGTATGAACTAAAGAATCCTGTCTTTGAATTGTTATGAATTTTTCATTGAAATGATACCGACTACTATATGAATATTGAAACTACTTACGTATTATGTATTATAAAGAGTTATTTAAATACGTTACTTATTGGAACGGACTCATTCCCAGTCACTGGTTTCTCCCAAAATCCATTGCAAACCACGTGAGATTATAACGTTTTATGTTCTTGGCTTACAGGCTTCTTGGGTTAGTTTTATTTTGTACGTATTTGCATATATTTATCATAAAACTTTATGATAAATATTTGGTTATAACAGAGACTAATAAATAACTTTAGACTAACCATATCTAACAAAATTTTGTGACTTGAAAAATAGTTGTTTTTAAGATAGAGAGATGGCGTTAGTTGTTTTAGATTTACAGGTTATTTAAATTTGGTCAAAATAATACGTAAAAAACTTAAGATAGCGCTGTTTACAAAATCATTTGATATTTCATTGCAAGTACTATCTGTAGGTATCAGGCGACAACAGATGTTGCCAGCTAGTGCATTATATTATTTGATGCTATGTTGCCGCTCTTATAATTCAGTAACAGAAAACTTTACACCACCCCGGATATTATTTGTAGTGTTACTGGGTTACTGTATTGCCAGTATATAATTTTTCCCACAAAATTATAGCATTCATCTACACAGTTCTTATCTGCCTTAACATAATAAAACGAATTTCAGTGCATTTAATTAATAGGTATATAATATTTTACTTTATTTCTTGATATCGATAAAAATTATGTCTTAATAAGTGCATAATTTTTATTTATAATGCATAAAACTCATAACTATTATGCAGTAGTTAAAACAATATTTTCTTGCTAGATTATTATTAAAATAAAATGTTCTTTATCCATCCACTTTTTTTGGTCTTTTTATGACAACATTTTATTTGTTTGACAATTTGAATTCTTTGTCGTTTATTGTTGTTGCTGTGGGTGTGTGTTTGTTTTGGAACTTTTCCCTGCATTTATTTGAATTCACAATATGTCTGCTCGCCTACTGTGACTCATGCAAATTTTATGGACCTTGATTAAGTTTACGTTTTGGCAGCTACATATATCGTATAACATGTGCGTTTATCACAACTGTGATAATAAAACCTTTAAAAATAGGTTATTATGGCAATTAAAATAAGGAGAATGGTAGTGCCCAGGCGTCTCTGAACAAAATAAACTTACACCAGTATGTTTACGGTCTTTTGTAGTTGTTATTTTATCATCTATAAAGTAAGAATAAATTACTATCTACCTATTCTTATTGAGTAAAATTATCAAAATCAATGATATAAAATGATGACATTTTCAGGAAAGGAATAAATCCTACTTGCTAAGGTTTCAGGTTATTTGACAACGCCATCTAGCAGTTTTAGTCCGTATTAATACAAATATTTTGCATTACGTTTCTTGTCAATAATTCATATAAAAATTAAAGACAAGGTTGGTCCAAGCTATTTGAGAGCGACATCTAGTAATAACTTGGATTTTGAGCTTTTTCCGAGTCACGAATTTTTGTATGGAGATGGTCAGTCTATAGTTATTTAATAGTCTCTGGTTATAAATACTTGCGGTAATTCTTCGATGTTAATATCGTTTCTTGTATAGGACTGTAGTAATTTGCTCTTTGCTGTATACTTATCCTGGTTGTATCTTTGATTACATGCTATTTCTTTCAACTGATAATTTAGGTCCTTGATATTATAGGTCTTGAGTTCTGTTTAATTATGCGGCTTCAAGAAGGACCATGTCGTGACTTTGGCGTCGAATCAGGTTTTTTGGTGGCTCAATAAATAATTCAATTAATTGTTTACACTGTTTATTTTAGGATTATTACAACAATTATTTAAATATTTACTTTATGTTTTCGTAAATAAATGAATGCGGTGACACTGCAGTGCTCGCGAGAGACAAAAGGGTGAGTGACGATGCGCCCGCGTCACGGGCGGCCGAGCCGACCCCCAGCCGCTCGGACATACTCGCGAAGTTATGTTGAGTTCGATTCTTAACAACTATATAATAAGAAGCTCACTTTGTTCTCACACAGACCAACCCGCAGCGACTTTGAGGCCATTCTCGCCCTCGGCCATTCAGTCATTATGTTCGGAGACTTTAACTCCAAACATACTGACTGGACGTGCCTATCGACCAACACCAGCGGTATCGCTCTCCTCGACATCACTAACTCACTTGACTTAGACGTCATATCTCCCATCATTCCCACTCACTATCCCAACAATCCGAACTACTCTCCTGACATCCTCGACTTTGCAATTGTCAAGCGGATCAATCCCTATCTCAGGTCTATCGAACCGCTCGATGACCTAGGCTCTGACCACCGCCCCGTCTCCCTCGTGCTAGGACCGCCTAACGATAACGTCACATCTCCTAAGACCTTTATCAACTGGAAACGCTTTAAAAATACGTTAGTTTCAGCCTTAGAGGCCCCGATCTCTCCGCCCGCGATTTCGCCCGACCAATTAGATAGTCCGGATAAAATAGATTCATTAGTCAACACTCTCACTGATGCTATCAACTCAGCCATCAACTATAACGAAAAGGTTGCTAAGCAAGGCAAACCTACGCTTCCCCTAGCCGTTAATAATCTCATTAAAGCTAAGAACGCGGCTCTCCGGAGAGCCAAGAAATATCCCACGCCCGCATACAGAACAGCTGCGAATCAGCTTCAACGTAAAGTTAGGTCTTGCCTCGCGGAACTCCGAGACGCTCAGTTTAACAATCTCATGGAGAATATCTCCCCGTCCCACCAAGCGTATTATCGAATGGCCCGAGCCTTACGCGTAGACACCGCCTCTCACTCACCCCGATGGCACTACTGCCTTCGAAGTCGAAGAGAAAGCCGAATGCTTAGCTGACAGCATTGCCGCACAATGCTCGCCCAGCATGCAATCTGCTGATCCCTCACACATCCAGGCGGTGGAGGACGAAGTCCTTCGCAGAGACTCTCTCCCCATCATCGCCGACCCCGTCACAATCTCTAATGGCGAAATCTTGCTTCTCATTAGAAATTAAAAGTCCAAAAAGGCTCCGCGTGCGGATGGAATTTCCAACCACGCACTTTTGAGGCAGGTGCTTACCTTGTTAGCTATTATTTTCAATGCCTGCTTCGACCATAGCTACTTTCCAAAAGCTTGGAAAGAAGCGACAGTCATAGGCATTCCCAAGCCGGGCAAGCCTCTGAACGTCCCGGCTAATCACAGACCCATCAGCCTCCTCAAGGCAATGTCTAAACTTCTCGAGAGAGTCATACTCTCGTTATCGTTATCGTTAGGCGATCCTCTCATTATTCCCCACCAGTTGGCTTTCGCGCTAAGCACTCAGCAAGTCCATCGAATCGTCGAGTACATTCTCGAAGGATTCTATCCGCGTCGTAATAAAACAGTCGCGGTTCTCTTTGGCGTAGCCAAGGCTTTCGACAAAGTCTGGCACAGCGGTCCTGTTTATAAGGCTTACCGGATCGACTAGTCAGATTAATCGCGTCGTTTCTCCAAGACCGTACGTTTCGATTCAAACATGAAAGCACGCTCTCCGCGCCTCGTCCCATAAAGGCTGGAGTCCCGCAAGGCTCAGCCCTCGCCCCTCTGCTGTACACCGTGTACACTAACGACATTCCCATCCCGCCGAAAGGCGTCGTACTCGCCCTCTTTGCAGACGACACCGTCCTTTACACTAAAGGTCACGCGGTCCCGTACAACATCACCGGACTCCAAAAGGCCGTAAACGCCCTCGGTGTTTCGTTTCAAAATGGCGTATCAATGTCAACCCAGAAAAGAGTTCTGCTATTCTGCTGCGACCACAAACTCCGTAATCGCTACAACGATCCCCACATTCGTATGTTAGGTATTCCCATCCCCTGGAAGCGCACTGTCAAATACTTAGGCGTCACCTTAGATCAGACGCTTTCTTTCAAGCCACACGTCGATAGAGTAACGAAACTCGCGCGTTTTTACCTAAGCCGCCTATATAGGAAGAAAAAGTAAAATGTCTTTCAGAAATAAACGTACGCTTTATAAGGTCTGCGTTATGCCTCGCCAGTCTTTGCCCACGCCCAACCCTCCGTCCTGTATAAACTGCAGGTAGTTCAAAACCTCTTCTGCCGCAGGGCCACAAACGCACCTTGATACGCGCGTAACGCGGACCTGCACAGAGATCTTGAACTACCTACAGTGCAACAGCACCTCAAAACACTCTCAGAATCGTTCTTCAAACGCGCCGAAACCTATCCCAATCATCTTGTTCGAGATTCAGTCTCTTATGCTGCTCCTGTCTTAGATTCGAAATTCAAAGTCGCTAGACCGAGAAACGCGCACACTGGCGAGCCCACGCAATTAACTTTAGATCTCGAAGCCCTTCAGGCCGCAAATTCTATTTCTAACGTAAATCCGAATTAATGCAATTTTATTTTTCAATTTTAATGTTTTTGATTAGTTACTTTTCATTTTGAGCACCTTCAGTGCTAAGTATTCACCTTCAGTGCTGTGTAAATCCCAGCGGGTGACCCCTTCTGGGCCCCACTAGCGCGGCCTCTTTCTCCAATTGGCCGTCGCTCAGATGAAGGCTGAGTGGCAAAAATGCACGAGCCGACAGGGGGCTTTTTAGTGGGTAGAGGTTCTGGTAGGCGTCGGGACGAGTCCCACATAACTCTGGATCGCGCGCGCCAGAGTATGCGTCAGAGCATTTTTTATCCTCCTGCCCTTGCCCGTGGAGGGTAACAAAAAAAAATTGTTCTCACTGCATTTGCCCTTGCGGCAGTTTGTGTCAGGTCTCAACCTGGACGGAGCAGTTACAGCAAACATCGGGGCGCCCGCAAAACTCTCGTTGCCTGTAGTGCACAACTAGGGAAGTTTCTAGCTTCTCCTGCGTTTGGCTGACGCAGTTTGATACTTTTAATTTATTTATTTTACTTTATTTAGGAAACCAACAGTCATTACATGTACTCAAAATTACAACATATGTACAGAGACCAGTGAAGGTTCCATACCAAAAATTATATAGTTTAACGAGAAACACGGTTACACAATACATACAAAAATAAATATAAAATTAAATAACTATCCAGTTAAATGCAAAGAAAGTTCCCCTTTTTATTTTGGAAGAGAGAGATGAAAGATGTCAATGTTATTATAAATCCTATTAAATTGGGTACATTATCTGTTGATGAAAGAGCTACCGGGATAATTAGTACGGGAAAGAGACGAGAGAAAAGCGGGTTTATGACGAGCATTTATTCGAGGACAAGCAAAATTAATGTTACATAGTAAGTATGGAAACTCAATTATATTATTAATTAATTTAAACAGAAAAATTATATCTCGTATAGACCGCCTTTTAGAGAGTGAGATAGCTTGCCTTTTATAGTTTGATGTGTACTCTCCAGCACTTTATCGCTACAGGCCGTTACAGTTAACAATATTTAAACAAAGGCCTTGATTTTATTTAAATACTTTAACATTAAAGCAATGATAATATTTAAAACCAGATGACTACCAAAAGGAGATTGTATTTTAATTATTTTAGATATAATTTTTATTAATGGAGAAAAACAGCACCGAGTGTATTAGAGTTCCTTGGGCGTATAACAGTTGACCGCCTTAATGATCATGGTACCTGATGGTGTTCCGAATAAAGGGACCACGGCCAGGGCAATGGCTGGAACAAAGGCAGTTCCAACTGAAGCTTACGGGTAACCCTATCGGTTCCACTAGGTGCCACTTATCGCTTGGCCTTTCGCCGGCTGTAGAAATATAAAACTGAAATTATGTAGGTACGTGATAGAAACTGAAACTTGGTTGACTTTGTTAAACAGATGCCAAGTGAAGGTTTTGTTAATTTAAAAAAAATACTCTCTCTCCGTTGAAAAACGGTCTCCGAAGGAACTGTACATTGCCACATGTGTGAGCGTGTACAGTAAGCTCTTATATGTACCTTAATGTTTAGGTGACCTCTAGGTTACCTTTAGGTAACACACGGACCTGGGTTATTTTTGGTTCAATGTACTGGCTCTCCAAGACATTGGAACAATTCGGTCAATTTGTTGATTTTTGTATTCCAAAATTTTCGTTACAAAGCTAGTGCAAATGCTATGTACGCCGTTATTGTGATGCATATCAGAACATTATTGCAGATATAAGTGAACTATGTACTCTTAATATGTATCATGTGGCAGTACTTTAAGTAAATAAATAAATAAATTAAATAATAACTTACTTTGGATGTGTGCTCATTCCTTTTTCGTGATAAAAGATAAGACTTTTGCTAATAAAATGTTAAAGGTAATTGGGTACATCGATATGATTTAATAATGAATTGTAACATTTATTGGATTGAATTCAATGTTAAGTTTCGACAAATAACTTCAGTTACGGCACTGTGTTTTCCATGTTGGCATGAGAGGCAGGCGATGGCAGCGCCATTTTCATAAAGTGTTTCCGCCGCGGTCTTAGTTTGAAAGTAGTAAATCGGGCGCGGCTCATTCTTCTGGCTGGAGCTCCGGATCAGAGAAGACGTCTGTGAAAGTAATTTAATTTATTCTGATGTCCGTTATTTTTTATCGCTCATTGTTTGCATCAATCAATAAAAAAATGTGATTAAAGTTGTTCAACTTTAAGTTGAACAGAACTTTGCTGGTGTAGTTTAAATTGTTTTCTCAAGCAACCAGATTGTTTATGTCTGTTCTAGCTGCAGCCGGGTTCTTCGTTTCTTGCACTCGTAATGTGGTTGGAACGGTAGATCTTTGTGTACACATTATACTCTAACTATACAAAAGCACATACATTTCTGACAACATACTAATTAAACAGAAGGTTTAGTAAAAGATTAAGGGTGGCGCCGCAGTTGCGTTGACCGGTTGTGTCATATCAACATTCACGGTCCTTTTAAAATGACGGAGACTTGTTTTTTGGAAAAAGCCGTTATCTTCGCCCATATTATTGTATACACATACTCATGCGTACTTACTACTCACTAACATACTCACATACGCACACACACACACAACACACAAACATTTATAACATATACCTTATTTTTAAAATAAACCTTATTATAGGTTATAATTACATATCACACTACCTACTATGTAATCCACCCAGTCCAGAGTTGGAGAGAATGGTAATCTGTCATACAGTAGAACAGACACCAGTCTCTCACATAGATTTATTTTTGCAATATACTTTCTAAGTTTGTAAACATGAATTGTACTTTATTCTGTGTGAGAGAAGAAACAATAAATCATTATTATTTCTTTTAACTTTTTGACAGTCTGGTCTGTGTTGTTTGATGCATGTCCACACTAGACTTCATTACTCAAACATAAATTTTGAGCATTCCACTCTGTTTATCATCCATCCATCCATCATCCATCCACATCAATGATTGGACATGCGAACACCAAGCTTACTATCTTAAAGAAGCTTTGCAGTACATTCTATTTCAATGTTGTTTTGCGACGGCCCTCGTACCAATGTTACCTTTACTTACAAAACTGCTCCGCGTGGATATTACGCTATGTGTAGTGCCGCACAGTAGTTCCATTCTGGAAATAAGTGGACACAGGATCTCAATTCAGAATTTAGATATAATTTTTTTATTGGTTAGCTGTTGACTAAACTAACATCTTTTGTGATTTACCGAAAATCTCCAGGTTTGATGGTTTTCGAGAAAAAAAGTTATGTAGTTTTTTAATATGGAAACGAATATATTTTTTTTTCTCGAGTTGGGCCCATTTGGGGTTCATATGGTTGTAGCTAGTAATTATGTACTAAAAATAGTAATACCTTCTCCGTGACATGCCTCCCCGGGAGTAACGCGGCGTTGAAAATTTCAATATTAATTGGAGATTTTGCGAAAACTGGTCGTTTAACGTGAAATATTTTTGTAAATTTGTTGATCTACTTATTTATAAAACTACTTTATGCATGAAATAAGTTGAAATATTCAAATTAGGATTTGATTTATGATGATAGCCCATTATTCTCATTTATGTAACCGAAAATGTTTTGTTAGATGTAAATTGGCAAAGAAAACCCTGTGAACCTTTAAAATTTTTTGTATAAACAAAAGAAACAACACGAGTGCGTCACAAAGTGCATTGACTTTATCTTTTTAAACTGTACGATTATTTAACTTAATACCTGGATTTATAAAAAATATTGACAAATAAATGTGAAAAGGTTTACAGATCAATGTCTTGCAGAACTGAAACGACCTTTGTAAATATTATAAGTGGCAAATAGTATAAAGTCTGTACACAGACGAATAGTAAGACTGATACTTTTGAAAAATACTTATTCATAAAGAAAAATGTGGGTTGTATTGTAGTCCTGAAAAGTGCTGTTTTTGACCTGGATCTTTTTGCGGATTGGAATGGGGTCTTAACGGTCGAATTTTTATTCCAGTGGATCAGAAATGTCTTCAGGCTCCACGTGACAGCATTCGTCTTCTTCAAATTTTATCGCACTTCATATGAATTAATAGGATCCGAAAATAACGCTGGATGAGATTCTTTTGAAATGTTTAGCCTTGTTCGGGAAATATGGGAGTTTGAATAAGATTTTTAGGTTTTTTTATGCGAAAAAGGGACACCTACGTTTTCACAGCATTTATGTTCATACGATATAAATTGGTCATTTTATTTATCGTATTTAAATATATTTTTGAGCAAATTAAGTTTTCTTTCATTCGACCTATCACAGAGAGACAACCATCTACACTTCGCTGCCTTACTAAGTATGTAGTTAGGGAGGCGAATAGGGGAATTTTCGGTAATACTCGAGCGTGGCAGTTTAAGATATGAGAGATACCTTAGACCTAATAGAACAACCTTGTAAAGTATTTAGCTCTATATGTAGTGACGCGCGCCTAGGATAGACGATCAGATTAGTAAAAAAAAATCGATAGTCTGAAATACTCGAGTGCGTCAGATTAGAAGATATTGGGGGTTGATTTTAGTGTTTTAAGACTAAATTTAACCAATCTGACGATAAGTCCTTGACGCCGTCGAGTTATAGGGTCGGGAACTTGTAAAAAAAAACGTTAATCCGGCATTCTCGAGCGCGATTTTTTAATTTTTATTTTGAAGAATATAATCTAAAACATACTAAAAATACAAAATCTGCCGGTTTCCGCATGACCGGAAGTGTGGAGGAGCCATTTCGTCTTCCGAAAAACGCGTTGCGGCATATAAGTCGCGAACAATACATTTTACAAAAAAATAATTTAAATAAACAAAAAAGGTAATTTTATTTTACACAAAAAAGGTCTCTACATTTTTGTCCAAAGTTAAAACTTTTTGACTTGAAGCATCATAAAAACTCAAACTCCCGGTTTTTTGAGTATATCTCGAAAACTGAGGGTGTTAAAAAAAATTATATGAAATAACGATGATTAAATTATGTGACTTTTATTATATCTCAAATTTTTTTTTTCTAAAGCTTCTCGACAATTTTCGTGGACTCCGAAAAAGTTACGCGTATCTGTATACAAAAGTATTATTGACATGTACAGTTCCATGTATGTATATTATTCAATAGCCTGTTGATCCTCAAATTGTTTTTTGGACGTACCGTAAGCAAAACGAAGTGAAGAATTGAAGCAAAAAAGAGGAATTTGCCATAATCATGTAATACAGACTGAGCACTTCGCGGAAATATGCCGTCCTACCAGTATTTTTCCTTTATTTCGCAACATTGATGGTGGGGAAAGAAGTGGTAGAAGGGAATTTTCGGTACACACTATATATTTATATATATATCTACATTTACGTTGGTTGTATCTATCGCTTTATTGTCATTCTTAAATTCCCCGTTTCATCAAGGAGAAAGAACGGGAAAAAAAGAAACCATAAAACCTTTTTCGGTCAGATTAAGAGAACCCAGCAACATTTTTGTCAGATTAAGAAAATATGCTTTCAGGATACCGAGATAAACCTCCCCTATGAAAATCTGACGCGCTCGAGTATTGCAAAAAAACTTTTTTTATTTGCATTTTCAAAAATTCATCGTAACTTATCGTCACGCCGAAATTGTCAGTTTTTTTAAAGGCAGCTTCCTTGGGGCCTACTTAACACCCCTTCCGAAAATCTGACGCGCTCGAGTAAATTTTTTTTTTGCATTTCTGACTACTTTATATATTTTATTAGTATACCGTTGTTATCAGAGGCACTTGGGGCATACGCAGTATGAATATCTGACGCGCTCGAGAATGCCCAAGTAACTGTTTTTTTAACATTTTTGAAAAACCGTACACGCCAAACCCACCGCTAAAATGGTTTTTACCATACGAGCTTTTCTTTTCGAAATTATTTTATCTTTCGATTTTGATAGGTCTCGACGGCGCCGTTGAATTACGCCATTTAGCTACCTCGCCTCCCTAACTAATGGCAGTATTCGAACTCTTCATAAAACAGTTGTCTAGCTGTCAATACCTCGCAATGTCATAAACACTTATTTTAAGCACAGTTCTTTGCGCTGATTCTAGGAAGTGATACAATTGGCCATCATCGTAAAAATAGTAAGTTTTTTTCTTTAAACTGAACTTTTAATGCCATTGATGATTTGATGCTTATTTAAACCTTACAGTTTAATATCTCATAGTTAATATTATAGAATAGCGGCTACTAAAAATAAAAGGAAAACTCCAATTCGTGCACGTGACGCGTGTTGTTTCTGTTCTTTATACTGAACTGTTCGGGTAAAGGTTATAGGTTATAGGTCGTAACTAAAGGTTATAGGGTTGACTTTGCCTATTTACATCTAATAATAAATTTTCCCTCACATAAATGAAACTAAATGGGCTATCAAAATGAGAAATAGTAAAATTCTAATGTGATTATGATATTTCACGCATAAAGAAGTTCTATATATAACAGCAATAGTTTAAAAACACCTACATTCTGGTTAGTTGCCTCAGACAACTGACTTTAAAACTGACGGTTTCAAATTTTGTAGCGACAATTTAAAAAGTTTTTCATTTATAATAAAAAACAAAAATTAAATCGAACTAAGCGTTAATGAGCTCTCGCTACAAGCATTTGTTATCTTACAATCGCTCCCCGCCCCACGTCGACTCTGCGGTTCACAAAATACTTCCGCGGTTTCCTCGTCGTTGTATAATTATTATGGAATATAATAATCAAATTCAAAACGTATGAAACTATACTCACAGGTAAAATATCTTTGAACTTACAGAATCGTAAAATTATCCACGAACGCAAGCGCTTCACAACACAGTTGCCGTATGACAACAATGGTTCAATTTTACTGGGTATTTAAATTGTCTTGCTCATATTACTTCTCCTTTAACATTGCAAATACGCATCAACACAAACTAGAATCTACGCAAATGAAGTCATGGGACATAGATAGTATTGAATGAATGTGGAACGCGCACTGCGTGGGGTCGTCGATGAGTGTCTGTAAACCTGGATTAGTAAATACGCTGTATTAAGACCGCGCGTTATCGCCTGCAACAACCGCATCAGCTGTCATTTGTTGCGCGCGTCCAAGTACATTCAATGTATTTATGAATTATTCCACCTTGAAACGCTAACTTTGCAGTTCACACAATGCAGTGCACTTAAACAAGTAACGAGATTGCACTGACGAGATGCGGTAATGAAGACGCTACACTTGTATTTGCATCGTATCGATTACGTATACGCCGGGTAGTAACGGCGTGTGAGTGACGCGCCGCGGCGTGAGTCGGTCATTAAACATATCAGGCTGCGCGGGCGCTTTAGGAAATATAACACGAACGTGTTCGCCGCTGCATACCTTGGCAGTCGTATTAATTTCGTAGTTTGTAGCTACCAGGCCCGGCGCCTGGGAAACCGTAGATGGCTGGATCCCGCGTTAACTCGTGAACGGGTGCCGTTTGAGGGTGTTCGTCGTTTGGATACTTGGGGGGAGGAAGACTTGCCGAGCTAACAGATGCAGAAAAGAATAATTTTGTATAGACATAAACAGACTCTGTAAATTTATTTTGAAAAAAAAATATACCCGTGAAGTTTCTTGCCAGTTCTTCTTCACGAAGGTTTTTTTCGAACTGGTGGTAGAATCATGTTTTATTTGACGTCAATAAGAACAAGTAATTGTCAATGTTGAGAAATAAATATTTGAATTTGAATTTGAATTTAGCGCAAAACTTGCAAAATTTGCAAAACATTACAAAAAATTACTGCCGAAATTAAAGAACATGTTTTCATTAACTTACTTAGTTGTATCTGTTTATTTAGTCTTTGACAGCAGATGAACTAACAACAAAATATTTACATATAAAAAGCTTCTCAAAGAAACAGCACTTCATATAACTTCGTGCAGTGACCTCGCTGCGCCATTAATACTAAATTGCTTTAACTCGTTAACTGGTTACCAACTGTTTCAGCTGAAAAGGACTTGATTTTAGTTTTGTAATGCGGTCACTAACATATGAATTTTAATATAAAACACATACATTTTTTAAGTATAAGTACATTTGGTGTTGGTATGTAAACTTTCATATTTTAAATAAGTTGAAAATGAATATCTAAAGCCTATTCAGAGGACTAATCAATTTCTCAATCCAGATCTTAATTAAAAACACATTCAGCAAATTTGCTTCGTGAATTCGCAGCCTTGAGGATAAATTATCTCCAAACAACATTAATTACAGATTCAGTAAAGATGGCGTCGATTTAATTTGACATCAATCTCTGAGTGTCATCATTGCGGAGTGGCGCGTCGCTGCGGCTTCGAGCTGAGCGCCTGAACCAACATGGCGGCCGCGGTGGGGGCTCACGCTGACAAACTGACGTGAGCGGTTTTAATAAATCTATTTAGATTTCTTTTGTAACGAGCTTTGTGCTAGCCGACGAAAGTTTGTTGAAATTGTTATCTTGCTCTGCTTTGTTATTTTTATTAGAAGTTGAACGTCACGTCTCAAAACAAAATATTTAGTTCGTAACGGAAAATATGGAAAATATTTTGTGTGTACCTATTTAAGAACTTTCTTTCCTCCTTCAACATGCATAACGTAACAACATTCTTCAACCGACTGCTATCCCCGCTGGAGGCGTTCGTGAAATCATTAGGACATACAATGATCTTATTTTGATTTGTTCCTTGGCGGTTAAGCTTCGCTCGCTGCCACATTTGTATAAGCTACACTTAAGTCTTGTTTGTAAACCTTTAGTACCCGAAGTACACCAAGGAATGTAGCGTTCACTTAATAATCCGATTTATCGTGAAATGTGTTAAAGTGGAATTCGCAGACAAAAATACACCTCATAAATCTTATTTTCCATTGTCTCGAAAATTATATACTTGCCTATTCTAGCATTAAAGGAAGATAAGATTAGCACGTTTGTTCCTTTGTAACGACTCTGAAATTACTGCACTTGGGGGGGGGGGGAGGGCTAACGCGCAAAACTCTTTGCACTAAAAGGTACTCGCACCAGCTTTGATCAGCCAATCACGAGAAGTCAATCACGAGGGGTAATTTTTATGTCAGTTTTAACTTTGAATACTCCGATCGATGGTAGAAAAGTCTGCAGCAGGAAATCAATTTTAACCTGAAGTAGATCTGTAGGGTTCTAATGTTTTGTGATTCGATGTTTTATGTAAGTACGAAATTTAATATTTTTACATTGCAATGTTAAGTACCTATTCAACGTTTTTACTATACATTTTCAGAAATTGGCACGTAGCTTTGTAAAGCCAACATTCGGGTCGATTTGTTTAGATCCTGATTAATCCACATTCAACTTGGTTGATTAAATGACCGAAAGGAAGTAGGTCGCCGCAATCATGTACGTTCAGGGGTAGGCAGTATCAGTTCGTTCATGTCAATATAAAGAACCGTTCTCGCGCTTGCTTTATTGGCATTTGGTCGATAGCACGAAGTCCGTCGCTCATTCAGACGATGCATCACGGGGTCTCTGGCTCACCTCCCAGCGAGGGCGTTCGTTTGTCAGTTCACACATCAATGTTCGAGTGTTACTGTGGATGAGGTCCCGCGGGACGTTTGCAGCCAGCAACACGTAGACACACTTCGGTCGCCAAGCGTTCTGTGAATAATGTATTTGTTTAGATTTATTGCTTGTTTTAGGGTCCCTTGCGGTTGATCACACATGTTGTGGGGACAACGAATGTGTAAAATTACATTGTGAGTGTGTTTCTGAAATAATTTTTGTTTAAGAATATGTTTAATTAAGATGACTACGATTTGTTTTGCTTTTGGCCCTTTATAAGCTGTAAACCTACATTTTAAACTTTTTATTTTTAGCTAAATTTAAATGTAATACTCGATGATACAGGAGTTACAGACACAGTACAATCTTGATCCCTGTAAAAATTTTCGGTACGCGTCTTGATTTGATTTGATAACTCTTGATGTTTGGTTTCTTATCAACCACTGTCTTGTACAAAAGAAGATTTGGTTAAAGAAGTGAAAAATCACTCACAGCAGCTACTGCTCGACAAAATTAACGTATTTTTGATGTTTTAACGGATTGATTAGTAACTGTGTAGGTCAAACTTTTAAAACAAATGAAAACGATTTAGAGCTCATAGTTTTTTATTACATTTTTTCAACGAACTCTTGACCAGCGTCTCTTTTTTTATTGAAAAAGGGTTAGACGTTTGTCGTCTATCTCAACTGATGGACAGTGACGATGAAGACGAAGTTGTGACACGTCTATCCATGACCTATTCACCTACCTATTCACTATACTATATACCTATTCACTCGACGCTTGAAAAAACTAAATCTTCATTCCACACCTTGGCGACCCGCACCAAAAAGGAACTATCGAAGCTTTTGGTTCGACTTCTTGGGATATCTACCATAAAGGGATGGAAGGCCTGTCTGCATCTAGTAGTCCGATGTGAGAAGGGTGTGGGTTCAACCTGATCAAAAAGAGCATTCGCGCAGTCTCCAAAATGAAATCTGTAGAAGACTGCTAAACTGGCTACTTTTCGACGATGGTCGAGGTTTTGCAGTTTTTTGGTGGTGAGGTCAAAGTTGTTAATAAATTTTCGGGTTCTTCGGTCAAATGCGTCCATCGCTTCTAGTTGGTACTTTGCAGAACCTCTAAGATGGAACTTGAGCTGTGTACAAATTAAGTAGCTGTTCAGGGCTGAAGTACCGTCGGACCTTCAAGATGATTCCCAACATTTTTAAGCAGTTTGAGCCATGGCCACAATTTGTTGTCCGAAGTTAAGTTGGAACGATATAATTATGCCCAGAAGCCCTAGGTGGTCGGTTAAGGGTTAAATTTGACCAAGTTGGACTCGCCCCAATCGGACAATTTCTTTAAGGCCAAGTCCACCCGCTCAATCATGGACTCTCTCAAAGCCCGGATTTCTTGAAGACTCACTCGCGCACTGTACATGTGTCTCTCTACAACGGTGCTGTCATCAGCGTAACCAATAATGCCTGAGGTTAGCAGGTCGTTAATGTGCAGCAAGAATAACGTTGCAGAGAGAACAGATCCCTGAGGTACCCCGGCATTAATTGCCATTAGGTCAGAAGAGCAGCCGTCTAAGTCTACTGGCATTGACCGTTCCCTCAGAAAATCAGGTATCCAGTCGCACAGCCCTTTAGGTATTCCGTATGCTGGAAGCTTACTCAAGAGACCATCATGCCAGACCCTATCAAAAGTTTTGGAAATGTCTTAGGATACAGCTGTAGCTTCACCGTGACCTTCCAAGGCTTCGCTCCATAAGTGAGTGGTATACACAAAAAGATCTCCAGTCGAGCGTCCAGTGCGAAAACCATATTGGTTATCACTAAGGAGCTCGTTGGATTCAAGGTATGCCAGGAGACGATTGTTCAATGAACGCTCCATAACTTTGCAAAGTATGGAGGTGAATGCAATAGGTCGGTAGTTGATAGGATCTGCACGGCTTCCCTTCTTTGGTACTGGTTGCACGTTAGCCAGCTTCCAGGATTAAGGGACCTTTCCGGATTCCAAAGAGAGTCGATAAAGGTGCGTTACTATGGGAAACAAATTGGCTGCGCAGTGTTTTAACACAACTGCAGGTATGCCATCGGGTCCGCTGGCCTTATTCACATCTTAGTTCTGCAAGCATTTAAGAACCTCCTTTTGGCGAATGTGAACGGCACCCATTTTGGGTCTGAAATGAGGTAACTGGGTTGGGACTTTACCTTGAATATTTAGACGTGAATAGTCTGCAAAAAAATTAACAAAAAGATCTGCTTTCTCTTTTGCGGTGTGGGCCAGTGAACCGTCAGGATTCCTCAGAGGTGGCAGCGATGTGCGACAGAAGTTCGATTCATCCGACTTGGTCAGAGACCAGAAAGCTTTGCTTCCTGAAGGATATAACACTATCTTGTCTCCGATGTGGCCAATGTGGTCAAAACGAGCTTTCCTGATCACCTTTTTGCAAGACTTGGCGGCAGCATTTTATCTTTTCTTCAGTTCATGCGAATCCACGGCTTTGCTTCTGCGAGCGTCAGCCCAGGCTTTGTACGCTTCTTGCTTAAGCTTTTCAGCTGTGAGGCAAGCAGCATTAAACCATGGGTTTTACCTTTGGTTTCAAGGGATAGATCAGCGTAAGGGATGAAATACTCCATTGCTTGGCCTATCACACTTGATATAGCATCAGCGCAGCACGATGGATCGGTTGATGTAAAATAAATCTGCCGCCAAGGATAAGACGCGAAAAAATGCCGCATCTCATTCCAATCTGCTGATTTGTATCGCCATACTCGCCTAGCGCCTTTTGGGCGGGTGTCAGGCGGCGAGCACTATGACACAGATTTCACCACGTTGTAGTCGGATGTCCCTAAAGATGCAGTTACGGACGCCGAGCATCTGTCAGGATCAGTTGTCAGTAGAAGGTCTAAGCAATATGCAGTGTTGCCAACAACGTCGGGGATGTGCGTGGGCTCGTGCACAAGCTATGAGAGGCCTTGAGTCACGGAAAACTTAAAAGCCTCTCTTCCAGCGTATTCAGTGTCCTGACACGGGTACAGCCATTGCCCGTGATGGGCGTTAAAATCCCCCAGGAACACCAACTGCGCTGAAGGAAAACGTTGCCGAACCTTATCTGCTGCCTCGTTGTGTCCCGATCTCCACTATGTGACCGGTATATAGTGGCGTAGACCAATTGGTCATGGCTGGTATCAATGTGAACCCACATGACGGAAAAGTCCAGATCTTCCAAGTAACGGAGACGCTGACAACAGATCTCGTTACTGGCATATATGCACACCCCGGCGTTCGGGCGGAAATTGGACTCCAGGATGTACCCTGGGTAACAAAGGTATGCCGAGTCTGACGGGCTACAGATCTGCTTCTCCATTAGGAAGAGTAGGTGAGGCCTCTCGGTCTCAAGATGGCGGTGGACATCGTTGATATTTGAGTGCATTCCTCTTGTGTTGCTGAAGTGCACTTTAAGAGAGAGGAATAGCAACCGCTGCAGAACCTTACCCTTTTTATGACTTTTCATATTTGTTGTGTGAGCGAATAGGGAGGAGGACAGAAGTTGAGTGAAGCGCTGCAAATGGAACCAAGCAGCTCGCAATAAACAACGCACCGATGGGGAACTGGCTTCGAGACTGCGTGGACGCCCGAACCCCCTCGAGGATTGTCATCGGGTCCTCTCTAATTAGTCGCCAGCTGGCACGATGAAGCCTCCCGGGAATTTTCGCGAGGTGGCGGGGCAGCCTTTCGAATGTGGCTAGCACACTACTTGGACCCCTTACTTCCTGCGGACAGCCACCGTTTCTTCGGATCCCGCTACCCTCCAAAACCAGTTACCCAATGAGCCAATAAATTACGAGCTGAAGACAGTTCTTTGATGCAGCACGATTACTTAGACCTACCCTCCTCTATGGCTACACTAAACATCATGCCGGAACGAGACCATGTCATTTTGCGGCATGGCTTTGTTTAGTGGGTGGTGACTAGCCACGGCCGAAGCCTACCACCAGAAGGTACTGCTCGTTTAGCACCACCCAGGGTCCACGTACAAGCATCGAGGGCTAAAGCTTGCGGACGCGAGCAGTTTCAGTCCCAGTTACCGGCGTCTCTACAAAGTTTTTTGCGTCTGAACCAGGTACTTCCTCAACGGCCTTTTCGAACGCCGTGAGCACATCTTCTAGCCATGTATTTCGTATTACAACTGTATCCCGATTCTGAAACTATAACACTTGTTGCTTACAGCAGCAAAAACTTCTGGCAAGTATTTGGTAGCGTACCACTCTGCATTGATGCTGCTTCGGTTTCTTCAGGAAATTGATGCTAAACACCCCGTTAAGGAGAAAAAAACTAGCACTCAAAAATTTTCCAGCGCTTAGTATGCGTTGGTTCGTTCTGAAACAGCGATACTGTGGACTGGCGCTTTGTGTCTGGATCATATTGATCAATCCAAGATTCATCACCTGTTACGATATCGAAGAGAATCTGATTGAATTAATTTAATCATATTACGGCACCATTCAACGCGTTCCTGCTTCTGAGCATTGTGAGGTGCAGGGTACCCAGCGCGAAACAATCCCCCTTACGCAAAGGTGATTGTGTAGAATATCATGAACACTTCCCGATCCAATCCGCAGCTTGTGCTAAATCTTCCTGTGTAATTCACCGGTTTTGTTGAATCACATTTTCACTGTGCTACTAGTTTTTCGTTTTTCTTCCGCAAGAGCGGTCAAAGGACGGCCACTTCTTTTTTCACCTTTCAAATTTAAGAACACTCACTTAAACTCGTTATACCAGCGGTATACAATTACTTTAGAAGGCGCCTTGTTCATAAAAGCTAATTGAAGTCGATTAAACAATTCATCACTTGTCAAGTTGGACTTGAAGTCGTAAAGAATCAGTGCACGAAAAGGTTCCCGGCGCAGATGCATTTTTCAATGATACACAATAGTTTATTTATGCTGGTGAAAAAATAAATAGTGATATTCGAACTTAGAACCAATATGTTTTTACTTTTAAGTAATCGAATTTCCAAAATAAATTATAACTGGCCAGCGTTCCATACTTATAAACTTGTGTTCCTGCCTGGTAGACACATATCCAAATTCAAATTTAAATATTTATCCCTCAACATTGACAATTACTTGTTCTTATTGATGTCAAATAAAAAACGACTCCACCACCAGTTCGGAAAAACCTTCGTGAAGAAGAACTGGCAAGAAACTTCAGAGGCATATTTTTTTCGAAACAAATTTACAGAGTCTCTTTATGTCTATACAAAACTATTCTTATCTGCATCTGTTAGCTCGGCAAGTCTCCCTCCCCCAAGTATCCAAGCGACGAACACCCTCAAACGCGTTCCCACCCACCCATTCACGAGTTAACGCGGGATCCAGCCATCGCCCTGCTCAACCACACGTTGTAGCGTAATGAACGCCTTCAGTGCTGTACTCCATGTATTGCATAGTTATGGTTTGAGCTTCTGTGTAGTGTCTCAGCTGGTCGAGGCTAGCGGCTGTTTGTTTGTACATGTATCGAGCTGTAAACATTAAAAATTCAAATTCAAAATTTATTTATTTGCCAACAAATTTACAGCTTAATACAAAATGCTTGTAAGAGAAATCAGTTTAATACAAACCACAATGCAAATTAAAATTAAAGTAAAATAAAATTAATAAAAAAGTGACGTAACTTAAGTTACCAGGGCCGGTTACCATTCAGAGCTATACTATCGCAGTAAAGTAGCGATGATTTAAGAATCTCATAGGTGTAGGTGTTTTTCATAATAATATACTTGTAAATATAATTATATAAATACATAAAATATGTTGAATTATATGTGTGTAATGTAATGTTTAGAATGTTATCTGATTATAAATAAGTGCAAAGGTGTAGTGATTTATAAATACATCCTTTAAAACAGCGAATTACATAAATATTTTATTATTTTGTATCATATAGCCATAAATATATATTTTTTTAATATCATGAGACAAGAGTTTCTGTGCACTCATAGTTTAGACTCAGAAGCCATTGTAGGACACGCTTCTGTATTTCGTTTATTGAAAGTTCCCGGATACTACATCCCAAAGCACACTTGTTATACAAAACGGGTGTAGAAACTGGCTGTGTTTTCTTGCAAAAGCAGAGTGAATAGTAGTAATTGGGGCCTTATAAACTCCTTTTTTGCGTATCGAAGAGAAATTGGGAGAGTTTACAAATTTCCTATGATATCTTAATACACTACGCAAAATTATACAGCCTTCTAACACTCAGTAATTTGCATTCCTTGTAGAGCATGGCATTAGACGACTTGCTTCACACAAGTTGTATCGCAATTAACGCCTTCAGTGCTGCCACTCCATGTATTGCACTCCATGTATTAAGGTTTGAGCTTCTGTGTAGTGTCTCAGCTGGTCGAGGCAAGCGGCTGTTTGCGTGTACATGTATGAGATGTAAACATTAGAAGACTTGCTTCACACAAGTTGTATCGCAATTAACGCATTCAGTGCTGCCACTCCATGTATTGCACTCCATGTATTAAGGTTTGAGCTTCTGTGTAGTGTCTCAGCTGGTCGAGGCAAGCGGCTGTTTGCGTGTACATGTATGAGATGTAAACATTAGAAGACTTGCTTCACACAAGTTGTATCGCAATTAACGCATTCAGTGCTGCCACTCCATGTATTGCACTCCATGTATTAAGGTTTGAGCTTCTGTGTAGTGTCTCAGCTGGTCGAGGCAAGCGGCTGTTTGCGTGTACATGTATGAGATGTAAACATTAGAAGACTTGCTTCACACAAGTTGTATCGCAATTAACGCATTCAGTGCTGCCACTCCATGTATTGCACTCCATGTATTAAGGTTTGAGCTTCTGTGTATTGTCTCAGCTGGTCCGGGCAAGCGGCTGTTTGCGTGTACATGTATGAGATGTGAACATTAGAAGACTTGCTTCACACAAGTTGTATCGCAATTAACGCATTCAGTGCTGCCACTCCATGTATTGCACTCCATGTATTAAGGTTTGAGCTTCTGTGTAGTGTCTCAGCTGGTCGAGGCAAGCGGCTGTTTGCGTGTACATGTATGAGATGTGTAGGCTATTTCCTATCCTACATTAAATTTACATTTATATATTTATATTTAACAAATATGTATTATGTAATTTATTATATTTCCATATAAAAGTTTCTATTTAATATAATTACTATGAAACGTATTTAGAACTTATTTATTTAACATATTTGAGCTTTTAGTACATTATATATTTAGTACTTATATATTAATATTAATAATATCACGATATAATATATTTTCATATTTACTAATAATACGTATTTAATTTATACTATTCTTAAAGCCGTGCTATGGAAACGTACACCAATAACCTGTCTTTTGTTCTATTAGCATTCCATAGCTGCGCACACGCACGGTCTGCGTGGCGCGCTCGGGCTCCGGTGACGCGAGTCGGAAATTAACGCTCGGGCGTGGAACTTGTGCTGCTCGCCTTGCCGACGCGCCTTATGTACTCGCTGCATCTTGCTTGTTATAATTATTAATTATTTCTGTTTATTGTATTGCGTGACTGTGCTACCTACTCATAACTTTCTCCTTCTTCTGTTAAAGTGAATATACTATCTGTGTTTGTGTACCTATTGTTTTCTTCGTACTCTTGTTTCTTATAGCTACACCTAAACTACAGTACTATCTACAGATGTAAACATTAGAAGACTTGCTTCACACAAGTTGTATCGCAATTAATGCATTCAGTGCTGCCACTCCATGTATTGCACTCCATGTATTAAGGTTTGAGCTTCTGTGTAGTGTCTCAGCTGGTCGAGGCAAGCGGCTGTTTGCGTGTACATGTATGAGATGTAAACATTAGAAGACTTGCTTCACACAAGTTGTATCGCAATTAACGCATTCAGTGCTGCCACTCCATGTATTGCACTCCATGTATTAAGGTTTGAGCTTCTGTGTAGTGTCTCAGCTGGTCGAGGCAAGCGGCTGTTTGCGTGTACATGTATGAGATGTAAACATTAGAAGACTTGCTTCACACAAGTTGTATCGCAATTAACGCATTCAGTGCTGCCACTCCATGTATTGCACTCCATGTATTAAGGTTTGAGCTTCTGTGTATTGTCTCAGCTGGTCCGGGCAAGCGGCTGTTTGCGTGTACATGTATGAGATGTGAACATTAGAAGACTTGCTTCACACAAGTTGTATCGCAATTAACGCATTCAGTGCTGCCACTCCATGTATTGCACTCCATGTATTAAGGTTTGAGCTTCTGTGTAGTGTCTCAGCTGGTCGAGGCAAGCGGCTGTTTGCGTGTACATGTATGAGATGTGTAGGCTATTTCCTATCCTACATTAAATTTACATTTATATATTTATATTTAACAAATATGTATTATGTAATTTATTATATTTCCATATAAAAGTTTCTATTTAATATAATTACTATGAAACGTATTTAGAACTTATTTATTTAACATATTTGAGCTTTTAGTACATTATATATTTAGTACTTATATATTAATATTAATAATATCACGATATAATATATTTTCATATTTACTAATAATACGTATTTAATTTATACTATTCTTAAAGCCGTGCTATGGAAACGTACACCAATAACCTGTCTTTTGTTCTATTAGCATTCCATAGCTGCGCACACGCACGGTCTGCGTGGCGCGCTCGGGCTCCGGTGACGCGAGTCGGAAATTAACGCTCGGGCGTGGAACTTGTGCTGCTCGCCTTGCCGACGCGCCTTATGTACTCGCTGCATCTTGCTTGTTATAATTATTAATTATTTCTGTTTATTGTATTGCGTGACTGTGCTACCTACTCATAACTTTCTCCTTCTTCTGTTAAAGTGAATATACTATCTGTGTTTGTGTACCTATTGTTTTCTTCGTACTCTTGTTTCTTATAGCTACACCTAAACTACAGTGATATCTACAGTGGTGACCCGTTTTTGTGCACGTTATAACTATGAGTGATAGCAGCAGCGACGCAGTTAAAACTGCCGCGTCACAAGATGGCGAGACCGTTACCAAGCGAAAAACGAAACGAATGGTGCGCGTGTCCGTTGACCGTGCAGGACCAAGTGATGATCGCAAAATTACTGTTCGAGTTCCGCCATTTTCACCGGACGATCCCGAGATATGGTTCGCTCTACTTGAAAGTCAATTCGAGAATTGTAATATTAAGGAAGACCATATCATGTTTAATAGTGTAATTACAAACCTGGACATCTTCCACGCCAAGGCAGTAAAAGACATAATAATTAATCCCCCGGAAAATAACCGGTATAGAAAAATTAAAAGTGAGCTTATCCGACGTCTTTCCGTCTCGCACGAGAAGAAGGTGAAACAGTTGCTGATTCACGAAGAACTTGGGGACAGAAAGCCCTCACAATTCCTCAGGCATCTCCAGGACTTAGCAGGACCATCTGTACCTGATGATTTTATCCGGACGATTTGGAGCAACCGGCTCCCCAGTAATATCCAGGCCGTATTGGCATCGCAGTCTACGCTTCCCCTGGAGCAACTTTCTGACCTGGCTGATCGTATTCAGGATATAACATCACCTTGCAACGTAGCAGCCACTTCTTCGAGCACAACCGACAACAGCACATCCAAGGAGATTGCAGAGCTGCGGCACATGGTGGAACGCCTCGCGCTAAAACTCGACGAGCAAACTCGTGATACCCGTCGCGCGCACCATCGTTCCAGACCACAGCGCCGCCGCTCAAACTCTCGTACCAGGACCCGTTCCCAGTCGGCATACCGCAAATATCCTATTTGCTGGTACCACCATAAGTTTGGACCAAAGGCGGAGATCTGCATCAAGCCCTGCGATTTCAACAAGGCGGGAAACTCCATGGGCAGACGATTGCCCTGCCTCATCTGGTCGCCTATTCGTGACCGACCGCTGTTCGAAGACCCAGTTCCTGGTTGACACCGGCAGTGACCTGTGTGTCTACCCTCGAGCAGCGCTTCGTGAACGACGAAATAAAACAGACTTTCAGTTGTGTGCGGCTAATGGAACTACTATAGATACCTTCGGTTATTTAGAATTAAATTTAAACTTAGGCTTAAGACGTAACTTCCCGTGGAGATTTGTCGTTGCTAACGTAACTAAAGCTATTATTGGTGTTGATTTTTTAAGCTTTTATAATTTAATCGTAGATTGCAGAAAGCAGCGCCTTATTGACAATACTACAACTTTAAGCTCTAGTGCTATTATTGCTAATATTAATGTAGATTCTGTCAAAATTGTATCAGGCAACACGAGATTTCACAAAATTTTAGATGAATTTCCTGAAATTACGCGCCCTTCAGGCAAACATACGGTTCCAAAGCACGATACAGTTCATTTTATAAGAACCACTCCTGGTCCTCCTGTATCATGCAACCCCCGAAGACTCGCACCTGACAAATTAAAAATAGCTAGGGCTGAATTTGAACTTATGATGAATAATGGTATTGCACGACCCTCCCAAAGCCCCTGGTCCTCCCCTCTCCACTTGACGCCCAAGAAAGATAACGGCTGGCGGCCTTGTGGCGATTATAGGATGCTGAACGCACGAACCATTCCAGACCGTTACCCGATTAGGCATATTCAAGACTTTGCCCACAGCATCTCTGGGTGTACGGAATTCTCAACAGTGGACCTGGTTAAGGCTTACCATCAAATTCCTGTCCATACCGCTGACATCCCGAAGACTGCCATCACTACACCCTTCGGGTTGTTCGAGTTCCCGGCGATGACGTTTGGCCTCAGAAATGCAGGTCAAACATTTCAAAGGTTCGTCGACGAGGTAACGAGAGGCCTTGACTTCGTTTATGCATTTCTCGACGATTTTTTGGTGTTTTCAGCGAACGAGGAGCTACACGAGCGCCATCTACAGCAGCTGTTCACTCGTATGAAAGAGTACGGAATTCTGGTGAACACTTTAAAATGCGTCTTCGGCGCAAATGAAGTCGATTTCCTTGGATACCGCATCTCTGCAAAAGGCACCAAGCCTTTGGATTCTAAGGTTCATGCCATCCAAAGTTTCCCCCCACCAACTACGGTAAGGCAACTCCGACGCTACCTGGGGATGATAAATTTTTATCGGCGATTTTTGCCCAATGCCGCTAAAATCCAGGCACCTCTTAACGCCTTACTTTCTGGCTCAGTTAAAGCGTCTCACCCAGTAAACCTCACTGGTGAAACTTTGTTGGCATTTGAGAAATGTAAAGCAAGCTTGTCTGATGCTGCACTGCTCGCACACCCAGATTGCGAAGCCAAACTCGCTCTGGTGACAGATGCGTCTGATTCGGCACTGGGTGCAGTTTTGCAGCAGCATAAAGACGATGCCTGGCAACCCCTCGCATTCTTTTCGCGTAAGCTGAGCACGTCTCAAGAGAAATACTCACCTTACGATCGAGAATTGCTTGCGATTTACGAAAGCATAAAATACTTTCGTCACATGTTAGAGGCAAGACACTTTGTGGTATACACGGATCATAAGCCGCTCAGTTTTGCCTTCCACGAGCGGAAAGCCAACTGTTCGCCTCGCCAGTACCGTCACCTCGATTTTATCTCTCAGTTTACCACCGACATTCGACACATTTCCGGCAAAGACAATGTAGTAGCTGATACTTTGTCACGTATCAATGAACTGCAGACGCCAATCGATTTGACGGTGCTGGCCCAGTCCCAAACCTCTGATCCCGAGCTCCTTCAGAATACTAGTGGTGATTCAGCACTCCGCTTACAAAAGTTGAAGCTCCCGGATGCAGATATAGAATTATATTGCGACGTTAGTGTGCCAACACCAAGACCTTTTGTGACCAAGCAGTTCCGAAAACCTCTCTTTGATAGTCTTCATAATCTCAGTCACCCAGGTGCCAACGCCAGCACCAAAATGGTAGCTGAGCGTTTTGTTTGGCCTGGGATGCGCAAAGATTGTCGAGAGTGGTCACGGAAATGCCTAGCGTGTCAAAGAAGTAAAGTCAATCGGCACATTACTACTCCGTTGGGCACGTACGAATTGCCTCGAGCCCGATTTGCGTTTATTCACGTGGATATCGTCGGTCCCCTTCCACCATCTCAAGGTCAGAGGTACTGTCTCACCGTAGTAGACCGCTTTACGCGATGGCCTGAAGTTACACCTATGCCAGATATGACAGCTGAAACCGTTGGAAAGGCATTATTATCGTGGATATCCAGGTTTGGATGCCCTACTGATATAGTCACCGATCGCGGGCGACAGTTCGAATCCATACTTTTCCAATATCTTGGAAAAGTGATTGGATTCGTTCGTCGCAGAACAACCGCATATCATCCAGCGTGCAACGGTTTGGTGGAACGTTTCCACCGACAGCTTAAAGCTGCCATTATGTGTCATGCGGACTACAATTGGGTTGACAGTTTACCACTTATACTCTTGGGCATAAAAGCGTCTTACAAAGACAACTTACAGACCTCGTCTGCCGAGTTGGTTTATGGGGAGCCCTTACGCTTACCTGGAGAATTTTTCCAACCTTCAGCGCCAGAACAAACCGACGTTTCTGAATTTGCTTCGCGCCTGCGCCATTTAGTAGCCAAGTTGCAGCCAACAACTGCATCGCGTCACAGCAAAGACAAAATATTCGTTTTTAAGGACCTCGCCACCTCAACCCATGTATTTTTAAGGGATGATAGAGTACGAGGAGCCTTGCAACCCCTATACACCGGCCCCTACATGGTACTCGAGCGAGGTGACAAAGTGTATAAAGTATTAGTGAGAAATAAGACTGTCACAGTTTCTATAGACCGCCTTAAGCCGGCCTATATGCTTGTTGATCAATACCCATCTCCCACAATTCCTCCCAAACCTGTGGCCACTTCCATTCCTAGTCCTCATTCCTTACCTGATCCCGTCCCAGTACCCCAGGACGACCCATTGCAGGAAACCATTAGGAAAACACGGTTTGGTCGTAAAGTTCGATTCCCGGACTACTATCGACCGTAGTGACGGTCTCAGGGGGGGTGTGATGTAGGCTATTTCCTATCCTACATTAAATTTACATTTATATATTTATATTTAACAAATATGTATTATGTAATTTATTATATTTCCATATAAAAGTTTCTATTTAATATAATTACTATGAAACGTATTTAGAACTTATTTATTTAACATATTTGAGCTTTTAGTACATTATATATTTAGTACTTATATATTAATATTAATAATATCACGATATAATATATTTTCATATTTACTAATAATACGTATTTAATTTATACTATTCTTAAAGCCGTGCTATGGAAACGTACACCAATAACCTGTCTTTTGTTCTATTAGCATTCCATAGCTGCGCACACGCACGGTCTGCGTGGCGCGCTCGGGCTCCGGTGACGCGAGTCGGAAATTAACGCTCGGGCGTGGAACTTGTGCTGCTCGCCTTGCCGACGCGCCTTATGTACTCGCTGCATCTTGCTTGTTATAATTATTAATTATTTCTGTTTATTGTATTGCGTGACTGTGCTACCTACTCATAACTTTCTCCTTCTTCTGTTAAAGTGAATATACTATCTGTGTTTGTGTACCTATTGTTTTCTTCGTACTCTTGTTTCTTATAGCTACACCTAAACTACAGTACTATCTACAGATGTAAACATTAGAAGACTTGCTTCACACAAGTTGTATCGCAATTAATGCATTCAGTGCTGCCACTCCATGTATTGCACTCCATGTATTAAGGTTTGAGCTTCTGTGTAGTGTCTCAGCTGGTCGAGGCAAGCGGCTGTTTGCGTGTACATGTATGAGATGTAAACATTAGAAGACTTGCTTCACACAAGTTGTATCGCAATTAACGCATTCAGTGCTGCCACTCCATGTATTGCACTCCATGTATTAAGGTTTGAGCTTCTGTGTAGTGTCTCAGCTGGTCGAGGCAAGCGGCTGTTTGCATGTACATGTATGAGATGTAAACATTAGAAGACTTGCTTCACACAAGTTGTATCGCAATTAACGCATTCAGTGCTGCCACTCCATGTATTGCACTCCATGTATTAAGGTTTGAGCTTCTGTGTAGTGTCTCAGCTGGTCGAGGCAAGCGGCTGTTTGCGTGTACATGTATGAGATGTAAACATTAGAAGACTTGCTTCACACAAGTTGTATCGCAATTAACGCATTCAGTGCTGCCACTCCATGTATTGCACTCCATGTATTAAGGTTTGAGCTTCTGTGTAGTGTCTCAGCTGGTCGAGGCAAGCGGCTGTTTGCGTGTACATGTATGAGATGTAAACATTAGAAGACTTGCTTCACACAAGTTGTATCGCAATTAACGCATTCAGTGCTGCCACTCCATGTATTGCACTCCATATATTAAGATTTGAGCTTCTGTGTAGTGTCTCAGCTGGTCCGGGCAAGCGGCTGTTTGCGTGTACATGTATGAGATGTAAACATTAGAAGACTTGCTTCACACAAGTTGTATCGCAATTAACGCATTCAGTGCTGCCACTCCATGTATTGCACTCCATGTATTAAGGTTTGAGCTTCTGTGTAGTGTCTCAGCTGGTCGAGGCAAGCGGCTGTTTGCGTGTACATGTATGAGATGTAAACATTAGAAGACTTGCTTCACACAAGTTGTATCGCAATTAACGCATTCAGTGCTGCCACTCCATGTTATTTTTATTTTTGAGTAACTACTATTTTTATTGCATTTGTATAAATTAAGGTAATATTTTAAATTTTTTTGTTAGTTCAATAAGTAAATGTACGGTATGTATGTTCTGTTCTGCGTGTATGTTGTAGATACCTTTTAAGTGGTATTTCCAGCTTTACACTTCATTTCGACGATTTATTTGAACACAAATAAAAACAATTCAATTAAATTACTACAGCTGGATCCTGAATGTATTTGCAGTATTTGTATTTTATTTTTAATTAATAGTTAATAAAACGTGTTAAGTTTTACATTCATAAATAGGCACTAAGGTTGAAAAAACAAACAATATTCCGTTTGAAAAGCATCAATTTTAGTTCTGGTAAATTGACCAACTCCGGAAACTTTCACAAAGTGTGGGTCAAGTTACAATTTGATCTATTTAAATATTTGACCTAATTGTGGTGCAGTTAGAATTTGCTGACAGGCCAAGTTAGTTGGAAATTCTAACAAAACGATGTTAATTCAGTTAAAATCTCTTCAGCAATTAAATTTCCTTGTTTATGTAAGCAATGAGTAAATAAACAAATTAAAGCCTTTATTAATTTCCTTAACACAAAACAAATAATGCAAATACCTAAATTAAAGTTAATTCACATTCAAAAGCTTTCGAAATCAAAATCCTTTAAAGGGAGAATTAATTACTTTATTGAAAATTTGGAATCAATCAGTTTTCAATGAGTACTGTATTTGATAATTAAAGTAACTGAAATTGTGCATTTAATTAATAGCAGAAATATTTGTATAAATTTATAGTTACTGTTGAGGCTCACCCAAAAACGGAATCAAACAATAAACAAACCATGGTATTTGGAGGGATTGTTAAGATATTTACGGCCTTCATTTATTTTCCCGTGCAAACATACGTAATATAAATTTTATAAACTGTAAGAAAAATACTTATTTTCAAATTAACTTATCCTGCAGCTGCTCGCAAAGTTAACTTTGTTCTTTTTGTTAACAGGGAAGAATGTACGTCTGTCTTTACTATCGAACAAATATATGGTAAACAATGTACAACGATTAATTTCTGCCCTGTTTTAGCGGTAGGAAAAGGTATATAGATTATAGATGTACTTTTATATAAGTATACACTTCTACCACTGACCATTTTTAAATTTAGAACGAGATCTGGCATTTACTATTGTGGAAGTCCCTGAATAAATAAAGAAAGATAGAAAATTTAGGACAAGAATTTGATAGATGCCCAAAGACATTAAGTTTTTGTTTCAAATTCGGAAAAATTTTACAGACTTGGCTGTTTGGGTTTTGTTCCCTTTTTTCTTTTAAAACTACATCCTCTTTGGTACTTACGGTCCCTTAAGACGATCGAGTGGTGCAGTGGTCAGTAGCCCTGCCTCATACGCCAGAGGCCCCAGGTTCGAGTCCTGGCCGGGGCATTCATTTGTGTGATGAACACATATGTTTGTTCTCGGGTCATGGTTGTTTGTATTTATATATGTATGTTTATTCTAAGTACCCCCTCAGTTCACTGTATGGTCATCCATAACAGAAGCTTTGCTTACTTTGGGGCCATACGGTTGGTGTGTTAGTTTGGGGATTTATTATTATTATTACTTTCTCAAAATTAACATACAACGCCGATCACGGCGGGGTTTATGCTACATTTGCCCTGCTTTTGTCCCTGTTATTGCACCGGCTGATTCTTCCTTGCCTGCACAACGCCCCCGTGGGCGAGGGATAAAAAAGACTCTTACCTCAAGAGACGAGTATGTTACAAAAGAATTCGTTGAACCATTGTGAATCCGGAACACTACTACAACCTGCGTTGCAGAATATTTTGTTTTATCTCACGTGCTGCATGCTTAGCTTACCATCTAAATGTGAGCTTTCCTTTAATATTACAGTATGCTTAATTTTCTTCTTGTTCAAGTTATAAATAAACTCCGGGAATTTAAATAATTCATAAAATCCTTTTCGTTAAGGCTAGGGTAAGTTTAACGGGAATTTAGTACTACATTTCGAAATAATTCACATAAAAATATCAACCGATAACTTTGTTAATGTTTTGCATAAACATATCGATTCACAGCAGGCTCCACTTACCGGGCGCTTCAGGACTGCATATTATTTTTCACTGACAATTTGAATATAATTCTATAGACCCTTCCAAGTCTTTCTTACCTAAAACAAAATTTTATATAGATTTAAACGTTGATAATTACATTCACAATTTCTACATGAATGTTCACAAAGCAATTCGGAATTGTGTATCAATAAATTACCGCATATTGTGCCACAAATCGACAATGCGATCACATTATTCACTGGTGGGTAAGGTTAATACGAAGTATTATTAACGGTATGCAGTCACACTGTTAATATCTATCTATTTATTTATTTATTTGTCAAGAAAACCAACAGAGATACAATGTATTAATTACACGAAATGTAACATCTATAAGGATAGCTAATAACAGGTTTTCCTTTATAACTGAATATTATACAAATTGTTGACTTAATAAATCAAAACATTTTATACATATTACGTAGGTAGTAACTTTTAATTTAATTTATTATTTGTTTATTATTATTTTTTACAGCTTTCGTTAAATATTTCGTACAGAAAAAAAAATAGATTACTAGTATATAGGACTGATATATGAACAACATCGATAGTGTATCTGTTTACAAACTCATTCACAAACAATTCTAGAAAACATTCTAGTTTTTAGCATTTCTTACCTATCACTCATTTCTGAAGTATCTAGAACTTTGTTCATTAATTAAACATTTAGCTCCTTCACTGCTTCTATAGCACATCTTCTGAAACTAGACTTCGAACTCACAAAAGGATCAATAGAGTGAAATAACTTATTATAAGTTGCCATAATGCGAGAGACGACCTCATTCTTAGCGTATAAAACTATATCTATATAAAACGGTTATCTATCTACTAGTTGTTACTACTACTTATCTATTATATAATAGTTATGTTGCTATATGAATCTTGAAATGAAATTAATGCTCTTGTCGATCATTCATTCGTAATCCTGAGTTCATTGAAATCAAATCAAATCAAAATTAATTTATTGCTTTTAAATATGGTAACATTTGTAAGTCTTAGTACATAAAAACATAGTACAAATTTAACTGTACGACAGGATGCAATAGTTACTTCATTATTTCTAAATGGAAAATTATGAGTCAAGCCACAGATTCTTTAGAAACTTCTAATTTTATAACTTAGCTACGGGAAAATGATTAAGCCTGTAATAAACTAATTCGTCTTTTTTGCAACTCCTACTAAATATTCTGTAGAAAGCGTAGTAGTTAAATTTGGGTTAGGTAAATGTTAGGCTGCATTTATAGCATGCGCGAGCCGAGCGAGCTAAGCGTGCGTGGTGCGGAAGCCATAATTGAAATAGGATAATAATTCACAATTTTATAGCTCGTCAATTGTGGCTGATTTAGTCATTTAGAAGACAAGGTACATATTTGAAGGCGAATAATGCTATTATAAAGAAATCTGTTTAATTAGCACCCTTTCTAAATATTATGCTTCTATTTCAAATTGCACAGTCAAGCAAACTTAAAGTCAACTATGTTACATTTGATTCTATACAGATAAATTAATTTGTACAGCTTATTACTTAATTTTTGTATTTAGTTTTTGTCTTGTTAACACTAAGATTATTAGATGTAAGCCAGATGATAATGTCATAAAGAGTATTATTGATAATGTCATTGTATTTTTTATTTGAGTTGTCTGGAAGTTATAATAGAAATGTTATCTGCATATAGTGTCATGCGGAATTTAGTTATTAGTGATAAGTCATCTTCCTTCCATATATAAGAAAGGAAGCGTAGGGGTCCTAATAAGCTACCTTGAGGCACGCCTGTCCTGCTTGCAATAGTAGACGTTGCCCAAACGTTTTCCTTCAATGTCGTAAACTGTTCATTTTTTCAAGGAACACCACTTTTACTTTTATTTTCCAGTTTGTAAACCTTATGGCTTCATTAATAAGATTAAAAGCGGCAAGTCCGTTACATTTAACTTTTAGGAAATCAAACTGATTTGGATAAAGAATGTTATATTTACTTATGAATTTGCTTAAAGCAGAAACATACATTTTTCAAATATTGTTGACGTGACAGTTATCAAAGCTTTGGGTCGATAGTTTACTTAATAATTTTTTTCGTCGTTTTTGTGAACAGTTTTTTTAAGTTTGTCGTGCAAAACGAGCTTTGGAGCTTTGAAGCATTCAGTAATTAAACATTTTTTGTGGATATCATAACCAACTGATTTAGTATCGATGTATCGAAATTTCAGCGAACCGCAAAGTTACATTTTTTAAAGAGTTTTTACATTTTTCAATGTAACTTTCATGGTTGGGTTGCTGTGTTGTTTTATAATATTTAAATCTGAGCCTGCACTTGGTTCCTGACAAAAAGTTTGAACCTTCAGTAAGCCACGTACGCTTTTTCGATTTGTACTTCTTTTTAGTTAGTTTGTTGGTTGGAGTAGTATTTTTTATTAGTACAGATAACTATTAGGGATTCTACATTTACGAATGATGAAGAATTTTTATTTATTTATTTATGTAAAATTTGCACACATTATATTGTAAAGGGTGGCCAACCTCTAGGAAGTAAACAAAGGTTCAAAGAAAGTGAGTCATGAAAAAAACATAGGTAAGGTAGGTTTTAAGTCAAAGTAAGAAATAAAAATCAAGAACCAAAATGAACAGAGAAAACACATATAAAAATAAATAGATATAACCATTAATAATTATGAATACATAAATATACGTACATAAATCTAACTGAAATTTGGGGATCACATAATAACTTTTCAAAGTAAATATTAGAAGCAAATTATTTCCTTTGCACCTCTTTTAGGAAAAACTCTTTTAATTGAATTTTAAATTATATTAGTTAGGAGCGTTCAATATTTGAATAGGCAGTGCGTCGATAAATGCACTGCTATTACAGCGAAGGAAATGAGTAAGATGCAGTGTTATGAACTGGTGTTGTTAGAAGCAGACTCTAGAGTGATCTCAGTTGTCGGTGATCATTAAAATTTGTGGTGTGAAGGAAGGAGAATTTATCTTTGAGGTATTGTGGGCAATAAGGATCAAAGAACACAGAATATAACACACACAAAAGACGAGTGTCGCGACGTCTACGTATTGGAAGCCATCGCAATCGTTCACGGAAGGAATATATGGGATCAAATTTACGTAAATTGAATATGAATCTGATACAATTATTAAGAAGCCATTCCAATCTGTTTAATTGATCCCAGCGGAATTCAAATAGCATGTGTCAGCGTAGTCAATAATGGGTATGATCAGGGACACAACATGCAAGCTTATAAAGATATCTTCAGGGCTACGCAACAATTAAGATAGTGAATTTGCATAATAGAAACAGTATATGCGTTACTAACAGACAAACAAGTATAAAATAATCTGTAAGTTTTTATAATGTATGAAAGGCATAGTAGGTCTATATACAGCTAATATTCACGGTTAGGTTACAAGCGCTGTTTTTTTACGTTCAATGCAATAGTAGCTTAGAACATCCAGGTCACCTTCAAGTCTGTAGTAAATTCCAATCGATTTGGTTTCATGTGGCGAGAAAAGTCGCGATATAACAGTTTACTGCCATTTTATTATTTACAAATAGCCTTATCTACTGACAACACGCTGGAACATTCCCGCTATACAATGATAGGGATTTCAAATTGAAAGATGCCATACACTGTGAAATGTATGGCAGACCTGACGTCTGCTCATAAATAATATATTGTTTTAGTTTTAGAACTTTCGTACGAGAAGTTGGCAGGTTCACCTTTATTTATTAGCGGTATTAAAAAGTAACTAAGGAAGATTTTAGAGTATTGAGAAAAATGAGGTTTATTATACTATCATCAATGTAGTAAGGTTGCTGAGGATATCCAGGGTCTTCCTGCTAACTCATTCAAAGAAACTATAAAGCAAAATTTGTTAGCTAAAGCTTATTATTACGATTATTTATACGATAACAGCCTGTGGGTAAAAATCCCCTCATTTACAGACTTCTTCTTACTAGTATTTGTAACAAAGCATGTGTAATGTGTCTGTTTGCTCGTTGAGTTCTTTGTCCCGATGAATATCTAAAGCGTCATTGTCACTAAAGTACGTCTTCTTATGGTAGCGTCGGGTGACGGGTCGCTCACTTCCCTCTAATATGGTTGAGGAGGGCGATGGCTGGATCCCGCGTTAACTATCGAATGGGTGCCGTTTGAAGGTGTTCGTCGTTTGGATACTTGGGGGAGGGAGACTTGCCGAGCTGACAGATGCAGATAAGAATAATTTTGTATAGACATAAAGAGACATTGTAAATTTATAAAAAAAAATACCCATGATGTTTCTTGCCAGTTCTTTTTCACAAAGATTTTTCCGAACTGGTGGTAGAGTCATGCTTTATTTGACGTCAATAAGAACAAGTAATTGTCAATGTTGAGAAATACATTTTTGAATTTTAAGCCAGCCAAAAACAGAGACACGTTTATCCCCGAGGAGTATACTCAACTTTTCACACCCACTGAGATAAAAAAAAAAGTAAAACTAAAGTAATATATCAGTAAAAATAGAACTAGAAATACTAACAGTACAGTACCTTATTGCTTTACAATTCTTAAAGTCTTCACAGATTTTACAGTACAATTTCTTTGACTCTTTAGGTAGAAATGATTATCCATAATGCACTCCGTTTCCCATTAAGAATAGCCCCGAGTGTCATTACCAGATATTTTTCTTGAGTTTATAAGTTGTCATTGATTAGAATGGAACTATTAAGTCTAATGACAGACCCATACAGCATGGTTTTCTTTTTATTAAATATATTTTAATAACAAAAAATTAAATCACACCTAGGAATGATCCACATTGCCCTTTAAAAAATAAACTAGAGTATAGGATTTAAAATTTAGGACATATGAATCGCTCCTAGATGTAATTAAAAATTTTGTTTGATAAAATATATAAATAAATAATTTCCCAGACACACACACCACCTCTAGACCGCAAAGTAAGCAGAGCTTGCGTAATGGATGACCATACAGCGAACTAGGCAAACATTTTACAACCATGACCCAAGCGAATATCTGTGTTCATCACACAAATGAATGCCCCGGCCAGGACTCGAACCTGGGACCTACATCGTATGAGGCGAGGTTACAACTCTCTACGTCACTCGGCGGATAATAAAAAATGGATTTTTAGTTAATGTCCCAAATTCAAACTTTTCCTAGATAAAATTGGAAGTGACACAAAAGAAACTTGCTTCGGTCGTTACTAAAATTTCGGAAGAATTAAACTGTGTATTTGTTATAGTTACACTTTTGTTGTTATCGAATTATTGTTTCAACTGTGGCCATCTTGTTGCATTATCACCCTCAACTAACAAACAAATCTTTTGTTTTTATTGTAATAATATATGATTAACATGCTGCGTCCAATCGACCTGCAGAGCTGTCTTTTGTAGTACCATTGTTTATTTATTTGTTATGTTCAAAAACGAAGAAATTGTTAAAATATTTAAAAAATAATACTACCGGCGTATTTTTAAAAAGATGCTTAAAGAGGCCGTCGGTTGACTTCGAACAGCCTTCCACGAACCAAAAGAGATCAAGAAGTGTAAGCGATGACAGACATCTTTTATCTGGACGGATTGCACGAGCACAGAGAACGAGTATTTAACTTTTATTCTCGTTGGGAATTTTAGAGGCGAGTTAACAGAGAAATTTAAGAAGACTTTATAAATTTCAAAACTTTTACGTCACAACAATCAAAACAAGCTAAATATTCAGAGCAATGTTTTATAAAAAGGACATTTTTGATTACATAAAATTAATGATGACATGTGATTTTTATATTTTTCACAGATCTATAGCTTTTTTTATTTTCTACAGTTTATTCACACGGAATTCGCGCGAGTTTGCCGATCCTAGATGGCGGCAGCTTAACTTGACGTCCATTATGTTGTAATAAGAAATAATTATAGCCCAGTCGGGGTGTCGACAAAAGGGCCTGAGGTCGAAATAATTCTAGGCCAAAGTTTTATTTCACCAGTCTTTACTGGTGTTGTAATTAATTTGTTTAGGTCACTGGGAGTGTTAATTAAATCTCGTTGGGAATGTAATTGTAAAATGCAGAGAGCATTTTATTTCAAGCGACCTTTTTCGTGCGCTCCATAAATTAGAAGAAAAATCGTGGTTAAATATTAGGTTAGGTTCGCTAAGAAAATATTGTGGAGATTAAAATCTAAGGAGTTTTAAATCCACAGTTCTAAAGTAAATAAGGTAATTTAAAAATAAAGAGACCTCCGTTGGTCTTCAAAACTCGTGAAATAAAATTGTGGCCTGGCATCCTTGAGACAGCATTTAACTCTGAAAGTGTTTTAAACACACCGGCACTCACTAAAGGAAATAATAGTTACAGACTATGTAAGAACGTCGCGTAAACGCAACACTAACTTGGTAAACAAAATATGTGCATACAAAACTGTTCAATGCACATTATTATACAAGTTAGCTAAGTTGAACATTACATACGAGGCGGAAATTGGGCACGAGCCACGGGCTGGGCTTAATTTTCAGCCGAGTATGTAATTTTCTTTAGCTTACGAGTGATATACGACTTTTTACAATACCGTCGTGAGTCATTACAATTCAGTACAGTACAATACAATACAGTACAGTACAGTACAATACAATACAATACAATAAAATCAATCAATAACATACAGTTATTGAAAGTACAATTATAAAAAAGTAAGTATTTGGTTTTCCGCGAAAAGTTTGAGAGACTGCCCCATTGGAGTTGAATTTTTTCCCCTGCAAGAATTTATCCAAATTTGTAAAAATGGTTATCTGCTGGAACAAGGTCCGGGAAGTACGGTGGATGTCTTAGACATTCCAATTGAAGCTCCTCTCATTTGGTAGCTGTCTGTTTTGCAGTGTGTGGTGTAGCGTTGTCCTGAAGCAGCAGTGGCCTAGAGCGATTGACCAGCCTCGGTTGTTTAGCAGCTAGCTTTTCCATCATGGTTTGCAGTTACTGGCAACAGACATCTGCCGTAATCGTCTGGCCAGATTTAAGAAAGCTGTAATTAACGACACCGGCTCTAGTCCACCAAACGCTCACTAAAAGTAACCTTTTTTGAGTCAATTTTCGTTTGGGGCAGGATGTGGCTGGTTAGCCAGGGTTCAATCATTGCGATGAGCATTTCCGGTTGTCGTGAAGGGTCCACTTTTCATCACAGGTAATGATTCGATTTAAAATCGTTCCATTATTGTGCCGGTTGAGTAATTTAACGCAGCAGACGACGCGCGTTTGTCGGTTTGCTAAACTCAATTCATGAGGTACCCACCTCTCAAGCTCTTTCACCTTCCCAATTTATTTCAAGTGGATTAAAACAGTTTTGTTACTAACGCTGCAGCCTATAGCTGACTCGGACGTGGTTTACAATGTATCCGCTTCCACAAGCCTTCAATTCTTCATTAGCAACTGTGGTCTCCGGCCGTCCACGGGGCTTGTTCTGCAGGTCGACATTTCCAGAACGAAAACGTTCGAACCAAAAACGCACTGTATTTTCTTTTGCGACACCGCCGCCATACACAGCATTAATACTTCTAGCCGTTTCCATTTTGTAAACTAAGTGAAAAAACCAAAACAGAAAAAAAAACACAAACACGTGATTAAAGAGCTGTATAAAGTCTAAATTAGAATTGTTATTAAAAGGGAAATAATACAGATCAAAGTGGGCAGTACGACAAAACGCCAATTTCATGTGTCATTATAAGGACCTAATATAATGGGGTATGCATCGTGCAGGTGGTATGAACAATTATACATTTTTGAACTAAATCCAATGTTTCTGTGACATTTTATTGAATCTAGTGTTAATTAAATGTCATTTCTAAATAATTTGATAAAATAAAATATTTTTGAATGCCTAGTTACCTACTTTTACAAAATATCTTAAGATTATAAATTCTCTTCGGCTGGTTCTTAGTTTTTTCTAATAAATAAAATCGTGTCTTTTGTTTGCCGAATCGTACCGTTGTTTGTACACTCGCATGCGGTTGCTTTTCGTTGGAATACATTATGAAACCAAAATCGTTTTGATATTGTCCAAATAACGAGCAACGCTGTTGAAAAAGCTTTATAGTACGCGTTTGTAACTATATTATCATATCAGATTTTAAAAGCTCTAAGACTCGATTAGGAACATTCGCATCATGTTACGCCGCGTGTAATGCTGCAAGTGAGATTGGCTTTATTTAAAAATCCATTTATTTAAGAAGAATTACGGATCTTAATAATAAATTTTAACATTTAAGTAATGGTAAGGCGCGAAGTATTATAAAAATATGATAAAAGACGGAATATAACTTGGTTTCTATTTTACTTGGGGTTTCAGTATTGTCTATAAATAATCATAAAATCTTTATTCTATCGATAGTATAACTATTAATTCACCCACTAATTTTATTCAACTACTACCATAAGTGCAAAACTAGGATAATATCAATAAAACATAGCTCAAGGAACACATAAAATTTTATAGAATCGCCGCTGTATATTCAAATGAGGCAATTCCAATCTAAAATATCGGTGACAGAGTCTATTATCGCAGCTCTTTCGCTTGATCTGCAAACTTTGCCAGTAAAGTCCTTAGAATCTTTTAACAATAAGATAGTTTGATAGTTTGAAAACAGATAGCTTTAAATACATAATTCTAAAACTTATACTACTTAGGAAAATATCGCGCAGTGAATTGTACGAAACATGTTCATGCCCTTGTCTAAAAATGATATCCTCAAGTAGTTCGATATCTAGGCAACGGTCTGCGCGTAACTGGATCGTGACATAGTTTTTTATTTATTTTTTATAAAAAAGACAGGGCCATGAGAGTAGACTGAGCCATGTAGACTTGGCGATACTCCTAGTTTATAAGAATCTCAAACTACATGATTGCGATGTCTGTTCCATTTTTTTTTATCTGGTCAACGAAACCTTATATACAGAGTTTTCAGTTACAAAAGTACAGAACCCTCAGGTATCTGTATGAGCGCGGATATTTTAAATTAAGTGGTTTTGGGTATTTCAAAAGGTAATTAAAGAACTTCCTTTCCACAAGTTTTAAAAGAGACAAGACTACCGATTCTTCACAGTGCTCTGATTCAATTGAATGCCAGCTGACCTATCGTCATATTACTCAGTATCGTATCGTAGAACTCATATAAAGGATAAGTGGTTCAAGATCTAGTGTAGCAACCTTCGCAAACAAGATTTTCTTAACTCTAGACATAGCCGGAAAACGCCCCTGACAGTAAGTGGCATCCGCATATGGACGTAGTGTTAGATATTTTGTTTATGAATAGAGATTGTGATGATAATCTCGGTAACGAGGCTTCAGTGGACGTTGCCTTGATTCCAGTGATTGCGCTGGATGTTCCTTGCCTTTGACTGGAACACAACCACGTGGACGTGATTATTAGGGCAGTCTAATTAGGAAGGACCGTAGTACCGCCCCCCACGAGATCTTAACAATAAAACTCTGCTTTCACTACAGCTTCAACATAATTGTAGGGCCTCGGTTCCTACACTCGTTCATGGCAACTTACGTCGCCCTGTCACTAGTGTTCAGTCCTTCTGCTGTGCGTGCTACTGTAGGAGATAACTCGACCATTGTTAGAATGGTAAATCAATCTAATGCTGTCGGTGACACATTACGAGATATGGATATTCATTATGACTCATTTCACAAATTCCGTTCCAAAATTAAACTGTCTCTAGACCCTGGCTATTCTTCTTTCCTTTTCAATTGAAGTTATGTTTTCACTAACGTACTGTACTTCATCGCGCATAATTTAAAAGGATAATTTAATTAATTGTTTTTATTTTGTTATTTTTATGGCGCAATTTGTACATGCCCATGATTGGTGTGCACATAGGTTGCTATACCTTATTTATTATCTATTATAGTGAAATTCATAGGTGCGCTCTGTTGGCGTGTCCTTATGAATAAATAAACTTGTCCTAAATACAACCAAAGTGCTAGTTTTGCTAGATATCATATAAACTGTAGCTCTGTACACTCGTCTTAGACTCCCCACCCCGCGGTATAACCGCGTTGGACTCTCACGACCACTTTGCTGACATTGTCTTGGTGCTGAGCTTTTAGCGTATTCTTATCAACACAGCCTTTCGAATACGCAATAGATTTGGTTTTAGAGATACAACTATTTGTTGTAGTTCTTAGTTAGTTCCAACCGTAGTTCTAAAGTTTCGTTATTTATACATTTCAGGGTTTGCCTGGAAGAGATCACCCTTTTAGTGATAAGGCCGCCCACATTGTCATTCTCTTGTTTTTGTAGTTTTAATCTAAGTGTATTTTAATTTTGTAACTCGTTTGGCAATAAAGTGTATTATTATTATTATTATTATGTTTGTGAAATCCCGTTAAAAGTGTTTTATTTAATGTCCGTATTTTGTCCGCTGCAAGCAGAGGTTATATTTTTACCACCAAAAAAAGCACATTTATACTTTTTCATTTTATTTTATATTTTTAGGCATCACTAATAACTTTGAGTCGAAATCACATTCAATGTTTCTGATGTAAAGAAGGCAGATACCGTCTCATACATTTCTGGGCTATGGTGTTAACAACTTGGAAATAGTGTTTTCTATAAGAAACATACATTTGAAGTGTTCACCTAAAATTTGAAAACATTTGTATTTCTAGAAGTTAAGCTATAAGATATTTTAGTAGCGTCATATAAAGTATCGTTAGGTTATGAGAATGTTATTTTAAATTATTTCGTTGGACTTTTCAATAAATTACTTAAATAAACTATACTTAATGATGTCCCAAAACGAATCGTGTATGTATTTCACCCCTTGTATGCTCCCCAAAATAGCATAAACATTTATCTTAACCACTATCTTATTCACTTTGAAATTATTCGCAAGAATAAATTACTTACTGTTTCAGTCATACGCTATTGTCAAATCACAACCAATATTTCTTAATTTAAATCTCGTCTGCCAACAGTAGCACAGCGACCAAACGCAATGCCACGGTTAACACAACGACCCATGTCGAAATGCAAAATCGGGTATCCAAGGGAACAAATCTAATATTCGTCGTGTAAGGCGGGTTGTCGGGATCCGGTAGGCAAGCAGAAAGTATTCGAGTAAATAAGAATCGTAGTTAGTCCGTATAAAAAGCGTAAGTCGTAAGAAAATAGGAAAACCACAAAACAACTCAAGCGCATGGAACAAAGCCAAACAAACGAATATCAGAATGGCAGCCATTTGACGGCGTGATTGAGTGAGTGACTCGTCAATCACGTACGTGGCGTTCGTTCTTTTCGCTCGTTATTGGGGGAAAAAACCAGTATTGCCGACGTTAAAACTAAATTCCACTCATAAAAATCACAGTGAAATTACTTATTTTGAATTTATTTCATTTCCAGAAATTAATTCGTTCGCGGTTTATTATATTTATAATAAGGTTAATATAACTTATTTTTTGCCATGAATTTCCACCTATTAACTGTCGAGCCCACGATTACTCAGCCTCCTTTATTATGACCGTTAAGGGGTTAGTAGACAATTTAAATGTAAAAATATTATCTTGTTAATTATCTAATTTGCACAAATTGGTATGAATGGTCCTAGTCTTAATAACGCATCATTCTCGCTCCGAGCGCCACGCGGTGCGGACGTGCAAGACCCCGTTCTCCGTTGATCGGTCCCTGCCCGATATTCCGTGGCGCTCAGTCTACTGACGTCACAGTTTAGCGTGTTGGTTCCGTGCTACGGTTTTCAAGGTTTTTCTACTCCCTCTGAGTGCTATCGAAGTGCGATTTTTCTTTGCGACTAAGCCCCTTAGTCTTCAAAGTGCTGTGCTAAGTTGTGTTGTGCTTGTGCTGAGTGCAGTGTTGTGCCCAGCGTAAGTAGTCTGGTCTCAGTACAAAGGATACTTAACGGTGACAACGGATTTGTACTGAACCAGTCCTTTTATTTTTATTTTATTTCACTCCTCTATTTTATTTATTTTTCTCCTATTTTCATATTTATTTTTATCATATTTGTGTGTTTTCGTGTGTATTTGTCCTTTCTGTCGGTAAAGGTTGACCCTAACGCGGTCAACTCTTTACCTGCGTACCCTTTTTAGGTTTCTAGGTAGCGGTAACAACGAATATGTACTGTACCAGTCCTTTTATTATTTTTATTTTATTTCTCTTCTCTATTTCAAATAATTTTCTACTATTTTTATATTTATTTTTATCATATCTGTGTTTTTCGTGTGTATTTGTCCTTTCTGTCGGTAAAGTTTGACCCTAACGCGGTCAAATCTTTACCTGCGTACCCTTTTTTAGGTTTCTAGGTAGCGGCCTTCGGCGTACTACGGTTAGTTTTAAGTTATTTATAGTTAGTTATTTATAAGGGTTCGCTAGGTTTTTAGGAACTAGGCATCCTGTGATATACTTATTTCATAGTTATATTTGTCCCAACCCTCCCTAATGGATTCGCTAAGCGTTATTAACTACGCGAACGCGTTCACCCAGGCGCTTGCTGCGGCAGGCGTCTCCATCCCGAAAGACATCCTAACGCAGGCCTTACAGGCATCAATCGCGTCCCCGGCCCCTCAGGCCCCAACCTCAGCCTCTCAGGCCACTAAAGCCCAGACCCCTCAGGTCTATAGCTCTCCCGCGTCTCCCGTTCCATCCGATATGGACTGCGCGTCGGTCTCATCCTCGCGCTCATCTCGTAGGAAGCGTACCGCTCCCGGGAGCGATTCAGACTCCGCCGCGTCCGAAGCTTCGTCGGTCGCCGCCACCTTAACCGGCTCTCCTGAGCCCGCGTTCCAATTAGTTACCAAACGCTCTAAGAAGCGTTCGAAAAAAGCCGCGGTGTCTTCAACACCCGTACCAACCCTGGTGTCTTCTACACCCGCCCCCGCGCCGCTCATGTCACTCGAAGTGACCGCGTCTCCGTCGGTCCCTTCGAAGCCAGCGACGCGCTGCGCTCCCGTCCCGCCGAAACCTCAGCTCCCTCCGCCCGTTTTCCCGCGTGAAAAAGCGCGCTGGACCGCGGTTTCTAACTTGTGCAAAGAGCACAAAATTAATTGATTAAAAGCCGCCAACGCTGGCGATACAATTAAAATTCAGGTCGCGACTGTCGACGACTTCCGCGCGTTCACCAGGTTACTTTCTTTAAAACAAATCGCGTATCACACCTACGCCCTTCCGGAGGAGCGTAAGATCCGCGCAGTACTACGGGGCGTCCCGTTCGAGCTCGCAAATGAATAAATCCTCGAGGACCTTAAGTCCCAGGGTTTCCCGGCCGAAGCAGTGCACAAGATGCACTCTAACCGCGGTAGGCGCTTTCCGTTAGCTTTAGTTATCTTGTCGAATACTCCCAACTCGAGGGAGATTTTTAGAGAGGCTCGCACAATTTGCGGACTCTCAAATATCTCCGTCGAGCGTCCTAACCCCCGCGGTCACCCTGGGCAGTGCCACCGCTGCCAGCTCTACGGCCACGCAGCGGCTAACTGCTCAGCTCCCCCCAGGTGCGTTAAGTGCCTGGATCCACATATAACGAAGGAGTGCACTCGCACTCCCGAATCCACTTCCCCCCCTGCCTGTGTGCTGTGCGGCCAGTCCGGTCACACACCTAACTACAGGGGTTGCCCGCGCGCTCCGCGCTCCACCACCAAGAGGGTCGCGCCTAAACCGGCGCCGCCGCTCACTCCCGCTAACTTCCCGCCGCTGCGCAACCGGGGTCCCCCGGAAGCAAAGCCCGTTCAGCCGACGCCTACTCCGGCTCTGTCTTGGAGGCAGCGTCCGGCTGTCCCGTCTGCACCTTCCCGACCCATCCCAGCTCCCGTAGCTTCCGTAGGGCCGCGTCCTGCTTTGTCATCTTCACCTCAGTCGTCGTTGGCTGAGGACATGAAGACCGTGTTCGACGTCATTCAAAACGTCGACATTACTGAAATTTTTGTTCTCGCACGCAAACTGCGAGCCGCCCGCTCTCCTCAAGAGCGTTTATTTGCGTTAGCCGAACACCACTCGCTTTTAAGTTCGTTATAAATTCGTAAATAAGCAATATAATGTCTAGACCCGCAAATCTCGCGTCCGGTCGTATCAAACCCAAGGGCTTATCCCTAGTTTCTTTTAACGTTCGTAGCCTTAATACTAACCTTCCTGAGCTCAAACTGTTCCTTCAGAACAACGAGCCAGACTTATTGCTTCTTCAAGAGACGTGGCTAACTCCAAACCGCTCCAGGGGATTCGCTATACCTAAATACGCGTTTATTCGTAACGACAGGCCCAACTCCGACGGTTTCGGCGGCACTGCTATATATTACAAAAGAGGATTCCATTGCTGCCCTCTCCCTACCCCTCCTCTCCTCAACATGGAAGCCACTGTGTATAGATTGGCTATGACTGGTCATCCGACCACCATCATAGCTTCAGTCTACATACCTAGTGGTACCAGACCAATCCGCAGCGACTTTGAGGCCATTCTCGCCCTCGGCCATTCAGTCATTATGTTCGGAGACTTTAACTCCAAACATACTGACTAGACGTGCCTATCAACCAACACCAGCGGTATCGCTCTCCTCGACATCACAAATTCACTTGACTTAGATGTCATCTCCCCCATCACTCCCACTCACTATCCCGACAACCCGAACCACTCTCCTGATATCCTCGATTTTGCAATAGTCAAGCGTACAACCTCGACCTCAGGTCTATCGAACCTCTCGATGACCTAGGCTCCGACCATCGCCCCGTCTCCCTCGTGCTAGGCACGCCTAACGTTAACGTCTCATCTCCTAAGACCTTTACCAACTGGAAAGGCTTTAAAAATACGTTAGTTTCAGCCTTAGAGGCCCCGAACTCTCCGCTCGCGATTTCGCCCGACCAATTAGATAGCCCGGATAAAATCGATTCATTAGTAAATTCTCTCACTGATGCTATCAACTCAGCCATCAGTGACAACGAAAAGGTTGCTACGCAAAGGCAAACCCACGCTTCCCTTAGCCGTTAGCAATCTTATTAAAGCTAAGAACGCGGCTCTCCGGAGAGCAAAGAAATATCCCACGCCCGCCTATAGAACAGCTGCGAATCAGCTTCAACGTAAAGTTAGGTCTTGCCTCGCGGAACTCCGAGACGCTCAGATGAACGATCTCATGGCGAATATCTCTCCGTCCCACCAAGCGTACTATAGCATGGCCCGAGCCTTACGCGTAGACACCGCCTCTCACGTTCCTCCTCTCACTCGTCTCGATGGCACTACTGCCTTTGAAGTCGAAGAGAAAGCCGAATGCTTCGCTGACAGCATTGCCGCACAATGCTCGCCCAGCACGCAACCTGCTGATCCCTCACACATCCAGGCGGTGGAGGACGAAGTCCTTCGCAGAGACTCTCTCCCCATCACCGCTGACCCTGTCACAGTCTCTAATGACGAAATCTTGCTTCTCATTAGAAATCAAAAGTCCAAAAAGGCTCCGGGTGATGATGGAATTTCCAACCACGCACTTAAGCACCTACCTCAACAGATGCTTACCTTGTTAGCTATCATCTTCAATGCCTGCTTCGACCATAGCTACTTTCCAAAAGCTTGGAAAGAAGCGACAGTCATAGGCATTCCCAAGCCGGGCAAACCTCTGAACGTCCCGGCAAATCACAGACCCATCAGCCTCCTCAAGGCAATGTCTAAACTTCTCGAGAGAGTCATACTCTCTCGAATGCGGAACCATCTGTTTCCAACGGATGGCGATCCTCTCATTATTCCCCATCAGTTCGGCTTTCGCGCTAAACACTCCTGCCCTCAGCAAGTCCATCGAATCGTTGAGTATATACTTGACGGTTTCTATCCGCGTCGTTATAAAACAGTCGCGGTTTTCTTTGACGTAGCCAAGGCTTTCGATAAAGTATGGCACAGCGGTCTCGTTTATGAACTCTACAAAATAGGTTTACCGGATCGCCTAGTCAGGTTAATAGCGTCGTTTCTCAAAGACCGTACGTTTCGATTTAAACACGAAGACACGCTTTCTGCGCCTCGTCCCATAAAGGCTGGAGTCCCTCAAGGCTCAGTCCTCGCCCCTCTGCTGTACACCGTGTACACCAACGACATTCCCATCCCGCCGAAAGGCGTCGAACTCGCCTTCTTTGCCGACGTTTTCTTTCGCTTTCTTTCAAGCCACACGTCGAAAGAGTTTCAAAACTCGCTCTTCACTTCTTAGGCCGCCTAAATAGCATGTTACGTAGAAAAAGTAAAATGTCTTTCAGAAACAAACGTACACTTTACAAGGTCTGCGTTAGACCCGTCATGACATATGCCTCGCCAATCTTTGCCCACGCCAAACCCCCCCTCCTACACAAACTGCAGGTAGTTCAAAACCTCTTTTGCCGCAGGGCCACAAACGCACCGTGGTACGTGCGTAACGCGGACTTGCATAGAGATCTTGAACTGCCTACAGTACAACAACACCTCAAAACACTCTCTGAAGCGTTCTTCAAACGCTCCGAAACCCATCCCAATCCTCTAGTTCGTGATTCAGTCTCATATACTAATCCTGTCTTAGATTCGAAGTTCAAAGTCGCTAGGCCTAGGAATGCGCAAGCGTGCTCATCCACCAGACTGTCAGCCGATCTCGAAGCCCTTCTGGCCGCAAATTCTAATTCTAACGTAAATTCTAATTCTAACGTAAATCCTAATTCTAACGTAAATGCGAATTAATTCAATTTTATTTTGCAATTTTTAATTTTTGTTTTAATTATTGATTTTTATTTTGAGCACCTTCAGTGCTATGTATTCACCTTCAGTGCTTTGAGCACCTTCAGTGCTATGTAATCCCAGCGGGTGACCCTTTCTGGGCCCCGCTAGCGCGGCCTCTTTCTCCAATTGGCCGTCGCTCAGATGAAGGCTGAGTGGCAAAAATGCACGAGCCGACAGGGGGTTTTTAGTGGGTATGGTTCTGGTAGGCGTCGGGACGAGTCCCACATAACTCTGGAATCGCGCCAGAGTATGCGTCAGGGCATTTTTATTCTCCTGCCCTTCCCGCGGAGGGGAACAAAAAAAAAATAACGCATCCCTGTTTTATTACATTATTCTATTTTTCCTTTTATTCATTCACGCACATTATAATAACTTAAATTTATCAAATAACGCTTGATTTTTAACACTGTTTGTATCGACGCAAGGAGGTCGAAACCGCTTTAAACTCCAATTAACAAGTTAATTACTGACAATATCGCTCCCAGTACTTAGACAGGCTCGGGACCCGGGAGGATCCCAGCGCTATTCGATTGTTATTTATATTCATACGTAAGAAATATTCATGAACACGTTTTCTCGTAATATATCTAGTAAAGGGTTAGCTAAAATCCCATCTCGTTAGTTTGGCTTACATTTTAGCTAACTATAATTTTAATCAAATTTATATTTTTAATGTCTGCTTAGCTAATGAGTACTAAATACTGATCACATAAGAGTTTAATATTTTTATTGGTCACAATTTTCATATAAAACACAGATGACTAATTCAAAAAGTAAATATTAAAACTTATAGTACAAAATAATTAAAATGTATAATGATAAGCACTTGGAGCGGCATATTCAGGTGCAGGATGCTCAGTTTGGTTTCAGGCCTGTGCTGTCGACTGAGGGTGCTATCCTGTGACTCAAGCAGACTGCGCATTACTATATAAGTAGAAAAACGCCTATATTTGCTTGTTATTTGGACTTGTCGAGGGCGTTCGACCTGGTTTCTTACGATGTGCTATGGCGAAAGCTACCGTCTGAAACTACCCTGCCTTCTGAATTTACAAATTTGTTCAAATATTGGTATGGAAACCTAACTAACACTGTGAGGTGGGCAGGGGAGTACTTTGAAGCGTTCTGGATGAATTGCGGGGTGAGGCAAGGTGGGCTGAGCTCGCCACGTTTATTCAACCTGTACATGAATAGGCTGGTGGAGGAGCTCAGCGGCGCCAAAGTCGGATGTCATGTTGATGGCGTTTGTATGAACAACATCTCCTATGCTGATGACATGGTGCTTCTGAGTCCCTCTATCGGCGGACGGAGAAGGCTGGTGGCTATCTGAGAGGCATACGCGGAGGCTCATGGGCTCAAGTACAATTCTACAAAAAGCCATCTTATGGTATTTAATGCAGGTACTAAAACCTATGACACAGTGCAACCGGTTTTGTTGTGCGGTACACCGTTGTGCACAGTAAATAAATTTAAGTACTTGGGCCACTGGGTCTCCGCTGATCTTAAGGATGGATGTGATATACAGAGGGAGCGCAGGTCGCTTGCTGTACGACCCAATATGCTTGCAGATTTGCCAGGTGTTCTAAACAGGTAAAAATAACGCTTTTTAAGGCTTAATGCCAATGTTTTTATACATGCAGTCTGTGGGTCAATTTAAGGAAAAGTGAATACAGCGACCTGCGCGTGCAATATAACAACGCATTCAGGGTGCTGTTGGGGCTGCCGTGGCGGTGTAGTGCCTCGGGAATGTTCGCGGAGGAGCAGACCGACAGTTTCACAGCCATCATGCGCAAACGCTGTGCCTCCCTACTCGATTGCCTCCGGCGCAGCTCCAACACCATCCTCAGCGTTTTCGCTGCAAGGTGGGACTCGCCAATGTTGCGCCGATGGGTGCAGCTTCACGCGGTTTCACCGTTTTAAGTGTTATGTATTAGTTTTAAGTTTACTAACTCGTAGTTATTAAGATCATTGTTACTAACACATCTATGGACTAACTGTCTGAAAATAAAGTTTTTTTAATATGATATCTAGCCAAACTATCACTTTGGCTGTGTTTAGGACAAGTTTATTTATTTATATGGACACGCCAACAGAGTGCCCTATGAATTTCACTATAATAGATAATAATTAAGGTATAGCAACCTATGTGCACACCAATCATGGGCATGTACAAATTGCACCATAAAAATAACAAAATCAAAACAATTCATCAAATTATTCTTTCAAATTATGCGTGATGAATTAAAATACGTTAGTGAAGACATAACTTCAATTGAGAAGGGAAGAAGAAGAGCCAGGGCCTAGAGACAGTTTAATTTTGGAACGGAATTTGTGAAATGAGTCAAAATGAATATCAATATCTCGTAATGTGTCACTGTCAGCATTAAATTGATTTACCATTCCAACAATGGGTGAGTTATCTCCTACAGTAGTACGCACAGAAGAAGGACTGAACACTAGTTACAGGGTGACGTAAGGTGGCGCTTCCGCTGAAGGCTAACGGTAAAATATTGCCACAGCCAACAAGGTGGTTTTTAGTGGGTAGGTGCCATTCTGGTGAGTCCCTCATAACCATCGCAGAAGTCGGTATTTTCCTGCGGCGGTATGCATGACGCACCTTCCACCTCCCTCCCGTGAGGGTGTTGCTTCGGCTGAACAAAAAAAAAAAAACTTCGGCACGGCCGGGCAGTAAAGCCCAACATGTGTGGATCAACCTTTCAGCTGATAAGCCCGGCTTGGGACGAATTTATTGCAACGAATTTTTTCAACCCGAATATGGGCCGAATGAAATGCCCGAACGGGTCGAATATTGCACAGCAGCTTGCACATTTTTTTTATTGCAAAAGGATTAGACTTTTGTCTTCTATCTCACCTGATGGAAAGTGACGATGAAGACGAAGGTGTTACACGTCTATCCACGAGATACATTGCCTTTTCGACAAATACCTTGTCGATCCATCCTTGTCGATCTGAATGATCCCCTTAAATTTAAAGGCATTAAAAAAGCATACTAGCATTTTCATAGTAAGCTTAACAAGTACTTTTTGGGTTTGCTGGATTTGCTAGGGTACCTTTGACAAAGAGGCTAAATTAACTATCGGCCTGTGACAAAGCCGTAACAATTTATGTAAAACGTATCGGTTACGTCCATATGAACAAGCCAAGATTCGCGTTAGGTACATTTCACTTCAACAAAACAAATCTTCTGTTCTTTAAGTTTTTACGAATCATTTTATTAAATAAATCACTTTTAAAAGAGTTACGCCTGTCAAGACGCCTGTCACCTTAGTCACTCGTGCCTGTAAATACATCGAAAAGTCGAGTTCAAAATGAAAGGAGAAAAAATCCGGTGAGAAAGTCTGTTATAATATATAACTCTTTTTCTAACTCCTTACTGTTAGGCGGTGTCTTTAATGTAGATTTCAAGGAAAACCCCCGAAAGATTCAAGTGTACAGCCGGGTGAATCTATTGGATAGATGTATATATATATATATATATATATATCTATATCTATAAAAATCTATAAATATATATATATATTTTTTTAAACATAACTTGAATACTCCAAAAATTATACCATCATATCCTAGAATATTGTGATATTAATAACGTTAGAAATAGTGTAAAAAGTAATAACAAGTTAACTCTCACGATAAACGAACCAAGAAAATAAACTATCTTTTTAAAAGTCTTCACATTAAACCATAAACATTTTGTTTGGTCTCCAAAACCAAAGTCTTCCATGTCATGATTGATGGGCATACGTGACAACGCGGGGCCTCAGGTCGGCTTTTGCAGATCGTCCTTCTGCGTGCTGTGACTTTTGTTATTCAAATATCGGAACCTCAGCAATGCTGTGATGCAATATTCAGCAGCCCTTGTTACTTTGTAAAGGATCATTAACACGTGAAAGAAACGCTTACCAAGAATCCGGTTTTCAGGATTGTCTACAGAATTTGAAACCCTTTTAGATTTCAATTCTATTGTCGAAAACTACACCATATAATAATATTGAACTTGGCTCCTATTTTCACATTTATTGTTTTGGTGGTATTATCTTTTAATATTTATTTAATAATAAATAAATCCCCAGACAAACACACCCACTGAATGGCTCTAAAGTAAGAAGAGCTTGTGTTATGGATGACCATACAGCGGACTGGAGGGAAGCCAGAATAAACATACGTATATAAATATCAACAACCATGACCCGAAAACAAACATCTGTGTTCATCACACAAATGAATGCCCCGGCCAGCACTCGAACCTGGGACCTTCGACGTATGAGGTAAGGCTACTTACCACTCCGCCAATCGGCCGTCGTTCGGTGTTAATTACTGACAATATCGCTCCCAGCACTCAGGCAGCCTCGGGACCCGGGGGGATCCCAGCGCTATTCGATTGTTATTTATATCCGGTGAGACAGGGCTACTTACCTCTCCGCCACTCGGCCGTCGTTCGGTGTTAATTACTGACAATATCGCGCCCAGCACTCAGGCAGCCTCGGGACCCGGGGGGATCCCAGCGCTATTCGATTGTTATTTATATCCGGTGAGTCAGGGCTACTTACCTCTCCGCCACTCGGCCGTCGTTCAGTGTTAATTACTGACAATATCGCGCCCAGCACTCAGGCAGCCTCGGGACCCGGGGGGATCCCAGCGCTATTCGATTGTTATTTATATCCGGTGAGACAGGGCTACTTACCTCTCCGCCACTCGGCCGTCGTTCGGTGTTAATTACTGACAATATCGCGCCCAGCACTCAGGCAGCCTCGGGACCCGGGGGGATCCCAGCGCTATTCGATTGTTATTTATATCCGGTGAGACAGGGCTACTTACCTCTCCGCCACTCGGCCGTCGTTCGGTGTTAATTACTGACAATATCGCGCCCAGCACTCAGGCAGCCTCGGGACCCGGGGGGATCCCAGCGCTATTCGATTGTTATTTATATCCGGTGAGACAGGGCTACTTACCTCTCCGCCACTCGGCCGTCGTTCAGTGTTAATTACTGACAATATCGCGCCCAGCACTCAGGCAGCCTCGGGACCCGGGGGGATCCCAGCGCTATTCGATTGTTATTTATATCCGGTGAGTCAGGGCTACTTACCTCTCCGCCACTCGGCCGTCGTTCGGTGTTAATTACTGACAATATCGCTCCCAGCACTCAGGCACCTCGGGACCCGGGGGGATCCCAGCGCTATTCGATTGTTATTTATATCCGGTGAGACAGGGCTACTTACCTCTCCGCCACTCGGCCGTCGTTCGGTGTTAATTACTGACAATATCGCTCCCAGCACTCAGGCAGCCTCGGGACCCGGGGGGATCCCAGCGCTATTCGATTGTTATTTATATCCGGTGAGACAGGGCTACTTACCTCTCCGCCACTCGGCCGTCGTTCGGTGTTAATTACTGACAATATCGCTCCCAGCACTCAGGCAGCCTCGGGACCCGGGGGGATCCCAGCGCTATTCGATTGTTATTTATATCCGGTGAGACAGGGCTACTTACCTCTCCGCCACTCGGCCGTCGTTCGGTGTTAATTACTGACAATATCGCGCCCAGTACTCAGGCAGCCTCGGGACCCGGGAGGATCCCAGCGCTATTCGATTGTTATTTATATCCGGTGAGACAGGGCTACTTACCTCTCCGCCACTCGGCCGTCGTTCGGTGTTAATTACTGACAATATCGCTCCCAGCACTCAGGCAGCCTCGGGACCCGGGGGGATCCCAGCGCTATTCGATTGTTATTTATATCCGGTGAGACAGAGCTACTTACCTCTCCGCCACTCGGCCGTCGTTCGGTGTTAATTACTGACAATATCGCTCCCAGCACTCAGGCAGCCTCGGGACCCGGGGGGATCCCAGCGCTATTCGATTGTTATTTATATCCGGTGAGACAGGGCTACTTACCTCTCCGCCACTCGGCCGTCGTTCGGTGTTAATTACTGACAATATCGCTCCCAGATCTCAGGCAGCCTCGGGACCCGGGGGGATCCCAGCGCTATTCGATTGTTATTTATATCCGGTGAGACAGGGCTACTTACCTCTCCGCCACTCGGCCGTCGTTCGGTGTTAATTACTGACAATATCGCTCCCAGTACTCAGGCAGCCTCGGGACCCAAGAGGATACCAGCGCTTTTTTTTTTTTTTTTTGGTTCCCCTCCACGGGAAGGGCAGGAGGACATAAAAATGCTCTGACGCATACTCCGCGCGCGCGATCGAAGTTATGTGGGACTCGTCCCGACGCCTACCAGAACCATACCCACTAAAAAACCCCCTGTCGGCTCGTGCATTTTTGCCACTCAGCCTTCATCTGAGCGACGGCCAATTGGAGAAAGAGGCCGCGCTAGCGGGGCCCTTAAGGGGTCACCCGCTGAGATTTACATAGCACTGAAGGTGCTCAAAAATGAAAAGTAAATAAAAACATTAAAAATGAAAAGTAAATAAAAACATTAAAAATGAAAAGTAAATAAAAACATTAAAAATGAAAAGTAAATAAAAACATTAAAAATGAAAAGTAACATTGCATTAATTCGGATTTACGTTAGAATTAGAATTTACGTTAGAATTAGGATTTGCGGCCTGAAGGGCCTCAAGAGCTAAAGTTAACTGCGTAGGTTCGCCCGTGTGCGCGTTTCTCGGCCTAGCGACTTTGAATTTCGAATCTAACACAGGAGCAGTATATGAGACTGAATCTCGAACAAGATGATTGGGATGGGATTCGGCGCGTTTGAAGAACGATTCTGAGAGTGTTTTGAGGTGCTGTTGCACTGTAGGTAGTTCAAGATCTCTGTGCAGGTCCGCGTTGCGCACATACCAAGGTGCGTCTGTGGCCCTGCGGCAGAAGAGATTTTGAACTACCTGCAGCTTATACAGGACGGAGGGATTGGCGTGGGCAAAGACTGGCGAAGCATATGACATGACGGGTCTAACGCAGACCTTATAAAGCGTACGTTTATTTGTAAAAGACATTTTACTTTTTCTACCTACCATACATTTTACCAATCATACTATTTAAGCGGCTTAAGTAGAAACGCGCGAGTTTCGTTAATCTATCGACGTGTGGTTTGAAAGAAAGCGTCTGATCTAAGGTGACGCCTAAGTATTTGATACTGCGCTTCCAGGGGATGGGAATACCTAACATTCGTATGTGGGGATCGTTGCGGCGATTACGACGTTTGTGGTCGAATTGAATGGCAGAACTCTTTTCTGGGTTGACATCGATACGCCATTTTTGAAACCAAACACCGAGGGCGTTTACGGCCTTTTGGAGTCTGGTGATGTTATACGGGATCCTTTGAGCTTTAGTGTAAAGGGCGGTATCGTCTGCAAAGAGGGCGAGTTCGACGCCTTTCGGCGGGATGGGCATGTCATTAGTGTACACGGTGTACAGCAGAGGGGCGAGGACTGAGCCTTGCGGGACTCCAGCCTTTATGGGACGAGGCGCGGAGAGCGTGCCTTCATGTTTGAATCAAAACGTACGGTCTTTAAGAAACGACGCGATTAATCTGACTAGGCGAACCGGTAAGCCTATTTTATAGAGTTTAAAAACGAGACCGCTGTGCCAGACTTTGTCGAATGCCTTGGCTACGTCAAAGAGAACCGCGATTGATTTTTTACGATGCGGATAGAATCCTTCGAGAATGTACTCGACGATTCGATGGACTTGCTGAGGGCAGGAGTGCTTAGCGCGAAAGCCGAACTGGTGGGGAATAATGAGAGGGTCGCCATCCGTTGGAAACAGATGGTTCCGCATTCGAGAGAGTATGACTCTTTCGAGAAGTTTAGACATTGCCTTGAGGAGGCTGATGGGTCTGTGATTAGCCGGGATGTTCAGAGGTTTACCCAGCTTGGGAATGCCTATGACTGTCGCTTCTTTCCATGCTTTTGGAAAGTAGCTATGGTCGAAGCAGGCATTGAAGATGATAGATAACAAGGTAAGCACCTGCCACAGCAGGTTGTGGTTAGTGCGTGGTTGGAAATTACATCCGCACCCGGAGCCTTTTTGGACTTTTGATTTCTAATGAGAAGCAAGATTTCGTCATTAGAGACTGTGACAGTGTCGGCGGTGATAGGGAGAGATTCTCTGCGGAGAACTTCGTCCTCCACCGCCTGGATGTGGGAGGGATCCGCGGGTTGCGTGCTGGGCGAACATTGTGCCGCTATGCTGTCGGCGCAGCATTCGGCTTTCTCTTCGACTTCGAAGGCAATGGTGCCGTCGGGACGAGTGAGAGGAGGAACGTGAGAGGCGGTGTCTACGCGTAAAGCTCGGGCCATTCGATAATACGCTTGGTGGGACGGGGAGATATTCTCCATGAGATCGTTAAACTGAGTGTCACGGAGTTCCGCGAGGCGAGACCTAACTTTACGTTGAAGCTGATTCGCAGCTGTTCTATATGCGGGCGTGGGATATTTCTTGGCTCTCCGGAGAGCCGCGTTCTTAGCTTTAATGAGATTGCTAACGGCTAAGGGAAGCGCGGGTTTGCCTTGCTTAGCAATGATTACGTTGTCGCTGATGGCTGAGTTGATAGCATCAGTGAGAGTATCGACTACTGAATCTATTTTAATCGGGCTGTCTAATTGGTCGGTCGAAATCGCGAGCGGAGAGTTCGGGGCCTCTAAGGCTGAAACTAACGTATTTTTAAAGCCTTTCCAGTTGGTAAAGGTCTTAGGAGATGTAACGTTATCGTTAGGTGCGCCTAGCACTAGGGAGACGGGGTGATGGTCGGAGCCTAGGTCATCGAGCGGTTCGATGGACCTGAGATCAAGATTGATTCGCTTGATAATTGCAAAGTCGAGGATGTCAGGAGAATAGGTCGGGTTGTTGGGATAGTGAGTGGGAGTGATGGGGGATATGACGTCTAAGTCAAGGGAGTTAGTGATGTCGAGGAGAGCGATACCGCTGGTGTTGGTCGATAGGCACGTCCAGTCAGTATGTTTGGAGTTAAAGTCTCCGAACATAATGACTGAATGGCCGAGGGCGAGAATGGCCTCAAAGTCGCTGCGGATTGGTCTGGAGCCGCACGGTATGTAGACTGAAGCTATGATGATGGTCGGATGACCAGTGATAGCCAATCCACACACAGTGGCCTCCATGTTGAGGAGAGGAGGGGTAGGGAGAGGACAGCAATGGAAGTCTCTTTTGTAATATATAGCAAGGCCGCCGTATCCGTCGGAGTTGGGCCTGTCGTTGCGAGTAAACGCGTACTTAGGAATAGCGTATCCCCTGGAGCGGTTTGGAGTAAGCCATGTGTCCTGGAGAAGGAATAAGTCAGGTTCTTTGTTCTGAAGGAACAGTTTAATCTCGGGAAGGTTGGTGCTAAGGCTACGAGCGTTAAAAGATACTAGGGATAAGCCCTTGGGTTTAATACGACTGGACGCGGGATTCGCGGGTCTAGACATTATAAATAAATAAATATTTCTAACAATCACACCACATTATCTAGCCCAAATTAAGTATCATTAAAGAACTTGTGTTATGGATACTAGATAACGGATAAATAAACTTAAGAAATATATAAACACACGTAAATATTTTTTTTATATATAAATATTAGAAATAAACTTAAATTAACGTAAATACACATCCATGACTAGAAAGCAAATATATCTGCCCCTACCAGGATTCGAACCTGGGACCTCTGGCATGGAAGGCAAGGCTACTTACCAACATACCAAACAGGCCGTTTATTATTTACGAATTTATACAAAAGTAAAAGAATTTACAACGAACTTAGGAGCGAGTGATGCTCGGCTAACGCGAATAAACGCTCTTGAGGAGAGCGGGCGGCTCGCAGTTTGCGTGCGAGTACGGAAATTTCGTTAATGTCGACGTTTTGGATGACGTCGAACACGGTCTTCATGTCCTCAGCCAACGACGACTGAGGTGAAGATGACAAAGTGGGACGCGGCCCTACGGAAGCTACGGGAGCTGGGATGGGTCGGGAAGGTGCAGACGGGACGGCCGGACGCTGCCTCCAAGACAGAGCCTGAGTAGGCGTCGGCTGAACGGGCTTTGCTTCCGGGGGACCCCGGTTGCGCAGCGGCGGGAAGTTTGCGGGAGTGAGCGGCGGCGCCGGTTTAGGCGCGACCCTCTTGACGGTGGAGCGCGGAGCGCGCGGGCAACCCCTGTAGTTAGCTGTGTGGCCGGACTGGCCGCACAGCACACAGGCAGGGGGGGAAGTGGATTCAGGAGTGCGAGTGCACTCCTTTGTGATATGTGGATCCAGGCACTTAACGCACCTGGGGGGAGCTGAGCAGTTAGCCGCTGCGTGGCCATATAGCTGGCAGCGGTGGCACTGCCCAGGATGACCGCGGGGGTTGGGACGCTCGACGGAGATGTTCGAGAGTCCGCAGATTGTGCGAGCCTCTCTGAAAATCTCCTTCGAGTTGGGAGTATTTGACAGGATTACTAACGCTAAAGGAAAACGCCTACCGCGGTTGGAGTGCATCTTGTGCACTGCTACGGCCGGGAAACCCTAAGACTTAAGGTCCTCGAGAATGTCTTCGTTACTGAGTTCGAACGGGACGCCCCGTAGTACTGCGCGGATCTTACGCTCCTCCGGGAGGGCGTAGGTGTGATACGCGATTTGATTGATCGACAGAAGCCTAGTGAAAGACCGGAAGTCGTCGACGGTCGCTACTTGAATTTTGATTGTATCGCCAGCGTTGGCGGCTTTTAAGTAATTAATTTTGTGCTCTTTGCACAAGTTAGAGACCGCGGTCCAGCGCGCTTTTTCACGCAGGAAGACGGGCGGAGGGAGCTGAGGTTTCGGCGGGACGGGAGCGCAGCGCGTCGCTGGCTTCGATGGGACCGACGGAGGCGCGGTTACTTCGAGCGATTTTAACGGCGCGGGGGCTGGTGTTGAAGACACCGGGGAGGGCTCGGGTATTGATGATACCGAAGCTTTCTTCGAGCGCTTCTTGGAGCGCTTGGCGACAAGTTGAAACGCGGGCTCAGGAGAGCCGGTTAAGGTGACGGCATCTGACGACGTATCAGACGCGGGTTCGGAGTCGCTCCCGGGAGCGGTACGCTTGCGACGCGACGCGTAAGAGGATGCGACCGATTCGCAGTCCATCTCGGACGAGGCGGGAGACGAGGAAGAGCTGTAGACCTGAGGGGTCTTGACGTTGGAGGCCTGAGGGGCCGGGGTTGAGGCCTGAGGGGCCGGGGACGCGATAGAAGCCTGATACGTTGGCGCCGGACGCAACGAGCGCCTGGGCGAATGACCTAAGAATGCTTACAAGGTCCATTGGAGGGCTTGGAATTACAATATGTTATATATAAATAAATAAAAATGCCTAGGTTCCCTAGCAAACCTAGTACCTAAACCTCCCTACCCGCGGTAGGGGGGCTGGAGAGAATAACTTAGAACTAACCGTAGTATGCCGAAGGCCGCTACCTAGAAACCTAAAAAAGGGTGCGCAGGTAAAGAGTTGACCGCGTTAGGGTCAACCTTTACCGACAGAAAGGACAAATACACTCGAAAACACACAGATATGATAAAAATAAATATGAAAATTGGAGAAAATAAATAAAATGTAAAAGAGAAACAAAATAAAAATAAAAGGACTGGTTCAGTACAAATTCGTAGTCACCGCTACCTAGAAACCTAAAAAAGGGTACGCAAGTAAAGAGTTGACCGCGTTAGGGTCAACCCTTACCGACAGAAAGGACAAATACACACGAAAACACACAGATATGATAAAAATAAATATGAAAATAGGAGAAAAATAAATAAAATAGAGAAGAGAAATAAAATAAAAATAAAAAGGAGTGGTTCAGTACAAATTCGTTGTCACCGTTAAGTATCCTTTGCACTGAAACCAGACTACTTACGCTGGGCACAACACTGCACTCAGCACAAGCACAACACAACTTAGCACAGCACTTTGAAGACTAAGGGGCTTAGTCGCAAAGAAAAATCGCACTTCGATAGCACTCAGACGGAGTAGAAAACCTTGAATCCCAGCGCTATTCGATTGTTATTTATATTCGGTGAGACAGGGCTACTTACCCCTCCACCACTCGGCGGCCGTTCGGTGTTAATTACTGACAATATCGCTCCCAGTACTCAGGCAGCCTCGGGACCCGGGGGGATCCCAGCGCTATTCGATTGTTATTTATATTCGGTGAGACAGAGCTACTTACCTCTCCGCCACTCGGCCGTCGTTCGGTGTTAATTACTGACAATATCGCTCCCAGTACTCAGGCAGCCTCGGGACCCGGGGGGATCCCAGCGCTATTCGATTGTTATTTATATCCGGTGAGACAGGGCTACTTATCACTCCGCCACTCGGCCGTCGTTCGGTGTTAATTACTGACAATATCGCTCCCAGTACTCAGGCAGCCTCGGGACCCGGGGGGATCCCAGCGCTATTCGATTGTTATTTATATTCGGTGAGACAGGGCTACTTACCACTCCGCCACTCGGCCGTCGTTCGGTGTTAATTACTGACAATATCGCTCCCAGTACTCAGTCAGCCTCGGGACCCGGGAGGGTCCCAGCGCTATTCGATTGTTATTTATATCCGGTGAGACAGGGCTACTTATCACTCCGCCACTCGGCCGTCGTTCGGTGTTAATTACTGACAATATCGCTCCCAGTACTCAGGCAGCCTCGGGACCCGGGGGGATCCCAGCGCTATTCGATTGTTATTTATATTCGGTGAGACAGGGCTACTTACCACTCCGCCACTCGGCCGTCGTTCGGTGTTAATTACTGACAATATCGCTCCCAGTACTCAGTCAGCCTCGGGACCCGGGAGGGTCCCAGCGCTATTCGATTGTTATTTATATCCGGTGAGACAGGGCTACTTACCTCTCCGCCACTCGGCCGTCGTTCGGTGTTAATTACTGACAATATTGCTCCCAGTACTCAGGCAGCCTCGGGACCCAGGAGGATCCCAGCGATATTCGATTGTTATTTATATTCGGTGAGACAGGGCTACTTACCCCTCCGCCCCTCGGCCGTCGTTCGGTGTTAATTACTGACAATATCGTAGCCGTCGTAAGTAAATGATTACATTTAAATTATTGATAAGTATAATCAAATTTTATGTCAAACTATAAATAAATGAATGATGTCCAATGTTAAAAATGTAAAAAAATTTGTAAAATAAAATTGTAATAATTTGATTTAAAAAAATAATGATAAAAAATAAAAACTAAATGAACCAAAGTGCAGAACAATGGTAGACGAAATATTTATATAATTTCAATAGAGAAAGAAAATTTGAAATTTGATTCGGTAGGTTGAAAGTTACTCATACAACATTTAAACAAACAAATGAAATGAAATCGTCACTTTAAAACGGTGTGCGTTACCGTGACCGAGTGCTTGCTGTCAACGCGAACCTTTTTGGTCATACGCTTTCTTGGCGGTTTATTTATTTTTAAACTAGAATGTTTAGAACGTCAATTTTTTTTCCTCTTTAGTCAGCTGTGGGTTTATTTTCATTACATTCTCGGATTCAAGCAATGACGTATTTACAAGTTCATTTTGTGTTACTCTATTGGCTGAAGTAATGATTGGCAATTAATTATAAATGTATTAAACGTGAATTATAAATATGTGATATTTATGTGAGGCCTTGGAAATGGAAATTTTTGAATCGTATTTGTTACATTTGGTATATTTATTTTCATATTTAAGATTTTTGTTGTTTCTTTTCCTATCGTTTACCTATATACTATGTTTTGTAATTATGGTTTTACAGGCCTCGTTTCTATATGTATAAGTCAAGAGTCAGCCTAGTGTGTTTTCTCTACAATTATACCGCACAATATTTCATAATAAAAGGATTTATTTGTTATTTTATTTATTTATCAACGCAAAATCCACAGCTCTTAGTAATGCTAACATAGATATAAAATATATGAAGCTGACAGCCATTTATGGAATTACACTTTTTTTCCAAACGATCGACATAGCGTATTGGTTATAAAAATCAAAGTGACATCTTTCTATTTTTTTGTGCACATACATACATATGTGCACTTATGTATTTATTATTAACAAGCATTGGAAAGGTCGTTTAATTTAACCCCGTAGCTTTGACCCACATCAAGGCTTTGACAAATGGCGCCCGCGGGCCGCGCTCGTAATAAACCGCGCTATCAGCGACTGCAGACAAATCAGCACGCATTATCGGTTCCAGCGCCGCGGCCGCTCGCTGCGGGCGCTGAGTTATTCCCGAGCGTAGCCATAAATGCATTGAGTAATATAAGGGACTCCTGTGCTATTTTTTCTGAATTGGGATTCGAAATTACTATTCCGAATTTTATTTCTTTTTTTGAAGCCTGATCTAAAATAAAAATTATAGATTTTTCACTTTAGCTGAAAACAAAATTAATTTTAATACAAAAAAAAACAAATAAACAGCGTAGCTACAGCTGTCATATCATCAGTTTTCCGTAGCTAAATTAAGTAACCTTGTCTTGTTTAAGTCAAACATAAGCTCGTATGTCGTATATCTTTGAACATTCACTCTTGCAAAGGTTATTCGCTCTTGTTGCTTCGTTACCGAGTCTTATGAAATAAGCTGATGGAGATTAATTCCTCGACGAATGTTTGCTTATTCTGTGCTCGATGTGTATTAGTGAGGTGTTGGAGGAACGTGACCCAGAGTTCAATACGTTGACAAATATTGGAAGAGTGAAGTGGTTTTTATTTAATATATTCGGATCGTTAAGTTTTCCATGTACAAGCGTGTTCCAAGACGTCTGGTTATTTAATTACTAGTACACTAATGTAATTAACACAACCTAAAATATGGACATGATTGGTACAGGTCAAATTTATAGAATACCTTACCTTTTTATCTAGAGCAAAACAAAATTAGGCCAGAATTTAATTCAAATTTTACATAATTTACATAATAAATTTGGTTCAAATTTTGCGACCCGATTTCTACGAATCTCTGTTTTGGAGAGTAACATTACACAGAGTATTATTTTGGAACTGACAGAGGCCTTGTATGAATAGATATCCAAGCGATTCGTTTTATTTTCACTTTATAGTCAAAAATGTATACACTCACAAAGTCTGTAGACGTCCTAGTGAAGCTTACGCACCCCGTGGATTGCCACTGAAATCACGTCACAAAACTTAAAATTAATAAAATCCCCAGACACACACCAACTGTATGGCCCTAATGTAAGCAAAGCTTGCGTTATGGATTACGGCACACTGGTGGGGGGGGGAACCCAGAATAAACATACATAAGTATATAAATATCAACAACCATGACACGAGAACAAAGAGCAGGCGTGCTTTGGGGCAGAATGAGTGAAAGCCAAAAGCTTTTTAGAGGCAAACTTAAGTTGTGTCAAAAATATCAAGACCAAATAAGAATGGGTCTAATTGCATATCAGAGGTTTACACATAACTTTACAACGTTTTGGATTGAGACAAACAAACTGAATGTCAAGCCGAGTCGGCCTGCCACTGTAAACAACTGTACTTTAGAAAAATAAATCACTGAAATGTTTAAATTGCATTTTAATGCAGACTCGCCTTTGGGTTCGAGACAACAGGAAAAGAAGAATGGAGAATGGAAAAAATGGGGAATAAGAATATGAAAAAGGGTACCCACCTGCCCCGAGTTCACATGATGCCCAGTTTCGATTTAGAGCAAACTTGTCAAGTGAGAGTGCCATACTATGCTCAAAGAAACTGTTAGTTACTATAAAGATAGGCACACTCCAGTCCATACCTGCTTCCTTGACCTAGTGGTATATGAAATGCTCTGGAAGAAACTTGAGAAGTCGGGTGTGCCAGTGTAGATCATTAGTTTGTTTAGACATTGGTATGATAATCAGTTAAATTGTGTAAGATGGGGTAACTCGTGCTCCAGTGCCTATGGTTTGTAGTGTGGAGTGCTGCAGGGCGGGATTACCTCGCCGAGACTATTTAACCTCTACATTATGAATTAATGCATGAACTGAGCTGCAACGCTCACGACATGGTGCTGCTGGGTCCAACAGCCAATTTGATAAGAGAGCTATTAAGTGCATGTGAGGAGTATGCAAGATCTCATGGCCTCTTGTGGCCACCTTGTTTCCAAGGTGTATCTGTACCGATCACAAACCATCTAGGGCTTCTAGGCATGACCATCACGTCGAAACTTAATTTCGGTCAACAGAAAAATTGGGAGTAATCGCAAAGGTCCGGCGGTACTTCAACTCCGAACAGTTGCTCAACCTGTACACAGCCCAGGTTCGATCCTGTATGGAGTACTGCAGCCATCTTTGGCATGATTCCGCTAAATACCACCTTGAAGCGTTGGATTCTGTCGACCGAAGGGCCCGTAGACTCATAAGTGACGACAAACTTACTTCTTCGAGCATCGTCGAAAAATTGCTAGTCTATCGGTTTTTTACAGATTGCACTTTGGAGAGTGTGCAAATGCTCTTTTTCAGCTGATCGAACCTTCCCCCTTTCTCCACTGATCAACCAGACGCAGACAGAAGTTTCACCCGTTTGTGGTTAGCGTGCCGAAGAGCCGAGCTCGATAGCTCATTTTTGGTTCGTGTTGCCAAAGAGTGGAACGATTTGCCTGCGTCTGTTTTTCCAGACAAAAATAACCCTGGAGCTTTTAAGTGTAGAGTGAATATGTACCTCTTGGACAGGCGTGTATAATCCTCGTCTTCATCGTCACTTTCCATCAGGTGTAATTATTAATAAAAAAAAAGACCAAATATTTGATTGACCAAAATTACCATACTCGTGAAACATAAGGTATTACAGGTTAACAACTGCACGAGTTATGACGTAAGCAAATTCATAATCGTAGGTTAGTGAACATTCATATATTCTAATATTTCCATAACGCGCAGCAACAAGGACCGTCACAGCAGATATTGCACAATATGATAAGCTTGTCAAGGATTTTTCTAAGTTTTTTGTAAATTTCAATACTGTCAATATTATTCAACAACACTATTAAGTTATTCAGAACCAAAACTGAATCTGAAATAAACTATCAAAAATAAGTACAGTTCTAGAAAACATCATTCCACCGCTAAGCAGAAAAACCACTTAATAAGTACAGGTACAACAATTCATAGTGCTGCAGTAACATTAATGAAATGTAAATTATCTTTGCGTAAAACACTTTATTATGAAAGTAATATCGGTTTTCGATTCCTGACTCCTCACATTCCCATACTGTCTCAGCCTGAAGATTTCGTCTACTTACAAATTAGTTTCATGCAAAAGCTCGTAAGTAAACATTTACTTTTAAAACGGTTAATGCTTGGGACAAAGTCGATGTGACAGAACTCTTAAAAATTCTGAGACTCATCATGGTAAAGTAAAGTTTAGAAGTTGAGAATGATTCTACGACTTGTTTATATTTTAAATATTAGTTATCGGAAACTTTTGATTGATTCACTGGATACCAGATGGCTTCATGTCATTACTTATTGGGTGTTGGATCCTGAATTATTTATATGCTTCGGTTTGTTCATGATGGGAATGTATTGGGTTTTGTTGACAGAATAACATTACTAATAATAAGAGTTTTTTATCCGGACAGACTAGTTCCGAATCTTAGTTTACTACAACACGGATTTATTAATTACAGAACGTGCAGCAAACTTATTTCACACATAGATTTAATATAAAGAAAGTATGATTCCTGTTTTCTATAAGTTGGTACTGAACGAGAGCTATCTCGGTGTAATTGCAGCTAATGTTTATATATTTCATTGTTATGGGTGTTCTGCGATTTTACTACGACAGAAACATGGGTTGAAATTCTTTGACTTTGCGCTAAGTTTCGAAATTTCCTGAAAATCCAGCGGGATCACTGACAATGTTGCAGACGGCTTATGGTGATTCGAATATCTAATAAAACATGGTATAATGTGTATAAGAAGACCGACAAGTGGTTCCTGATTGCCTCAGTCTGGTCGATCCCAACCGCTGCTAATGGTACAAACATCAACCAAATCAAGAAACTGGCGCTTGAAAATCGCTATTAGAGTCTTAAAGAGTTACATATATTTTAAGTCCGTCCATAATATTCTGAATGATAATTTGGGCATGAAACGCGTCGCAGCACTGTTAGTTCCAGAAAGCTCAATTTTGTACTAAAAGTGCATCGAAAGTAGGTTGCTGAAGATATGACTGCACGAGTTTCTATAGATTCCACCCCAGTGGATTGCATAATTACTAAGAGCGACAAGACATGGCTCTACGAGTACAATATGCAAACAGGTCAACAATCTTCAGAACGTCGCTCGAAAATCAAAGCTATGATAGATATGAAATAAATAACATAAAATAATAATAACTTTATTGCATAAAAATCTTTAGCGAACTTAGCCACGTAGCGCGTCACCACTACAAATCTATTTACCACAAATAAAATAGAATACAATACAATTCTGATAATCTACCATCGCACAAAGCCATCATTGTGCAAAGCCGACTGATGCCATCAACGTATCAAAAAATAATGATATGGTGCCGTCAAACTTTGTCCTGTTCCTGAGGCTAACATTACCACTCTGACGCCACTCTCGTTTCAAGTGGGTTAAAGTCCTAAAATAAAATTCACTGATGGAGTTGATGGTTATGCCTCAATCAGCTTACTAACAATGTATGGTTCAAGCGCTGGTAGCTGTATTGCATGTGAAGGAGGTATACTTTAATGTGACAAAATAAATGTCCAGGAATAAACTCAAAAACGTAGTAAGTTTAGGTACTTTTAACACAGAATGTGTATGTGAGGTCCGAAACAAACCATTTTGTAACATTGTTCTGCATTCAATAAAAAACAAATTTTTTTAGCATCAATTGATATTTAAGAGTTATGTAAACGAATGGATTGTTAGTAAAAATGTATTGGTATCGCGTCGGAGTTATATGGGTCGTATTTTCCGTGAGTAAGTACAGTTAACTGTGTATTTAATCATAAAAGGCAGGTAGACTTAGAAAAATATCAAATATTTTATGGGAGATATTATTTTGTTGGAGAAAAAACAATCACAGTTTTTTTATTGAACGTTCCAATGGCAATGGCACCTGCGGAAAATTCGCTGAATTTATTTTACGTTTATTTCAATGGAAATTAAGCGAAGGTTTTTATGTTTAATAAAACCTTTTGTTCATTTCTAATTTTAAAACTCTTAATCTACTTGAAACAAATCTACTTGATGTCAATAAACACCTGAAGGTTTAAAAGATTAATCTGATGGATTTAATCAAAATTTAATGAAAATGTATAAAACGAATATAACGTTTATTTTTGCATTTTAAATATTGAGAAAAAACAATCAAATTAAATTTTTGCTGTAATGGCATTGGTAAAAACAATATCATATTTTGTCAGCAAAAATACGTAAAAATAATTCTAAGTAACATTTATGATAAAAATAATAACTGCTCCCAGAGTCTATTTGTTTTCTCCTTAGTGACTATAACATATACTAGATATAAAATACAATATCCTGAAGAAATTTAAAAGGAAGCCTTCAAATCGTGATTGCTAAATGATGGAAATAGCCCGTTTAGGGGTTGTGCAGGGAGATCATGGTTTCAAACCAAGTCGTATTTTTTTCTTATTTCTTTTATTATTTCACTCATTTATTTCATTATCACGGAACAAGAAGAAAACGAAATTACACAACTTAAGAATAAAAATAATAGGGAAATATCATTTGAGCTACAGTAGGTATCTCCGCAGCCATAAAAGGTGTTGCCTCAGCAATCGCTGTAGACCTGGTAGATCTAAGCACTGATTTTCAGTCAGCACCTGTGCTCAAATTATGTTTATTTAAATCGCAAGCCTCACTTTATTTAAAACCACACAAATAGGCAGGCTTTTTTAAATAAATACAGAAAACAAATAAGTTTAAAATAAAAAATCACGAAGCAAAATAAAATAGAAAACAATACTTACAATAGGTTCTCATTATTATGAAACAATAGACATATACTTCAAAATATAGACAATAAGGTAAAATTGTGTGCACTTAATAATATACAGCTACACATGGATTAAGGAAGGAAACTAGGATAGTGTTGCGGAAGAGTTCTGTAGGCTCAAGCTTCCGCTTAAACGTGAACCTGCCTTTAGGCACATTCTGATTTACACAGATAAAGTGCATGAGCTAGTAAACAGACTGTTGTTTTATTTATATTTATCAAAAAATACGTAGGTTGTGTATCCAGTGTAGCTTTCCGTATTATTTGCGATTCTTACGCCAAGCTCTATCATCTCAGCCACTTTGCGTTGCTCAGAGAGACGCCTGCGACTAAATATTACAGTTTTTGTAAAGACTAGGTAGATAAAAAATTTGCAATGAAAATCTTTGGGAAATTTTACTATTATATAATATATTATAGTAATTATAGTGAAATCAGTATTGTATTAATGGTAGTTCATAAGTTATAGATATTAAATATCTTTATTTGTACTGTATTTTATGTTTTTTTTTCTGAAATAAAAATTATTATTATTATTATAATAATGTTTCTATTAAATGCTGAAACGTTTACTAAGCAGATGTAACATTCGTATCTTCAGAATTGTTTCTAGACCCAGAAACTCTCACGAGATCAGGTGCTACGCTTAAAACATTAAGAAATGATAGGAATAAAAGGTTCTTTTTAATTATTTACCCGCTCCCGTTTCAGGTTTACTTCAAAGAGCAGGCAGCTCTATTGGATTCATATTTCTAAGAAAATTTTTTTCATCCTCCATCTTCGTTGTGAGTTGTTTGATTTTGTGAGTAAAATAATTGAATACCTATCGTCGCTTGTAGTTGTTGAACATTAACGAGAAAAGCACTGCTGAATAATGTCCAGGGAACAAGGTTATTTTATTGTTTTTCAGCTTTCCCTCGGCTTTTCTTTGAAAGCAACACGCAAAACTGTGTTTATTGCTAGACTCCTTTTTTTTTGTCGAATAAACCGCTGCGTACTTAGCCGGTATAAGTTAACGTAATGAAATAAAAACTAATAAGTCAAGTACTGAACGTAACTTATAAGTCTTATAATATATTTTCTGAAAAGGTTTTTGTGTTTTTATTGCAAGATTGCTTGTTAACATGAAAATATAACGACACTGTTCCCAGATGTATTTTTCTCTACATACTATACGATATACCTATGATTTAAAAACGCGAACAAATACAAAGCCTTTGACCTTCTTGGAATACAAATAACAATACAATATAAGTTACGTTAAGGTGCAATGAATTGACAGAAAACAAATTGATATCCGGAACTATAACTTCCAAGAAACATATTACAAGTAAATATATAAGACATATTAATTTCCATGAAAAATACCCGTATTAATTTTTGTTTACACGTATTAAGTAGTTAAGTTGGTAACTGAATTTTAACTAAATTTTAAGTTACTACATGTCACTTGTGTGTCCAAACCAATTAAGTAGTTAAGTTCATAAGTTCAATGAAGATGAATAGTGATGAATGTCTAATGATGATTTTGGACAAATACAAAGAAGAATTTATTTCGGAAATTAACATCTCTCGAAGAATATGTTTCTTTTCTAAATTTTTACCTCGTTTATCCAACAAGTATTCCTATTTTAAATATTCATCAACAAATTTAAAGCTGGAACTAAACTCCACTTCAAAAAAGAAAAAAAGGAGAAAGTGCGAAATATTAAAAATGCTCTTGCCGCCACCCGCTGTGTCAACTTTGCACTTAACTAAAAAATCACGTCCAAACGTGTTAAGTGAGAAGCCGCGCCCACCTACTTATAGAAAAATAGAACGAATCCTAATCACATTCTCGCTCCGATCACCACGTGGTGCGGATTTTTTCTTTGCGACTAAGCCCCTTAGTCTTCAAAGTGCTGTGCTAAGTTGTGTTGTGCTTGTGCTGAGTGCACTGTTGTGCCCAGCGTAAGTAATCTGGTTTCAGTACAAAGGATACTTACCGGTGACAACGAATTTGTACTGAACCAGTCCTTTTATTTTTATTTTATTTCTCTTCTCTATTTTATTTATTTTTCTCTTATTTTCATATTTATTTTTATCATATCTGTGTGTTTTCGTGTGTATTTGTCCTTTCTGTCGGTAAAGGTTGACCCTAACGCGGTCAACTCTTTACCTGCGTACCCTTTTTTTTAGGTTTCTAGGTAGCGGCCTTCGGCGTACTACTGTTAGTTTTAAGTTATTCTCCCCAGCCCCCCTACCGCTGGTAGGGAGGTTAGCCGCTAGGGTTCGCTAGGTTTTATTTAGGAACTCTAGGCACATATATATTGTTGTCCCTCCCCAACCCCTCCGCAGTCTCGGTCTGCGTGCGTTCTCGAACGCACGTCGATCGCAGACGCCTTCCCGCTCTTTTAGCCCCCGCGCTAATTGAGCACCCAAATTTCATAGTTGTTTACCGTATTAAGTTTCTAACGCCGTTTTCACGGTGGACAGAGGCTCGTTAACCGTACTTCTAATAAGTTTCTAACGCCGTTTTCACGGCGAATAGTGGCTTGTTAACCGTACTTCGTGGAACGAGAGCTTCGTCGACGGGAATTCGTTGTTCCAGGACTTCAAGTGCCGTGTTCGAGTAAGTTATCCGCGTCGTTCTCAACCGCCCTACTGCGTGTAGGGTGGTTTTAGGAAGTTAGTCATCGTTGTTAGATTCATATATTGTCCCTCCCCAACCCCTCCGCAATGGCTTCCCTAAGCTCTGATGATATTAGGAAGAAGTTAGTTGATAGTACCGGTGCTGAAGGCATACATATAAATGCTGACAAGTTCCGTTTCTTAGATTCTCTCATCCCTCATTTCATGACGATAATGTCCACAATGGCCCCTCAGGCCACCCCAGTTCCCCAGACCCCTCAGGTCTTAGGCCCTCCCGCGTCCCCTTCCTCCAGTGACATGGAGTGCGAAGTAGACGCCCCTCTGCGCCGCAAGCGCGCACCCGCGACTGAGTCTTCCTCGGACGCCACCCCAACTGGCCCTGAGCCTCCCTCTTTCACCCTTGTTAAGAAGCGCTCTAAGAAGCACTCGAAACAAGACCCGGCGCCCTCCACGCCCGTCCCTACACCCCCTGCGGCGTCCTCAACGCCAGCTGCCCCGGTGTCTTCAACACCCGCTCCGGCCCCAACTTCTGTCAAGGCCAAGGTCCCACCACCCGTTTTCCTTCGGGAAAAGGGTAAATGGACTGAGGTCTCGACACTGTGCAATGAGCACAAGATCCTTTACACCCGAGCGGTAAACTCGGGTGAATCTATTAAAATCACTGTCTCGTCGATAGACAATTTCCGAGCTTTGACTAAGCTCCTCACCGATAAGCAATATGCTTATCACACTTATGCTCTGTCAGAAGAGCGTAAGATCAGAGCGGTACTCAGGGGAATCCCGTTCGAATTATCGAACGAGGCCATCCTGGAGGATCTGCAGTCCCAAGGCTTCCCGGCACTCGCGGTGCATAAAATGCACAGCAAGTACGGGAGGCAACACCCTCTCGCTTTGGTGATTCTCGCCAACGTCCCCAAGTCCAGAGAGATCCTGAAAGGGGTTAGCTCTATTTGCGGCCTCTCTGGGATCTCAATCGAGGCGCCTCATCGCCACGGTCATCCCGGCCAGTGCCATCGGTGCCAGTTGTACGGGCACGCGGCAGCCAACTGCCGCGCACCGCCCAGGTGCGTCAAGTGCCTGGTCCCGCACTTCACTAAGGAGTGCAATCGCACTCCTGAAACTCCCTCTCCTCCCGATTGCGTGCTTTGTGGCCAGTCCGGCCACACCGCAAACTACAGGGGCTGCCCTCGTGCACCCCGTTGTATGCGCTCCAATTTCAAAAGGGCGGCACCCAAACAGGCCCCGCGCCTTTCTCAAGAAAACTTTCCGCCGCTGCGTAGCCGGGTTCCTCCGGCTGCAAAGCCTACCCAGCCCAAGCCTGCTCCAGAAAACTGGAGGCAGCGTCCCGCATCGAATCCCATCCCGGCTCCTCGCCCATACAAACCCACTCCTCAATCCTCCGTAGCAGACGATATGCGTATCGTCTGCGACGCTATTAAAAATGTCGATGTTAGTGAAATCGCAGTCTTAGCCCGTAAACTTAGGGCTTCACGTACTCCGACAGAGCGTTTGCTAGCTCTGGCGGAGCATAGTTCCCTTCTCAATTCATTGTAGGTTCATTTAAATGAATTGATCCCTAAATCATGCTTCGGCCGACCTCTGCCCAGCCCCGGCTTCACCGGAGGCTGCCCAGAACGGCCACCAACTCATGTACCTTTGAGCACCTTCAGTGCAACTTTCACTACAGGCGGAAGACCCGCTAGCTAAAAAAAAAAAACCCCTCCGCAATGGCTTCCCTAAGCTCTGATGAGTTTAGGAAGAAGTTACTTGATAGTACCGGTGCTGAAGGCATGTCTATAAATGCTGATAAGTATCGTTTCTTGGACTCTCTCATCCCGCATATCATGGCGTTAATTCCCTCAATGGCCCCTCAGGCCACCCCAGTCCCCCAGACCCCTCTGGTCTTAGGCCCTCCCGCGTCCCCTTCCTCCAGTGACATGGAGTGCGAAGTAGACGCCCCTCCGCGCCGCAAGCGCGCACCCGCGACCGAGTCATCCTCGGACGCCACCCCAACTGGCCCTGAGTCTCCCTCTTTTACGCTTGTTAAGAAACGCTCTAAGAAGCACTCGAAACAAGCCCCGACGCCCTCGACGCCCGTCCCTACACCCCCTGCGGCGTCTTCAACGCCAGCTGCCCCGGTGCCTTTGGCACCCGCTCCGGCCCCAACTTCTGTCAAGGCTAAGGTCCCACCACCCGTGTTCCTTCGGGAAAAGGGTAAATGGTCCGAGGTCTCGACTTTGTGCAAAGAGCACAAGATCCTTTACACCCGAGCGACCAACTCGGGTGAATCTATTAAAATCACTGTCTCGTCGATAGACGATTTCCGAGCTTTGACTAAGCTCCTCACCGATAAGCAATATGCTTATCACACTTATGCTCTGTCAGAAGAGCGTAAGATCAGAGCGGTACTCAGGGGAGTCCCGTTCGAATTATCGAACGAGGCTATCCTGGAGGATCTGCAGTCCCAAGGCTTCCCGGCACTCGCGGTGCATAAAATGCACAGCAAGTACGGGAGGCGTCACCCTCTCGCTTTGGTGGTTCTCGCCAACGTCCCCAAGTCCAGGGAGATCCTGAAAGGGGTTAGCACTATATGCGGCCTCTCTGGGATCTCGATCGAGGCGCCTCATCGCCGCGGTCATCCCGGCCAGTGCCATCGGTGCCAGTTGTACGGGCACGCGGCGGCCAACTGCCGCGCACCGCCCAGGTGCGTCAAGTGCCTGGTCCCTCACTTCACTAAGGAGTGCAATCGCTCTCGACTTTCATTAGTACGAAGAATTAAAAACTTCTGTGAAAGAAATTAAAATTAATAAGGCACATTTTGAAATTATACAAATTAGGTGCGACGACGAGCGAAGCGATGTAGATAATGCAGCGCGAGCGCCGGCGAAGCGCCAAAAAGGAATTGCATTTCAGTACATAACCTACACACACAAGAAATAACTCGATACAAAAAACTAAATAAACTTCCTCATTTCCAGCTGACTACTTGAATATTCGAACGTATAAATTGATGTCCTCATGCAGTTTTACAAGGCGTTTGTTATTGCAACTAATATTATTCGGAATTTTGATATTTGGGATTCGTATTTATGATATTGCGGATTATTAATAATTCAGATTTTTTATGTTTCGGTATTTTCTCAATTCGGAAAATTGATTTTCGTAATTGTAAACGTAAAAAAATTTGGAATTATGAAAAACGGAATTTTCATTATCGGAATTTTGAACCATTCGGTGTTATAAAATTCGGAATTTTGAAATTCGTCATTTTGGCTATCGGAATTAAGTTTTTCGTATTTATGTAGTGTACCCGTTTAAAACATTCAAGTCTAAATTACGAAAGTATTTTTAAGAACAATAAAAAGTAGTTTGCATCCAGTGATGTTATATTATTTATTATAATCTTTTAACATAAGAGTATCTATAATATATTGATTATTATATCTGTGTATGTACTTATAAATAGTTATATGTTCATACTGTGCGCATTTACAATATGAAATCGTATTTGTATATGTACGTATTGTACGTATTCTTAAATAAGCTCACTTCCGCTTACATTCTGATTTCCGTCGCACAAAGGTTGTCTGTAAGAGATCGCTTTTAGAGAGCCTTTGCCCATTTTTGTATGCTTGAAGTTGTAAATTATTGTTTTGTCAATTAAACCGTTCAAAAATAATTTAAAGGCTGATTCAACAGATATTAATAATTATAGAATAAATCACAACCAAAAACAAGAAACTTTCATTTCGTATACCGAAGACTAGGGAATGTAGAAGGTATGCAAAGTGATTCAAGTTGGTTGTCAATTTACCGAAGATTACTCCAGGTCGCAATGTGGTCAGCGCCTTGATGCGCAATCTCCGCTCGATAAAGACCTAGTTCGCAGAAGCGCACATCCCCCTCAGTGCAAGGTCACCGTGGCCGCCACACTGTTTACTACGCGGTCGCGACACAGGACCTCACTGTACTTATTAGTTATTTGTTCGTGCTGCGGCAGTATTTAACTAACTTAGTTTTACACGAATTGGGTTGGTACAACAATGTATGAAAACCACAGGTAATAACGACATTTATTAGGAAAAATATTCTAAAAGTTATTTATCATAAAAAAAACTTTTAAGTTTAAAATCCCATTTCGTCGTGTTGTTTTTCTTTAAAAAAAAAACTACGTCAACAAAAACATATCTATATTCAGTCACAAATCTCTGTATTATTATTCTTAGTACGTCACATACAGAATATGATTTTTTTGATAGACCTTTGAAATCCAATCACGCTTGAGATACTCTGTCTTCGTAAACAGATCAGGTGATCCGTCCCCGGTTGTTTGCCGCCCGGCAAGGTTACAGCCCAGTGAGTTACTCGCCTCGGTCGGTGGACCGGAATTAAATGACGAAAATAGCTTACTCTTGGAGAAGGTATAAATCGCATACATTGAAACCATTACAAGCGATAAAACGTTTTCTTGAAACTTTACTCTCGCCAAACGGAAGCCTTCTTTAACATCCCTATTAAACTTATATATGTACCCGTAAGCGCTCACAGAGCGGCACACCCTTTCCAATGAATAGAGATGGAAATATTTCTAATAATATAATTTTGAAGGCCATAACAGGCTTCAAGGGTGCCATAACAGGCTTCAAGGGCCTCATATCGGGCAGCCATTGATTTGAATGTACAAGGGAGTAAACACAATGTACTCGCAGATGGCCAGAGGTAAACAAGTTTGTTATAACATTCTGCGTTTTAACTTATTTGTAAACACCAATTAACAAACAACGGCTCAATCGTTTTTCTTCAAACATGCCTAAAATTACTCTCGATTTTTGCAGCTGTCAAAACAGCTCACCAATCACCGTCCAATCTTGTGGAGACAGGATTTAGACCTTATCGTCATTTTGACGATGTTGACTTATAAATATTGAGCTAGACAAGTTTATAAATATAACTAATTATGTTTTACTCACTTTCAGTTTTTTATTTTCAGTTAATAGCTACGACAAATCTGCACTACAAAGACTTTTCCGTAACGCACCAGGAGCTGCGAAATGATTTTAATATCGAAAGCTTAGTATAAATAGTGCTCCCAACTTCAAAAACCCTCATTTCTCGCTCCGATCGCCACGCGGTGCGGACGTGCAAGACCCAGCTCTCCGTTGATCGGTCCCTTCCCGCCATTCCGCGGCGCTCAGTTTACTGACGTCACAGTCTAGCGTGTTGGCTCCGTGCTACGGTTTCCTGAGTCTTTCTACTCCGTCTGAGTGCTTTCAAAGTGCGATTTTTCTTTGCGACTAAGCCTCTTAGTCTTCAAAGTGCTGTGCTAAGTTGTGTTGTGCTTGTGCTGAGTGCAGTGTTGTGCCCGGCGTAAGTAGTCTGGTTTCAGTGCAAAGGATACTTAACGGTGACAACGAATTTGTACTGAACCAGTCCTTTTTATTTTTATTTATTTCTCTTCTCTATTTTATTTATTTTTCTCCTATTTTCATATTTATTTTTATCATATTTGTGTGTTTTCGTGTGTATTTGTCCTTTCTGTCGGTAAAGGTTGACCCTAACGCGGTCAACTCTTTACCTGCGCACCCTTTTTAGGTTTCTAGGTAGCGGCCTTCGGCGTACTATTGTTAGTTTTAATTTATTCTCCCCAGCCCCCCTACCGCTGGTAGGGAGGTTTGCCGCTAGGATTTTGCTAGGTTTTTAGGAACTAGGCATCTTTTATTACACTTATATTTATATATAATACTGTCCCAACACTCCCTAATGGATTCACTAAGCGTTATTAACTTCGCGAACGCGTTCACCCAGGCGCTTGCTGCGGCAGGCGTCTCCATCCCAAAAGACATCCTAACGCAGGCCTTGCAGGCATCAATCGCGTCCCCGGCCCCTCAGGCCCCAACCCCGGCCCCTCAGGCCTCCAACGTCGAGACCCCTAAGGTCTTAAGCTCTCCCGCGTCTCCCGCCTCGTCCGAGATGGACTGCGAATCGGTCGCATCCTCTCACGCGTCGCGCCGTAAGCGCACCGCTCCCGGGAGCGACTCCGAACCCGCGTCTGATACGTCGTCGGTCGCCGCCACCTTAACCGGCTCTCCTGAGCCCGCGTTCCAATTAGTTGCCAAACGCTCTAAGAAGCGTTCGAAAAAAGCCGCGGTGTCTTCAACACCCGAGCCAACCCCGGTGTCTTCTACACCCGCCCCCGCGCCGCTCAAGTCACTCGAAGTGACCGCGTCTCCTTCGGTCCCATCGAAGCCAGCGACGCGCTGCGCTCCCGTCCCGCCGAAGCCGCAGCTCCCTCCGCCCGTCTTCCTGCGTGAAAAAGCGCGCTGGACCGCGGTTTCAAACTTGTGCAAAGTGCACAAAATTAATTACTTAAAAGCCGCCAACGCTGGCGATACAATCAAGATTCAAATAGCGACCGTCGACGACTTCCGCTCGTTTACCAGGTTACTCGGATTAAACCAAATCGCGTATCACACCTACGCCCTCCCGGAGGAGCGTAAGATCCGCGCAGTACTACGGGGCGTCCCGTTCGAACTCAGCAACGAAGACATCCTCGATGACCTTAAGTCTCAGGGTTTCCCGGTCACAGCAGTGCACAAGATGCACTCCAACCGCGGTAGGCGTTTTCCCTTAGCGTTGGTAATCCTGTCGAATACTCCCAACTCGAGGGAGATCTTTAGAGAGGCTCGCACAATTTGCGGACTCTCAAATATCTCCGTCGAGCGTCCCAACCCCCGTGGTCACCCTGGGCAGTGCCACCGCTGCCAGCTCTATGGCCACGCAGCGGCTAACTGTTCAGCTCCCCCCAGGTGCGTAAAGTGCCTGGATCCTCACTTCACTAAGGAGTGCACTCGCACTCCCGAATCCACTTCCCCCCCTGCCTGTGTGCTGTGCGGCCAGTCCGGCCACACAGCTAACTACAGGGGTTGCCCGCGCGCTCCGCGCTCCACCACCAAGAGGGTCGCGCCTAAACCGGCGCCGCCGCTCACTCCTGCCAACTTCCCGCCGCTGCGCAACCGGGGTCCCCCGGAAGCAAAGCCCGTTCAGCCGACACCTACTCCGGCTCTGTCTTGGAGGCAGCGTCCGGCCGTTCCGCCTGCACCTTCCCGACCTATCCCAGCTCCCGTAGCTCCCGTAGGGTCGCGTCCTTCTCCGTCTTCCGCACCTCAGTCGTCGTTGGCTGAGGACATGAAGACCGTATTCGACGTTATTCAAAACGTCGATATTAACGAAATTTCCGTGCTCGCACGCAAACTGCGAGCCGCCCGCTCTCCTCAAGAGCGTTTATTTGCTTTAGCCGAGCATCACTCGCTCCTAAGTTCGTTGTAAATTCTTTTATAATTTATAAATTCGTAAATAATAAATTAAAATGTCTAGACCCGCGAATCCCGCGTCCAGTCGTATTAAACCCAAGGGCTTATCCCTAGTATCTTTTAACGCTCGTAGCCTTAATACCAACCTTCCCGAGATTAAACTGTTCCTGCAGAACAAAGAACCTGACTTATTCCTTCTCCAGGAGACATGGCTTACTCCAAACCGCTCCAGGGGATTCGCTATACCTAAGTACGCGTTTATTCGTAACGATAGGCCCAACTCTGACGGTTTCGGCGGCACCGCTATATATTACAAAAGAGGCTTCCACTGCTGTCCTCTCCCTACCCCTCCTCTCCTCAACATGGAAGCCACTGTGTGTAGATTGGCTATGACTGGTCATCCGACCATCATCATAGCTTCAATCTACATACCTAGTGGCACCAGACCAATCCGCAGCGACTTTGAGGCCATTCTCGCCCTCGGCCATTCAGTCATTATGTTCGGAGACTTTAACTCCAAACATACTGACTGGACGTGCCTATCGACTAACACCAGCGGTATCGCTCTCCTCGACATCACTAACTCCCTTGACCTAGATGTCATATCCCCCGTCACTCCCACTCACTATCCCAACAACCCGTCCTACTCTCCTGACATCCTCGACTTTGCAATTATCAAGCGTATCAATCTTGACCTAAGGTCTATCGAACCGCTCGATGACCTAGGCTCCGACCATCGCCCCGTTTCCCTCGTGCTAGGACCGCCGAACGATAACGTCTCATCTCCTAAGACCTTTACCAATTGGAAAGGTTTTAAAAATACGTTAGTTTCAGCCTTAGAGGCTCCGAACTCTCCACTCGCGATCTCTCCCGAGCAATTAGATAGCCCGGATAAAATCGATTCATTAGTAAATTCTCTCACTGATGCTATCAACTCAGCCATCAGTGACAACGAAAAGGTTGCTAAGCAAGGCAAACCCACGCTTCCCTTAGCCGTTAGCAATCTTATTAAAGCTAAAAACGCGGCTCTCCGGAGAGCCAAGAAATATCCCACGCCCGCCTATAGAACAGCTGCGAATCAGCTTCAACGTAAAGTTAGGTCTTGCCTCGCGGAACTCCGAGACGCTCAGATGAACGATCTCATGGCGAATATCTCTCCGTCCCACCAAGCGTACTATAGCATGGCCCGAGCCTTACGCGTAGACACCGTCTCTCACGTTCCTCCTCTCACTCGTCCCGATGGCACTACTGCCTTCGAAGTCGAAGAGAAAGCCGAATGCTTCGCCGACAGCATTGCCGCACAATGCTCGCCCAGCACGCAACCTGCTGATCCCTCACACATCCAGGCGGTGGAGGACGAAGTCCTTCGCAGAGACTCTCTTCCCATCACCGCCGACCCTGTCACAGTCTCTAATGATGAAATCTTGCTTCTCATTAGAAATCAAAAGTCCAAAAAGGCTCCGGGTGCGGATGGAATTTCCAACCACGCACTTAAGCACCTACCTCAACAGATGCTTACCTTATTAGCTATCATTTTCAATGCCTGCTTCGACCATAGCTACTTTCCAAAAGCTTGGAAAGAAGCGACAGTCATAGGCATTCCCAAGCCGGGCAAACCTCTGAACGTCCCGGCTAATCACAGACCCATCAGCCTCCTCAAGGCAATGTCTAAACTTCTCGAGAGAGTCATACTCTCTCGAATGCGGAACCATCTGTTTCCAACGGATGGCGATCCTCTCATTATTCCCCATCAGTTCGGCTTTCGCGCTAAACACTCCTGCCCTCAGCAAGTCCACCGAATCGTCGAGTATATACTTGACGGTTTCTATCCGCGTCGTTATAAAACAGTCGCGGTTTTCTTTGACGTAGCCAAGGCTTTCGATAAAGTCTGGCACAGCGGTCTCGTTTATAAACTCTACAAGATAGGCTTACCGGATCGCCTAGTCAGGATAATAGCGTCGTTTCTCAAAGACCGTACGTTTCGATTTAAACACGAAGGCACGCTTTCTGCACCTCGTCCCATAAAGGCTGGAGTCCCTCAAGGCTCAGTCCTCGCCCCTCTGCTGTACACCGTGTACACCAACGACATTCCCATCCCGCCGAAAGGCGTCGAACTCGCCCTCTTCGCTGACGACACCGCACTCTATACCAAAGGCCACGGTGTTCGGCGCCTTGTAACCAGACTCCAAAAGGCCGTAAACGCCCTTGGTGCATGGTTTCAAGAATGGCGCATCGATGTGAACCCTGAAAAGAGCTCTGCGATGCGCTTCGACCACAAACGCCGTCGTCCCGATGGCGATCCCCACGTTCGAATATTAGGCATTCCCATCCCCTGGAAGCGCAGTACTAAATACTTAGGCGTCACATTAGATCCGACGCTTTCTTTCAAGCCACACGTTGAAAGAGTTTCGAAACTCGCTCGTCACTATTTAGTCCGCCTAAATAGCATGTTAGGTAGAAAAAGTAAAATGTCCTTCAGAAACAAACGTACACTTTACAAGGTCTGCGTTAGACCCGTCATGACGTATGCCTCGCCAATCTTTGCCCACGCCAAACCCTCCCTCCTGCACAAACTGCAGGTAGTTCAAAACCTCTTTTGCCGCCGGGCCACAGGCGCACCGTGGTACGTGCGTAACGCGGACTTGCATAGAGATCTTGAACTGCCTACAGTACAACAATATCTCAAAACACTCTCTGAAGCGTTCTTCAAACGCTCCGAAACCCATCCCAATCCTCTAGTTCGTGATTCTGTCTCATATGCTGCTCCTGTGTTAGACTCGAAGTTCAAAGTCGCTAGGCCTAGAAATGCGCAAACGTACTCATCCACCAGACTGTCACGCGATCTCGAGGCCCTTCTGGCCGCAAATTCTAATTCTAACGTAAATTCTAATTCTAACGTAAATCCGAATTAATGCAAATTTAATTTTTAAATTTTTAATGTTTTCATTATTTACTTTTCATCTTTAATGTTTTTATTTTACTTTGAATTTTTGAGCACCTTCAGTGCTATGTAATCCCAGCGGGTGACCCCTTCTGGGCCCCGCTAGCGCGGCCTCTTTCTCCAATTGGCCGTCGCTCCGATGAAGGCTGAGTGGCAAAAATGCACGAGCCGACAGGGGGTTTTTAGTGGGTATGGTCCTGGTAGGCGTCGGGACGAGTCCCACATAACTTTGGAATCGCGCCAGAGTATGCGTCAGGGCATTTTTATCCTCCTGCCCTTCCCGCGGTGGGTAAAAAAAAAAAAAAAAAAAAAAAAAAAACAAAAACCCTCTCTTAAACCTGACCGAGCAACATTAAGGCGAGGTGAGTTCGGGTTCTAACCTAACTTTATTTTCGTTAAGCTATTTCCCGCAGGTACAGTAAAGTTTTACAAGCTTCTAAAACACAAGTTACGACGCAATTCAAAAGTATAGCTTTTTAAGTATTGTCAGTGTTTAACTTATGTCTTAGCTTCAAAACCTAATTCACTCTGTCACAGTTTGTCCCTCTAATCATGTAGTCGAGCTAATGCCGTTGCGCGGCAAACACAGTAACTGCTCGTTGATTGGAGCGATTGCCGGGCGTGAATGCATGTGTGGTTCATTATTGGTTTCAATTCAAATCGTGTTTAGAAGATAGTAATCGTTTTCAGTCAATGTTTTGATGCGTTTTAAAAATATTTATAAAATTTTCACATTATATGCGGAAAACTTTCGGCTCTACCAGACAAATTATATTTTACCTTCATATTTCCTTAAAATGATTAATTAAGCACAGATAAATACGTGTACAACGTTTGACTTTATTTCTTTTTCTATCAACAGGGAATATTTTTATTCGCAAAGAAAGTAAATAATTTTTTATCAGCCATAGGTAATATTGTTTTTTTTTATGAATAATTAGCAGGCGTCTAAATTATTAATGAAATGTTCTTTGTATAAAAATTATTTTGATATTTTTAATGAACCCACTGCAGTTTCAAGACAACACTACAATATAGTTTTTGGTATGTTGTCATTGTAGCAGTAGATTGAAAAATTACACCATTCTCTCGCTTTTCTGAAACAGCCAGATTTATTTTAATTTTATTTATTTAATTTATTTATTTAACAATTTATGTACACACATGTTAACAGATAATTTATAGAAACAATACAACAAGTAAGTACAAAGGTACAGCTTATTTCTAAAGAAATTTCTTCCAGCAGACCCAAGACTGGAGAGTTTGGTCAAAATGCAATAATAGTGTGTACAACGACTTAATATACTTAAATACTATATTAAGATTGAACCAATAAATATTTATGGATATCAATACTTACATACAAATTTATATATACATACATATATACCATATTATAAATACCTGAATAGAATAAATAAATAACCAAAATACATTTGAAGTTAAGATAGTGAGGTGGGTAATACAACTCATAGTTGAGAAAAGTAGTGATCTTTTACTTTTTTCTTAAAGATAGATATAGATTTAGACTCACGAATAATGTGAGGAAGTGAATTCCACAATCTGACTGCATGAACTGAGAAAGAGTAAGAAAAGTAATCGGTTTTATGAATAGGCTTATGTAGAAGAGTACGCAAATGTGCTCTGCATGGCGTATTATTAGAGTGAGTAAAAGAAAACCTTTCACGCAAGTAGAGAGGAGTGAGTGGGTTAAATAGGATATTGAATAGGAGGCAAAGGATTCTAGTGTTTCTACGGTAGCGTATTGGAAGCCATCGGAGTTGCTTGCGGTACTCAGAGACGTGATCAAACTTTTTGAGATTAAAGATAAAGCGAATGCAAAGATTTTGCAAGCGTTCCAATTTGTTTAATAGCTCCTCCGTGGCATCCAAATAGCAAGCATCGGCGTAATCCAGGATAGGCCACACCAGCGACTGGGCAAGGGAAATTTTGGTCTTAAAAGGTAAAAAACTTTGTAAGGCCTTAAGTGAGTGAAGAGTGAAGTGGATCTTCCGACTGATATCACTGACATTCGCGTTCCATGTTAGATTCGAATCTATGATGACTCCCAAGTTCTTAGCTGTGTCAGTGAAAGCAATCGGAAAGTTGTCACTGGAGACACAAGATAACGCCGAAAAGTCAAGGCAACTACGCATATAGCGACTACCTATCTCCATGGCCTGTGACTTCTTCGGGTTCACAAGAAAACCAAAAGCCCTTGCCCAGTCGCCTATCCGACCCAAATTTGAATTTATTGCTGTAATAGCTGCCTCAGCATCGCATACCGCGAAATGGCGGTATATCTGCAAGTCATCTGCGTAGAGGTGGAATTTGGAAGAAATGACTTTGGTGACGGAGTTGATAAAGATGGAGAATAGAAGAGGAGATAAGACACCACCTTGGGGGACACCCGCGACTAGATCACACCAATGAGATTGTTTCTCATCAAGGCGGATCTGCTGCGACCGGCCCCGAAGATAAGAGTCAAACCAGGACAGAGCTACAGGGGAAATGTTTATAGATTTGAGGATGCCTAGGAGGATGTCAAAATCAACAGTGTTGAAGTCATTGCTAAAATCGAGAAGGATAAGCAAGGTGAGTAGTTTATTTTCCATGGCCAAGCGAATGTCATCAGATACGTGGACTAATGCTGAAACAGTGCTATGGCCAGGGCGGAAACCGGACTGGAATTGGGTGATGACGTTGTTTGTGGATAGAAATGCTGACAGTTGCTTATGAACAATGTGCTCAAGAACTTTCGAAAGAAAAGGCAGAATAGAAATGGGGCGTACATGGGTAAAGGCAGTAGGATTGGGAATTTTAGGTAAAGGAATGACATGCGCTCGTTTCCAAGCAGCAGGAAAGACACAGGAACTTAAAGAATGATTGAAAATGTGGGTGAGAATTGGCAAAAGGAAAGGTAAAACCATGACGATCATTCTCGAGCACAACTTGTCATCACCAACGGCGGCTGAGGAGATGGACAGGATGGATTTCTTGACTTCATCTGAAGTCACAGCTGTAAAAGAAAAAGGAGAAGTTTCACAACTTGCATTCTCGACAGATGATCCAAGGTGTAAGCTTTGACATTTTGGGTTAAAGTGACTGGAGGAAGGGAGAAGTGATTGTTCAGAACGCATAAATCAAAGTCTTTAAGGGATGAATTGGGAGATTTGCCGATACCGACGGATTTGAGGAACTTCCAGACTTCTGCAGAACCACGGTTGACAAGAGACTCGTGGAAGTATTTCCTCTTCGCATCACGACACAGGCGGTTGCATCTATTTCTAAGTTTTTTGAAACGGTGGACATCAGTCTCGGTCTGCGTGCGTTCTCGAGCGCACGTCGATCGCAGACGCCTTCCCGCTATTTTAGCCCCCGCGCTAATTGAGCACCCAAATTTCATAGTTGTTTACCGTACTAAGTTTCTAACGCCGTTTTCACGGCGGACAGTGGCTCGTTAACCGTACTTCTAAGTTTCTAACGCCGTTTTCACGGCGAATAGTGGCTTGTTAACCGTACTTCGTGGAACGTGAGCTTCGTCGACGGGAATTCGTTGTTCCAGGACTTCAAGTGCCGTGTTCGAGTAAGTTATCCGCGTCGTTCTCAACCGCCCTACTGCGTGTAGGGTGGTTTTAGGAAGTTAGTCTTCGTTGTTAGGTTCATATATTGTCCCTCCGCAATGGCTTCCCTAAGCTCTGATGAGATTAGGAAGAAGTTAGCTGATAGTATCGGTGCTGAAGGCATACATATAAATGCTGATAAGTTCCGTTTCCTAGATTCTCTCATCCCTCATTTCATGACGATAATGTCCACAATGGCCCCTCAGGCCACCCCAGTTCCCCAGACCCCTCAGGTCTTAGGCCCTCCCGCGTCCCCTTCCTCCAGTGACATGGAGTGCGAAGTAGACGCCCCTCCGCGACGCAAGCGCGCACCCGCGACCGAGTCATCCTCGGACGCCACCCCAACTGGCCCTGAGTCTCCCTCCTTTACGCTTGTTAAGAAGCGCTCTAAGAAGCGTTCAAAACAAGACCCGGCGCCCTCGACGCCCGTCCCTATACTTCCTGCGGCGTCTTCAACGCCAGCTGCCCCGGTGTCTTCAACACCCGCTCCGGCCCCAACTTCTGTCAAGGCCAAGGTCCCACCACCCGTTTTCCTTCGGGAAAAGGGTAAATGGACCGAGGTCTCGACATTGTGCAATGAGCACAAAATCCATTACATCCGAGCAGCCAACTCGGGTGAATCTATTAAAATCTTAGTCTCGTCGATAGACGACTTTCGAGCTTTAACAAAGCTCCTCACCGATAAGCAATATGCTTATCACATCTATGCTCTGTCAGAAGAGCGTAAGATCAGAGCGGTACTCAGGGGAATCCCGTTCGAATTATCGAACGAGGCCATCCTGGAGGATCTGCAGTCCCAAGGCTTCCCGGCACTCGCGGTGCATAAAATGCACAGCAAGTACGGGAGGCAACACCCTCTCGCTTTGGTGATTCTCGCCAACGTCCCCAAGTCCAGAGAGATCCTGAAAGGGGTTAGCTCTATTTGCGGCCTCTCTGGGATCTCAATCGAGGCGCCTCATCGCCGCGGTCATCCCGGCCAGTGCCATCGGTGCCAGTTGTACGGGCACGCGGCAGCCAACTGCCGCGCACCGCCCAGGTGCGTCAAGTGCCTGGTCCCGCACTTCACTAAGGAGTGCAATCGCACTCCTGAAACTCCCTCTCCTCCCGATTGCGTGCTTTGTGGCCAGTCCGGCCACACCGCAAACTACAGGGGCTGCCCTCGTGCACCCCGTTGTATGCGCTCCAATTTCAAAAGGGCGGCTCCCAAACAGGCCCCGCGCCTTTCTCAAGAAAACTTTCCGCCGCTGCGTAGCCGGGTTCCTCCGGCTGCAAAGCCTACTCAGCCCAAGCCTGCTCCAGAAAACTGGAGGCAGCGTCCCGCATCGAATCCCATCCCGGCTCCTCGCCCATACAAACCCACTCCTCAATCCTCCGTAGCAGACGATATGCGTATCGTCTGCGACGCTATTAAAAATGTCGATGTTAGTGAAATCGCAGTCTTAGCCCGTAAACTTAGGGCTTCACGTACTCCGACAGAGCGTTTGCTAGCTCTGGCGGAGCATAGTTCCCTTCTCAATTCATTGTAGGTTCATTTAAATGAATTGATCCCTAAATCATGCTTCGGCCGACCTCTGCCCAGCCCCGGCTTCACCGGCACCGGAGGCTGCCCAGGACGGCCACCAACTCATGTCCCTTTGAGCACCTTCAGTGCAACTTTCACTACAGGCGGAAGACCCGCTAGCGGGTCTCCGCCAGCGCGCCCAACTTCCCGACGGGTGTCGCTTCCGATGAAGGCTAAAGGTATACGCTTACCACAGCCAACAGGTGGTTTTTAGTGGGTAGGTGCCATTCTGGTGAGTCCCACATAACCCCCCCGCAGAGGAATTTACCTGCGGGCGGGTATGCATGACGCATCTTCCACCTCCCTCCCGTGAGGGTGCCTCGGCAGCAAAAAAAAAAAAAAAAAAAAGAAACGGTGGAAGTTTTGTTCAGAGGGACTACGTCTGTAAGTTCGTTTGGCCTTGTCTCTAAGTGCCATCTCCTCTTTTATGCACTCTGTTAGCCAAGGTGCAGGGTTGTGCTTCAATTTAACTCGTTTTAAAGGAGAATGGCGATCGAACAACTGTAAAATTAACGTGTTGAACGTATCAACTTTCTCATCGACTGTGGAGCAAGATGTTACGGTATCCCAATCAATGTTCTCAGCATCGCGATGCAAAGCCGCAGAATTCAGATCATTATAGTTGCGCAACAGTACAGACCGTGGTTTGCGTCTGGGGATACGGATACGATAGGAGAGAAAGACGAGGTCATGGTAGGAAAAGGATGATGCAAGTTGCCCATGTGACGCAACATTACGGGTGTTAGAGACGATCATTAGATCAATTAAAGAAGGGACACAATTAGGAAAATGATGAGTCGTTGAAAGAGGCAGGATATGGAGGTTATAGGATATCAAAAGAGATTCAAGCTTTCGGGAACGGGAGTTGTTTTTAACCATGCAAGTATTTAGGTCACCCATCAGTATAACATGGTCATAGGATGGGCAAAGGTCGTGGAGGACTCCATCTAAGTCACCGAAGTAATCAATATTTTGATTTGGGCTGTAAAAGACACCAAGTAAAAGTTTCGTGTGTCTAGTGACCACTTCAATGACCAGATGCTCTACTGATTCAGAGTAGTATGAAGGGGAGGTACTGACTACCTTGTAGGGTATATCCGCACGCAGATAAATTGCTACGCCTCCACCACCCTTACCGATCCTGTCGTTGCGAATGAGGACGTAACCTGGCAATGCGTAATGCGTGGAAGGAAGGGAAGGTTTAAGGAAAGATTCTGATATTAGCAAAGCATCCACATTCGTAATGCTAAATGAAGCTAGGAGGTCGGAATGGTGGTGAATCACATGAGTACTGGTAAAATACAAACACAACACAAACATTACAAAAGAAAAAAATATAAAGAATAATAAAAACAAAATAAAAACCAAAAAGAATATTTTCTATCCATGTTTAAAAACTAAAACTAATGTTTGCACTGGCAATGATTATGACGGCAGCAATGACATTGGCATGACATAAACTTCAATGTCAAATGAATGAAATGACATTAAGTAAACGTAGGAAATGTATACAAACAAACAATTATAAATAATTGGAATTTACTCCTACCGCCAATATTTTACGGAAAAAAAAAATTAAAACAAGGGTATAGTAAATGGACGGACATAATGCTTACTAACAAGATAAACCGTGCAAGTTGAGTAGTGGTTCCGTTAAAAATAAAAAATAAATGTGTATACTTGCAAGATTCACTGCCGACGTCGGGTTTTTCGAGGAGATTTAATGACAGTGGTCAAAGTATCCACAGGCGCAGGTGTCGCATCTTCTTTGCTGGCTGGAAACTGCGAAATCAGTTCATTGTATGCCTTCATGGTTTCGATCTTTCTACGCGATTTGTCGGGAAAACTGACAACAATTTTTCCATCGGCAGACCAGCAGTTTCGAATGCCGAAGTGTGACCGGCATGAAGCGAATATTATCTGCCTAGTTTTAGTCAAGAACTCTGATACTGTTACTCCTGATCCTTTAAGTGAAGTCTTGCTATCCCAGACTTGTTGACGCTGCTCCAGAGCATGAAACCGCACAAGTATAGGTCTTGTTTTGCCTTGCACAGATCCCCCCAAACGATGGCATACCTGTAAGTGTTCCTGTTTGATGCTAGACAACTTCATTTGGTTGGATAATAATTGGTGAACAACAGCATTCAAGTTTTCACTCTTGTTTTCAGGGACACCATGGAGTAGCAGAACCTTTCTACGCATAATTGTCTCATGCCTGTCCAATCCAAGAGAGATGAATTCTAATTCTTGTTTTAATGTTGAGAAGATTTGCCATATCATTGATTTGAATTCTTGAAAATCATTTGACAAAGAAGCCAGATCAGGAAGCGCAGTGGAGGCTGCAGTGGTTTTCTTCAATCTGTTCTCATACTCAAGCATACGTGATTCAAAAAGTTTACCAAGTGCTTCTAAGTTATTGTGTTCCATTTTGAGTGGGTGATTAAGCAATGGGTTTTAATGTGATTTGTTGTAATATGATAGGAGAATTTTGTGAGTAAGTGATTCTTGGTAAGTCTTGCAGTTGATCAATACATTAGATTAAAGCAAAAATTATAAATTATATAATTAAACAAATAAAACTTAAGAGCACACTAAAATTGCTTGTTATCTCAGGGAATACCCACAAAAAAAAAAAAAAAATTTTATATTTTTTACTGATGCTTTATATTCAGAATAAATAAAGTTCCAAAGTTAATTATGATCAAAGTAAAAAAATATATTTCAGTTATATCTGGATGAAAAAAAAAATTAATTTATTAATTTATTTGTCAAAAGGTCTGCCAACAAGGCTTACATCATTTCATTATAAGGACGATTCATCAATTAAAGATTCAATTCAAATGAAGCCTCTTTTACAGGCAAACACAGCATGCACATTGTTATATTGGTTTACAATACCGGTTACCTAATATTATATAAATTAAAATTACAAAAATTATAGATCTAAATTAGAAAATAGGTATCAATAAGATTTATAACAAAGAAACAAATTTAAATTAATACAACAGACAAAAAGTAAAAGTTGTAAAAATTGTCAAATAAAATTAAATTGAATTTACAATACAGTTACAAATAAGGTCAAAAATAGTATATTATGCAACTAGTGAATAAAGGACGGATTTAAAGCGAGGGCCGTAGACGAGTCACGAGCAAGTGAAGGATTCTAACGATTGAATCACGAGCGTAGCGAGTGATTTAAGATGATTCAACTGTTAGAATCCTGAGCGACGCGAGTGATTCATGGCCCTCGATATAAATTCGTACTTTATTCAGGAGTTGCATACTATACTTTATACCATGACTACGAGAAAAGGACATAATTTAAGCGAAAATAGAAATTTAATCAAGAAATAATAAATGTTACATTAATTGAAATGGACATTAAAATAAGAGCAATTTAAAAAAAAAACTAGGGATTTTTTCGGTTTATAGCCTTCTGATAGCCTTTTAAGGTAGGCTTGCCAGTTAGAATATGTTTTTATATCAATGTTATGCCTTATTTTTACAGTACACCGCAACATAGAATATATACTCCATAATGTCGATAACTTCCTTTTCTTCGACAGTTCATTAAAATAAGTTAAGAAAACAGACTCAGAAAATATGCCCGAAGCTTGATTTTCATTTTTCCATTTACAAAACTCATCGTAGGTTTTGATGTAAACCAGCCGTGATTTGTTGGGTAGCAAGTTTTCTACAATATCGGCCGCCTTCTCTTTCATAAATTCAGGTGTTAACACAATATCTTCTTCGTCACTTGAATGCATAATCGATTTATTATAATTCATTCGATTTATTATAAAGTAACACTAAACTTTGTGTCCGTACAATTCACAGTAAGTATTTGAAATGGCGCCAATTCACTTTTTTTTTTTCTATAATGGCAGCAAAGAACACAAAACTGTTTTTAATCTAATGCCAAACTCCTTGTCGCAAATATCGACCAATCAAATCTCGAGAATTTATTTGCACCAAAGAGTTTGAATTTCGAATCTTAGCGCAAGGAGTTTGTGTAAGCATTGAAATGGAGATCGGATATATTTTGTGTTCCAAATTCAAACACCAAAACAGTGAATAAAAACAAAACAGTGAATAAAAGGCCTTTTTATTCACTGTTTTGCGTGAATAAAATAAGCTTTATAGAGTAGGTATGGTATAAAAAACATTTATTGTCAAGAAAACATTTCCATGGAGTAAGAATCATAATTAAAGAAAATAAAAAATTATATATAGAATTAGATTTAATGGAGTTGGATTACATCGTTTAACTTGAACAAATAATAATGAATAAAAAGCATTAAGTCTTAAACAATCATAACGGTGTATTAGCAAAACAGTATCTGACGTAATATAGACTTGAAATGAGTTACTTTATCGCTAAATATACAAGAAGCATTTTGGTTTTGATGACTGAGCTCGTTATACGTTCGACACATTCTAACAAGTGGAGCAAAATGTCCTAGGTTAGTCCTGCATGTCATAGTAAAAAAAATGTTTCTGCGTTTTGTAAGTCTGGGGACCTTTGGAGGGACATCTAGAGCAAATTTTTGCAATAAACTGGGGCAGTCTATGAAGCCGTTAATTAGCTTGTACAAGAATAAGCAATCGTGTAATATTCGCCGAGCTGATAAGCGTTGTATTTTAAAATAAGACAAACGTTCTTCATACGACGTTAACTGTTTTTCTAGTGTCATTTTAAAACATAGATGCCACAAAAATAATTTCTGAACTCTTTCGAGCCTTTTGATGTACACAGCGTAAAACGGGTTCCATACTGGACTACAGTACTCCAGCCTACTACGAACCAAAGTGTTGAAAAGCAATATTTTTGTAGCTGGATTTCGAAATTCGAAATCGTATTGCGATTTATAATAATCCAATTTTACAACCCTATGAAGTATATTGAAAAGCGAAAGACGCTTTCCGAGAGTTGTGTTGGTTCTGTTTCATTACATGGTTACATGCAATTTAACGTGAAAGCAACTTTACTGCAAGTTTCTCAACAAGCTTATTAAAAAATCAGGCTTTCCTAGATTCGTACAATTAATTTGTCACAATCGTAATTTTTATTTTTTTTATTTTTTTTACATAAGTTTGCGATGTTTTGATCAAAATCCTTTATTGCAAAAAATACGGTACAGGTCAAGTTCTTAATATAAAATTAGATCTCATATTTTACTGTCGTGCAGCATGCAATCTTAATGGTTTATATGTTTTTACACTTTACAGAGTTCCAATTAGTCCATTTTAAGGATCTTCAGTTTTCCTGGAAGTTGCTCTTCAGTGATAAGGCCATCTATATTGTCTCTACGTGATATGTTTTTACTTTATATAAAATAAATATAAGTCACAGAAAATTGTTTTCATATTTTGTTCGTTTAAAAAAAATAAATTGCAAAACATCCAACTATACCGTATGGACCGCTTAAGACGCGGGAAAACGTGGAAAGGGCCGGAATGTATACCCTAAACTATCCGCAGATTAAGGCCAATTAAGGAAACGACAAACGGAGGAATTGAACAATTTACTTAAAGTAACTTATTACTATTTTACAACGTAAAGGTATATCGCATATCGATCTATAAGTAGAGATTTATTTATTTATTCATCAAATACAATGTGAACTTACAGATACGTTCCAAAGCGTCAACGTTATAAAAATTCAATAGTAATAAAAAAAGAAAAATACAATGAAAAGTCCAAAACTTATACAAATATAAAAATCAAACAATAAAAATATATTTAAAATGTCAAATATAATTAAAAATAAACAAAAAACATGTCAAATTGAAAAGCAAACAATACAATAGTCTAAACAGAACTGTCAAAATATAAAAAATTAAAAATAAATAAATGAATTGCAAATATAGTTACGAAATTAAGAAAAGTGACTATGTTGCTGAATAGGCCACATGTCTGCACCTAAAGTCGAGTACAGAATACCCGTGCGTTCGGATGTGGTCAACCCATAATAATTTTTAAATAAAAGTTTACATTGCAATTTGAGCTCTAGTACCCCGGATTTCAGTCAAAATTTGAACTAACGACAGTGTTTTTAAGTCGGGCTGAGTGAGTGCGACAAAAAAGTTCTCATTACCGTCTAACTCTAGTTCGTGTCCCTTTCGGCTGTGCTCGGTTAAAGATCGCCCTAAGCCAGATCGCGAGAAAGCAAGATAGCATTGCAGCTATCTCAACATACACATCGCTCCGTTTCGATCACGATAAGTCCCCGTGAACAACTGACCTTTGACTCTTGGATTTTTATTTTGTGGATCTACGAGAATGTTGAAAGTACAAAGGAGCCCTCCCCGTTCTGAATCCCAACCTGATCTGTCTAAATTACGTGAGGAAACAACAAATAACATATCTTTGCGAAAAAGAAAAACGGCTGATTGCTGTAATTTAAAAAGCGAGTTCTCGGAACTACAAACTTTGTTAATAAACACCATTAATTCAACCCTCGAGACTCAGAATAAGAATACAAATACTCTTATTAACGCCTTACGTGACGATATCGGTGTGTTTAGGCAAGAGCTGCGCGTAATAAATGAGAAGCTTCTAAATGTTTCAACCGATCAACTTCAACTTAAAAATGAGTTAAGTGAGTTAAAGTGTTCTAATAAAACGATGTCTGCTAAAGTCAACTCACTCACCAAAGAACTTTCAGAAGTACAAATCTCAATGAGAGACCTAAGTAAACAAGTACAAGACAAAGAGCAGCAGGGGCGCGTAAACAACCTCGAAATAGCGGGTATACCGTTTACTAAAGGCGAAAATCTACTCAACGTCGTCAACAACATAGCAACCAAGATAGGTTTTCCCTTAAACAGTTCGGACATAGATTACTTTCACCGTGTGCGTCGATTTACTTCAAGAAATAATACAAGCGATGAATCATCCCAAAATAGCATACCTAATATTATTGTTAGATTCACACAAAGAAAACGAAAGAGTGAGATGTTAGCAGCAGTGCGCATGCGACGCGGATTAACCACAGCTGATGCGGGCCTGAACGGTCCATCGAAGCCTATATTTGTCAACGACCATCTTACACCGCAAAATAAACTCTTATACAAGCAGGCCCGTCTCCTTGCAAAAGAAAAGAACTTTAAATACGTTTGGCTATCTGAGTGTAAAATTCTATTGCGTAAAAGTGAAAACTCAAAAGTGTTATTAATATCTAATGAACAAGACCTTTCCAAAATACAATGACTATGCAACAACTGTTCCATAAATAAATTTAATAGATTACAATTACACCCTAACAATTTAAATACGCAAGCGCAACACTTCTTTTTAATTCGTAAAAATTTAAATTTATTTTTATTTATCAGTTTTCTGGAGTTATCCTTGTTTTATGTTGGTGGAACAACTTGTAAGTTCGTAAAGTATAACTTTAAAATTCGATAGCACTGGTCTTTCTATTTATTATCAAAACGTGAGGGGATTGCGCACAAAATCACATAAGTTTCTTGAAGCCGTGTTATGTAATGACTACGACATAATCTGTATCACGGAATCCTGGCTCAATAACAGTTTTTATAACTCAGAATATGTTGATAGCCGTTACGATTTATTTAGATGTGATCGCTGTACTGATTGTAATCGAGATAAAGGCGGGGGCGTAATGATCGCCGCGCTTCGGGAGCTCCGGCCGTGGCACCGTGTGGACATGCGCGTGCCGCCGCCGGCCGACGAGGTATGGGTGTCGATCCCACTCGGGCTGCGTGCTGGCACTGTCGCCACCGCAGGCGCGGGTCCTGCGCCTGCGCCTCGTTACCTACACGTTATTTGTACCTATATAGCACACGGTAATACACATGAATCATTATTGAGCTCCTTTTACGATAGAGTTTGTCAGTTTATGATGTTAAATTGTAATGATATATTCATAGTACTCGGTGATTTTAACGTTTCCCAAGCTACTTGGACTTCTAATAGTTATAATTCAATGGATTTATTAACTAATAGCAATAATTTAGTTTGTCTTACGGCTGATTTTATGAATTTTTCTTGTTTATCACAATATAATAATCAATTTAATATTAACAATAGACTTTTGGACCTTGTATTTTGTAATTGGAATTTACTTATTTCTTTATGTGAAAACCCTCTTGTGCCCGAGGACGCACATCATAAATCCATAAAAGTAGCGATTAAATTAAACTTACTTGTACCATTGCTGCCATTAACATCTTCAAAACCCCAATTCTACAAAGCCGACTTTGTGTCAATTAAGGCAGCTTTGTCATCAATCCGATGGGATGAAGTTTTAGGCAGCATGGGGGACGTTGAATGTATGATAAACTACTTTTATACTGTTATAGATAATCTAATAGATGAATTTGTACCAAAATGTAATTCAAATTTAAAAAATAAATACCCATCGTGGTACACAATTCCCCTTATTAAATTAAAAAAAGAAAAAGACAAATTCCATAAGAAATGGAAACGCTATGGTAGCCATAGTGATTACATTATTTTTGCAACATTAAGGTCACGTTTTAAAAAAAAGTCTGCGGAGTGCTATGCTCGTTTTATAACTCTGTCGGAAGAAAATATTAGAAAAAATCCGAAGCTTTTTTGGTCTTACGTTAAGTCAAAAAAGGCTACCGATGACATTCCTGCCAAGATGACGTATAACGATCAGACATTCTCGACTGGCCCTGAAATCTGTGACAGATTTAATGAATATTTTCATTCCGTATTTCTTTACTCTAATGATACTTTAATTTTACCCGAATATAGTAACCATAATTCTATTTTGGACTTAAGCAGCATTTTTATAAACATTAATCGTGTAGTAAATGAACTTAACCGTATAAATGTGCATAAAGGGGCCGGATCCGATAATCTCCATCCTATTTTTATTCGCCGGTGTGCCACAGAACTTGCTATACCCTTAACTATAATTTTCAGAGCTTCCTTGGAGACGGGAGTGTTTCCTTCTAAATGGAAGGCGGCTTTGGTAACTCCTATTCCTAAAAATAGCCTCAAACATCTCATTACTGAATACAGGCCTATCTCTAAACTTTGTGTTCTAGGCAAAGTTCTTGAAAAAATTGTTACTTCTGATATTGAACTAGCAGCCCGTGGCTATATCTCCCAACAACAACACGGTTTCTTCAAACACCGGAGTGTAGAGAGTAATATGATCACGTTTACTGAATTCCTGGCTGAAGCAATGAATGAAAACGCACAAATAGATGCCGTATACACCGACTTCTCGCGCGCTTTCGATAAAATTAATCACAATACATTAATCAACGAGTTAGCGGCAGCCGGTGTACACGGCAGCCTTCTCAGATGGATAAAATCCTACATCAAAAATAGAAGTCAAGCAGTATGCGTAAAAGGATACTGTTCTCGATTCCTTCCAGTGCCTTCTGGAATACCTCAAGGCTCACACCTCGGACCCCTTCTGTTTTCGTTTTACATCAATGACATAGGCAATATCTTTCTACACAGTCAGCACTTACAGTACGCTGACGATACAAAACTGTACAGAATTATTAATTCGCGGGCTGATTGTGTTAAACTTCAGAATGATCTAGATGCGCTTAGCACTTACTGTGTTACCAACCAATTGATTATCAACACTGATAAATGTTACTCTATATCATATACTCGCAAAAAAAAACCAATAAAATTCGATTATCACATCAATGATAGACCTCTGAAAAAAGTAACACAAATTAGGGATTTAGGAGTTATTATGGACTCAAAGCTGTCATTTATTAACCATATAGATCATATAGTATCCTCAGCTTTTCGTAGATTAGGATTCATTCTTAGAATTAGCAAACCGTTCAAAAATGAAAATACCTTAAAAGTACTTTATTTTACATTTGTACGCTCCATCTTAGACTTTTGTAGTTCCGTCTGGAACCCCAGTTACAATAGACACATCAACAGAATTGAAAAAATCCAAAAGAAGTTTATAAAGTCACTTAATTATCGCTGTAACACTGTTAATGGAGATTATAATGAAACACTAAATAGATTAAAATTCCTCACTCTTGAAAACCGGCGAAAAATTTTTGATATTACCTTCTTGTTCAAAATACTTAATTCAGGTATAGATTCATCAGAACTACTCGGCCGGCTTCAGTTCTCCGGCCGTGCTCGTCTCCCTGTGCGCCCCTCACGTTGTCTACCACTGTTTGTACCTCCTCGACGTAATAAGAATTATACTCGTAATTCCTATTTTTATCGTTCCACCAATACTTACAATAGGGAATTCTCAGAAATTGATCTTTTCTGTACATCTCTTATATATTTTAAGGAAAAGTTGAAACTGACGTTACTCTAAACCTTAGTTATAAAATATGAATTATTGTATTTTTCGTTTGTTAAATGACCCGTTTTTTCTTGGTCTCTCTCTTTCTGTATTTTTCATTACTTTTCTTATTAATTTGTTGACCACTTTTGAACTCAATTCTTTGATTATTTTTGGGCACTGTTGGTCTTTTATTGTGAACCTTTTTTATTATTATTTTTGTAAAACTGTAGTTTAAGCATGACTGTTTGTTGCCAAAATAAAAATAAATAAAAATAAATAAAAAATAAAATAAAGTGTGTTGTCCGAAAATCAGGTTACCAAATCTGCAAGCAATTATTACAAACGTTGAAACATAGCGATAGGAACATAAATCAAATACGAAAATAGAATTAAACATAACATAGAATTGAGCTCACCGAAATCGCCATATACCTACGTACCTACGTTTAATATCACCACACAGAAGATTGACGTTGGCAGGGGGCCACTGTAAGTACACCGTTACCAGTGCTTACTAGTCCAGTTATCGACTGTTTCATTTTTATTTTTAATTAAATTCTTTAATTAATTAGTGGTATATTAAATTGATCTCACTTTGAAATTTGCACAGCCGCTACTTTGCCTATACTCAACCCATCGCAGACGACACCTTTGTTTACAAATTATTTTTTTACTTCTTATGGTTATTCGACTTGAATTTATTAAATTGCTTTTAACAAAACAAAAACCAAATTTGTCTCAAAAGCAAATCTGTGTTTTTCTTAAACAATTGTTCACGTTTTTACTTAGACATGGCAATGCTTGCAGCACGAAGTGTGACCTTAGCCCTCGGGTAATGGTGGCGCCTCAGTCCGTTACAGGCGTCCGCATAACGTCTTAACAGAACCCGACGACGCTATTACAACAAGGAACGCCGGCGTTCCAGTCAGAAATAGGGCAAAACGGCATTCGACTCGCCTAACCCACCGGTGGGCCAGGCTAACGCGGCGTACGCATTCCTACATAGTTTCTTGCTGGTTCTTTGGCAGTAGATGACCCTTCCGAACCAGTGGTAGTTTCAATATACGATGTCCTAAGCCGAGGTCCGTGCCCTCTCGGGTGCCCTTAGGCGTATCGTATGTAGGAGTAGTTTAAGTTCCGGCTAAGCGCCCTCAGCGCTAGGCCACAAAGTCCGGTGAAATTAAAAGGCTAATAGGGCCATAAATAAACTGTCCATTTCAAAAAAAAAAAAGGTGGTGCCTCAATAACCAGATCAACAAGCAGAGGTCTCTATAGATATAATCTAAAGAGACCTCTGCTCGCTATCGAAATTGCAGATTGATGCGCGAAGGATATATTACGCCTGTGTTTGGTAAATCGTAAATTATCGTCAAGAATAAAGCATTGACAGCACTCTGCCCATCAGAGTGTATAAAGGTCGGCTTGTTTGATAAATTTTATATTATATTTTAGCGCTAAACGATGTTTTGATTTACTCATGACAATTTACTTGTTCCACAATGAAAATATTGGAAGATGTGGTCTTGCTTGAAAATGTCTTCTTGATTCGATTCAAACCCAACATATTGGTATTCGCATGTGACTGACGTTTCGTAATATTTTTTAACAATTCTATAAAGGTTTCCTTAAGAAGCTGAAAATAAATTAAACAAAAAGGAAATATACCCTTTCATGATTTAAACAAAATTCGAAACTAACAAAGTGCAAGTTATTAGATTTAAGTAAAAACTATTAATTATCGAAACATTAACAGTTAATAATCGAAATTGTTAAGTTAATCTGTAAAGTGAGCGAGGTTTTACAACATGAAATGTCTTAGACGGTCGTCAGGTGTGATTGATCCTATCTACATCTTCGCTGTCACTTCGACATGATCATTGTGCGCAGGCTTCGTATCAAAACACAGCACTTCTAATAGAGAGAAATAGAAATGGTATGCGAGCCAAGCATGGTTCCTATAGGCCTCATACTCAATTAACGTGACTCAGTCCGCAATCGGACTTATCAATCTTATGTTGCGTAAAAATGTTGCGATTGGTTGGAATAATCTGCGCATGTTAGCTATTGGCGAGAACTAGGGAGCAATGTCGCATCAGTAGCACTGCAAGTAAATTCAAAATAAAATAATATAATATACTCCTCACTCACCTACTCCAAAAGCTCCAGATTAGTTTATTTTTTGTAATTTCTCTTGGGTAATTATTTAACTAAATATAAAACATCATTCTACTTTTGTATTCAACCTTTAAACCCCTTTATTTTGATGTTCCGTTCGGTAAATTTGAGTGAAAACTAAATTTTAAAACATACATTTTCTGCCAAACATCTCGTTTATTGTTCTTTTTTACATTTTTGGTTGTGCCTTGTGATACTCGCACAATAAATTTAACGTAATCTTCAGCTGTTTGCTAGTTACGGGGAGCATCGGGATGGACACAGGGTTAGGTGCTTTAGTTGTACCCCTTAACGAAGTCCTTTTTGCGAAGGTTTCTCCGAACTGGTGGCAGACTCACGCTTTATTTGACATCAATAAGAACAAGTAAGTGTCAACGTTGAAAAATAAATATTTGAATTTGAATAAGAAAATAATATTTCCGGCCTTCAAATAAAATAATATGTCAAGCATTTACTGAATCTTAATTTAGTTGTTTTTCAATATAAGACTACAACATTGTTTTAAATACTCCTTCTGGCACTTAATACGACGGAAAAATACTTGATAGCAAAGGTCACATTAACCACTTGAAAAACCTATGACGTATAACTAACTGCCACACAATAATTATAATTTAAAAAACGTCTTATAAGTTTAAAAATAAAAACTATGTATGTCTAAACGATTGCTAGATATATATTGCAAATATATGTAAAAAAAGGGCGAGAATGTGTGCCAGTTAAAGTCAAATAGATCAGCAATCGTATTGGAAACTGTAAGTTGTTTTTTTCAGTTGTTAGTTTTTAGTTTTGATTCACGCAACCGTTCGGCCATCCACTCGTGTACCTCTGCTCGCTTGACTAAATAGTTCAGGGTAACGAAACCAGATACTTCAATTTAAAGTATTATATGAGATATTGCCGGGGTACAACTAAGGACGACGTGTGGCTCAGCAAATTTACCCCACACTATATACAGGTTAAACGTGTAATTCTCCTTTTATGGCATCACCACAGTAATGCACATGGGAAAAACACGTCACTAAATTATGTAATAAAATAAATTCTTACTCCTTTGCCTTGTGGAAACTAGCAAAAACTGCAAGTAAAGAAACGGCACTTCAGGCCTATCATGGCAATGTCTGTTCCATCATAAGATATGGTATAGTACTGTGGGGAAACTGTAGTCATGTAAATAGTGTTCTTCTTGCTCCAAAGGCGTGCAATCGTGCCATTCAAGACGTAGACAATTTGGTTTCATGTAGACCCCTTTTCAAGGAGTTAAAAGTTCTGACGGTCCCTTGTTTATACATATATGAAATATGCATTTTTGTGAAATATCACCCGGAACAATTTAATTGTTTGTATGACATTCCTAGAACCCACAGCTGTAGGCGGCCAAATAGGTTAGTAATGCCGGCAATACGCACAGCCATGGGATAGAAGCTGCCGCTCAATGGCCGTTAAAATCTACAATAAATTGCCGACTGACATGAAAATGTTAACGCAACAAGTCTCGGTTTGCGTGCGGATTCGTTCGCACGTCGATCGCAGACGCATTTTCCGCTCTCTAGTCCCCGCACTAGTTGAGCACCCCAAATTTCACGGGTCGTTTTCACGACTCAGGCTTCGTACCGTATTTCCTAAATTTCATAGAACCGTCGTTTTCACGATGAATCTTCGTTCGCCGCCTGCTGCCCGACGTCGCCGATCTGCGTCACCGTCGCCGCTCCGGCAAGACTCTGCGTTCCAGGACTTCGAGTCTTCGTGTTCGAGTAAGTTATCCGCGTCGTCCCCAACCGCCCTACTGCGTGTAGGGTGGTTTTAGGAAATTAGTCATCGTTGGATAGTTCATAGTATATATATTTATATATTGTTGTCCCTCCCCAACCCCTCCGCAATGGCCTCACGAAGTCTTGAAGACTTCGCGGCGATGCTAGCCCGAAATCTTGCCTTTCTCGGTTTGAAATTAATTCAGAACAAATGTATAATTTATGCATTAAAAGCGGATTTACCGCGCTCCCCCTCAGGCCCCTCAGGCCCCTCAGGCCACGCAAGCCCCTCAGGTCCCTCTGGTCCTAGGCCCTCCCGCGTCCCCCACCTCCAGTGATATGGAGTGTGAAACGAACGCCCCTCCGCGCCGCAAGCGCTCACCCGCGACCGAGTCATCCTCAGACGCCACCCCAACTGGCCTTGAGCCTCCCTCTGTCACCCTCGCTAAGAAGCGCTCTAAGAAGCGCTCGAAACAAGCCCCGGCGTCCTCAACGCCCATCCCGGTGTCTTCAACACCCTCCGTGGCGCTACCCCGGCGCCAACTGCACCCGCCCCGGCCCCATTGATGTCACTCACTGTGACCCCACCCCCTACCGCGACTTCAGTCAAGTCTAAGGTCCCACCACCCGTATTCCTTCGGGAAAAGGGTAAATGGTCCGAGGTCTCGACTTTGTGCAAAGAGCACAAGATCCACTACACCCGAGCGACCAACTCGGGTGAATCTATTAAAATCACTGTCTCGTCGATAGACGACTTCCATGCTATAACAAAGCTCCTCACCGATAAGCAATATGCTTATCACACTTATGCTCTGCCAGAAGAGCGTAAGTTCAGAGCGGTACTCAGGGGAGTCCCGTTCGAATTATCGAACGAGGCTATCCTGGAGGACCTGCAGTCCCAAGGCTTCCCGGCACTTGCGGTGCATAAAATGCACAGCAAGTACGGGAGGCGTCACCCTCTCGCCTTGGTGGTTCTCACCAATGTACCCAAGTCCAGGGAGATCCTCAAAGGGGTTAGCACCATATGCGGCCTCTCTGGGATCTCGATCGAGGCGCCTCATCGCCGCGGTCATCCCGGCCAGTGCCACCGGTGCCAGTTGTACGGACACGCGGCGGCCAACTGCGCCGCCCCGCCCAGGTGCGTCAAGTGCCTGGTCCCTCACTTCACTAAGGAGTGCAACCGCACTCCTGAAACTCCCTCTCCTCCCGATTGCGTGCTTTGTGGACAGTCCGGCCACACCGCAAACTGCAGGGGCTGCCCTCGTGCACCCCGTTGTATGCGTTCTAATTCTAAGAGGGCGGCACTCAAACAGGCCCCGCCCCTTTCTCAGGAAAACTTTCCGCCGGGTTCCTCCGGCTGCAAAGCCTACACAGCCCAAGCCTGCTCCAGAGAACTGGAGGCACCGCCCCGCTGCACTAGCGAATCCCATCCCGGCTCCTCGCCCATCCAATACCACTCCTCAACCCTCCGTAGCAGACGATATGCGTATCGTCTGCGACGCTATCAAAAGTGTTGATGTTAGGGAGATTTCAGTCCTAGCCCGTAAACTTAGGGCTGCACGTTCTCCGACAGAGCGTTTGCTAGCTCTGGCGGAGCATAGTTCCCTTCTCAATTCATTATAGGTTCATTTAAATGAATTGATCCCTAAATCATGCTTCAGCCGACCTCTACGCAGCCCCGGCCTCACCGGAGGCCTCACCAACTCATGACCCTTTGAGCACCTTCAGTGCAACTTTCACTTCAGGCGGAAGACCCGCTAGCGGGCCTCCGCCAGCGCGCCCAACTTCCCGACGGGTGTCGCTTCCGATGAAGGCTAACGGTAAAATTTTACCACAGCCAGCAGGTGGTTTTTAGTGGGTAGGTGCCATTCTGGTGAGTCCCACATAACCCCCCGCAGAGAACGGTATTTTCCTGCGGGCGGTATGCATGACGCATCTTCCACCTCCCTCCCGCGAGGGTGCAGCGGCAGCAGAAAAAAAAAAAGAATATGTTAACATTACAAGTGTTCAAACGCAGGCTTAAGACGTGGTTATGTGAAAACTGTTTTTATAATATGAAAGAATATTTTGACATCAAACAAATCTGAATTGTAAATGTGTAATTTGTTATTGATTAATTTGATACTATTGTAATTGACATGTAATTTTAATTTGTTGACATTGTGCCTATTGTAATGTATAAATTAAATTGTTCCTTTTATTAGACTGGTGACGCTTAAATAGGGACATTACAAAATGTTATAATTTGCATTCATTGCATGCTGTCTGACAGTAAAATATGAGCTCCACTTAAAACTGTATATCTTATGTACCATATTTTGAGCAATAAAGGAATTTTGAATTTTGAATTTTGAAAAAGTCTAAAGCGTAATTGTCACTAAAGTACGTCTTCTTAGCGTCGGGTGACGGCTCACTCCCCTCTAATACGGCTGAAGAGGGCGATGGCTGGATCCCGCGTTAACCCCGTGAACGGGTGCCGTCTTGTTGGGAGGGAGGGAGTCTCCCTCGAGAACAGATGCAGTTAAGAACTATTTTATGTATAAATAAGAGCCATTGTTAGTTTATATTGAAAAAATTGAATTTGTGAAATTTTTTGTTAGTTCTTCTTCATGAAGATTTTTCTGAACTGGTCTTGTAATTGTTGAGAAATGATGAGAAATAAAAAGTTAGGAGCAGGTAAGAGGTAGGTATTAATAGGTAGAAGTCTCCCCTTCTCACTTGCTGGCTGTCAGGAAAGCTCCGAACAGCTTACATGCTAGTGAATTAAATGTTTACTTTACAGTAAACGGAACACTTAACGGAAAAATGAATAAACACCAAAGCCAACAACATGATACTGCTCCAGATAGCTTTCTCGGAACATTTTCAAATTATATGAAATCCAAGAATCGTGGTATGTTAATCTCCAATTTCGAAATAATGTAGGAATTTATTGGAACGACAAAATAAATATAATCCCGACGGCGTTCTGCGAATAATCCAGCGTTGGGAGTCAAGAGTGTGTCTTTACAAAGTGTTCGGTTGAATTCTGTAGGCTTTCCAATTCTGCCTTTTGGGCACTTATTGCACAAATTGTTGTCTGGGAGAACTAGATTTGCTCTTTTAGTCTTTCGTATTTAAACTAACTTTATTTGATTTAAACACGTAAGTGATCTGAAGGTAGACAGGCACTCAAAATAATGAAATCTTCACGTACTTCGCCAATATTGAATAAAAAGTTAATATGCAATATTAATAATATCAGTTACATCACATTTACTTAAGTGCATGGAGTTGGCATACATCGGCACTGATCACCGGGACGCACGCAATGTGCTCATTTGCAAGCTATAAAATAGTTAATAACCTTCGAAAAATTATTTTACCTTATAGTGCACTCCTTCTAATTGATTCCAGAATATCTCGACCAGAATTATATTTCATAGTTTTATTAACGTTTACGAAACTTTATTGTAGTTTTTAGCATTGAGTTTCAATTACTGCGCGTATTCTTCTGGCAGCCTATTGCGCAGTGAGGCCAAGTAATGACAAAACTTTGACAACGTTTCGCAATCAGTCAGTACATTATCAATAAAATAATCTTCATAGCTTTTTAGGAATACTTTGTCTTATCTAAACAAACTCAAGTTCATAGGAATAAATGCAAAAAACTAGCCACGAGTAAGTATGTAAGCGTGTGTGTCCCCGTGTTGGTCGAGAACCAGCTTTGATAAGGACATTTGCTAAGCCAATGTAATGGGAAAAAATATAAATATTGGTATTAGACTTAGTGCATACAAATGATTGTTTAAGCTTTTAAAAACTTTAAAATATCTCTTTCGTGAGTTCTTTAATTGGTACAAAACTAACTTTTTCTAACTATGATATGAAACTACATTAAGCCCACTTTTAAAATTGAATGCAAATTAAAAAAAATTTAATTGTATAAAATTGGTTCCATAAAAAAAAACATGCTGAAGTTTCTCCCAAGAAAATCGATTTTTTAATTTCTAAGGTATTTGTTCAATATTAGGTCTTTACCTATGAAATTGCCGTTTTTCACGAAATAAATGAAGCGTAATTTTTTTATATATTTTTTATTTCTATTAATCAAAATAATCACCCATGCAATCAATGCATCTTTGCCAACGCATTGGTAGCTTATTGATGCCTTTCTTGAAGAAATCAGCTGGACGGGAGGCAACAAATTCTTCAAAGGCATTTTGTACTGCCTCTCGGGTATAGAATTTTTTTCCCGCCAAGAAGTTATCCAAATTCTGGAAAAAGTAGAAGTCTGAAGGCGCAAGGTCTGGTGAGTACGACGGATGACGGAGAACTTCCAACCCCAACTCTTGTAGCTTGGAGACCGTCTGCTGTGCAGTATGTGGTCGCGCGTTGTCGTGCAGGAGCAGTGGAGCCGAACGATTGACCAAAGCTGGTTGGAGACGTGCGAGCTTCTCCATCATTGTGTTCAGTTCTTCACAGTACACATCTGCAGTAATGCTTGTCCCGTTTGGCAAGAAGCTGTGATGAATTACACCCGCGTTAGACCACCAAACAGTGACCATCACTTTTCTAGGGGTAAGTTTTCGTTTAGGGCATTGTTTGGGTGCTGAACCAGGGTCCAACCAACTTGCTGAGCGCTTACGATTGTCAAACAGGATCCATTTCTCGTCACAAGTAACAATGCGGTTCAGAATTCCTTCATTTGCATGCCTGCTGAGCAGTGCAAGGCACGTCTCCACGCGTACTTCGCGCTGGCGGTCATTGAGTTCGTGGGGTACCCATTTGTCAAGCTTTTTTACCTTGCCAATTTGACGCAAATGGACCAATATTGTTTTGATGCTAAAGTCGAAAGCTCCGGCTAATTCAGCCGTGGATTGAGTTTCATCAGCTTCCACAATTGCCTTTAATTCGCCATTGTCGACCAAAGTTTTCGGACGACCACGGGGTTCATTTTTCAGGTCAAAATTTCCAGAACGGAAGCGGGTAAACCAATAACGGGTGGTGCGTTCGTTTGTAGTGTTCGCTCCGTAAACGTCGTTGATGTTGCGTGCCGCTTGTGCCGCTTTGCTGCCACGACGGTACTCCATAATTACTCGAATTTTTAACTTATCCATGATGACGAAAAATGTTCGAATGCGTTGAAAACAAAACACTAACTATTAAACAAATGAAGATTTTAGAAAAAGAATTCCATGTTTGTCAAATAAAATTAATTTGAAATTAGAATTATCAGTCAAAAAAAAAATATTTTCATTTGAAATGGCCAGTACGGCAAAACGGCAGTTTCATAGGTAAAGACCTATTATTTACTAAATAAAATATAAATATTTCTTCACAAATTCAAAACACAGAACATACCCGTACTACAATAAAAATATATACAGGACTAAATTATTAAATAATACTGAAAACCTAATATTTGCTCATAATCGTTAGAACTACAGCCAAGTGCAGCGCTAGTTTAATGGACAAATGCGGAAAGACTACTTCTGTTTAATGTCCTTGTAAAGGCCGCTTACTGTCATGACTGTAACTTTATTAACATCGGTGGCGGCATGGAGCACGGCCCACCCTGGGCATCGCAGCGGCATGTGAGGCAGCGAGGGTGGGACGTGAAGCCTCGGCATTTGCGCCTGCGGTCCCCTGGAATGCCTTTAAATAAAAAAAATAATAAAAATAAATATTTCTAACAATCATACCACATTATCTACCCCAGATTAAGTATCATTAAGAACTTGTGTTATGGATACTAGATAACGGATAAATAAACTTAAGAAATATATAAACACATATAGATATATATATTTTTTCATATGTAATTATTAGAAATAAACTTAAATAAACATACATACACATCCATGACTAGAGACCAAATATAATAAAATATCTGCCTCTACCAGGATTCATTGACCTCTAGCATGGAAGGCAAGGGTACTTACCTCTACATCAAACAGGCCGTCGAACCTTTGTATTCAAAACTAGTATTTTGAATTAAATTATAAATATTAGGGTTACTGTTTAAAGACATTGCCTTGTATTTTTTAAGAGGATTCATTTTAAATTTAACCCTATTTATTAATAATAAACAACGTGCAATTGCATGTTGCTAGGGACAACAGAAAGTGGCGGTTGGGCCTTGTCGGCGCAGAGTCCTGAATTTTGTTTATATATATATTTCACAAACCATGTTTTTTAAATATTCCACAAAGAATATAAAATTTTAACTCTGGAAATTTCAGAGAATTAGATTGAAATTCGAGTTATTGTTAAATCCGCAGTGAATCGATGTTACTCCTCGTACAACAGAAACATATCAAACCACCATATGAAATAGGCAATTTTTCAATCCTTCAACTTTACCGAAGAGCCGCGAGGTTATCAAACATCGCCGACATTCGTCGCATCAATCACGGCGGACACACCCTGGGTCACATTTGCTACACGTCGTTCACGAAAACGGAGCTCATTGAATCTGATATATAGAATGTTAGTTGGAAGCGTTTACTCCTACGGCTACTAGTGGAGCTTTAGATGTGTAGATGTCCTGCACCGCCAACGTCTTTAGTGTAAGACTGAATAGGAAACAAGTGGTTTTATTCAAGACGCTGCTGTTGGACCATTAATTTAATTCGACTTTAGTATTACAAAGGTGAAGGGTTGTGTGTTTGTCATGTCATATCATATCACAACAAATGGCTAGAAGGAATGTAAATTCAATTTTGTACAATATATAATATGTTTAAACATGTTTGTACTTAAGTGACACACATACTAAATTTTACTTTAACATTTAAGCAAAATGTTGATAGGAAATCGTGGCCAAGTAAATTAAGAAATGCAAAGGCATTTATTAAGTTTTAATTAGACGTTTTCATTTAATTTACAACTAGTATAAGACGTTTTTTTTAATTGAATACATTTTATAATCTCACACAAAGGAACATTTGTGATTAACCTTAACTCTAGATTTAATTTATTTTCCTATTGTGAATGTTGAGAAAAAAAAAATTAATTTTAACTGAATTTTGGTTTGAGACAATCGCATACATTTTAAAAATATTGAAATAAATGCGTACGCACGCTAATATTCGATATACTACAATTCTCAATTCTTTGCCTAGACGCAGCGCGGGAATGGAACCCTGATCGGTATCCGTTTCCATATAATTTCCAGTTTTCCTTAATTCCCAGGTCGCCCATAACCAAATAATACCAGCTCGACTCTAGCCGATTGAAGTCAGTTCTTATCGAAATTTACTCTACCTTTTATCTGCAAACTATGTTCCTCTCACCCTCTAAATACAGTATATCGACGGTAGCAATTAACAATGGCGTATGTGGGAAATCGCTACTCTACAGTATGGCCAATCAATGTTTCAAACAGTAAAAAATTGGCGTAAAATAATTTTTTTTATCAAAGCAAAATTAAGCATGGTGCCATAGTTTTGAATACTTTAAATGATGGTAAGGTAAAAAAGTGTAATGAATAACAGAAAAGGTGATAAAGGCATATACTACATTATTTTGCGTTAGAACACACGGCTGTTATGTCGGAAGTAGTACATCCTACTATATTAAAAGGATTTGTTATTCTTTGTTATGTTGGAAGTAAAACGTACTACTATATTAATTGTACCTTTTATTATCGATATTGTCGGAAGTGGGACATTTTACTATATTAAACGGATTTTTAGTCTCTGTTATGTTGGAAGTAAAACATTAATTGTACCGTTTATTTTCGATAATGTCGGATATTCTACAATGTTAATTATTCTTACCATCCTCGATAATGTCGGATATGAGACTAATACGATATGAGTCTTTAGTTTTAGATTAAACTATTTTCGTACTATTGTTGATGACAATGAACGCCGTTTTCTTTTTATTTTATCGACGGCAACTTTGCTTACACTTATTGTCGCATCAACCGCCACTACTGGGTATCCATATCATGGCGCACTATCAGCATCGTGTTCACTCCTTCACACTCAAATACACTATTAGTGTATAAGTTTGTATCGACCAACTCTAACACATTCCTGGTGCGGTTTTTTGACAAACGCCCCTTCTGATTAACGTACTTGTTGACTAGAAAAATATCTATCTAGTATCTATCTAGTCTATTAATGAACACTCGAAAACAAACAAATTACTCCTTCTTACAAAATATTCTTTTTTAATCGTATCAGAGGGCACAAGTAAAGGGTTACCGATAATAAATTTCCAGCTACACATCTTCATTGGTACAGCAACTTATTTTTCTATGTAATTAAAATGGCCCTCTATACCTTACTGTACTTGGCGCAACTGGCTCGGGGCCATTTTTGGAGAAACATAGAAGTCCAAATAGGGTGCTGTCTCAATGACAAGGCAATACGTTGTAATGGCTTTTCTTTGATATATTTTCCATGTTGTAATTTAAAGAAGGACCTGTTTAATTTGTAGGAATTGTTCAACAGAAAAACCTCAGCAAAATAAATATGTCAAGCCGTTAATATTTGGATGTGATATAGTTTGTGAATATAGTTTTCGACGCACTGCAGATTAAGAAAGTGAAATAGTTATTATTTCTTCTTTTAAAATACATTAATAACACATACTTTAAACATTCATAAAAATGCGTTATGATGTAATCAATGGACACTGAAAAGGTTGTATCATAAATGATACAATGATAAGGTTCTCAGTAAGTAGTAATACGTCACTAACTATTAGGCATCTTACAACGCCAATTAATGTTGTCAGCTTATTTTTTAGACAACAGATAAAACGTTTGATGTTATATTTTAAGTAAAAGAGACTTTTAGGGTGAAATTCATCAACATAAAAATTACACATTAATAGGCTTCCTTTACAAGTTTACTTTGGGAAAAACAAATGAGTCTCAGTATGAAGAAACGTCAAATATGTTTACACACGAGTTGATGGAATGCGTCCTAATTATTTCAAATAAAACCATGAACGTGACAAACGGTTCAAAAGTTTTTATACGAAATTTTCTACAAATTTTGTACGACATCGCAAGCTTTAACGAAGAATAAGCTTTATTTAAAGATTTATGTCCAGTCATTGTTATTTTATAATAAGTTACAATGTCGTTTTTGATCTTACCATTTTCACTTAGGTATATAACGATTATAATAGTTTGCTTTTTTTTACTTTTTTTTTACTTTTAAAATTGAATGGCGATTTTTCCATCAATAAGAACATTGGATCGATGTTTGCATAAAGTGAGATTTTCTCAACGTGATATTAAACTGAGCGTCAACAAAGCGGTTCAAAAGGTTCTTTCCAGCACACCGGATATCGACAGGGCCTAGTGACAGCCACTTCCGGTGACAGCAGCTTCAAAAAGATATTATTTGATTTTGTAGCGAAAGCAAAATAATTGAAATAAGTTTATCAGGATCGAGTAAGGCAGGATATAGTGGTTGTCGAAGCTTGGAGCGGATGGAGTGGAATCTGTTGATAATGCTTCAAATTTTACAACACCCGTTTCTTAAACTTGTTATAATTCTCCTTCTCCATATTTAAAGCTACATGAATTTGAATTAAGACACACACGATATATAGAGCCTGATCTAGAATAGATTTCAGATATCATTACAAGTAACGAGAATTTACGCGAACGAAATTGCGGACAATAATTCTGATTGCATGCAGGTTGCTGCACCCAGCAGGTACACCGAGCTCTCGCGCACGTTTGTAATGATAGTAGTTCCATTAACGTGAACGCTACACGTGAGCAACCTAGCAGTCCAACGTTGAGATATTTTAAAACCACTTTGTTAGGATAACTACAGTAGCAGGTAAATTCAATTAGTGCCGATCCTCAAAAGGCAATTTGTTTGTTTATGAAAATAATTTTTTGATCTCCAAAGTCTTTATTAATTTCATTCACAATCCAAAACCAGATTCCTTATTTTTATATTCATTACCCGTTTCGAAGAATTCGGTATATCTGCCCGGACATTGACCTCTGAAAGTCACGCGGGCATCCGTCTTCATCTCCGCAGCTGTCCTCGTCGCTCCGACATCAATCACTGACGTCTCTTTTATGAAAAGTATTGTTACTGTTGCGAGGAAATAATATGCTGTTTGCTCTTGGACAGGAACGTGATATGTCGTTAGTTCGTGTGGAAATAGAGGTGTTTTATTTGAGTGCCTCAGTAAAATGCTTTTTTTTTTAAATATAAATAGACAGAATTGCGATTGTAGATAATAGTTTAATAACATGTGAATTGGTAATAGTTTCTATTATCATGATCTCGTTTTGTGCGTCCCTGCTTTCTTCCTATTCTAAACGCAAAAGCCGATCGTGTCCCGGTCCGGGAAGGAACAGATAAGGAAATTACTTTAACAAACTCCAAACAACTCCAGCTGGATCTCGTGCTCGTTTGCCGGCTATGGAAATATTTAAACAAATATCCTTGATGGTTATTTTATTTATAAAAGAGGTTAAAACTCTATATATGACATATATATTATTGATATATGTATAGATATATATATATGAAAAGCATTTTCACATTAAAATTATATTTTTCATTTTGCAGAGTTTTGCTAACAGTTTTATCATACGATTCCACCGGCTTTAACTAGAAACGTTCTCGCGCCCAGTGAAATAATGCGATTATAGAGGTGATTACATTCTAGTATGATATGAGCAATAAACTAGATTTGAATCACCTGATATGAATGTAAAGTGGCAGTTCGGTAAAACTTTATGAGTTCCATGAGTCTTGTTTTAGTTATATTAATCGCCCTTTTCTAATGATATTATTGTAAATGGTTTTATGAACTTTTCTAAATTAAGTTCTTTAATATTAAAGACTCATTATAAGATTTTCGAGCCGTAGAGTATAAAATGATTTGATACTTTTGAATAGGAGGCGGTCAGTTTACATTAATGTGACTATCAAATACATATCGAGAAATAAGTACATCACAAAGTTATTAAAATAAACTACTGTATACGTATTTTTATACAAACGGTCAAATTGATATTGTATTTTATTAGTAGACCAAGTGACAAGTTGCAACATAACGTTGTACAAAACAAGTAACGCGCACCGGTTCAGTTGAAAACGAACATCATCGCGGACTTACAAGCATATTCATATTGAGCTTTTAATTTTTTTATTTATGTGTGAAGTAAAAAGCTTTAAATAATTTATTACTCGATAAATCTAAAGATTTAATATACATAGTTAATAATTTGACTTCGGTAATAATTTGAAACCAAAACAATTTCGCAATATAGGAAAGCTAATAATTGAATAAGTGGATCAAATAAGCGTGGAATGAAAAGCTTTTATTGAAACTTTTAGGAGCCCAAATGGTATGTAGACTGAAGCTATGATGATGGTCGGATGACCAGTCATAGCCAATCTACACACAGTGGCTTCCATGTTGATGAGAGGAGGGGTAGGGAGAGGACAGCAATGGAAGCCTCCTTTGTAATATATAGCGGTGCCGCCGAAACCGTCGGAGTTGGGCCTATCGTTGCGAGTAAACGCGTACTTAGAAATAGCGTATCCCCTGGAGCGGTTTGGAGTAAGCCATGTTTCCTGGAGAAGGAATAAGTCAGGTTCTTTGTTCTGAAGAAACAGTTTAATTTCGGGAAGGTTGGTGCTAAGGCTACGAGCGTTAAAAGATACTAGGGATAAGCCCTAGGGTTTAATACGACCGGACGCGGGATTTGTGGGTCTAGACATTATAATTTACTTATTTACGGATTTATACAAAAATAAAAAAATTTATAACGAACTTAGAAGCGAGTGATGCTCGGCTAACGCAAATAAACGCTCTTGAGGAGAGCGGGCGGCTCGCACTTTGCGTGCGAGTACGGAAATTTCGTTAATATCGACGTTTTGAATAACGTCGAACACGGTCTTCATGTCCTCAGCCAACGACGACTGAGGTGCGGATGACGGAGCAGGACGCGGCCCTACGGAAGCTACGGGAGCTGGGATGGGTCGGGAAGGTGCAGGCGGGACGGCCGGACGCTGCCTCCAAGACAGAGCCTGAGTAGGCGTCGGCTGAGCGGGCTTTGCTTCCGGGGGACCCCGGTTGCGCAGCGGCGGGAAGTTAGCGGGAGTGAGCGGCGGCGCCGGTTTAGGCGCGGACCTCTTAGTGGTGGAGCGCGGAGTGCGCGGGCAACCTCTGTAGTTAGCTGTGTGGCCGGACTGGCCGCACAGCACACAAGCAGGGGGGAAGTGGATTCGGGAGTGCGAGTGCACTCCTTCGTTATATGAGGATCCAGGCACTTAACGCACCTGGGGGGAGCTGAGCAGTTAGCCGCTGCGTGGCCATAGAGCTGGCAGCGGTGGCACTGCCCAGGGTGACCGCGGGGGTTGGGACGCTCGACGGAGATATTCGAGAGTCCGCAAATTGTGCGAGCCTCTCTAAAGATCTCCTTCGAGTTGGGAGTGTTGGACAGGATTACTAGAGCTAAAGGAAAACGCCGAAATATTGGTATTAGACTTAGTGCATACAAATGATTGTTTAAGCTTTTAAAAACTTTAAAATATCTCTTTCGTGAGTTCTTTAATTGGTACAAAATTAACTTTTTCTAACTATGATATGAAACTACATTAAGCCCACTTTTAAAATTGAATGCAAATAAAAAAAAATTAAATTGTATAAAATTGGTTTCATAAAAAAAAAACATGCTGAAGTTTCTCCCAAGAAAATCGATTTTTTAATTTCTAAGGTATTTGTTCAATATTAGGTCTTTACCTATGAAATTGCCGTTTTTCACGAAATAAATGAAGCGTAATTTTTTTATATATTTTTTATTTCTATTAATCAAAATAATCACCCATGCAATCAATGCATCTTTGCCAACGCATTGGTAGCTTATTGATGCCTTTCTTGAAGAAATCAGCTGGACGGGAGGCAACAAATTCTTCAAAGGCATTTTGTACTGCCTCTCGGGTATTGAATTTTTTTCCCGCCAAGAAGTTATCCAAATTCTGGAAAAAGTAGAATTCTGTAGGCGCAAGGTCTGGTGAGTACGGCGGATGACGGAGAACTTCCAACCCCAACTCTTGTAGCTTGGAGACCGTCTGCTGTGCAGTATGAGGTCGCGCGTTGTCGTGCAGGAGCAGTGGAGCCGAACGATTGACCAAAGCTGGTTGGAGACGTGCGAGCTTCTCCATCATTGTGTTCAGTTCTTCACAATACACATCTGCAGTAATGCTTGTCCCGTTTGGCAAGAAGCTGTGATGAATTACACCCGCGTTAGACCACCAAACAGTGACCATCACTTTTCTAGGGGTAAGTTTTCGTTTAGGGCATTGTTTGGGTGCTGAACCAGGGTCCAACCAACTTGCTGAGCGCTTACGATTGTCAAACAGGATCCATTTCTCGTCACAAGTAACAATGCGGTTCAGAATTCCTTCATTTGTATGCCTGCTGAGCAGTGCAAGGCACGTCTCCACACCAACTTCGCGCTGGCGGTCATTGAGTTCGTGGGGTACCCATTTGTCAAGCTTTTTTACCTTGCCAATTTGACGCAAATGGACCAATATTGTTTTGATGCTAACGTCGAAAGCTGCTGCTAATTCAGCCGTGGATTGAGTTTCATCAGCTTCCACAATTGCCTTTAATTCGTCATTGTCGACCAAAGTTTTTGGACGACCACGGAATTCATTTTTCAGGTCAACATTTCCAGAACGGAAGCGGGTAAACCAATAACGGGTGGTGCGTTCGTTTGTAGTGTTCGCTCCGTAAACGTCGTTGATGTTGCGTGCCGCTTGTGCCGCTTTGCTGCCACGACGGTACTCCATAATTACTCGAATTTTTAACTTATCCATGATGACGAAAAATGTTCGAATGCGTTGAAAACAAAACACTAACTATTAAACAAATGAAGATTTTAGAAAAAGAATTCCATGTTTGTCAAATAAAATTAATTTGAAATTAGAATTATCAGTCAAAAAAAAAATATTTTCATTTGAAATGGCCAGTACGGCAAAACGGCAGTTTCATAGGTAAAGACCTATTATTTACTAAATAAAATATAAATATTTCTTCACAAATTCAAAACACAGAACATACCCGTACTACAATAAAAATATATACAGGACTAAATTATTAAATAACACTGAAAACCTAAAATATGCTCATAATCGTTAGAACTACAGCCAAGTGCAGCGCTAGTTTAATGGACAAATGCGGAAAGACTACTTCTGTTTAATGTCCTTGTAAAGGCCGCTTATTGTCATGACTGTAACTTTATTAACATCGGTGGCGGCATGGAGCACGGCCCACCCTGGGCATCGCAGCGGCGTGTGAGGCAGCGAGGGTGGGACATGAATTCCGGCATTTGCGCCTGCGGTCCCCTCGCATACCTTTAAATAAAAAAAATAATAAAAATAAATATTTCTAACAATCACACCACATTATATACCCCAAATTAAGTATCATTAAGAACTTGTGTTATGGATACTAGATAACGGATAAATAAACTTAAGAAATATATAAACACATATAGATATATATATTTTTTCATATGTAATTATTAGAAATAAACTTAAATAAACATACATACACATCCATGACTAGAAACCAAATATAATAAAATATCTGCCTCTACCAGGATTCATTGACCTCTAGCATGGAAGGCAAGGGTACTTACCTCTACATCAAACAGGCCGTCGAACCTTTGTATTCAAAACTAGTATTTTGAATTAAATTATAAATATTGGGCTTACTGTTTAAAGACATTGCCTTGTATTTTTTAAGAGGATTCATTTTAAATTTAACCATATTTATTAATAATAAACAACGTGCAATTGCATGTTGCTAGGGACAACAGAAAGTGGCGGTTGGGCCTTGTCGGCGCAGAGTCCTGAATTTTGTCTATTTATATATTTCACAAACCATGTTTTTTAAATATTCCACAAAGAATATAAAATTTTAACTCTGGAAATTTCAGAGAATTAGATTGAAATTCGAGTTATTGTTAAATCCGCAGTGAATCGATGTTACTCCTCGTACAACAGAAACATATCAAACCACCATATGAAATAGGCAATTTTTCAATCCTTCAACTTTACCGAAGAGCCGCGAGGTTATCAAACATCGCCGACATTCGTCGCATCAATCACGGCGGACACACCCTGGGTCACATTTGCTACACGTCGTTCACGAAAACGGAGCTCATTGAATCTGATATATAGAATGTTAGTTGGAAGCGTTTACTCCTACGGCTACTAGTGGAGCTTTAGATGTGTAGATGTCCTGCACCGCCAACGTCTTTAGTGTAAGACTGAATAGGAAACAAGTGGTTTTATTCAAGACGCTGCTGTTGGACCATTAATTTAATTCGACTTTAGTATTACAAAGGTGAAGGGTTGTGTGTTTGTCATGTCATATCATATCACAACAAATGGCTAGAAGGAATGTAAATTCAATTTTGTACAATATATAATATGTTTAAACATGTTTGTACTTAAGTGACACACATACTAAATTTTACTTTAACATTTAAGCAAAATGTTGATAGGAAATCGTGGCCAAGTAAATTAAGAAATGCAAAGGCATTTATTAAGTTTTAATTAGACGTTTTCATTTAATTTACAACTAGTATAAGACGTTTTTTTTAATTGAATACATTTTATAATCTCACACAAAGGAACATTTGTGATTAACCTTAACTCTAGATTTAATTTATTTTCCTATTGTGAATGTTGAGAAAAAAAAAATTAATTTTAACTGAATTTTGGTTTGAGACAATCGCATACATTTTAAAAATATTGAAATAAATGCGTACGCACACTAATATTCGATATACTACAATTCTCAATTCTTTGCCTAGACGCAGCGCGGGAATGGAACCCTGATCGGTATCAGAAAACTGGAAATTATAATTTCCAGTTTTCCTTAATTCCCAGGTCGCCCATAACCAAATAATACCAGCTCGATTCTAGCCGATTGAACGAAATTTACTCTACCTTTTATCTGCAAACTATGTTCCTCTCACCCTCTAAATACAGTATATCGACGGTAGCAGTTAACAATGGCGTATGTGGGAAATCGCTACTCTACAGTATGGCCAATCAATGTTTCAAACAGTAAAAAATTGGCGTAAAATATTTTTTTTTTATCAAAGCAAAATTAAGCATGGTGCCATAGTTTTGAATACTTTAAATGATGGTAAGGTAAAAAAGTGTAATGAATAACAGAAAAGGTGATAAAGGCATATACTACATTATTTTGCGTTAGAACACACGGCTGTTATGTCGGAAGTAGTACATCCTACTATATTAAAAGGATTTGTTATTTTTTGTTATGTTGGAAGTAAAACGTACTACTATATTAATTGTACCTTTTATTATCGATATTGTCGGAAGTGGGACATTTTACTATATTAAACGGATTTTTAGTCTCTGTTATGTTGGAAGTAAAACATTAATTGTACCGTTTATTTTCGATAATGTCGGATATTCTACAATGTTAATTATTCTTACCATCCTCGATAATGTCGGATATGAGACTAATACGATATGAGTCTTTAGTTTTAGATTAAACTATTTTCGTACTATTGTTGATGACAATGAACGCCGTTTTCTTTTTATTTTATCGACGGCAACTTTGCTTACACTTATTGTCGCATCAACCGCCACTACTGGGTATCCATACCATGGCGCACTATCAGCATCGTGTTCACTCCTTCACACTCAAATACACTATTAGTGTATAAGTTTGTATCGACCAACTCTAACACATTCCTGGTGCGGTTTTTTGACAAACGCCCCTTCTGATTAACGTACTTGTTGACTAGAAAAATATCTATCTAGTATCTATCTAGTCTATTAATGAACACTCGAAAACAAACAAATTACTCCTTCTTACAAAATATTCTTTTTTAGTCGTATCAGAGGGCACAAGTAAAGGGTTACCGAAAATAAATTTCCAGCTACACATCTTCATTGGTACAGCAACTTATTTTTTTATGTAATTAAAATGGCCCTCTATACCTTACTGTACTTGGCGCAACTGGCTCGGGGCTATTTTTGCAGAAACATAGAAGTCCAAATAGGGTGCTGTCTCAATGACAAGGCAATACGTTGTAATGGCATTTCTTTGATATATTTTCCATGTTGTAATTTAAAGAAGGACCTGTTTAATTTGTAGGAATTGTTCAACAGAAAAACCTCAGCAAAATAAATATGTCAAGCCGTTAATATTTGGATGTGATATAGTTTGTGAATATAGTTTTCGACGCACTGCAGATTAATAAAGTGAAAAAGTTATTATTTCTTCTTTTAAAATACATTAATAACACATACTTTAAACATTCATAAAAATGCGTTATGATGTAATCAATGGACACTGAAAAGGTTGTATCATAAATGATACAATGATAAGGTTCTCAGTAAGTAGTAATACGTCACTAACTATTAGGCATCTTACAACGCCAATTAATGTTGTTAGCTTATTTTTTAGACAACAGATAAAACGTTTGATGTTATATTTTAAGTAAAAGAGACTTTTAGGGTGAAATTCATCAACATAAAAATTACACATTAATAGGCTTCCTTTACAAGTTTACTTTGGGAAAAACAAATGAGTCTCAGTATGAAGAAACGTCAAATATGTTTACACACGAGTTGATGGAATGCGTCCTAATTATTTCAAATAAAACCATGAACGTGACAAACGGTTCAAAAGTTTTTATACGAAATTTTCTACAAATTTTGTACGACATCGCAAGCTTTAACGAAGAATAAGCTTTATTTAAAGATTTATGTCCAGTCATTGTTATTTTATAATAAGTTACAATGTCGTTTTTGATCTTACCATTTTCACGTAGGTATACAACGATTATAATAGTTTGCTTTTTTTACTTTTCCATGATAAAATTGAATGGCGATTTTCCCATCAATAAGAACATTGGATCGATGTTTGCATAAAGTGAGATTTTCTCAACGTGATATTAAACTGAGCGTCAACAATGCGGTTCAAAAGGTTCTTTCCAGCACACCGAATATCGACAGGGCCTAGTGACAGCCACTTCCGGTGACAGCAGCTTCAAAAAGATATTATTTGATTTTGTAGCGAAAGCAAAATAATTGAAATAAGTTTATCAGGATCGAGTAAGGCAGGATATAGTGGTTGTCGAAGCTTGGAGCGGATGGAGTGGAATCTGTTGATAATGCTCCAAATTTTACGACACCCGTTTCTTAAACTTGTTATAATTCTCCTTCTCCATATTAAAAGCTACATGAATTTGAATTAAGACACACACGATATATAGAGCCTTATCTAGAATAGATACCAGATATCATTACAAGGAACGAGAATTTACGCGAATGAAGTTGCGGGCAACAGCAGTACTAATAGTTGTGTCTGTGATAATTCTGATTGCATGCAGGTTGCTGCACCCAGCAGGTACACCGAGCTCTCGCGCAAGTTTGTAATGATATTAGTTCCATCCACGTGAACGCCACACGTGAGCAACCTAACAGTCCAACGTTGAGATATTTTAAAACCACTTTGTTAGGATAACTACAGTAGCAGGTAAATTCAATTAGTGCCGATCCTCAAAAGGCAATTTGTTTGTTTATGAAAATAATTTTTTGATCTCCAAAGTCTTTATTAATTTCATTCACAATCCAAAACCAGATTCCTTATTTTTATATTCATTACCCGTTTCGAAGAATTCGGTATATCTGCCCGGACATTGACCTCTGAAAGTCACGCGGGCATCCGTCTTCATCTCCGCAGCTGTCCTCGTCGCTCCGACATCAATCACTGACGTCTCTTTAATGAAAAGTATTGTTACTGTTGCGAGGAAATAATATGCTGTTTGCTCTTGGACAGGGACGTGATATGTCGTTAGTTCGTGTGGACATAGAGGTGTTTTATTTGAGTGCCTCAGTAAAATGCTTTTTTTTTAAATATAAACTTGACAGAATTGCGATTGTAGATATTGAACATGTGAATTGGTAATAGTTTCTATTAACATGATCTCGTTTTGTGCGTCCCTGCTTTCTTCCTATTCTAAACGCAAAAGCCGATCGTGTCCCGGTCCGGGAAGGAACAGATAAGGAAATTACTTTAACAAAGGCAACTCCAGCTGGATCTCGTGCTCGTTTGCCAGCTATGGAAATATTTAAACAAATATCCTTGATGGTTATTTTATTTATAAAAGAGGTTAAAACTCTATATATGACATATATATTATTGATATATGTATAGATATATATATGAAAAGCATTTTCACATTAAAATTATATTTTTCATTTTGCAGAGTTTTGCTGACAGTTTTATCATACGATTCCACCGGCTTTAACTAGAAACGTTCTCGCGCCCAGTGAAATAATGCGATTATAGAGGTGATTACATTCTAGTATGATATGAGCAATAAACTAGATTTGAATCACCTGATATGAATGTAAAGTGGCAGTTCGGTAAAACTTCATGAGTTCCATGAGTCTTGTTTTAGTTATATTAATCGCCCTTTTCTAATGATATTATTGTAAATGGTTTTATGAACTTTTCTAAATTAAGTTCTTAAATATTAAAGACTCATTATAAGATTTTCGAGCCGTAGAGTATAAAATGATTTGACACTTTTGAATAGGAGGCGCTCAGTTTACATTAATGTGACTATCAAATACATATCGAGAAATAAGTACATCACAAAGTTATTAAAATAAACTACTGTATACGTATTTTTATACAAACGGTCAAATTGATATTGTATTTTATTACAAGACCAAGTGACAAGTTGCAACATAACGTTGTACAAAACAAGTAACGCGCACCGGTTCAGTTGAAAACGAACATCATCGCGGACTTACGAGCATATTCATATTGAGCTTTTAATTTTTTTATTTATGTGTGAAATAAACAGCTTTAAATAATTTATTACTCGATAAAGCAAAAGATTTAATATACATAGTTAATAATTTGACTTCGGTAATAATTTGAAACCAAAACAATTTCGCAATATAGGAAAGCTAATAATTGAATAAGTGGATCAAATAAACGTGGAATGAAAAGCTTTTATTGAAACTTTTAGGAGCCCACATGGTATGTAGACTGAAGCTATGATGATGGTCGGATGACCAGTCATAGCCAATCTACACACAGTGGCTTCCATGTTGATGAGAGGAGGGGTAGGGAGAGGACAGCAATGGAAGCCTCTTTTGTAATATATAGCGGTGCCGCCGAAACCGTCGCCATTCTCGCTCCGATCGCCGCCCAGTGCGGACGTGCAAGACCCCGTTCTCTGTTGTTTGGTCCCTTCCCGATATTCCGTGGTGCTCAGTCTATTGACGTCACAGTCTAGCGTGTTGGTTCCGTGCTACGGTCTTCAAGGTTTTTCTACTCCCTCTGAGTGCTATCGAAGTGCGATTTTTCTTTGCGACTAAGCCCCTTAGTCTTCAAAGTGCTATGCTAAGTTGTGTTGTGCTTGTGCTGAGTGCTGTGTTGTGCCCAGCGTAAGTAGTCTGGTTTCAGTACAAAGGATACTTAACGGTGACAACGAATTTGTACTGAACCAGTCCTTTTTATTTTTATTTTATTTCTCTTCTCTATTTTATTTATTTTTCTCCTATTTTCATATTTATTTTTATCATATCTGTGTGTTTTCGTGTGTATTTGTCCTTTCTGTCGGTAAAGGTTGACTAACGCGGTCAACTCTTTACCGGCGTACCCTTTTTTAGGTTTCTAGGTAGCGGTGACTACGAATTTGTACTGAACCAGTCCTTTTATTTTTATTTTGTTTCTCTTTTACATTTTATTTATTTTCTCCAAATTTCATATTTATTTTTATCATATCTGTGTGTTTTCTTGTGTATTTGTCCTTTCTGTCGGTAAAGGTTGACCCTAACGCGGTCAACTCTTTACCTGCGCACCCTTTTTTAGGTCTCTAGGCAGCGGCCTTCGGCATACTACGGTTAGTTCTAATTTATTCTCCCCAGCCCCCCTACCGCGGGTAGGGAGGTTTAGGTACTAGGTTTGCTAGGGAACCTAGGCATTTTTATATATTTATATATTACATATCGTAGGACCAAGCCCTCCAATGGACCTTGTCAACGTTCTTAGGTCGTTCGCCCAGGTGCTCGCTGCGTCTGGCTACAGCATACCCGATGACATACTAACGCAGGCCTTACAGGCATCTATCGCATCCCCGGCCCCTCAGGCCTCAACTCCGGCCCCTCAGGCCTCAACCCCGGCCCCTCAGGCCTCCGACGTCCAGACCCCTCAGGCCTACAGCTCTCCCGCGTCTCCCGCCTCGTCCGAGATGGACTGCGAATCGGTCACATCCTCCCACGCGTCGCGTCGTAAGCGTACCGCTCCCGGGAGCGACTCCGAACCCGCATCAGATGCCGTCACCTTAACCGGCTCTCCTGAGCCCGCGTTTCAACTTGTCGCCAAGCGCTCCAAGAAGCGCTCGAAGAAAGCTTCGGTATCTTCTATACCCGAGCCCTCCCCGGTGTCTTCAACACCAGCCCCCGCGCCGTTAAAATCGCTCGAAGTAACCGCGTCTCTGTCGGTTCCATCGAAGCCAGCGACGCGCTGCGCTCCCGTCCCGCCGAAGCCTCAGCTCCCTCCGCCCGTATTACTCCGTGAGAAAGCGCGCTGGACCGCGGTCTCTAACTTGTGCAAAGAGCACAAAATTAATTACTTAAAAGCCGCCAACGCTGGCGATACAATCAAAATTCAAGTAGCGACCGTCGACGACTCCCGGTCTTTCACCAGGCTTCTGTCGATCAATCAAATCGCGTATCACACTTACGCCCTCCCGGAGGAGCGTAAGATCCGCGCAGTACTACGGGGCGTCCCGTTCGAACTCAGTAACGAAGACATTCTCGAGGACCTTAAGTCTCAGGGTTTCCCGGCCGTAGCAGTGCACAAGATGCACTCCAACCGCGGTAGGCGTTTTCCTTTAGCATTAGTAATCCTGTCAAATACTCCCAACTCGAAGGAGATTTTCAGAGAGGCTCGCACAATCTGTGGACTCTCGAACATCTCCGTCGAGCGTCCCAACCCCCGCGGTCATCCTGGGCAGTGCCACCGCTGCCAGCTATATGGCCACGCAGCGGCTAACTGCTCAGCTCCCCCCAGGTGCGTTAAGTGCCTGGATCCACATATCACAAAGGAGTGCACTCGCACTCCTGAATCCACTTCCCCCCCTGCCTGTGTGCTGTGCGGCCAGTCCGGCCACACAGCTAACTACAGGGGTTGCCCGCGCGCTCCGCGCTCCACCGTCAAGAGGGTCGCGCCTAAACCGGCGCCGCCGCTCACTCCCGCTAACTTCCCGCCGCTGCGCAACCGGGGTCCCCCGGAAGCAAAGCCCGTTCAGCCGACGCCTACTCAGGCTCTGTCTTGGAGGCAGCGTCCGGCCGTCCCGCCTGCACCTTCCCGACCCACCCCAGCTCCCGTAGCTTCCATAGGGCCGCGTCCCACTTTGTCATCTTCACCTTAGTCGTCGTTGGCTGAGGACATGAAGACCGTGTTCGACGTCATCCAAAACGTCGACATTAACGAAATTTCCGTACTCGCACGCAAACTGCGAGCCGCCCGCTCTTCTCAAGAGCGTTTATTCGCGTTAGCCGAGCATCACTCGCTCCTAAGTTCGTTGTAAATTCTTTAACTTTTGTATAAATTCGTAAATAATAAATTATAATGTCTAGACCCGCGAATCCCGCGTCCAGTCGTATTAAACCCAAGGGCTTATCCCTAGTATCTTTTAACGCTCGTAGCCTTAGCACCAACCTTCCCGAGATTAAACTGTTCCTTCAGAACAAAGAACCTGACTTATTCCTTCTCCAGGAGACATGGCTTACTCCAAACCGCTCCAGGGGATACGCTATTCCTAAGTACGCGTTTACTCGCAACGACAGGCCCAACTCCGACGGATACGGCGGCACCGCTATATATTACAAAAGAGGCTTCCATTGCTGTCCTCTCCCTACCCCTCCTCTCCTCAACATGGAGGCCACTGTGTGTAGATTGGCTATGACTGGTCATCCGACCATCATCATAGCTTCAGTCTACATACCGTGCGGCTCCAGATCAATCCGCAGCGACTTTGAGGCCATTCTCGCCCTCGGCCATTCAGTCATTATGTTCGGAGACTTTAACTCCAAACATACTGACTGGACGTGCCTATCGACCAACACCAGCGGTATCGCTCTCCTAGACATCACTAACTCCCTTGACCTAGACGTCATATCCCCCATCACTCCCACTCACTATCCCAACAACCCGACCTATTCTCCTGACATCCTCGACTTTGCAATTATCAAGCGAATCAATCTTGATCTCAGGTCCATCGAACCGCTCGATGACCTAGGCTCCGACCATCGCCCCGTCTCCCTCGTGCTAGGCGCGCCTAACGATAACGTCACATCTCCTAAGACCTTTACCAACTGGAAAGGCTTTAAAAATACGTTAGTTTCAGCCTTAGAGGCACCAAACTCTCCGCTCGCGATTTCGACCGACCAATTAGACAGCCCGATTAAAATAGATTCAGTAGTCGATACTCTCACTGATGCTATCAACTCAGCCATCAGCGACAACGTAATCATTGCTAAGCAAGGCAAACCCGCGCTTCCCTTAGCCGTTAGGAATCTCATTAAAGCTAAGAACGCGGCTCTCCGGAGAGCCAAGAAATATCCCACGCCCGCATATAGAACAGCTGCGAATCAGCTTCAACGTAAAGTTAGGTCTCGCCTCGCGGAACTCCGTGACACTCAGTTTAACGATCTCATGGAGAATATCTCCCCGTCCCACCAAGCGTATTATCGAATGGCCCGAGCTTTACGCGTAGACACCGCCTCTCACGTTCCTCCTCTCACTCGTCCTGACGGCACCATTGCCTTCGAAGTCGAAGAGAAAGCCGAATGCTTCGCTGACAGCATAGCGGCACAATGTTTGCCCAGCACGCAACCCGCGGATCCCTCCCACATCCAGGCGGTGGAGGACGAAGTTCTCTGCTGAGAATCTCTCCCTATCACCGACGACCCCGTCACAGTCTCTAATGATGAAATCTTGCTTCTCATTAGAAAGCAAAAGTCCAAAAAGGCTCTGGGTGCGGATGGAATTTCCAACCACGCACTTAAGCACCTGCTGTGGCAGGTTATCTATCATCTTCAATGCCTGCTTCGACCATAGCTACTTTCCAAAAGCCTGGAAAGAAGCGACAGTCATAGGCATTCCCAAGCTGGATAATTCTCTGAACATCCCGGCTAATCACAGACCCATCAGCCTCCTCAAGGCAATGTCTAAACTTCTCGAAAGAGTCATACTCTCTCGAATGCGGAACCATCTGTTTCCAACGGATGGCGACCCTCTCATTATTCCCCACCAGTTCGGCTTTCGCGCTAAGCACTCCTGCCCTCAGCAAGTCCATTGAATCGTCGAGTACATTCTCGAAGGATTCTATCCGCATCGTAAAAAATCAATCGCGGTTCTCTTTGACGTAGCCAAGGCATTCGACAAAGTCTGGCACAGCGGTCTCGTTTTTAAACTCTATAAAATAGGCTTACCCGTTCGCCTAGTCAGATTAATCGCGTCGTTTCTTAAAGACCGTACGTTTCGATTCAAACATGAAGGCACGCTCTCCGCGCCTCGTCCGATAAAGGCTGGAGTCCCGCAAGGCTCAGTCCTCGCCCCTCTGCTGTACACCGTGTACACTAATGACATGCCCATCCCGCCGAAAGGCGTCGAACTCGCCCTCTTTGCAGACGATACCGCCCTTTACACTAAAGGTAAAAGGATCCCGTATAACATCACCAGACTCCATAAGGCCGTAAACGCCCTCGGTGTTTGGTTTCAAAAATGGCGTATCGATGTCAACCCAGAAAAGAGTTCTGCCATTCGATTCGACCACAAACGTCCTAATCGCCGCAACGATCCCCACATTCGAATGTTAGGTATTCCCATCCCCTGGAAGCGCAGTATCAAATAATTAGGTGTCACCTTAGATCAGACGCTTTCTTTCAAGCCACACGTCGATAGAGTAACGAAACTCGCGCGTTTCTACTTAAGCCGCTTAAATAGTATGATAGGTAGAAAAAGTAAAATATCTTTTAGAAATAAACGTACGCTTTATAAGGTCTGCGTTAGACCCGTCATGTCATATGCTTCGCCAGTCTTTGCCCACGCCAATCCCTCCGTCCTGTATAAGCTGCAGGTAGTTCAAAATCTCTTCTGCCGCAGGGCCACAGACGCACCTTGGTATGTGCGCAACGCGGAAATGCACAGAGATCTTGAACTACCTACAGTGCAACAGCACCTCAAAACACTCTCAGAATCGTTCTTCAAACGCGCCGAATCCCATCCCAATCATCTTGTTCGAGATTCAGTCTCATATACTGCCCCTGTGTTAGATTCGAAATTCAAAGTCGCTAGGCCGAGAAACGCGCACACGGGCGAACCTACGCAGTTAACTTTAGCTCTCGAGGCCCTTCAGGCCGCAAATCCTAATTCTAACATAAATTCTAATTCTAACGTAAATCCGAATTAATGCAATGTTACTTTTCATTTTTAATGTTTTTATTTACTTTTCATTTTTAATGTTTTTATTTACTTTTCATTTTTGAGCACCTTCAGTGCTATGTAAATCTCAGCGGGTGACCCCTTAAGGGCCCCGCTAGCGCGGCCTCTTTCTCCAATTGGCAGTCGCTCAGATGAAGGCTGAGTGGCAAAAATGCACGAGCCGACAGGGGGTTTTTTAGTGGGTATGGTTCTGGTAGGCGTCGGGACGAGTCCCACATAACTTCGATCGCGCGCGCGGAGTATGCGTCAGAGCATTTTTGATGTCCTCCTGCCCTTCCCGTGGAGGGGAACCAAAAAAAAAAAAACCGTCGGAGTTGGGCCTATCGTTGCGAGTAAACGCGTACTTAGGAATAGCGTATCCCCTGGAGCGGTTTGGAGTAAGCCATGTCTCCTGGAGAAGGAATAAGTCATGTCTTTGTTCTGAAGAAACAGTTTAATCTCGGGAAGGTTAGTGCTAAGGCTACGAGCGTTAAAAGATACTAGGGATAAGCCCTAGGGTTTAATACGACCGGACGCGGGATTTGTGGGTCTAGACATTATAATTTACTTATTTACGAATTTATACAAAAATAAAAAAATTTATAACGAACTTAGAAGCGAGTGATGCTCGGCTAACGCAAATAAACGCTCTTGAGGAGAGCGGGCGCCTCGCACTTTGCGTGCGAGTACGGAAATTTCGTTAATATCGACGTTTTGAATAACGTCGAACACGGTCTTCATGTCCTCAGCCAACGACAACTGAGGTGCGGATGACGGAGCAGGACGCGGCCCTACGGAAGCTACGGGAGCTGGGATGGGTTTGGAAGGTGCAGGTGGACGCAGAACGGAAATGAGAGTGGCGTTTGAGTATTGCTACGAGAGAAGTCGTGAGACAACAATCGTGACTCGGCAGCCGGGAGCGACCTTCAGCACGTCCGAATGGGTCCGGACGCAGATCGGGTCTGTGTGGGTGCCGATTATAGCGCTCACAGCGCTATACCCGTTCCGATTGCCCGTGAGCGCGTTCACAGCGATATCGATACGTCATCAATGACGTCATAAACGCCGCCATCTTCCTGCTCACAGTGCCCAAGCTACGGAGCATGGTCGCTGTAAGCGGCCTGTTTAAAAGCTTGTTTACTAATTGTCTTTTGTAATAATGTTAAAAAATGGCTCCTGCTTCATTCAGGGTCAAAGATCTTAATGAAATTGTAACTTTAGACTTAATCGACGAACATTCAGAATGTTAGCGCGATATTTGCGTTCCGATTGCAATAGCACTAATAAAGCTTTTAGCGCGCTCAAACGAATCGGAACGGTGTTGAGCACTTTCAGCGCTGATAGCGCTGTGAGCGGCAAACGGAACGCACTAAAAAACAACGTGTATAAGACCTTCTTAATTTATATAAGTTCGTGACTTGCAGAAAGGGTACACCCAATATTTTTTAATTTCTACTTTTATTTTTCGTTTTCGCTTCACACAAACTTGTTGATTAGTATGCTTTACAAAAGGGACACATATTCACTGGATTATACACTTTTGAATGATACAGAAAATTTGCCCTTGTTCTGTGATAATTGTGCTGGTCAGAACAAAAATCATGCAATGATAAGGTTTCTTATGTGTTTGAGTGAACAAAACATGTTTAAAAAGATAAACTTATTCTTTCCAATACGAGGACATTCATATTTGCCATGTGATCGTGGCTTTGGGCTAATAAAGCAAAAATTAAACAGATTTGATAGGCTGTACACTATTGATGAATACAAACACAAAGTTATCATGCCAGCTTCAGATATACCACAAAAATTTACTGTGTTCCATGTGGATACCTCACTTACTTTGGAGTTTCAAACTTGCTTTCAAATAATACTTTTACAAAATATTATTTTAGAACCAAGAAATCAGAGTAATCTTTCCAGCAGAAAGAAACAGAGCAGTTCACAATATCAAAATATCACCAGTTTGAATTTTGAAGTGTGGAGCCATTATTTGAGGTTTATTAAAACTGTACTTTCGCTTACACAGAGGAGATGTAAATGGTATAGAGCTGCCAACAGAGAAACTGTCACAACGCGTTCCTATATTGTCAAGTAAAATGAAGAACTTGAAGAATCTCTCTATGTACATACTAGAAGAGCATGTGAATTTCTGGAACAACATTTATATGTGGCCAACACAACAACAATAATTTTTATTATTTCTAAAATTCCTATTAAACTTATTATTATTCTTAAATTTTGTTTTCATTTTTAAATCTGAGTGTATGTGTTGCAACAAATAACAGATTTGCTGTGCATAAAGGACACAAACCACATTATTTTGCAAAAAGGGCACATGCTCAAAATCTATCTTTTGTCCATAAAATCTTAAATCAAAATAAAAAAAAAAACGGAATCAATTTGTAATAAAATGCATTGTATAGATAAAAAGGAAGCCAGAAAAGTTATTTATTTATTATTTTTACAGTACTTTAAATGGTTCAGTACTTAAACTGTTTCTTGTCTCTACTGTAAAACTTAATCATTAGCACATGAGTCCCTTCTGCAAGTCACGACTCAACTGTTTGTTACAAGTATATTGGAAGGTAGAAATAGTTAAATATGGAGCTTGCCACTGCAACCACAAAGATGTACAAGAAATGCTTAAAATCAAAATGTTCATTTGTTTGAAGTAACTTGTTTGCTGTCCACCGATGCATTGGGTTTTACATTTTTTGAAGTTGGAGTGTTGCTGGACGCTTTTCGGGCTCCTCTATATCTTCTAAGTCAGAGAGTGTGACTATACGATGTCGAACACCATTAGAAGCAGCTACTAAAATATCGCCATCTCTGGTCCATCGTCTTTGCACCCCAAATTCCTGCCTTGCAGCAGTGAAAGTAGCATGCCGTAGTCGAGTCAAGAATTCCAATATAGTTATACCAGAGTCCTTAAGACCTTTTTTAGAGGACCAAACCTTATCCCTTAACGCAATGTCACAAAATTTTAGGAGTATTGGTCTAGGTTTGTCTCCTTTGTTAGATTGCCCCAGACGATGGCAACGATAGATATCAGTTTTACTTATTGTTGGAGTGCAGTTGAGTTGCGTATTGATAACTCCAAAGGCTTTGCAAGTAACATTTTCATCTGCAACCTAAAAAAAAAAAACAATAATATTAATATAAAGTACTTTGCCACATCCATCCTGCCTATAATCAATGGTTTATTTATTTAACATTCTGCACTCCACGGGTAGTTTCATATTACTTTTTGTATGAGCAAATTATTGGTCTCGTTTTGTAATGTCAACACCCCCAAAACCGAAAGATGTACTATATTTGTTTATTGTTCTATTTTTATGTATATATTTTAGTTCTATGTTTAACTTGCTTAAAATGTGTATTGTTCTTCATAAAAAAGTGAAATTGTATAATTTCTTATTTAAATAAAGATTCTTTAAACCGACCTCTCATGTCAAGTCTATCACAGTCTCTAGCAAGAAAGGTAACTTGCTGCTACAAAGATGTTTACGATGAAAACACAAATGTTCTGAAGGAAGCGAAGTCAGCTGCGAGAGTTGCTGTTGTTGGAGAAGAGCCGGATTTAGCCAAGTCTTCCTGAAATTATGTAATTCTCTCATTCATAGATTCCACCCACAGATTCCATTGTGATTATGTGTGTGAAATGTTTAGTGCTTCAGAATGAAGAATATTAAACAGTTCTGGAAAAATTGTATTTACTGGCAGGTAACTGGACTAGTATTGCTTATTATCCATTAATAATTATTAACTTTAAAGTGGATTAATTATGTTTAAATAAATAAAGACTGAAGAGGTTACAAATGTACTTGTGTCTTTTTGCCTACCCACAATTGAAGTATCATCTTAAAAGCTTCATCTTGAATTAGAATTAAATACGTCCCGAGTATTTTAAAGAATGCAATTTGAATAAATAAGCACATAAGTTGTATTCCAAACTGACATATTGAAATATATAGTCGCAATTTGTATTTTTAAATAACATATCCCAAAATTCACAAACCAAAATGCATTTCCATACTAACGGTACCAGGCCTCGCACATAATTAAGGAACGCTTTCCGTTCCCGAAGATACCGAGCTGCAACGCTATGCGTAGGCCGTCTGTAAACTTACAAATGTTTACACAAAAGACTCAATATTCTTAAACGACTTTTGGAACGTCAATTCATTTCGATACCCCTGGTCCAAACTACAGCTTGTAGCAGCAAATGTAGCTGTTACAACTTTTCTTGATAGCCCGTAAGTGGGCTATTGTCTTTATTGCCGCTCGTAGCTGTCGGCTCTCCAAATTAGGTTTTGTAGTTGTGCAATGCACAGCGACTAAAAACCACATTCACACATTCAATCGACGACTACTGAAAATCCCCACCTTGCCACTTACTTAAGAGCTTTGGCGAAGACAGCTTAAAATATAAATAAAGCATGAAATATAATCTGAAATCATATTTTTACTATTTTCGTGACTTTAAATATCACAAGCATCTTCTGTACATCAGACAGTATCCAAAATGATCACATAACTCCGGAAGTTTAGCAAACGAGCATCAAATGACGACTACCTGAATTCTGAAGCTCTGAGTGTAATTCTGAGTGTACAAGCTATGGATAACTTCACAATATGGCCTACTTTGACGTCGTATTCCCATATATATTAATTTCAAACTACCCGCGGCGGCAAAGCGCGCGGTAACAATACGATACATAGTTACGGAACTATCTAACCTCCGACCCCGACATTGAAGTTCCGCGACCTCCGCCGCCGCTTCGCCGCAGACTACGATTTATTAAACTTATAAAACAATGGACTTCGCTAAGCAATAATTGGTAATTCCTAGGAAACACACAAATCACTTTGGCACGGGCTGGTGACTTACTCGTAGGACTAATAATGCAGGCCTCACCCCGTGGAGCAGTGGAGTCCCCGGGGCAGAGATTCAATTTTCCACGTCATTGAGTCGTTGACTAGCTTGTCCTATTGCAGTATTTTTAAAACAGTAGAAGAATATCAGTAATTCGGATTATTTTGCACTATATTACAATTTACAATCACCATGAATGCACTATTCTATATCCGTTGTACCGAATCTCCAACACCACCTCAGTTTGTAACTTTGACCATTAGCAAGTTTCATCATCCAAAAAAAATTTATATATGGGCTATATTCTATTGCGTTATAATCATTGCATTTCAGTACAAAACAAACATATATTATATGAAATAAAATCAGTAGTAAATTAGATTTTACTGCTTTGAAGCAAATTTTCAAAAAAAAAATTTATTATTCAAATTATTATTTCATCACAGTTCAAAAAAAATCACACTTGATGAAAGTCTTCTTTTTCCTCATATTGATCATCGTCGTCATCGGTGAAACAAAAATGCTCCTTAGATTTCGGCTTTTCAAATACACTACAGGTGGACCAAGAGAAAAAATAAGGCAAAAAGAACCTTTTGGCACTATTGTGTCATGTCATTGATTGTACATGACATGACTTACATGACAGGTAAATAATTTGAATTCGACATAAATGAAACAGAAAACATTCTCGGAGCGGTAGGTACTCCAGCCCTCCCTATTTTGACTGCCATGATTGTATGAACCGCGGTTCATGGTTGTATTCTTGTAAAACGAAAAGAAAGACCCGTGAAAGACGATTCCAACTGAAGTGCTCAGTCGGCTTTGCATCACGAGTCGACTTTCTAATATAATAATTACTATTAAAGTTACTATATAAAACCACTACGATTTAATGTTCAAGGGTGCGGTTGTCACCAGCCACCAGAGCGCGCGCGCTTGTTCTCCAGCTTTGAAAATATAAAAAAATAATAATAATATACGGATCAAAAAGGCTGAACAAAAAGCTACTTTGTGTTTGTTACTTACGGTTCTGTGTCTCTTCAGGGAAGGTTAAGAGATAAGGTGTTACATAATAAGAAATACTTACACCAAAAAAGTATTTTCAATCTAACCTCCTACTTGCAGGATCTTACTTTTTTCCTCAGAAAGATGATGTAATGAAATTATTTAGTTAACTATAGTTACTTCAAAATCAGATTCTAGCTAAAATTTGTTAGCAAATTTTATTATTTACAATTTTAGTCAGTTTTAAGCTGTTGTTTCGGAAATTAATCAAAAGAACATGTATTCCAGTAGTAAAGTTGTTTGTTTTTTTTTGCCGCTGAAGCAACACCCTCACTGGAGGGAGGTGGAAGATGCTTCATGCATACCGCCCGCAGTAAAAGTTGTATCACAGTCTCGGTCTGCGTGCGTTCTCGAGCGCACGTCGATCGCAGACGCCTTCCCGCTCTTTTAGCCCCCGCGCTAATTGAGCACCCAAATTTCATAGTTGTTTACCGTATTAAGTTTCTAACGCCGTTTTCACGGCGGACAGTGGCTCGTTAACCGTACTTCTAATAAGTTTCTAACGCCGTTTTCACGGCGAATAGTGGCTTGTTAACCTTACTTCGTGGAACGTGAGCTTCGTCGACGGGAATTCGTTGTTCCAGGACTTCAAGTGCCGTGTTCGAGTAAGTTATCCGCGTCGTTCTCAACCGCCCTACTGCATGTAGGGTGGTTTTAGGAAGTTAGTCATCGTTGTTAGGTTCATATATTGTCCCTCCGCAATGGCTTCCCTAAGCTCTGATGAGATTAGGAAGAAGTTAGTTGATAGTACCGGTGCTGAAGGCATACATATAAATGCTGACAAGTTCCGTTTCTTAGATTCTCTCATCCCTCATTTCATGACGATAATGTCCACAATGGCCCCTCAGGCCACCCCAGTTCCCCAGACCCCTCAGGTCTTAGGCCCTCCCGCGTCCCCTTCCTCCAGTGACATGGAGTGCGAAGTAGACGCCCCTCTGCGCCGCAAGCGCGCACCCGCGACTGAGTCTTCCTCGGACGCCACCCCAACTGGCCCTGAGCCTCCCTCTTTCACCCTTATTAAGAAGCGCTCTAAGAAGCGCTCGAAACAAGACCCGGCGCCCTCCACGCCCGTCCCTACACCCCCTGCGGCGTCCTCAACGCCAGCTGCCCCGGTGTCTTCAACACCCGCTCCGGCCCCAACTTCTGTCAAGGCCAAGGTCCCACCACCCGTTTTCCTTCGGGAAAAGGGTAAATGGACTGAGGTTTCGACACTGTGCAATGAGCACAAGATCCTTTACACCCGAGCGGTAAACTCGGGTGAATCTATTAAAATCACTGTCTCGTCGATAGACGATTTCCGAGCTTTGACTAAGCTCCTCACCGATAAGCAATATGCTTATCACACTTATGCTCTGTCAGAAGAGCGTAAGATCAGAGCGGTACTCAGGGGAATCCCGTTCGAATTATCGAACGAGGCCATCCTGGAGGATCTGCAGTCCCAAGTCCTATCTAGTCCTAGCTAGTCCTAGCTAGTCCATCAAAATATGCAGGGCATTGATGGTAAGGAATTACAGATCGAACTATTCATAAACTGTGAAAATATTCATATACTATGTATCACAGAGCACTGGCTCACACAGTGTCAAATTATGTCTTCTTATAAGAATCATGTAATTGCTAGTTCATTCAACAGAGAACAAACAACTTGCGGCGGCTCAATGATCATCACTCATAAGAGCCTAACATTCAAAGAACGCACTGATATTGTAAGTCTGTCTGTTGAGCAATCAGTTGAAATAGCCTGTATTGAGATAGGGAATATTGTTATAATAAGTGTATACAGACCCCCATCCTCACCATTTGAAGTATTTGAGAGCACTATGGATGAGGTATTACATAGAGTAAATAACAAAAACAAAGAAATAATTATTTGTGGCGATTTTAATATTGATTTATTAGTAGAGACATCACAAAGTAAACGATTCTTGAATCTTTTTAATTGTTACAACCTAAAAAATCTCTTCTTAGAGCCTACGCGAATCACAGCGACCTCAGCCACATGTCTTGATAACATTTTTACAAATTTAATGCCATGTACAAAGTCAGTAATTAATAAACTACAATCAGATCATAGTGGGCAGTTGGCCACTTTTGATATTGGGCTAAAAAAGACTTTAAAAAGAGAAATTACCTTTATACCCATGAATGAGAGACGGCTTGAAACATTTAGGAAAAATGTATTTGAAAAAACATTTAAATTAGATTACTGTGCAGATCCTATTACTCAATATAACTCTATTCATAATATAATTAGAAATGAATATGACTCTGTTTTTAAAAAAAAGAAAATATGTATAAATAATAATTTATTTAGGTTTAGTGACTGGGCAACAGTGGGAATATGCAGAAGTAGAAATAGATTATATGAATTGTACAGTGAAAGAACTTATAATCATAATAAGACATTTTATGAATATGTTAAAAAGTATTCAAAATTATTTAAACGAGTTTGCAGTGTAGCTAAATCTAATTACATTAATAATAAAATTAAATATAGTACTAACATTTCAAAAACTGCATGGAATATAATTAATCAGGAAACTGGGAGAGCAAAAGAACCACACACCAAATATAATTTAAAAATTAATGATAAAGTGTTGTCAACTGACAAAGAAGTTGCTGAAGCATTTGAAAATTTTTTTACAGCCATCCCTGTGTCAACTACTTCGAGTATTAATTCATGTTCCACTCTTGCACAGTCACTGCTAACGGAAAATGTAAATTCATGCAATATTGATTGTATTTTTAAACATGTTACTGTTCCACAAGTTTTAAATGCATTTAAAAGCATTAAAGTAAAAAATACTGCCGATTTAGATGGGATTTCTGTTAAAATTATTGAATCTGTCATTGATGGTATAGCCCCGTACTTAGCCAGTATATTTAATGACTGTGTTGATAATGGTGTTTTTCCTGATTTAATGAAATTGAGTAAGGTCATTCCAATATTCAAAGCAGGTAGTATGTCTGACCCTAATAATTTTAGACCTATATCTATACTACCAACGCTCAGTAAGATTTTTGAAAAATTAATTTTAAATCAATTACTTTCTCATTTTTACGGTAATAGTTTAATGAATTTTAAGCAGTTTGGTTTCACGCGGGGTCGCTCAACAACCGATGCCGGTGTTGAGCTCATAAAACACGTATTCAGCGCCTGGGAGGAGTCGTGTGATGCTATTGGTGTCTTTTGTGACTTGTCCAAGGCGTTCGACTGTGTGGATCATACTACTCTACTCATGAAACTGCACCATTACGGCATTAAAAACCGAGCGCTTGCCTTGATTAAATCATATATTTCTAATAGAAAACAGAAAGTTGCAATAAATGGAGAAAAATCATCAGGATCGGCAGTGACAATGGGTGTGCCCCAGGGCTCAGTTCTTGGTCCTTTCCTATTTTTAGTTTATATTAATGATCTGCCATCGGTCGTTAAGAATCAATGCGAGGTCATATTGTTTGCTGACGATACTTCCTTCTTGTTTAAAATCAAAAGACAAGAAATTGACTATCGAGCAGTGAACAAATGCATCTCCAACACAGAGCAGTGGTTCTCAGCTAATAATTTGCTCCTCAATGAAAAAAAAAACGAAATGTGTTAAATTTACATTGCCAAATGTCAAACAGGTAAACACAAACATTGTAGTTAAGAGCCAGGAACTGACTCCTGTAAACTCAACTGTATTTCTGGGCATAACCTTAGACGCCAAACTGCAGTGGGGACCGCATGTTGATGGTTTAGCGAAAAGGCTTGGCTCTGCCGCATATGCTGTTAAAAAAATTAGACAAATTTCAAATGAAACAACTGCTCGATTAGTCTATTTTGGTTACTTCCACAGCCTCATGACATATGGTATTCTGCTGTGGGGGAGTGCTGCCGACATCGATGCTATATTTATTCTGCAGAAAAGGGCTGTTCGCGCAATCTATCAGCTCGGTCCAAGGGTGTCACTTAGAAGTAAATTTAAGGAAATAAATATTCTTACCTTCCATTCACAATATATTTTAGAAAATTTAATGTATGTTAAAAAGAACATAACCTTGTTCAAAAGAAAAAAAGATCTGCACAATGTTAACACAAGAGGAAGAAATATGCTGGCAGCTCATAATAGCAGGCTTCATAAAGTCACTAACTCATTCATGGGTCAATGTATACGCTTTTATAATAAGGTTCCTGAGGATATCCAAGGTCTTCCTACTGACAAATTCAAAGAAACTATAAAGGAGAAGTTGTGTGCTAGAGCATATTATAAACTATCCGATTATTTGGATGATAAAGCCCTTGGGTATAATCCCCTCATTAACAGGATTGTACTAGTATTTGTAACAAAGCATGTGTAATGTGTCTGTTTGTGCGATGAGTTCTTCGTCCCGATGAATATCTAAAGCGTCATTGTCACTAAAGTACGTCTTCTTATGGTAGCGTCGGGTGACGGGTCGCTCACTTCCCTCTAATATGGTTGAGGAGGGCGATGGCTGGATCCTGCGTTAACTCGTGAACGGGTGCCGTTTGAGGGTGTTCGTCGTTTGGATACTTGGGGGGAGGGAGACTTGCCGAGCTAACAGATGCAGAAAAGAATAATTTTGTATAGACATAAAGAGACTCTGTAAATTTATTTTGAAAAAAAATATACCCGTGAAGTTTCTTGCCAGTTCTTCTTCACGAAGGTTTTTTTCGAACTGGTGGTAGAATCATGTTTTATTTGACGTCAATAAGAACAAGTAATTGTCAATGTTGAGAAAATAAATATTTCATTTCATTTCATTTCATTTCATTTCATTTCATTTCATTTCATTTCATTTCATTTCAAGGCTTCCCGGCACTCGCGGTGCATAAAATGCACAGCAAGTACGGGAGGCAACACCCTCTCGCTTTGGTGATTCTCGCCAACGTCCCCAAGTCCAGAGAGATCCTGAAAGGGGTCAGCTCTATTTGCGGCCTCTCTGGGATCTCAATCGAGGCGCCTCATCGCCGCGGTCATCCCGGCCAGTGCCATCGGTGCCAGTTGTACGGGCACGCGGCAGCCAACTGCCGCGCACCGCCCAGGTGCGTCAAGTGCCTGGTCCCGCACTTCACTAAGGAGTGCAATCGCACTCCTGAAACTCCCTCTCCTCCCGATTGCGTGCTTTGTGGCCAGTCCGGCCACACCGCAAACTACAGGGGCTGCCCTCGTGCACCCCGTTGTATGCGCTCCAATTTCAAAAGGGCGGCTCCCAAACAGGCCCCGCGCCTTTCTCAAGAAAACTTTCCGCCGCTGCGTAGCCGGGTTCCTCCGGCTGCAAAGCCTACTCAGCCCAAGCCTGCTCCAGAAAACTGGAGGCAGCGTCCCGCATCGAATCCCATCCCGGCTCCTCGCCCATACAAACCCACTCCTCAAAACCCACTCCGTAGCAGACGATATGCGTATCGTCTGCGACGCTATTAAAAATGTCGATGTTAGTGAAATCGCAGTCTTAGCCCGTAAACTTAGGGCTTCACGTACTCCGACAGAGCGTTTGCTAGCTCTGGCGGAGCATAGTTCCCTTCTCAATTCATTGTAGGTTCATTTAAATGAATTGATCCCTAAATCATGCTTCGGCCGACCTCTGCCCAGCCCCGGCTTCACCGGAGGCTGCCCAGAACGGCCACCAACTCATGTCCCTTTGAGCACCTTCAGTGCAACTTTCACTACAGGCGGAAGACCCGCTAGCGGGTCTCCGCCAGCGCGCCCAACTTCCCGACGGGTGTCGCTTCCGATGAAGGCTAACGGTAATAACTACAGCCAACAGGTGGTTTTTAGTGGGTAGGTGCCGTTCTGGTGAGTCCCACATAACCCCCCCGCAGAGGAATTTACCTGCGGGCGGGTGTGCATGACGCATCTTCCACCTCCCTCCCGCGAGGGTGCCTCGGCAGCAAAAAAAAAAAAAAAAAAGTTGTTTGTTACTTTACGCACGAGTATACCCGGCGTCACTTGCGACAGAGGCCGTTGTTCTGCGCCCCCACAAACTGCGCCCTGGCTCCCAGAGAAGTGGCAAAGTGCTTGTTGTAATCTGTATCTGAGGTAGTCGTCGTCTGGGTCTTACAGTTACAGAGAATGCGTGGGCCTTCGAGGTTATAGTATTATGGAACATGGAAATATTGAAACACAAAGATTATATTTACTATTTTCAACGAATTGAATATTACTCATTATGCATTTCCCTGCCATTATCCTTTTTTGTATTTAAAATTGTTTCACGTGAAAAAGTAACAAATCTTTTATTTAAAGAAATCTATCGATATACTTATTTATAAGAGCATTTTTAAATTTATATCTATCTGTATTCCCGTTCATTTAGAACTGATAAAGAACTGATGATTCCAAATACATGTTAAAAACTTATTGCGTGCTGCTCGTCCGTGTGTTAAATTTATCGCCCTCTTTAGAAATAAATAAAAAAAGAATTTCCCCGATTGGTCCCAGAGCGAGATCCACCGATTTCCTTTCACATGTATTTGAGCATCCAGAGAAATTGATTTTTGAAACTAAGCGAAACTTAATACAAAAAGTAAAAGGAGTTCGTTAGGTACCTACTGACCAATAAGTTCTAATATGTATTGAAACCAATAAAAAAAAACTAGATACCGAGTTTAATAATAAATAATTATTATGAACATACATCCATCATTCAGATACGTACTCAGAGAGTGTACTCGTGTGACTAAATAAAAAATAGCACTAAACTTTAAACTTTTTGTCGTATATTTCTTGATCTCAAAACTATGGATAGTACCAATAGTTACTTTTTAATTTATTAGAAAAAATCTTCAAATTCTAAAAGCCATTACCTCGTCTATGAAAAAAGCACATCAACGAAACGATTGCCATATGTATTCTAAATAAATAAGTCGTACTGCTTTTGTCGTACCGATCATTTGAACAGCAAGTTCTTCTTTTGAGTTTGAAACGGACTCAAGATCGTCCAATCTTTTTATTATATCGATTCGATTGATCGAAATGCAACGAAATGTCGAAAATCTATTGAGTCACAACATAGTCATGACATACTTAGTTCTGCCAAAAAAAGAATATCTGGAAAAAGAGGAAATGGTGCGATCCACTCGATACAATAAAGTATTTTTTCAACCAATTCACTTCGCTAGTTTCAGTACAGATAAATAAAAATAAAGAAAACTATTTGGCAACCATAAAGTATTAATATAAAGACATTTCAAGATACTTTTTAAATAGATATGTAACTAAATGATATTCTACAAAATAATATAAAACAAGCTGCGTTCTGCAACACAACGCTTGTAATGTGTACTGACGGGATGTAATAGTCTGTACATTTATAATTAAAAGTCTGTGAAGTATTTATTGCTGATCTCGTAGGTAAGTGCTTATGACATTCTCGCTCCGATCGCCACCCGGTACGGACGTGCAAGACACCGTTCTCCGTTGATCGGTCCCTTCCCGATATTCCGTGGCACTCAGTCTACTGACGTCACAGTTTAGAGTGTTGGTTCCGTGCTACGGTTTTCATGGTTTTTCTACTCCCTCTGAGTGCTATCGAAGTGTGATTTTTCTTTGTGACTAAGCCCCTTAGTCTTCAAAGTGCTGTGCTAAGTTGTGTTGTGCTTGTGCTGAGTGCAGTGTAGTGCCCAGCGTAAGTAGTCTGGTTTCAGTACAAAGGATACTTAACGGTGACAACGAATTTGTACTGATCCAGTCCTTTTTATTTAATTTATTATTTTCTTCTACTATTTTATATTTTCTCTTCTATTTCCATATTTATTTTTATCATATTTGTGTCTCTTCGTGTACATTTGTCCTTTTTTTTCGGTAAAGGTTGACCCTAATGCGGTCAATTCGTAACGTTCGTTCGAACGTAACGTTCGTAGCCTTAAAACTAACCTTCCTGAGCTCAAACTGTTCCTTCAGAACAACGAGCCAGACTTATTGCTTCTTCCAGAGACGTGGATAACTCCAAACCACTCCAGGGGATTCGCTATTCTCAAGTACGCGTTTATTCGTAACGACAGGCCCAACTCCGACGGTTTCGGCGGCACTGCCATTTATTACAAAAGAGGATTCCATTGCTGTCCTCTCCCTACCCCTCCTCTCCTCAACATGGAAGCCACTGTGTGTAGATTGGCTATGACTGGTCATCCGACCATCATTATAGCTTCAATCTACATACCTAGTGGCACCAGACCAATCCGCAGTGACTTTGAGGCCATTCTCGCCCTCGGCCATTTAGTCATTATGTTCGGAGACTTTAACTCCAAACATACTGACTGGATGTGCATATCAACCAACACCAGCGGTATCGCTCTCCTGGACATCACTAACTCACCCGATTTAGATGTCATCTCTCCCATCACTCCCACTAACTATCCCGACAACCCGAACCACTCTCCTGACATCCTCGATTTTGCAATTGTCAAGCGAATCAATCTCGATCTCAGGTCTATCAAACCGCTCGATGACCTAGGTTCTGACCACCGCCCCGTCTCCCCCGTGCTAGCTCCGCCTGGTACCAACTGGAAAGGCTTTAAAAATGCGTTAGTTTCAGCCTTAGAGGCCCCGAACTCTCCGCTCGTGATCTCGCCCGATCAATTAGATAGCCCGGATAAAATAGATTCATTAGTCAATTCTCTCACTGATGCTATCAACTCAGCCATCAGCGATAACGAAAAAGTTGCTAAGCAAGGCAAACCCACGCTTCCCCTAGCCGTTAGCAATCTTATTAAAGCTAAGAACGTGGCTCCCCGGAGAGCCAATAAATATCCCACACCCGCCTATAGAACAGCTGCGAATCAGCTTAAACGTAAAGTTAGGTCTTGCCTCGCGGAACTCCGAGACGCTCAGATGAACGATCTCATGGCGAATATCTCCCCGTCCCACCAAGCGTGTTATAGTATGGCCCGAGCCTTACGCGTAGACGCCGCCTCTCACGTCCCTCATCTCACTTGTCCCGATGGCTCTATCGCCTTCGAAGTCGAAGAGAAAGCCGAATGCTTCGCTGACAGCATTGCCTCTCAATGCTCGCCCAGCACGCAACCCGCGAATCCCTCTCACATCCAGGCAGTGGAGGACGAAGTTCTCCGCAGAGAATCTCTCCCCATCACCGAAGACCCCGTCACAGTCTCTTATGATGAAATCTCGCTTCTCATTAGAAGTCAAAAGTCCAAAAAGGCTCCGGGTGCGGATGGTATATCCAACCAGGCACTTAAGCACCTGCCTCAACAGGTGCTTACCTTGTTAGCTGTTGTATTCAATGCCTGCTTCGACCTAAGCTACTTTCCAAAAGCTTAGAAAGAAGTGACAGTCATTGGCATTCCCAAGCCGAGCAAACCTCTGAACGTCCCGGCTAATCACAGACCCATCAGCCTCCTCAAGGCAATGTCTAAACTTCTGGAAAGAGTCATACTTTCTCAAATGCGGAACCATCTGTTTCCAACGGATGGCGATCCTCTCATTATTCCTCATCAGTTCGGCTTTCGCGCTAAGCACTCCTGTCCTCAGCAAGTCCATCGAATCGTCGAGTACATACTTGACGGTTTCTATCCGTGTCGTTATAAAACAGTCTCGGTTTTCTTTGACGTAGCCAAGGCTTTCGATAAAAACTGGCACAGCGGTCTCGTTTATAAACTCTACAAAATAGGCTTACCGGATCGCCTAGTCAGGTTAATCGCGTCGTTTCTCAAAGACCGTACGTTTCGATTTAAACGATTTGCTTCGACCCCAAAACGCCGTCGTCCCACTGGCGACCCCCACGTTCGAATGCTAGGCATTCCTTTCCCCTAGAAGCGTAGTACTAAATACTTAGGCGTCACCTTAGATCTGACGCTTTCTTTCAAGCCACACGTCGAATGAGTTTCGAAACTCGCCCGTCACTACTTAGGCCGCCACAATAGCATGTTAGGTAGAAAAAGTAAAATGTCTTTCAGAAACAAACGTACACTTTAGAAGGTCTGCGTTAGACCCGTCATGACATATGCCTCGCCAATATTTGCCCACGCCAAACCCTCCCTCCTACACAAACTGCAGGTAGTTCAAAACCGCTTTTGCCGCAGGGCCATAAACGCACCGTGGTATGTGCGTAACGCGGACTTGCATAGAGATCTTGAACTGCTTACAGTATAACAACACCTCAAAACACTCTCTGAAGCGTTCTTCAAACGCTCCGAAACCCATCCCAATCCTCTAGTTCGTGATACAGTCTCATATACTACTCCTGTCTTAGATTCGAAGTTCAAAGTCGCTAGGCCTAGGAATGTGCAAGCGTACTCTTCCACCAGACTGTCAGCGGATCTCGAAGCCCTTTTGGCCGCAAATTCTAATTGTAACGTAAATTATAATTCTAACGTAAAATATAAGCCCAGGTTAGGTTCTCATGCAATTACCGCATGCTTGAGCAAAGTGAGAGATCGAAATCGTATCTATCGTTGGTAATATTTTCTTTTACACAAAATCAATAGCCGATCTTGTAAGTGTGTATCAAATACTGAAACCTTTACAAAATTAAAGGAAACCACCACTATAAGAGGATACTTTCATTATTTTAGGTTTCGATCTTTAACTTTACGTTTACTTCGATAATCTAATCATTATCAAAATATTAGTTTGTAATGACAAAGGTGCTTCTCGAGTTAAATAGGTGTCTTGAATAATTTGAAACTAAGTGCGTCCAAGCAAGCAGTAAGGTAACTTTTTACCATGTTAAAGGGTAAGCTAAATTTATTTAATATCAACAAAAAACAATGTTTGCAGATACCATTATAACTCGAGCAAACAAATGAGATTCAAAGTACGAAGCTTTAAACTTGAGTATATTTATCTCAAGTTCTGCGACGGTTCTACCCCGACTTTGTAACTCGAGCGGCTGCGAACACAACGCTTCTGTTTATTTTATTTATTATGTAACAGATTTTTATAGCTTGTGTTATTTGCTAGACAAATTACCTACGTATAAAATAATTTTATAAATCAAATTAAAACCGAGTTCGAAACATAAGTTACCTAAAAAAAGAAAGGAAAAGAAGAATTATACTCTTTTTTTTCTTATATTTACTCTACATGCTTCTCTAATTGAAATCCCTCAATTCAACACGAAAAACGACTCAGACTCAAGGATTTTACTGCCACTCCTCGAAAAGTTCCACAATCACCTTTGCCTTCATCATCAGAAGCTTGCAATTAAACCAATTCACATAAATGGCTCAGTCTGTATAAAGATGCTGTTCAACATTGAGTTTGCTGTTCAAACATAAAAAAGTATTATTTCATTATTTAATTTTTAGGAGTTCCATGGTGTACCTCTCAAATTCTGGATTATCCGCCCACAAAAGTTAATGAGGACCCATTCGAAGTTTAACTGAACCCCATGCAACCTCAAAGTAGGAACAGAAAGTCATGCCTGAAAATACAAACTATTGGAAGTTTGGTTTTAATAATGAATTAACTGAATTCATGTTTTTCTTACTAGTACGTCCTACTTAGGTAATAATAATTAGGTAACAATATGCGCGGTATATGTGTGCGTAGCTGTACGTAACAATAAGTAACTTCCGTCAATACTTTCATCATTACCGTATATCTCTGACCATGAAACTTCTCTTCAGGTGATGAATTTGTTATAGAAGCTAAATGCATGGCTGCATGGCAAATTAAATTCAGTGTTTCCAAATATATTTTCGTTTTATGTTGCAAGTTTTAATTTTTTTTTGTTTTCATAACATCTTGTGTAAAATTTTATGCAGGACTTTAAAAAAATACCACGACGACCACGGCAGCCTAAATTATCCCACGGCAGGACATCACCCTCAACCTACTACATTATATGCAATTTAATGCTCAATTCTATATTTATCCATACCTGCAAACACTAATTATAATTACAATTTGTAAGTTAAATTAAATAATTTTCTAATAAATTTAAAAATTAAGCAATATTAAATCGGTAGAATTAAATATAAACCATTCCATTTTTTTATTTTACAAGAAGAATGGGCACGAGACACGAACGTTATCGAATGTCCCAGGCGTCTTGATACTTGTTATCGACACATTGGGACAGCATTTTCTATGACAGTAACATCTCTCAAGTCTTACGCGCCGCGAGCTGTCACCGGCGCGCAGCGGTTAGATCGTAGTCACGAAAATATAACAAGTTTAAAGAATGGAATATGCAGCAGTTAAGCACAAATGGGTGTATCTTTTCAAAATAAACTCATTCTGTGACTGCGATAGTTATTAATCAGTTTATTCTAGTGATATTTCCAATCAACATTAACGACCTGTCAATTAATAATAACCCCGTAATAAAACCATATTAGATTTTCAACCCTTATATACTCAGAAATCTCAAACAAAAACTAGCACCAGTCCGCCGCACTCCGTGCAGCGCAACGCCGATGGGCACTCTGCACAACGCGCGAGCTGCGAGAGATTGACTTGCTAAATTCAATAAAAGTTACCCCCCTGACAGGCATACATTACGATCTTTCTCCTTGATATTCAAATCTTGTAGTACACAAAATGAGGCATCATGGATGCCCTGTGCAAGGGATACTGCTTATACTTAGTCTGTTTAAATTGTTACTTAAATAAATTATATTTTCTTAATAACAGACTGTCGAACGTTAACTAAATCCACTTGAGATTTTTTTGATTACTTGGTGATTTGCGTCACATTCGGTAGTGAGGCTCTATAATAGTCCCAAAGACTCGTGGCAGACGAGGCCATAAATTACTTTTGTTATAGGGAGGCGCACGTGCAGGCTTACAAAACTGTCACTCATAAGAACGAGTGAGTCATCGCTGTACAAACAAATCACCAAATTTTATAATCACTAACTAATGACCACTAATTAAATAATGGAACTAAATAATGGAAAGATTGACTAATGATGCTATCGAAAACGTGACGATAGAAAATTGGCAAAAATGTGTTCGTCACGCAGAAACTCTGCCAGAACAAGATTTGCTGAAGGCGCACTTATGCAAAGTCCTAATAATACATGTCGGCGACGACGACAGCGATTCTTATGACGAAGTTTATTAACAAATTTTTAGTTTCATTATTTGGAATTTTGTTTGTTTTTTTCAATTTTTATTTTGTGTACCTAAATAAGTTTGTAGTTCAGTTCATATATTAATTTGTTACACGAATAAACGTAAAATAATGCGAAGATATTTTGTTTACATTAAATGCGTCACTTAAAACCTAATACTATCGACATACACTAAAAACCAAACGAAGTGCATCTCTAAATAGTTGTGACGTCACCCATAAACAGTGTAATTGCGAGCGATAAATTGATGTGCGCTGTCCTATTCACACGTTTTATGACAGCGTCTGCCACTAGTATTTCCGACTAGTATAGCTTCTTAATTTTAAGGTTCTGGGTTCGAACCTCGGTGACTGCCGAGTGATCCAATAAGCTTCAACTGCTGCAACGGTGAAGGACAGCGTCGTGAGTACAACCACATACTTTAGAATTGATTTCGAGGCGGATACCCCAGCAGTGGGATTATTAAGGCAGTCGTGTGTTACGGCCACATTCAGTCGAGGCACCATGTTTAAAGAACAAAAGAAGTTTTCATTTAAATTCTCCGAACTTGGGTTCTTAAAGCCTAGTTTTTATAAAGCATTCAGTTATTTAAACAAATTAGTACAGCAATTGTCAGCTATCTGTGGGCAACTCTGCGCTCGAGCTCAGAATGGTAGCTTGCTCGGCTGTTACTGTTTTTGTCTTGAACGTCTATCTATGTTATAGGTACTTATGTTTTTTTCAGCCAAATATAATAGCAGCAGATGTATATATATATTCTTACCAAATCTAAAGTGAAGGATGACAATACCTCCTTCAATCACTCAACCATTTAATCCAATGAGGGACGGCAACCCTTAATCTTCCTTCTACTGCAATCCGGAATTGGCAATGAGAGAACTGCAGCCCTATTTGGCCCTTCTTTTTTATCTATCTTTATCGTTTTTTAAAGCATCCAAGCGTCGCGAAAAGAAAAAAGAAGGGCCAAATATTTGGCTGATATATACTGCTCTTACCAGCCACTATTATTTTTGTGGTGACTACTGTCTAGGATGGGCGTTATTGATTAAATCAGAACAAAGTTGAAGAATATATATTTTTTAAATAAGTAAATGTTTACTTACATACTTGTCAATAAGAAAACTTTGTATTTATTTTGTATTGAACTTATGGACTTTTTTGTCAACAAAGACGACGTTTCTCAACTTTTTTTATTATAATCCATCCACAATAGACGAAAACACGACAATTATTGCTACGTACCTCCCTACATTTTGCCAATCATACGCCGCTTGCGAGGAAATTAATATTAAAGAAAGAAGTAGCTACTACTAAGAGGTTCCTAAACATTCTTTACGACCTCTGAGATGCTTCAGAGTGGCTTTGTCACTTCTAGTTTTTGTAGTAGATTATAACACATGTTTCAAAAGTCATAAAAAATATTTAGTAATTAGAACAGCACCCAAAGGTATTTATAGTTAGGAGACTCAAGAGGACCCAAATCGTAGCACACCGAGTTTCTTTACTAGAAATGTATAAGACACTTATATTAATGATCTCCATGTGTGCGGACACAACGCACCATAAGGTGGTCCGCGTGCTTTTTTGCAGCTATGAAAATAGTTGACAAACCTTTGTAGAGTATGTTATTAGTATATTAAAAAGCGGTTTATTCAATTGAAAAAATATTAATGTGGCATAGGACTAAAATAAAATAGGTCGGACTTTCTATTTATAAGAACTCTTTTATGCACCTATATTCAATCGTAAAAATCTCGTAAAACAAAGTTATAAGAGTGATATAAAATATTTCTATAGCCACGTTATGGCGGGTCATTATTTTGTTGTCGAAATAAAACTCTCAAGCTTTTTTATTTAGGGCTTTATTTGCAGCTCGGTTCGGACAAAATATTAGATTGGTTGCGAAATGACTTAACTGATAGAGTCCAATTTATAGAAATATCGCGATTACATGAAAATAATTTAGAGTAATACCAATCTCCCTATTCCTTCAATAATCAAGGAGTTCCACAGGGAATCGTATTGGGACCGTTACTATTTTTAAAGTACTTTAACGACCTCCCAAACCACATTGATCATCAATGCACATTATTTGCACATCTACTAATATAATAAAATGTAACAAACAATCTGACGCCGAAGTAGAAAAAAATAAGACTCTACGTGACGTAATTACTTAGCTAAAATTGGTTAGACATAAACGAGTCTTTAATTAAAATGGAGAAAACTAAAATAACAATCCCAGACATATAATTCGAATATAACAAAACTTGACATTAATTATGGCGGTATTCAATTAGACCAATGAGTCCCTTGTTTGTAATTTATTTTTCAGCTTTGACCTTTTGTTTCTTATTCTTGTTTTTTATTTTTATTTTTTGCATATCTGACATGTCTCATAGAATTTGTTTATAATTTTAGATGATTAATTTTATATGTTACGAATCCTGATTTTAGTTTTTTTAACATATTTTATACTATAATTACAGTTGTTTTTTGCAAGAATATGATAATGGTAATCTTATAACACTCAATTTGCACGCTGCATAATGCAGCAGTGTATGTAAGGATCGTCAATATGTTTTCATACACATTTGTACCCATATACTGGCAAATAAAGAAATTTATTATTATTATAGATATAGCAGATGTTCAAAGTTTCCTGGTGTCACTGTGACTCATTCTAATTGGAAGTACAATGAACAATGTATGCCTGACAATAGACTGTTTTGTATATGTCTTAAAACAAATTGGTCCGGTAATATCACTCGCACACAAAACATGCTGAACATGGCTATATGTTAGCCATTATTTGGTACGGGCTTATTTTGTAAGGTATTTCGGTGGACGGCAATAAGGTTTTTTATTTTACAAAACCAATGTATGAGAGCCATCTGTGGCACACATTTCCTGAATAAGTTAATAATAACAAATTATAATATATATAAATAATAGCAGCTGTTTGAAACAAACAGTGATGTGACTGCACGGCGAGGTAGAGATTCCACACCAAAAACTGAGCCTCTACAGTGGCAATGTTCACTCTAGGGCTAAACGTGCATATAAAAAATTACCAAGAAAATGTAAGCAGCTTCGTTAATAGATTAACAGCGGCATTACTTGAATTATTACTTTAAAAAATGTAATATGACGTAAAACTATTTAAATGATAAACTTACATTGACATCCAGTTATAAAGAATAATGTCAATTGTTTAGTTTACAATGTCGTGACCACTTGATGGTTAATTTTTTTTACGACTTTTATTTTTTTATCACTCGCTACATTTTTTCTCTTTATTAAATTGGACTTTAGAGATTAATATCTTGACTATATTAATGTGCCATTGGTATTTCTTTTAATTTTGAGAAGGAAATTAATTTAGTGTTTCATACTGTGAATTGACATTTTTTTTTGTAAAATACTTCGAATATTTAAAAAGCAATTCAATAAATATATATTTCTCAAGCTTTTTGTATATATACATTTAAGAGTAACTGAGTTGCCAACTTGTGATAAAATATACCCAAGTTTTCTTTAATTATCTTGGGGTATTACTTTGAATCTCATTTGTTTTCCTGAGTTAATATGACATTTACAAACATTGTTTAAGTAGATAACATCAATTCTGCCTAAGCAGGAAATTTCTTTGAGAAATTCGCGCGTTCTGTACAAATCTTAGAAATATACTGTTTTAAGTCATTTTACTCTTTCTTATTAACAGTTACTATTTCTTACAGTATTCAAATTCAATTATTTATTTCTCAACATTGACAATAACTTGTTCTTATTGCCGTCAAATAAAATGTGATTCTACCACCAGTTCGGAGAAACCTTCGTGAAGAAGGACTGGCAAGAAACTTCACGGGTATATTTTTTTCAAAATAAATTTACAGAGTCTCTTTATGTCTATACAAAATTATGCTTATCTGCATCTGTTAGCTCGGCAAGTCTCCCTCCCCCCAAGTATCCAAACGACGAACACCCTCAAACGGCACCCGTTCACGAGTTAACGCGGGATCCAGCCATCGCCCTCCTCAATCATATAAGAGTCACCGACGACGTTACCATGAGAAGACGTACTTTAGTGACAATGATGCTTTAAATATTTATCGGGACGAAGAACTCAACGAACAAACAGACATCTGATGACAGCATCGTTGTAGAGAGATACATGTCCAATGCGCGAGCGAGTCTTCCATAAATCCGGGCTTTGAGAAAGTCCATGATTAAAGGTGGATTTGGCCTTAAAGAAAGTGTCCAATTGGGGTGAGTCCAACTTCGTCCAATTTACCCCTTAAAAAACACAGGCGTGTTTATTCTCCGCCAAAAAGAGCAGTTTCAACCTAACGCTCACTTTCCAAAATGTTTCTGTAACCTTAACCGACCACCTGGGGCTTCTGGACGTAACTATATCGTCCCAACTAAACTTCGGGCAACAAATTGTGTCCATGGCTCAAACTGCTTCAAAGAAGTTGGGAATCATCTCGAAGGTCCGACGGCAACCCTGAACAGCTACTTAATTTGTACACAGCTCAAGTTCGGTCTTGTATGGAGTACTGTAGCCACCTTTGGGATGGTTCTGCAAAGTACCAACTAAAAGCGATGGACGCAGTTGACCAAAGAGCCCGAAAAATTATTAACAAATTTGGTCAAAACCTCAGCACCAAAAAAACTGCAAAGCCTTGACCATCGTCGGAAAGTTGCCTGTTTAGCAGTTCACTACAGATTTCATTTTGGAGAGTGCGCGATTGCTCTTTTTGATCAGGTTGCACCCACACCCTTCTTACATCGGACTACTAGACGCAGACAGGCCTTCCATTCCTTTATAATAGATATCCCAAGAAGTCTTCAATAAAAAAAAATCATATTACACATTTTTTATTATAAATACTAATTAAAGCCTCTTAATAAGGGTATTATACCCAAGGACTTTTATTGTCCAAATAATTGGATAGTTTATAATAAGCTTTAGCACATAACTTGATTTGTTATATTGACCCACAGGAAATGCCGATATAACAATCATATTTTTCTCTCCATTACCGACTCATATTACAGATTCTTTTGCTATTTTTGTATCTCCTTTTACTAGATTCTTTTATCGTTTTTTGATCTAATTAAAGCTTCAAGAGCTAAGCATAATGTGATGCCATTTTAAATGCATGGAAAATCTTATACATATTCAACTGTCGCTTATTTTCATTCGGGCAATTAAATTGTATTTATGCAACGTCAGCAGAAACTGTTAACGTATCGGCAAGAAGTTTGCAGCTCGACACACACTTGATACACTGAACTTCTAGGGAGGAATTTATAAATTTATACGATTAATGGAATTTTAAGCAGAATATCTAGTTCCAGTCAATAATAAAAATAAAATTCAGTCTTGTTTCAATTAAAATTCGTTTTTTAATTTTAGCTGAATACGAGATTTTGCCCCAGATATTCTGATTTTCCGTTCCAGAATTTTTCCAACTGTTTTATGGAGTGGCATAACTATGATGTTGCTAGAAGCACTGGGACATAATTTCATATATGTTTGTGATTTTTTCGCCAAAGCGAACGGTAGTAAGCCGAAAAAAAATCTTTAGAACTTTTTTAACAACGTAATGAATTCCCAATATTTTATGTTGTGCCCGAAATTTGAATTATTCATAAAAATCTCTGCTTCATTTAACCTGCCTATAAAGTAACTGTAACCTATTTAACTCCAAATTGAATTTTTACGAGCGAAGCGCAGACCAAAAGGGTAAATGGGAAAAGAATATTTTTAGCAGCGCGGTAGTAAAGGCGCGAATTAAAAGCTACGATATCTAAAATTGCAGTAGTTCGCGGTGCATAATCGGAATTCATTCTCTAGGGTTCAACTACATCACAAAACGAAATACCGTAAGAAATCATAAACTCTATCCTGAGGAATGCGAACGGTAGTTCTGGAAAGGACTATTTATAGGGATAAAACGCTACTCTTTTCTTGGGACTAAACCGATATCAAAATTTGTCGTAAAGTAAAAATTGATTGATTGATGAGATTTCAAATATAAGGTTAATAATAAAGTTTGGTTTCACCCTTGTTTGTGTTTGAAACAGTTTCAGTTGGAAATTTGTGATTTCATACAACCTCAAGTTATTATGACTGGAGAAGTAGGTCATTCGTTACTAATTTAACAATGCAAAGATCTTACGAAAACAGGAAAGTGTAATTGTATAAAATAATAAATAAATAAAAATAAAAATTGTTTCATAATGATAGTGTCTTGAAGATTTACGAACATTAGAGACTAAGGAAAATCAATCAAATAAATTAGCTAAAAAATTGTTTATTAATGATGATATAATTGTTAAATAAGTTGGTCTAACAAAAGTAATTTAATAATCAATTATTGGAGCTCAAAAGTGCACAACGTTTTTCTTATTTTATTAAATTCTTTTCATTTTACAGGTTGCTTCCAATAAATAAGCTACTATAGTGTTTGTAGTGTTTGTTAACGTAAGATATAACGTAAGATTAACGTAAGATAACGGAGTCGCCTACCATCAAGACTCTCCAAATGCCAACCTCACCTGCCCGTGGTGCACCCTGCCGGACAGCGGACGAGGCTCTGGCGACCGATGAATGGCGGGATAACCATTTGCAGTTGGTAGGTTTCGACCGCGGCTTGCAACCCCCCTCTAGACAAAGCCATGCCACCAAGTGACCTAGTCACGTTCCGGCATGATGTCTTGAGTAGCCATTGGAGGAGAATAGGTCCGAGTAATTGCGCAACGTATGAGAGCCGTTTGAACTCGATGGGTTATGATGCACGGGGTGGCTCATTCTGGAGGGCAGCGGGATCCAAAGAAACGGTGCACCGCTGGCCGACCGCAGGTTGTAGGGGGCCCAACTAGCGTTCTAGCCATTCGCGAAAGGCTGCCCCACCGCCTGTGATAAATCCCGAGATTGCTCGATCGTGCCGGTTGGCGACCGGATGGAGAGGGCCCGATGGCGATCCCCGGGGGGTTTTGGGCGTCCCCGCGGTCTCCATGTGAGTCCCCCACCAGTGGGTCTGACCACTCGAGTTGCTTAGTTCCAAACGTTGCGCATCACTCAACTTCTATTCCTCTCCCCTATTTACGCTATTCACGTAATGGAAAAGACAAAAAAGAAAAATTAGTGCCGACAGCGGATGCACTCCCTCTCCCTAAAAGTACACTTATCTAACATCCGAGAAGTGCACTCAAATCTCCACAATGTCCACCACCACCTTAAGACAGAGAGGCCGCACTTATTCTTTCTGACAGAGACGCAGATCTGTGCTCGTTCGGATCTGGCGTACCTGCAATACCCAAGCTATATCCTGGATACCAAATTTCACCCCAATGCGGGCGTGTGCGTGTATGTCAGAGGCGAGACCTGGTGTCGGCATCTTCGATACTTGGAAGTTCCGGATTTTTCTGTTTTATGGGTCTATGTAGATACTGGCCTGGACCAAATTGTATAGTATTTACCGATCACACACGGGAGCTCAGGAGACAACTCGACTTATTGAATATCTCAGTGATACTGCAGATAAGGTCCAACGACGCTATCCCTCTGCGCAGTTGGTGTTCCTCGGGGACTTTAATGCCCACCATGGAGAGTGGCTGTACCCGTTCAAGGACACTGACCACGCTGGCAGAGAAACCTATCGGTTCGCAGTAACTCATGGTCTCCCCCAGCTCGTCCACGAACCTACGCGCATTCCTGACGTTGTTGACCATACTGCGTATTGCTTGGACCTTCTGCTGACAACCGATCTAGACAGATACTTGGTGTCCGTATCTCCGCCATTAGGGACATCCGACCACTGTCTGGTGAAATCTGTGTTGCAATACTCGCCAACCGATACCAGCCCAAAAGGCAATAGGCGAGTATGGCGGTACAAGTCAGCAGATTGGCAGATTGGGATGCGTCACTTTTTCGCCTCTTATCCTTGGCGGCAAGCTTGCTTTACTTCTGTTGATCCATCATGCTGTGCTGATGCTGTCTCCAGTGTGACATGTCAAGGTATGGAGTACTTTATACCGTTCTCTGATGTATCCCTGGAGTCCAAATCCCGCCAATGGTTTAATGCTGATTGCCTCCTAGCTGAAAAGCGAAAGCACGTAGCATAACAAGCCTGGGCTAGCGCTCGCAGAAGCAAAGCTATGAATCTCCCAGCTAAGAAGCAGGCGTACAATGCTGCTGCCAAGTCCTGCAAAAAGGTGATCAGAAGCGCTCGTTTTGACCACATTGGCCGTATCGGGGACAAGTTAGCATCCTATCCCACGGAAAGTAAAGCTTTCTGGTCCCTTGCTAAGTCGGTTGAGATGAACTTCTCACTAACCGATCACTGCCACCACTGCAAAGGCCTGACGGGTCTTTGGCCCACAGCGCAAAAGAGAAGGCAGACTTGTTCGCAAATCTCTTCGCGGATTCTCCAAAGGAATGTAAACGTGAATGTGTATTGAATTAGTGACCATCACGTCGAAACTTAATTTCGGTCAACAGATTGAAACCATGGTACAGTCAGCTTCCAAAAAATTGGGAATCATCGGAAAAGTCCGGCGGTACTTCAACTCCGAACAGCTGCCTAACCTGTACACAGCCCTGGTTCGATCTTGTATGGAGTACTGCAGCCATCTTTGGCATGATTCCGCAAAATACCATCTTGAAGCATTGGATTCTGTCGACCGAAGGGCCCGTAGACTCTTAAGTGACGACAAGCTTTCTTCTTCGAGACTGCAAAGTTTCGAGGATCATCGAAAAGTTGCTAGTCTATCGGTTTTTTACAGATTGCACTTCGGAGAGTGTGCGAATGATCTTTTTCAGTTGATCGAACCTTCCCCCTTTCTCCACCGGTCAACCAGACGCACACAGAATTTTCACCCGTTTGTGGTTAGCGTGCCGATGAGCCGAACTAAACGGTTCGATAGCTCATTTTTGGTTCGTGTTGCCAAAGAGTGGAACGATTTGCCTGCGTCTGTTTTTCCAGACAAATATAACCCTGGAGCTTTCAAGTGTAGAGTGAATAGGTACCTCTTGGACAGGCGTGTATGATCCTTGCTCTCATCGTCACTTTCCATCACGTGAGAGGAAGACAAACGCATTAATAATTAAAAAAAAACAGTAAATTGCTTTTTTATATCATTGGGGAACGCGATGTTTCGTTTACTAAAATATCGAACAATTCGGAAGTCATTTTAATAATTATTTCACCATTAGAAAGGATCGATATCCTAAAGCAACATAGCTAGGCTACATTGTATCCCAATAATCCCGCGGGAATCTAGTCCATTACGTTTTGACCAAGTTATTTTAATAATTTGGCTTACAATTATTTTACGCTTGCCATAAATATAAACGATGACATAAATATATCGAGGGCACTCTCGGGATGTTTTTTGACATATGGGATGTACAGGTTGGTCACGATGAAATAATATTCAGATTATGTAGCACAGGATTTTTTTTAACCATTCAGATACTCGTTAGCATTCTATGGTTTACGATGGCTTGGACATCTTCTGATAATGCGGTAAATTTGACTTTGGCTGGCGTTATGACAAATTATCATATCCATAACGGATAATTTCAAAAACTGTAATCATTATGCGATGAATACTCAAGCAGCGAAGTGCATGTATCATCTGCCACTCCCACCAAAGCCGTTCTGAACTCAGTCCAGATGGCTCACTACTGAAAAGAAGAACAACTAATATATGAACGAACAATCTTCTCTTAGTATCGAACATAGTACGCCGTTCACGCCGATCTTTAAAACACATTCTATGGACATTAATGGTTAACTACACAAGTTCAAACAGGATAGCGTCTCTTAGCGAGGCTTTTGTGGTCAAATTAACAACCGTATCATTACCCTCGCGGCAAAGATGTATCTCATCAAGTGTTTCATTTTCCATTGTAACATTCTGAATACTTATTAATTCACAAAAGTTACATTTAAACGTATTCAAATGTCTTTCGAAGTATTAATTAATTATTATGATCGATACAATATATTTCATAATGAACCGCGGCTGGAACGTTCAACTTGGCAGGCGGAGAATTCTTCAAAGGGAAGTTTGCACATTAGTGCGAACTCTGACGCCCGTCGTCATGGTAACTCGTAGCAACGCGGTGACAATGCTTTCGTTGTAAATTGTATGTCGCCCAAATTTGACCTTGTACATATGTTGGATCGATATTTAGTTTTTGATTGATAATTAAAATTATATTGTATGCTGTGCGCTAAATATATGCTCTTATAAAGAGTTAGGCTCTATAAATTTGAAACGTTTTCAAATATCAAACAGGATTTACAGAACCATACATTCTAAAAAATTTTCATCTTGAACTTTGTCAACCAGTGCTCATGATTAATCCAAAGGGTCATGCCGAAAAAGAATCCCCCGTAGGTACTACACATATAATAAAGTAGTTTAATATTTGATATTAAACTACTTTATAAACGTTGTTACCTTTTTGCTTTACATTATACTTTAAAAAAAGCAGTAAATCTATATATTTATAATATTTTTGTCCAACTACAAAATTATATTATCATTTTGGGTAAAACACATATGTTCCTAATAAAAGAGATAACTTCGTCAAAATATACGATAAAAATAAAAAAAGTGTCTATGGTGTAATTTTTCAATACAGTTTGAGTAAATGAGGATAAATTAATATAAAAAATTTACCGAAGTCGACACCGGTAAAAGGTCCATCATTTCTTTCTTGATTTGGCATACTTCAAAGCGGAGTACAGATTAATTAACCTTATTATTTATTTATTTATTTATTTATTTATTTAGGAAACAAACAGTTACTACTATAAAACACAGTACTATTATTAATATTATTTTAACATTAACCAGCAAAGTTTCCATAGCTAAATTATTACATTTACAGTCGGTGGAAAGAAAAAGAACAAAAAACAAGAACACATTTCAATTCAACAAAAAAACAAGAACACAATTCAAACATTTAAACTCAAAATTACATTACTACAATATATATCACAATCAATGGTGTAATTAATTTTGATACAATTCTGACATACAAATCTGATACATATCTGAATTCTTTGACTTTATCCAACTATTTATATTGACACAAATGAGAGACCAATATTTTACCTATACTATTTCTAAATTTACTGGAAGAGAGGTGAAAAATATCAATATCATTTAACAATTTATTATGTAAATTACATGATCTATTAATGTAGCAATTAGTAGCATAATTTGTTCTTGAAGGATTCAATGCAAAAGTACGTTTATTTCTCGCATTTAGACGGGGGCAGAGAAATCTTATTCTGCTCAACAAATATGGAGAGTCAATATCACTACGTAAAATTTTATAAAGAAACATTTGATCTTGCACTCCTCGCCTAACAGTAAGGCACGGAAGGCTAACTAGCTCATCCGAAGAACGTGATACATAACGGCGGTAATCAAGGTGTTTTTGAAATTTCCTTTGGATTTTGTCAATCTCATCAATATATTTGCCATAAAAAGGGTTCCAGACAGCCGAAGCATACTCGAGGAGAGATCTGACCAAAGAGTTAAACAATATTATGAGAGTATGGATATCTTTAAAATCCCTACAGACTCTTAATACAAATCCCAACATGCGGTACGATTTATTAACAACATGCTCAACGTGAGAATCGAACAACAGTTTTGAATCTAAGTAGACTCCTAGATCCCTTACAGTAGTCACTCTAGACATTGCTTGGCTATGAACATAATAATTGAAAACTATTGGTTTTGCTCTCCTGGTAAACGATATAATATTACATTTTTTAACATTTAAAAATAATAGATTTTCATTGCAATAATGACACAGCCTATTAAGATCATCCTGTAACTTTATGCAGTCATCAATCGAGTTAATTTTTCTAAAAAATTTATTATCATCTGCATAGAGTAAAAACTTTGTTTCTCTAAATACATTGCTGATGTCGTTAACATAAATATTAAAAAGTAACGGGCCAAGATGGGATCCCTGAGGGACTCCCGAAGGAACAGGAATAAACGTGGAACAGTGTCCCTTAACTGTAACTGCTTGACTTCTGTCACGCAGATATGATGTCAGCCAACGTAAAAGATCTCCATGAATTCCAATGTTCTCGAGTTTGTGGATTAAGATGTAATGGGAAATTTTGTCAAAGGCTTTTGTGTAATCTGTGTAGACTACATCTACTTGTCCACCACCATCCATAGCATTTAATACATAGTCCGAAAATTCACATAAATTACTCACAGTTGACTTTTTAGTAACAAATCCATGTTGTTGTTCTATAATTATCGGCCTCAGCATCGGATATATAATATTATAAATAAGGAGTTCAAATAATTTAGGGATTACACTCAATTTAGAAATTGGACGATAATTTGAAATATCGTGCTTGTTTCCATTTTTGTAAATCGGAACAACAAAGGATTTTTTCCACAATACAGGCATGAATCCCAACTTTAATGACAAATTAAAAAGTATATGCAAAGGCAAAGTGAGACTAAGATAACATGATTTTAAAAATACAGGAGGTATACCATCAGGCCCTGCAGTCTTGCGAATATCAAGTAGTTTTAGGTGTTTTTTTATAGTAGCAATTGATATATTTATTGTAGAGATATCCAAAGAGCGGCATGTGGATATGTTATTATTGTCATTGCTTGAAGTCGGAGTGGTACCGGTCCGAAAGGACAAACTGAAGTGGTCACTGAATAAAGATGCTATTTTATTACCGTCAGAGGTGCGTACATCACCCAGGAACATGGTATCAGGAACATCAACAGAGCTTTTCTTTGACTTAACAAACTTCCAAAATTGTTTAACATCCACTCTGATTAAAGATTCAATTTTATCTGTATAATGTGAGTAAGTTTGTTGGCTTACACTTTTTTGGCGCTTTCGAAGTAATGAAAATATTTTATAGTCGCTGTAATTGCCAAAACGTTTCCAACGTTTGTGGTACTTCAGCTTTTCGTTTATAATTTTTATCAGAGAGGCAGTGTACCATATTGGATACTTGGGAGACCCCATTATTAACTTAGTGGGAACATGATGTGATATTATCGATTCTATAATTTCATAAAATCTGTCAACGATTGCATCAAGTTTAGTACCTTTAAGCTCCATTTGCCAATCAATTCTTTGCAAAGATGCATTAATTTCACAGTAATTCGCAGAGTGAAATAGACGCACAGTACGAGGTGGTGGACGCAACGCAGCAGCCAACTGTCCTTCAGTAATCGCCACACTTAGCGCAGGGTGGTGCGGATCTTCTGCCACCAACGGATTACTCAGTCGATTTACGACCCACTCGCATGAGCTGATAACCAGATCTAGTTGCCTGTCATTAGTATTATTGATCAAGTTATATTGATGTAAACTATTAAAACTCAAAAAATAAGACAGCGACTCTACCAACGTGCTCCGTGTGGGATTCAACAACGTCGCTGAGGATTTATCGAACACCCACTTACCATGGGTTATATTGAAATCGCCTAAAATTAAATATTCATCATCTGGGTTACGTGTTATGTTATCTGAAACACTCTCATAAAAGGAAATAAGGTCATCGTTTTGCGACACGCCGTGAGGAAAATAACAACAATACACACGAAGACGTTTTGTGGACCTTTTAAAAATTAATTTAATACTAAGAGATAGTATATCAGCAGACGAAGAGTTACCGGATGGGAGCACACAGATATTGTCCACGAGAATACCTTTTCTTACAGCTATGAGGACGCCCCCACCACGAGTGTCTTGCCGCTGTTCGTAGTTGCGATCACATCTGTACACGTTGTACCTTTGGTCAAAGAGCTCACCATCAAAGATACCCGGCAGTAACCAAGTCTCAGTTATGCAAATCAAACCGGCATCACACAATAAAATACTATGTAGAAACTCGGTAGTTTTAGTCCTTAAACCGCGAACATTTTGATAAATTATAAGTAAATTATTATCCATTATGCCCTACGAGATATTTATGTAACAATAATTCATAATTAAATAGACAATTATACATATGCAGTTAAAGTAATAAAAAATCTTTGTTTCGTCCGCAAATAAATATAAAATTGAATAATAGTCCTTTATAAGATTAAGAAATTTATATGTTAGGCATATTTTAAGAATAATATTTTCACAATTTATCGCAGAAAAAGGTATCTTATTAAGTTCAAATTGTGATACTCTACTGGAAATAACAATATTGACAGAATAATCAAAATAAAAAGAAACAGACGTGTATATAATAGTAAATAAATTGAATCCCTCAAGAAGTCGCTCATGCAAATAAATAGCGTCGAGCAACGACCAATCGCAAAAGATAAATTTCCTCTCCACCAGTCCAAATACGGTAAGCAAACATATGCGCAAAAAAATACATATTAATAAGTTAAGCAGTATGTTAAATAATGTAATACATGATATAGTTACAAGGAAAATTGCACCTACTTTAACTTTTTTAAATCGTCGTCCTGACTTATAAGCAGTACGGGACTTGTATCCGTTTTACGTATAAAAATGGAACAGTTTTTCACCCACACATATTTATACATTTTCTCCGATGCAAAAATTTTCACCCTTTTTAATAATTGCTTATTATTTACAGTCAAATGTTCATTAAAGTATATACGTGTAGAGTTACCTGTGAAACCGATATCGCTTGCCAATAATGCGTTCTTCATATCCTTCAACCTCGCTAACACGTCGTCTTTCTTAAATCGTGACATAAAACGAACAATAACCGGTCGAGGCTTTTTTGAATCCTTAGTTTTTGAAGCTACGCGGGTGATAAAGTCGATGTCCCGTGTTGGATCCATGTTTGATTTACTCATGGAAGCTAGTTTAGCTACAGTTTCCATTAAATTTTCGCCTTTTGTTTCCGGAATACCTACTATTTCAATATTGTAGCGCCTTGCCCACTGCTCTTTCGTGTTCATATCAAATGAAATGTTTTCCAAACGTGTTTTCATTTCAGTGACGTTTTCCCGAAGGGCTTCTTGAGATTTGCATTTAGACTCTAACGAGTCCAGCCTTTTGAGAACTGTATCGTACTGCTTGCTCATATGCTTGACAGATGTTTGCAGAGTAGAAAAATCATTTTTTATTTCTGTAAGTGTTAAATTTATGCTAGACAAGGCGGATTGTATTTCGGATTTAAAGATACGGCGGACCTCTTCCAGAGCTACGAGTTGCGGTTGTGCAGCCATTGTTTTATTTGTCGTTGGCTTAGGACGAACGGAAACATTCCTTGTTGGTGTATCATCTTTATTACATTTAGGTTGATTCATTCTACAACCAGGGCAGACCCAGGTTTTTTTAAATTCTGGATCAGGCCGCCAACTTTTAGTTTTTGACGGTAAAGCACATTGTATATGATAGTTGTCTTTACAATCAGTGCAAATAAGCTCGGCATGACCACCGTCAACTACTTCGCCACAACAGATGTAATGCATTCTTTAAACCAATATGACTCTTATGTCGATTTGAATAAAGCTCAAAACAGATTAGTGGGTACTGTGAAAATGTAATGTGCAGAATAGTATTGCTAATTTCGCCGTGCGACGTCACGACTTGCTGGTCTCGTGGATACAGCGCCCAAACACCGCGCGACGATCCCAGGTTCAAATCCACGGCGACAGGGAAAATAAAAATATTTTATATTTAATCAATGTCTAGTCGTTCTTCATAACTCGGCACAGTGACGTTGCTGGATGTATCATAAGACAGCCCCCCTCATGAGTGACGTTGTAATACTAAATCTCGCTTCTCGCTCTGAACGCCCACTAGGCGGAGCAGCTCGTAAGAATCGCACAAGAAGAAACAGGAGCCACCGATTTTCAAAACACACCAATCACAATTTAAATAATTAAAATTAATAGGAACACACAGCACAGACGACCACCGACTACGAGGTTTGACGTTATACTCATAATTTAACATAAAAAGCTACCAAAAACTTGCAAAACTTTACAACGTATGGTTAATTTATCAACAAATATTTGCAAAATTGTCCAATAGCGCGCAAAGATCATCTTAAATGTAACCATATTCGCTGTAGTAACTTTTAAGGTATACATTGCCTGTGATGATTTCTTCTCATTTAAAGTTAGCCTAATATTTGAAATTATTACAGGACACATGTTGTTTTTTTTATTTATTTTTATTTATTTGTTTATTACAAAATCCACAGCTCTCAACAAAACAGTTATATAGTTACAAAGAAAATAAGATACATATAGCCATTTATGGATTTACTTTTTTTTTCTTATACATGAAAGACAGTCTTGAAGATTTAAAATTAATTCAGATTAGATACTAGGTCAATGTAATGAAATTTAAACTTGTAATTACAGCGTCAAAGAACATATAAAAAGATATAAAAAAGACAACAAATGTATGTAAATAAGTCAAATTGTAGTTAAAATGATAAGCATTATTAAACCATAATAAAAAATTAAAATATAAAAGTTTATGTTTAAATATAAAATCTAAAAACACTTTTAAAATCAAAAAATTAGAATAAATAATAAGGCCAAGTTTATGAACATTGATGACAATGATTATGTGATGTAATTATGTCAAAGTATTAAAAAAAAAAAATTTCAACTTAACAAAAACATAAAAAAAAAACAGTAATAATAAAAATAAAATAAAACAGATTTCACATTGTCAAAATGGAAAACAAATTGATAATTTACATAATGTCGAATTAAGTTAATGTCAAACAGTTAAGTAATAAGAAATTGATATCAATCGAGTAAAAATGCAAGAAATAACAGATAAAATCAAAGTCAAAAATAAGTGTACCTATATGAGTGTGTGTGTGTGTGTGTGTGTGTGAGTGTGTCAGTGTCAGTGTGTGTGTATATACAGTATTAAACTTGTTACGTTAGATTAAATTAAACTTAAACGTAAACACAGCAATTAATTATTGGTCATTGATAGCTTTAGTAACATGCAACTTAAAAACCCTTTTAGAGTCATGAAATAAGTCTGTGAAAGGAGCAAACTTGGTATTGTAGGTTTTTTGCATTCTGTTTATAACGGAATGATGAGTATAATTCGTTTTTGAGTGCTTAGTGTTAAACAGATTGGTGTGTCTAGTTCTTTTTTTGGGTGTTTTTAGTTGAAGCGTTGAGTTGGTGAGTTCAATGCTATCAACTGAGCCATTGCATATATTATGGAGAAACAACATGTCAAGTAAGTTGCGCCGATCGCTCAGTGACAATATTTTGAATTGAGTGCAGGCATCTCTGTAAACTTTGTGTTGCTTTGAGTGTGTGCGATAGTTTAAATGTTTGATTAACTTTTTTTGTATAGATTCAATGTTTTCATTATAGGTGGTGTAATGGGTGTTCCATATGGCACTGCAATATTCGAGTGTACTCCTAACATAAGCGAAATATAACACCTTTAGACAATGTATATCTGAAAAAGGAGCACTTACTCTCAGAATAAAACCTAGATTTTTATAGGCTCTAGTAACCGTTGTTGCAATATGGTTTGTGAATGAAAGCTTAGAATCCATAATAACACCTAGATCGCAGATGAGATCTACTTTAGGGATTAAGTCCATGTTTATATTGTAAGTGGTTAGGATTGGTCTTCGCTTTCGACTGAAACTTATATGTGCGCACTTACTCACATTTATGCTGATACGATTGCTACAAAAATAATCGTACAGTCGGTCAAGATCTAATTGTAAGTTATTGCTGTCTGTCAAATTATTAATTTTATTGTAGATTTTAATGTCATCGGCATACATGATAAAGTCAGAATTAATATATTTTCCTATGTCATATAAGTAAATAGAATACAGCAACGGTCCTAATATGGAGCCCTGTGGGACCCCGGAAGGCACCGAGATATAATCTGAGCAATACCCACCCACCACAACTGCCTGACATCTATTTCGTAGGTATGATTCTAGCCATCTTAATAAATTACCTGATATACCAACTTCTTGGAGCTTTTTGAGCAAAATGACATAATCCACCCGGTCAAAAGCTTTTTCGAAGTCCGTGTAGATCACATCAACCTGCCCACCGCCTTCCATTCCACTGAGTACTTCGTGGGTAAAGATGGCTAGATTGGTTTGAGTAGAGCGCCCCTTCATAAAGCCATGTTGTTGAATAGGAATTAAATGACTAACTGTCGGGTAGATATGGTCGAACACAATTCTTTCACTCACCTTACTCAAAACGTTGAGTTTGGATATTGGCCTATAGTTTTCTATTGAGGTCTTAGGCCCCTTTTTATGTATGGGAGTAATATGGGCTGTTTTCCATACTGAAGGAAAATAACCAAAGGTAAAGCAGCGATTTAGGATGTATGAGACAGGGACTGAGAGAGTCTTTGCACATTTAACAAAAAATAATGAGGGCAAACCATCACTGCCCGGACCCTTGTGGACATCTAATTGCGACAGTAGTTTTTCACAGTATTCTGTATTAATAGTAAGTTCACCAGGAGAAATACTATTTTTCAAATCACTAGACGTGTGCATGTTAGTATAAGAGGCAAGAGGAGTGCTAAAATTTTTATTAAAAAACTCGTTAAAAGCAGTACAAATGTCTGAGGCATTGCTTAATTCCACCCCTTCATAGTTCATACAGGAAGGGTAACTCGATGTAGTTTTTCTTTTTGCTTTAAGGAAGACCAAAAATATTTTGAACATGATTTTATTTTATTTTGTGACCACTCAGTATAGGTTTCAAAACACTTAGATTGTAATTTTTTCTGTCGAGCTCTTAAAATGGAGAATGAATTATAATCATTTGGGTTTTTAAAACGTTTCCAGCGTGCATGTATTTTAGCTTTTTCCTTAGTGAGATTAATTAAAGCACTGCTGAACCAAACCGGATAATTATTGTTTCTAGAAATCTGAGACTTAGGTATAAATTGATCTATAATTTTGTATAAAATGTTATAAAATAATTGAATGCAATTTTCAATGTCACCATTATTTAATAGGCTTAGCCAGTCATATTTACTTAACTCGCAATTTATACAGTCATAATTGGCTTTATTATATTTATATACAGTTCGAGAATTAGATTTTAATAATGGAATTAATACTTCTGAGGCGTCGATTTCTAAAGATGGGTGATAGCTATCCTCTGGTACTACTGGAAAGTCCGAGCGTCTAATAGTTACGTTAAGGTTTGTAAATATCAAGTCAAGAGTATTCCCCTGTAAGTTACAGATGTTGTTAAATTGTTTCAATCCATAATAGTAAAAAGTGTTTATAAATTGTTCGGCGGATTGTCGCATTTCGTTGCTGCCTTTATTTAGAAACGTTGGTCTACTTAAATTCCATCTTACGAAAGGTAAATTAAAGTCACCCGCAAGCAATAATGTATCATTTGGATGCAATTGAATAAAATCCCGAACTAATTCTAATAATTCTGTTAGGCGATTCGAAGCAAATTTTTTTTTTTTTTTGGTTCCCCTCCACGGGAAGGGCAGGAGGACATAAAAAATGCTCTGACGCATACTCCGCGCGCGCGATCGGACTATGTGGGACTCGTCCCGACGCCTACCAGAACCATACCCACTAAAAAACCCCCTGTCGGCTCGTGCATTTTTGCCACTCAGCCTTCATCTGAGCGACGGCCAATTGGAGAAAGAGGCCGCGCCAGCGGGGCCTTTAAGGGGTCACCCGCTGAGATTCACATAGCACTGAAGGTGCTCAAAAATTAAAAGTTAAAATAAAAACATTAAAAATGAAAAATAAAAATTGCATTAATTCGGATTTACGTTAGAATTAGAATTTACGTTAGAATTAGGATTTGCGGCCTGAAGGGCCTCGAGAGCTAAAGTTAACTGCGAAGGTTCGCCCGTGTGCGCGTTTCTCGGCCTAGCGACTTTGAATTTCGAATCTAACACAGGAGCAGTATATGAGACTGAATCTCGAACAAGATGATTGGGATGGGATTCAGCGCGTTTGAAGAACGATTCTGAGAGTGTTTTGAGGTGCTGTTGCACTGTAGGTAGTTCAAGATCTCTGTGCAGGTCCGCGTTGCGCACATACCAAGGTGCGTCTGTGGCCCTGCGGCAGAAGAGATTTTGAACCACCTGCAGCTTATACAGGACGGAGGGATTGGCGTGGGCAAAGACTGGCGAAGCATATGACATGACGGGTCTAACGCAGACCTTATAAAGCGTACGTTTATTTCTAAAAGACATTTTACTTTTTCTACCTCTCATACTATTTAAGCGGCTTAAGTAGAAACGCGCGAGTTTCGTTACTCTATCGACGTGTGGCTTGAAAGAAAGCGTCTGATCTAAGGTGACGCCTAAGTATTTGATACTGCGCTTCCAGGGGATGGGAATACCTAACATTCGAATGTGGGGATCGTTGCGGCGATTACGACGTTTGTGGTCGAATAGAATGGCAGAACTCTTTTCTGGGTTGACATCGATACGCCATTTTTGAAACCAAACACCGAGGGCGTTTACGGCCTTTTGGAGTCTGGTGATGTTATACGGGATCCTTTTACCTTTAGTGTAAAGGGCGGTATCGTCTGCAAAGAGGGCGAGTTCGACGCCTTTCGGCGGGATGGGCATGTCATTAGTGTACACGGTGTACAGCAGAGGGGCGAGGACTGAGCCTTGCGGGACTCCAGCCTTTATGGGACGAGGCGCGGAGAGCGTGCCGTCATGTTTGAATCGAAACGTACGGTCTTTAAGAAACGACGCGATTAATCTGACTAGGCGAACCGGTAAGCCTATTTTATAGAGTTTAAAAACGAGACCGCTGTGCCAGACTTTGTCGAATGCCTTGGCTACGACAAAGAGAACCGCGATTGATTTTTTACGATGCGGATAGAATCCTTCGAGAATGTACTCGACGATTCGATGGACTTGCTGAGGGCAGGAGTGCTTAGCGCGAAAGCCGAACTGGTGGGGAATAATGAGAGGGTCGCCATCCGTTGGAAACAGATGGTTCCGCATTCGAGAGAGTATGACTCTTTCGAGAAGTTTAGACATTGCCTTGAGGAGGCTGATGGGTCTGTGATTAGCCGGGATGTTCAGAGGTTTACCCGGCTTGGGAATGCCTATGACTGTCGCTTCTTTCCAGGCTTTTGGAAAGTAGCTATGGTCGAAGCAGGCATTGAAGATGATAGCTAACAAGGTAAGCACCTGCTGTGGCAGGTGCTTAAGTGCGTGGTTGGAAATTCCATCCGCACCCGGAGCCTTTTTGGACTTTTGCTTTCTAATGAGAAGCAAGATTTCATCATTAGAGACTGTGACGGGGTCGTCGGTGATAGGGAGAGATTCTCTGCGGAGAACTTCGTCCTCCACCGCCTGGATGTGGGAGGGATCCGCGGGTTGCGTGCTGGGCGAGCATTGTGCCGCTATGCTGTCGGCGAAGCATTCGGCTTTCTCTTCGACTTCGAAGGCAATGGTGCCGTCGGGACGAGTGAGAGGAGGAACGTGAGAGGCGGTGTCTACGCGTAAAGCTCGGGCCATTCGATAATACGCTTGGTGGGACGGGGAGATATTCTCCATGAGATCGTTAAACTGAGTGTCACGGAGTTCCGCGAGGCGAGACCTAACTTTACGTTGAAGCTGATTCGCAGCTGTTCTATATGCGGGCGTGGGATATTTCTTGGCTCTCCGGAGAGCAGCGTTCTTAGCTTTAATGAGATTGCTAACGGCTAAGGGAAGCGCGGGTTTGCCTTGCTTAGCAATGATTACGTTGTCGCTGATGGCTGAGTTGATAGCATCAGTGAGAGTATCGACTACTGAATCTATTTTAATCGGGCTGTCTAATTGGTCGGGCGAAATCGCGAGCGGAGAGTTCGGTGCCTCTAAGGCTGAAACTAACGTATTTTTAAAGCCTTTCCAGTTGGTAAAGGTCTTAGGAGATGTGACGTTATCGTTAGGCGCACCTAGCACGAGGGAGACGGGGCGATGGTCGGAGCCTAGGTCATCGAGCGGTTCGATGGACCTGAGATCAAGATTGATTCGCTTGATAATTGCAAAGTCGAGGATGTCAGGAGAATAGGTCGGGTTGTTGGGATAGTGAGTGGGAGTGATGGGGGATATGACGTCTAAGTCAAGGGAGTTAGTGATGTCGAGGAGAGCGATACCGCTGGTGTTGGTTGATAGGCACGTCCAGTCAGTATGTTTGGAGTTAAAGTCTCCGAACATAATGACTGAATGGCCGAGGGCGAGAATGGCCTCAAAGTCGCTGCGGATTGGTCTGGTACCACTAGGTATGTAGATTGAAGCTATGATGATGGTCGGATGACCAGTCATAGCCAATCTACACACAGTGGCCTCCATGTTGAGGAGAGGAGGGGTAGGGAGAGGACAGCAATGGAAGCCTCTTTTGTAATATATAGCGGTGCCGCCGTAGCCGTCGGAGTTGGGCCTATCGTTGCGAGGTAACGCGTACTTAGGAATAGCGTATCCCCTGGAGCGGTTTGGAGTAAGCCATGTCTCCTGGAGAAGGAATAAGTCAGGTTCTTTGTTCTGAAGGAACAGTTTAATCTCGGGAAGGTTAGTGCTAAGGCTACGAGCGTTAAAAGATACTAGGGATAAGCCCTTGGGTTTAATACGACTGGACGCGGGATTCGCGGGTCTAGACATTATAATTTACTTACTTACGAGTTTATACGAAAAAAAAAAAATAAAAAAAAATAAAATAAATTTACAACGAACTTAGGAGCGAGTGATGCTCGGCTAACGCGAATAAACGCTCTTGAGGAGAGCGGGCGGCTCGCAGTTTGCGTGCGAGTACGGAAATTTCGTTAATATCGACGTTTTGAATAACGTCGAACACGGTCTTCATATCCTCAGCCAACGACGACTGAGGTACGGATAACGGAGCGGGACGCGGCCCTACGGAAGCTACGGGAGCTGGGATGGGTCGAGAAGGTGCAGGCGGGACGGCCGGACGCTGCCTCCAAGACAGAGCCGGAGTAGGCGTCGGCTGAACGGGCTTTGCTTCCGGGGGACCCCGGTTGCGCAGCGGCGGGAAGTTAGCAGGAGTGAGCGGCGGCGCCGGTTTAGGCGCGACCCTCTTGGTGGTGGAGCGCGGAGCGCGCGGGCAACTCCTGTAGTTAGCTGTGTGGCCGGACTGGCCGCACAGCACACAGGCAGGGGGGGAAGTGGATTCAGGAGTGCGAGTGCACTCCTTTGTGAAGTGTGGATCCAGGCACTTAACGCACCTGGGGGGAGCTGAGCAGTTAGCCGCTGCGTGGCCATATAGCTGGCAGCGGTGGCACTGCCCAGGGTGACCGCGGGGGTTGGGACGCTCGACGGAGATGTTCGAGAGTCCGCAGATTGTGCGAGCCTCTTTGAAAATCTCCTTCGAGTTGGGAGTATTTGACAGGATTACTAAAGCTAAAGGAAAACGCCTACCGCGGTTGGAGTGCATCTTGTGCACTGCTGTGACCGGGAAACCCTGAGACTTAAGGTCCTCGAGGATGTCTTCGTTACTGAGTTCGAACGGGACGCCCCGTAGTACTGCGCGGATCTTACGCTCCTCCGGGAGGGCGTAGGTGTGATACGCGATTTTATTTAACCCGAGCAACCTGGTAAACGCGCGGAAGTCGTCGACGGTCGCTACTTGAATTTTGATTGTATCGCCAGCGTTGGCGGCTTTTAAGTAATTAATTTTGTGCTCTTTGCACAAGTTAGAAACCGCGGTCCAGCGCGCTTTTTCACGCAGGAAGACGGGTGGAGGGAGCTGAGGTTTCGGCGGGACGGGAGCGCAGCGCGTCGCTGGCTTCGATGGGACCGACGGAGGCGCGGTAACTTCGAGTGATTTTAACGGCGCGGGGGATGGTGTTGAAGACACCGGGGAGGGCTCGGGTATTGATGATACCGAAGCTTTCTTCGAGCGCTTCTTGGACGCGCTTGGCGACAAGTTGAAACGCGGGCTCAGGAGAGCCGGTTAAGGTGACGGCATCTGATGACGTATCAGACGCGGGTTCGGAGTCGCTCCCGGGAGCGGTACGCTTGCGACGCGACGCGTGAGAGGATGCAACCGATTCGCAGTCCATCTCGGACGAGGCGGGAGACGAGGAAGAGCTGTAGACCTGAGGGGTGTCGACGTTGGAGGCCTGAGGGGCCGGGTTTGAGGCCTGAGGGGCCGGGGTTGAGGCCTGAGGGGCCGGGGTTGAGGCCTGAGGGGCCGGGGTTGAGGCCTGAGGGGCCGGGGACGCGATTGATGCCTGCAAGGCCTGCGTTATGATGTCATTCGGGATGTAGACGCCTACCGCAGCAAGTGCCTGGGTGAATGCGTTAATAACGCTTAGCGGATCCATAAGGGAGAGTTGGGACAGTAATAAATATAAGTATAATAAAAGATGCCTAGTTACTAAAACCTAGCAAAATCCTAGCGGCTAACCTCCCTACCAGCGGTAGGGGGGCTGGGGAGGAAAACTTAAAATTAACAGTAGTACGCCGAAGGCCGCTACCTAGAAACCTAAAAAAGGGTACGCAGGTAAAGAGTTGACCGCGTTAGGGTCAACCTTTACCGACAGAAAGGACAAATACACACGAAAACACACAAATATGATAAAAATAAATATGAAAATAGAAGAAAAATAAATAAAATAGAGAAGAGAAATAAATAAAAATAAAAAGGACTGGTTCAGTACAAATTCGTTGTCACCGTTAAGTATCCTTTGCACTGAAACCAGACTACTTACGCTGGGCACAACACTGCACTCAGCACAAGCACAACACAACTTAGCACAGCACTTTGAAGACTAAGGGGCTTAGTCGCAAAGAAAAATACGCACTTCGATAGCACTCAGAGGGAGTAGAAAGAACCTTGAAAACCGTAGCACGGAACCAACACGCTAAACCGTGACGTCAGTAGACTGAGCGCCACGGAGTATCGGGAAGGGACCAAACAACGGAGAACGGGGTCTTGCACGTCCGCACTGGGCGGCGATCGGAGCGAGAATGATTCGAAGCAAATTTGTTCGGAGGAATATAAGCAACAGCAACATGTAAATCGGGTTGCGGGGCGCGGGAGCGGGCGGCAAGACTCTGCGCCGGCACCGTGAGCCAGAGACACTCGAGCGAGTCGCGCTGCCATTCCGGCCGCGCGCGCGCATGCAACCGCACGTCACACATCGCCATGACGCCGCCGCCCGGCCCGCCGCCACCACCGCGGTCCCGCCTAAACACGTCATATTTATTGTTACTGAGCTCGCTATCTAATATCCCGTTGCACAACCATGTCTCAGTGATAAGCGCAATATCGAATCCCTGAATCAGCGTGTTATTGCTAAAAATATTAGTTTTAGTTCTTAATCCTCTTACATTTTGATAGAAAAAAGTTAAATTATTGTGATTAGGGGTCATAATGAGATATTAGGGACATTCCAAAAATAATATTGATTCTTGTGGGGGATGTGAAGTGAAATTGTGATAACGCTTAAGAGTTATAATACAGTAAACTAAAAACGTGTCAATTAAGTGCTTGTTAAGTGCACGATACTTTATTAAATGCTTATTGCTGCGAGATATGTTTAAAAACTTGCTTAATGAAATAAAATAAGTTGTGTTAATTGTTCGTTTAAGGTTATGGTTATGAATAATGTATGAATGAGTAGTATATAATGTTTGGTATTCGTGTCGTGTATATATGTGTAATATATATGTTAGGAGAAGCGTGAGAGTAGATTTTAACTTTGATAAATGTATGATTGTTGCTGTATGATAGGTATACAAAAACATGTAGGTATATGATAAACACAGATGGGGAAACAAAATTTGCAAATAGGTTATTACTTTTAGGCTAGCTTGTTTAAATCATTAATTGAAATTATAGGAATGGGCGGTGATGTTTCATTTTTTCTTACAAATATTGTGCAATTTTTGGTCCATATAATTTGAAATTTAATTTTTACTTTAATTTTGCGCTCTTTCAATAATTGTTTATTAGTACTTGTAAGATGTTCATTAATATATATTTTACGGGTTTTAATGTCACCGCCCAAGCCTATGTCTGCACTTGTAAGTCCCCGGAACTTGCGCGCTGTGGCGATCACGGCGTCCTTAGTAGCTCGGTGTTTAAAGCGGCACACGATGGTTCGCGCGTTCTTGGTGGCGACCGATGCTCGGCGAGACTGCACCCGATGCGCAAATTCAATTTCAGCTGGAGCAACTTCCAGACCCAGGTGTTTAGATATTCTGACCACTACGTCCTCGGGTTTCTCTGTGTTTGACTCCGGCACACCAACAATCTCAATGTTCTGAAGACGAGCCCATTGCTGCTGCCGCGCCATATCTGCTTCGATGTGTTTAATGCGAGAATTGCAGTCACATAAGTCACGTTTCAATATGCTGTTTTCTTCTTGTAAAGCCTTTAAATCAGCAGAGTTTTTGGACAAACGTTTTACCATGTCATCATACTGATTGCTTAAAAAAGATATGGAAGATTCTAATTTGACTAACATATCTTGCATAGGCTTTAATTCGGATGCCAAAGCTTTTTTTATGAGGGCTGGGAGTTTCTCCATCACCACATCTAGGCCATGCTCTTGAGGCAGTTGGAGTTGCAATTCTGGGGAATGGGTGACTTATTTTTGCGAGTAGTTACATAACTGCGATCGTCAGGATCAGTGCGTGTAATGTGGGGGACAAGGATTTCGTTGTTTCTGATTGGAGTGTTACTGTTGTCCCCTCTAGGCTGCTTAGTTGTACATGAAGGACATACCCATTTAGCATGTTTCCTTGCTGTACTGGCCGTAAGATTAACGCACAGGTGGTGATAGGATTTGGCGCACGATGATCTGCTGCAAACAATTTTATCATTGGAGCATAAGGCAAGTTCACAGCCGGCACAAGTAGGCATTTCGAACAAAGAAACTCGGCGCAGCCGCTTCGTAACGGTTGGTGTAACGGAACAGCCGTTAGTAAGACGAAACAAAGATGGCACTTCTCACTCACACTCGCGGCTTGCGGGGGCGAAAGGGAGGGTTTTGTACGACGGCACTTAGTCACTGATCTCAAGCAAATTTGACACTTGCTCTTTTTACGAGTATTCGTCAGTTAAGGGTCAATATAGCTTTACAAGACTGAATTTTTATAAAAAAAAAGATTGACGATGCGTCTGCACAGGTGAAAGGGTAGACGCTGTACTGTTATCATTAGTTTTTCATTTACAACAATACGCTAAGTTTTATATTTTGTTAGTCTGCGCTTCTGAATTGGTCTTAGGCCCGGTCGAGACTGTACGGGGCGTTGGCGACATACCTACTGGGGATTTTTCAGTGTTGCTAGAAATGAACTAAGAATGAACGAATGGGAGTGGCAATTAAGTTTTGTATTTATTTTAATGGCAAATAATATGTATATTTCTAAGGGCGATTACAGTGTTACTACTATATTATGATAAACTGCCAAAATGGAACATTTTATATTAATGCCTAAGTTATCATATGTTTGATAATCATAACGGCTAAGAGTGTCTTGCAGTATTTAGAGAATAATGAAATCATGGATTATACATGTGTAGCTAGCTATGATGGTGACAAGAGCATGCCAAATTTCATAAAGAAATGTATTTAAAAAGGAACCAGTTAACATGTATGTTCATTCCTATCACTTTTGGCTGGACCTTTCCCATAGCTAGTCAATAGTAGTCAATCCCGATAGCTTATTGAGGTTAGGCAGGATACTTGTCAAGAATAACAACATTGCTTTTACTTCAATATTGATTGCTCAGAACTTGTTAAATTTAAGAATGTGACGAACTGCGTTCCCCGGTGCTCGGTGGCGTGTCACAAGTATAAGGTAGATGGGTACGTGAAGCTCGTAAAGCAAACTACAGGTTTCCAGTCACAGTTTATTGAGCATTTGAAAGTAAAAAGACGTGAAAATTTTGAAATTACTGAAGAAGATAATTGCAGAAAATATGGAATTGAAAAATAATATTAAATTTAACCTACGTGAAATAGATTGGATCGTTATGTGTTCTGTTTAATCCAGTAAAACGAAGCCTCGATTGAATGGCCGAGCGTTGCTTTATATATATTCAGCACAATTATGTTAGAATAATATGTACTTAAAATGTCGAGATACATATTTTTTTTACTCCAGGTATTGTTATTATAAAAAAAGATATATGTTTGTTTTACCTTACTTAATACAATACAATAATACAATGTTTTTTTTTCTTTATTTCATCTTTTCATTAATTGTTTAATAATTAAAAAGATGTTTTATTAATTATCTGCAATGTAATCAAATCTTGTTAGCATATCTTCGTTTGCTCTTAAATGTATAAAATGTCCCAAATAAATCAATTGCTAAGTGGCAATCTGGTTTTCAATAAAATTACTATTATAACTTTTGATTATTTATACGTTTTTTATCTGTGTGTAACCCCTAACATAATAAGCAAATAAAAATTGTACTTTGGTGAACAATGGTTTTCTGGCTTTCATTGTTAAGATCACGAATTTATTCCGAATCTACGATAAATATGGTAAGCCCAACGGTAACATCTAAAAATAAAAAAAGGCGGTATGTGCAAGGGGTGATTACTGAAAGAGGATGAAAATGCCATAAGAACAAGAGTATATTTCCAATAAAATACTTATTTGTATTTTATTAGAGTTTTTCTAGGTAAAAAATTCATCTACAATTTGTACCAGAAAATAAAATCTTTCATTGGCACATTTTGTACCGTTGATGAATCAACAAACTATGAAAGCTATTTTTATTGCAAATGGCGGCTTCTCGATCCGTATTGTGTTTGCTATTAATTCTTGCAATCTCTGTACACACTGCATTTCTTCTTTGCTGGATTTTTTCGTTGAGCCAGTGCTCCTTTGCATCAGTGTCAAAGTTTAATCGGTGTAGTTGGTAAGATATTGACTAAGAAATTGACTCTTACTGTATTTATTTATATATTTATTATTAAGTGACTGTTTTTTACACTAACAACAAATTATACTAACACTGTAATTTGTTTTACTATGGCAGACAATTTGAGACGTTGGTATTTTAAATGTGGTCAATCTCATTGCAGAGATCCTTTTAAGACTGAAAAGATTTAATAATCCTGGATCTAGAACATTTTATATTAAGATACATAATTATTTTTATTCGACGAAGCATATCAAATTTTACAATCCAGTTAGATTGTACCTTTTTGTTTTGAAATGCCTACCATGAGTATTTATTTATTTATTTATTCAAGAAACAAACGGCTTACAATATTTCGTATAAATAAAAGTTAAAAATAAGTATCTCACTAGCCAAAACAGTTTCCAATTTTTAATAATACATAGCGGATGTAAGAACTACACAATATTACCTAATTAATGTACAATAGAAGGAGAATTTTAAATTTAGTAATAATATTTAAATTTTGAAGTACTTTTCAAACTGCTCACTCTTCCATGCATTTATTTGTTTGAAATGCTACTATTGGTTAAGAAATACATGGCATATTTTGAGGTAGTAGGTGATTATATGAATCTTAGGACAAGAAATAAAGATACTCTTGGTAAGAAACTGTACATGCCACTTAGAAATTTAAGTGTATTTAGTAATAATGAATATGTATGGCAATTGACATTTTTAATCACCTACCTATACAATATAAAAATTTTATATTTCATGGAATACAGAAGGAAATTACTTGACTCGTTTTAAATTAAAGGATATTATTCAATTAATGAATATTTTGAAGACACCGAATTATAATTTTTTAGACATTATATAATCTTAGAGTGATAACTTATTTGAAACTAATTTGACAATTAACTTCACAATTTTTTTACATTAACTTAGAAATATTTTTTTCTTTAATTCAATAAACATTTGATTTAATAAACATTTGCACACTGACTCTCAGAAGAAAGTGTTGATCTGAATGACATGTTAACCAACTTATGTACACATTTTCTAGCAAATAAATATGATTTAATTTTATACAATAACAATAACAATAAATCGTATTAGGAGTTATACATTTTTTTTTAACAGATGTAATGAAGCCGTTAAGATTGCAATTAAATATATCTATCATATGGTAACGTTGATTATGTGTGCTGCAAGCTCTGACTAAAAATCTATTTTTGGAATAATTTGTTTTACAAACAGGAACAGAAAACACCGCATTGGAACGGATACTTGACTTAGGACATCTTAGTGAAACACGACTCAAGAGGAAAGGAGAATCAACATGATTATTGAGAATTTTATACAAATATATCTGACCCCTATGTTCACGACGCATTTGTAAAGTTTCTAAATCAGGAGGAGAATTTCTTTTAAATCGGTAACCTAATCTTTTGATGAATTTATTCTGAATTCTCTCAATTTGATCAATATATGTAGTGTATACAGGGTTCCATGCAATAGACGCGTATTCCAGATGGCTTCTTACTAAGCAGTTATATAAAGTAATATAGGTGTTTATATTTTTGAAATCGTTGCACTGGCGGAAGACAAACCCCAGCATTTTGTATGCTTTTGAGGTGATATTGTTTATATGAGAAGCAAAATCTAGTTCACTATCAAGGTGCACACCCAGGTCTCTCACCTCGTTCACTCTTTCAATCGTAGTGTTACAAAAATTATAATTATATTTTATTGGAAATCTTTTTCTGGAATAAATAATCAAATGACATTTAGTAATATTTAGTTTTAGATCATTTAGTGCACAATACTCATAAAATTTATTTAATTCGTCCTGAAAAAGTTGACAATCTTCTATTGTTTTTACAAAGGTAAATATTTTTGTATCATCAGCATATAATAATGCTTTAGAATGTTTAAAATGGCTCATAATGTCATTCATAAATATGTTGAAAAGAAGAGGACCGAGGTGGGAACCCTGAGGCACACCTGAGGTGATAGGGATGAAACTAGATGTATAGCCCTTTACAGCTACCGCCTGAGACCTATCCCGCAAATACGACGATAACCATCTCAGAAGATCACCGTGTATACCGATGTTTTCCAGTTTAGTTATCAACAAATTATGTGAGATTTTGTCAAATGCTTTGGAAAAATCGGTATACACGGTATCCACCTGATACCCGTGCTCCATGGCCTCTAAAGTTAAATCTAGAAACTCACAGAGATTTGATTCAGTTGATCTCCCACTAATAAAACCGTGTTGATTTGGGATTATGTAGGGTCTAATTGTAGGAAACAGAGAATCGTAAAAAATCTTTTCAAAAAGCTTGGGCACAACTGACAACTTAGAAATACCACGATAGTTACAAATGTTGTGTTTGTCACCGTTTTTAAAAATGGGAACAATAATTGATCTCTTCCAAGCTATAGGCATGACGCCTGTTCTTAAAGAAATATTAAAAAGTGTTGCAAGAGGATTAGCAATTTGTTTGTGACAGAGTTTTAGGAAAACTGGGTGAACATCATCGGGGCCCATTCCTTTGTTGACATCAAGTCGTTTTAGATATTTTTCAACAATAGAGCTATCAATGAAAATCGATTTTATCAAACAATCATTATTTATTATGTCATTGAATACGTTCATATTTGACGAAGGCTCAAAAACAGACTGGAAAAAAGAGTTGAATAAATTTGCAATTTGTTGACCATCCGATGCATAAGTGTCACCCAAGTGTAAAGTATCAGGAATACCGTTACTACTCCGTTTAGAATTAATAAATGACCAGAAATGTTTGGTATTATACTGTATATTACTTTCCGTGTTGCTAATAAATTGACCATAACACAAAATCTCAAATTTTTTGGCTTCACGTCGCGCAAAAGAAAAATTGTCATAATCATTTTGTCTGCCGTATATTTTCCATTTTTTATGGAGTTTACGTTTTTTATTGATTAGTTTAATTAGACGTTTATTATACCAAACCGGATATTTAATTTTATTTTTAATTAACTTTTGAGGAATGAATTTATCTATAATGTTGTTGATAACTCTATAAAAATTCGCTACAGCAAGTTCAATATCATTCGGATCAAGATTATTTTCCCAATCAACATTTGACAAAGCAAGATTTATTTGTTCATAGTCAGCAGCATGAAACCGGCGAACTACTCGAGACGCAGGACATAAATTTGAGGTGTGACTAATATTAATGTTGATACTGAGAGAAGGATGATGTCCATCTTCAGGCAAATGACATTTCTGATTCATTATTGGTTTTCTTTTTAAATTTTATATGTAACGTTGTCTTCGTTTAAAGTCTAAGGGTTTTTTATCGTGAAAAATAGAAAGGTTTGATGTAAGAAACTTGAATAGGTTGCTTTTTTTTAAATAATACCTTTAAATGTTAAATTCGAGAATCCAGTAATTTAATGATTTGAGTATTCAGATGTCAGTTAAAGGAAAATTTTGCTATCCTGAAAGAGAATAGTCCTGTGTCCAATTTCACCGAAAGATGTTGGCAAAACATAGAATGCAATGCAACAAGAATTTAAAACTCTCTTTCTTTATTTAAAAATGAAATTGTGAAAGAAATTAAATGTAAGAATCAAGTGTAATATAACTGAAATGTAAATTATATTGTAGGAGATCCATTTATGATATGCTTCAAAAGATTTTGTGTGTTGAAAAATTGAGTACTCTGTTTAAATTTACTAGGTAAGAATTATGTTTTCGTTAGATGTGCTCAGAGTACGTGTAGTAAAAATTTCAAATCAAACGAAAGACAAATTTGAATTTCATTTTTACCGCCACAAAAAAGTATTTGGGGTATTACATAGATAACGTGGTAGTCACATTTTGTCCGTAATTAAAATGTATAAAGTTGACATTCTTCTCCGCTAGGAGTAATATTGATCTGTAAGTTTGTAACTCGCATTTTTCATATCATACGTTCAACGAACAATAAAGGGTGTAACAAAGTATTCTTGCACTATAATTAAGCTTGTAACAATACGTATAGTAATTAAAGTGGTAAAATTATATATGAAACTAGGCCATGAGCCAAAACATTGTAATCGAAATAAGCACTAACAATGCAAGTATACAATTTACCACGCATTTGTAATTCCCCTTGTGGCTGCATTTCGTTGATTGGCAACACATTAGCTAAATTAATTGTTACCCTCGACAGAATGAATTCAACAAGTGTAGACAGGAATGGTGAAACCAGCCTATTTGTCGCTGCGTGAGGTCTAATAAAGTGAATATAAAAAAAAAAACGATTAGTGAATTTAGTTCTTTAGATAAACATGGAAAAAACATTAAAATTAGATTACTGTGGAGATCCTATTACTCAATATAACTCTATTCATAATATAATTAGAAATGAATATGACTCTGTTTTAAAAAAAAAGAAAATATGTATAAATAATAATTTATTTAGGTTAAGTGACTGGGCAACAGTGGGAATATGCAGAAGTAGAAATAGATTATATGAATTGTACAGTGAAAGAACTTATAATCATAATAAGACATTTTATGAATATGTAAAAAAGTATTCAAAATTATTTAAACGAGTATGCAGTATAGCTAAATCTAATTACATTAATAATAAAATTAAATATAGTACTAACATTTCAAAAACTGCATGGAATATAATTAATCAGGAAACTGAGAAAGCAAAAGAACCGCACACTAAATAAAATTTAAAAATTAATGATAAAGTGTTGTCAACTGACAAAGAAGTTGCTAAAGCATTTGAAAATTTTTGTACTGCCATCCCTGTGTCAACAACTTCGAGTATTAATCCATGTTCCACTCTTGCACAGTCCCTGCTAACGGAAAATGTAAATTCATGCGATATTGATTTAATTTTTAAACATGTTACTGTTCCACAAGTTTTAAATGCATTTAAAAGCATTAAAGTAAAAAAATACTGCCGACTTAGATGGGATTTCTGTTAAAATTATTGAATCTGTCATTGACGGTATAGCCCTGTACTTAGCCAGTATTTTTAATGACTGTGTTGATAATGGTGTTTTTCCTGATTTAATGAAAATGAGTAAGGTCATTCCAATATTCAAAGCAGGTAGTATGTCTGACCTGCACCATTGAAACTGCACCATTACGGCATAAAAAACCAAGCGCTTGCCTTGATTAAATCATATATTTCTAATAGAAAACAGAAAGTTGCAATAAATGGAGAAAAATCATCAGGATCGGCAGTGACAATGGGTGTGCCCCAGGGCTCAGTTCTTGGTCCTTTCCTATTTTTAGTATATATCTATGATCTGCCATCGGTCGTTAAGAATCAATGCGAGGTCATATTGTTTGCCGACGATACTTCCTTCTTATTTAACCCGTCGCGCGATTTATGTACACCAGGTGTACGTAAGGAAAAACGCTCCAAGCGCGTTACGTACACATGGTGTACATAACGAGTCAGTTGCAATTGGTCGCTCTTTTCTTCAATATTTTTGCACTAGCAATACGAACTAAGTAATGTAATCGATTCATTCATTCATAATTGAACATTTTCGAGTATTATTTTAATGGTAATACTGATATACCGAACGATAGAACGAAAAAAAAAACTATATATAGAATTACTAAGAAATAACTGTAGAATCTGTTTTTAGTAATTGTTATATTGAAAGTGATTATAATTACAATGATAAAGTAGCAAAACTTTTGTAATGCACTAAACTTCGACGCCGTGTCCGCCATATTTTACAATATTTATTGTATTAATTTTCTTAAATGTGGTTTAAAATATATATAAGTTGGTAGTTAATTTATGTAAGAACATAATTTAACAAACAGATATTGATAATATTGTGTAATTTCATCGCAATCATATTTCAAATATGAATTTCTGAACAATCAATGCAAAATGATGAAAAGAGTACGAAGTGCAAAAACGGCAGTAAAAGTATTATCTATCAATCAATTTTTTTATATTTTCTTGTCGTAGGAGATGTCATATTAGGTATTTTGTCCCAAATAAAGTTTGTTCTCCGACTGGAACTAAAAATTGTAGACTTTTTCAACAAGAATAAATTAATATTGTTATATTATGTATTTTAGTTTTAATTTGTATGTAATTTTAGATTTGTACATGCATAATATAAGTTGTTATTTTCTTGTTAGTCAAGTTTAAAATTTATATAATGAATTTTATGATAATAAAATCAAATGAGTATGGTTCGTACGATCCAAAAAGATGCGCCCCACTCTTGCATCCGTTTATTTTATTGTAGTGTATTATTCTGTGAATACTTATAAATATATAATAAGAGATATGGTGTTAAGTACTCAAATAGTTAATTTTGTGATATTTTTAGTATGGAGAGATAGCTGAGGTCGCGTAGTGAAATTGGACCACATGGCCAACCCGGGAGTGCGTTGCCAGGCTAGCCATTATTATGGGGCTCTGATCCTCAACTGTCCCATTTGTATTTCTTTTTCTAGCCTCCACGCGTTCCTTGTCCAGGGGACTCCAGGCGGTTCTCTACATGTTGAACATACTAGAAGTATAATACTAATAGGTTGAAGAGATAACGGGTGCCGTTTGAGGGTGTTCGTCGTAGGAAAATTTGCCGAGCTAACAGATGGAGATAAGAATAATTTTCTATAGGCATAAAGAGACTTGCATGTCAATACTCTTTCATGTTGTATTTGCTCAACACACATTTTTTACAGCTTTATTTACTGTAAAATATAATTCTTAATAAAATATATTGTTTTATTTTTATTTTAAACCTTTCACAGTTTTCTCTTAGAACCAACAGTATTGCTTTTCACACCACGAATATCACGCAACGGGTCAAAAGCAAAGTTGAGTTGTCTTGTCCGCTCGTGCCTCCAAATTGACCCGCAAGTGAAAACAGTAATGCAGGATATATCAATAAAATTATCTTTATCATCTACTTAAAAATTCCAGAGAATACCACGATATTATTCAACTAACCTACAATTACGTTTTACTAAAATAAAATTCTATTTTAATCACTCAGTGTGCAAGGGAAACAATATTTTAAAAAGTAAGATTTCTAAAATATCTGTCTGAGCTCAAGGTCCCTTGATAAATATGATGTTGTATTTCTTGTTTCAAATTCAAATTTCAAATTCAAATTCAAATTTTATTTAGATATTATTGAGACAATCGTTCTATATAGCTGTCCACAATTTGATAATAACGATGATGGAAACAGTTTTTTATCTTGAGTTGAAAAAAAAAACAATAGCTACCTATATTATTAGAACAATATAATCGAAAAAGTATCAATTAATTTAAAGTAATAATAATTTAAGATTAAAATTACAATAACATTTATCACTATGATTAAGAATTAATTAATTGATTGAAAAGAATTATTGCAATCAATGCATTGTTGTGTTAACGGTACTTATAGACAATTATGTTGAGCCGACGGCATTCGCACGCGGCAGCCATTTCGCGTAGTTTTTTCTTAGTTTAGATAAACAAGTTTTTATTGTGTAAACAGATGGATTTGAAGTGAAGTTATTATTGTTTTGTCTACTTAGACATACAAAGTATAATAAATAAGTGTTGATTTGGTGAATATGTGCGTAAATTTGATATAATGTGCTAAAGTTTCAAGGTTATGTGAAAAAAAATCATAAAATATGGTAAAATAACGCATATTTATGTAACGAGGTCAGTTTTATTGCTTTATTGAATGTTATAATTAGATAGATAAACTCATAACGAATCCAAAAAGGTATAATTTAAACCGTATATATATCTTATTGTTAACAAATTCTTCGTTTTTCTAAAGGCCCTCCAAGACAAAAAAATTGTTTATAAAACCTGACGCATTCAGGGCATTTTAAGGTTTTCCGAGTCGTCGCGGGAGGGGTTAAAATCAAAAGACAAGAAACTGACTATGGAGCAGTAAACAAATGCATCTCCAACACAGAGCAGTGGTTCTCAGTTAATAATTTGCTAAATAAAAAAAAAATGTGTTAAGTTTACATTGCCAAATGTCAAACAGGTAAACAAAAAAACATAAAAACATGGTAGTTAAAAGCCAGGAACTGACCCCTGTAAACTCAACTGTATTTCTGGGCACAACCTTAGACGCCAAACTCCAGTGGGGACCGCATGTTGATGGTTTAACGAAAAGGCTTGGCTCTGCCGCATACGCTGTTAAAAAAATTAGACAAATTTCAAATGAAACAACTGCTCGATTAGTCTATTTTGGTTATTTCCACAGCCTCATGACATATGGTATTCTGTTGTGGGGGAGTGCTGCCGACATCGATACTATTTTTATTCTGCAGAAAAGGGCTGTTCGCGCAATCTATCAGCTCGGTCCAAGGGTGTCACTTACAAGTAAATTTAAGGAAATAAATATTCTTACCTTCCATTCACAATATATTTTAGAAAATTTAATGTATGTTAAAAAGAACATAACCTTGTTCAAAAGAAAAAAAAGATCTGCACAATGTTAACACAAGGGGAAGAAATATGCTGGCAGGTCATAATAGTAGGCTTCATGAAGTCACTAACTCATTCATGGGTCAATGTATACGCTTTTATAATAAGGTTCCTGAGGACATCCAAGGTCTTCCTATTGACAAATTCAAAGAAACTATAAAGGAGAAGTTGTGTGCTAAAGCGTATTATAAACTATCCGATTATTTGGATGATAAAAGCCCTTGGGTATAATCCCCTCATTAACAGGATTGTACTAGTATTTGTAACAAAGCATGTGTAATGTGTCTGTATGTTCGATGAGTTCTTCGACCCGATGAATATTTAAAGCGTCATTGTCACTTAAGTACGTCTTCTTATGGTAGCGTCGGGTGACGGGTCGCTCACTTCCCTCTAATATGGTTGAGGAGGGCGATGGCTGGATCCCGCGTTAACTCGTGAACGGGTGCCGTTTGAGGGTGTTCGTCGTTTGGATACTTGGGGGTAACAGATGAGCTAACAGATGCAGAAAAGAATAATTTTGTATAGACATAAAAAGACTGTAAATTTATTTTGAAAAAAATATACCCGTGAAGTTTCTTGCCAGTTCTTCTTCACGAAGGTTTTTTCGAACTGGTGGTAGAATCATGTTTTATTTGACGTCAATAAGAACAAGTAATTGTCAATGTTGAGAAATAAATATTTCATTTCATTTCATTTCAACACTGCTCTCTATATGTGTGCACCATAACTTATAATGGAGTTCCAAGTAATGGGTGGTTAAATAATAGTTTGCGCTGGTTTAATACAAATTTATATGAAGTTCAAGACATTAGTTCCTTCCTTAATACAGTGACGTATCGTCTCAGTATTAGCCAATAGCATCACCGACAGTAAGGAAATATTTTCTAATACGGTAATCTCATTGGCTAGTATCTACAGTTGCATTCATGACTCACTGCATTCTTAACGAGAACGAACTATAGTTGATTTCATTTTATGCCATATAACATTAAATCCGAACTATTGAAATCCAACCTTAATATCCATATATTTTTTTAATATATATTTAAAAAATAATATCAGTCCAACTGCAGTCTAGTTCTGTAGAACGCGGTTTAGTTTCCGGGATGTTTGTCTTACATCACAAAGCCGGTGATGTCTTTGTAATGTAGTTTTCAAATTTCAAAGGTAAAAACTTCTATACCGAAAAAAAACACTATTATATTATGACAAAAATAGTGTGTGTGTGTGTGTTGGATAATTGTGTGGTTTACAAAGGTCTGGTTATACCGATTTCAGTAAATTGATGGTGGTATGCAGTGGCTATAAATAACGGTTGTGGTTATTATCGACTATTTAACTTTTCCAGAGATTCATTAAATAATAAGTACTATATATTCTTTTTTTATTAATATAAATTGGCAGGCGTTTGTCTAAAGCCTGTCTAAACTCGTGATAAGTGATGACGAAAACCATGACGGTACACGCCTGTCCAACAGGTACCCGTTCACTCTACCCTTTAAAGCTCTTGAATCTGTCTGGAAAATTAGACGCAGGCAGATCATTCCACTCTTTAGCAACATGAACCAAAAACGAGTTTCGTCTAAACGCTTTGTTTGACTTTTTGGCACGTTTGGAGCGGGTGAAACTTCTGTCTGCGCCTGGTGTCTTTCAGGTTCGATCAACTCATAAAGAGCATTCTGTAAACAACCGATAGACTAGCGACTTTGCCACGATGTTCGAGGCTATGTAACCGTTTGTTGTCGCTTATCACGGGCTCGTCGGTCAACAGAACCCAACGCTTCTAGTTGGTACTTCGCGGAGTCATCCCAAACATACTGCATGAGCGAACCTGGGCTGTGTACAAATTAAGCAGCTGTTCAGATTTAAAGTACCGTTTGATCTGCTATGAATTCGCTCTTGCCTGGGATATATATCTCTCTACAACGGCGTGTCATCAGCGTAACCATCTTCAATGAACATTGAAATATATAAGTGAGCTAAAGTCATATCTTTTCCTTGTTTATAGAAGAACAATGTTGAGCTTGTAATGTATGTATGTATGTTTTACACATACATACATACATTACAAGCTCTTTTGTGAAAAAGATAAGTAATATTAGGTCCTTAAATATGAAATTGGCGTTTTGTCGTACTGGCTACTTTAATCTGTAGTATCTCCTCTTTGGCTAAGACTTCCACTTTCAAATTGTTAACAGCTATTTACTCACGCATTTATATTTTGAAAACCGTAATTCATTTGTTTTTTTTCCCTTTTTGTTTCATTCTTTGAGTCACTTAGTTTACAAAACGGAAATCTTGAAATATCGCGTTATTTATGAGTACGAGTTCCAACGTGGCACCAGTACTTCAGAAACGGCTCGAAGTATTAATGCTGTGTATGGTGGCGGTGTTGCAAAAGAAAACACAGTACGTTTTTGGTTGCAACGTTTTCGTTTTGGAAATTTCGACCTACAGAACAACCGTGGACGGCCTTAGACCAAAGTTGATAATAAAGAATTGAAAGCTAATTGTGAAAGCGGATCCATCGCAAACTATGTCCGAGTTAGCTGTAGGCTGCGGTGCTAGTGAAAAAACTGTTTTAATCCACTTGAAGCAAATTGGGAAGGTGAAAAAGCTTGAGAGGTGGGTACTGTGGCGACCGGCCTCTTTATGTCGCCGCCGCCGATAATGGCAACTTAAAACCAAAGTAAGATTCTAATTGATTCAATTAAACAAATACCACATTCCCTGACATAAAAATAAAACAATATCAGTCGTTTTACGGACAGTTCCCGTGTTCGGTATTCGGTTATATAGTTACAAAATAAATACCAAATCAATAATAAAAGTTTTTAAACCTCACAGCAACGCCCATAGTACCTCATGAATTGAGTTCAGCAAACCGACAAACGCGCTTCGACTGAAAGTATTTTAAATCGAATCATTACTTGTGATAAAAAGTGGATCCTGTACGACAATCGGAAACGCTCATTGGAATGGTTGAACCCTGGCAAACCAGCCACATCCTGCCCCAAGCGAAAATTTACTCAAAAAAAGTTACTTGAGCGTTTGGTGGACTAGTGCCGGTGTCGTTCACTACAGCTTTCTTAAATCTGTCCAGACGATTACGGCAGATGTCTATTGTGAGCAACTGCAAACTATGATGGAAAAGTTAGCTGCTAAACAACTGAGGCTGGTCAATCGCTCTAGGCCACTGCTGCTTCAGGACAACACTAGACCACACACTGCACAACAGACGGCTAATTAGAGGCAAATTAGAGGACCGTACTCCCCGTACCTTACTCCAACATGTTACCATTTTTTTCGAAATTTGGATAACTTCTTGCGAGGGAAAAAATTTAACTCTGATGAGGCAGTCCAAAGCGCCTTCAAACATTTTATTGATTCCCGTGCGAATGGTTTTCTTAGTAAACGGATCAATGAACTACCTATGAGATGGCAAAAGTGCATAGATAGAAATGGTACATACTTTGATTAAATAAATATTATATTTAAAAAAAATTTACTTTATGTTCCTCCCTTACAAAACGCCAATTTCATAAGTAATGACCTAATATATTTGATTAAGAATAATATCTTCATGACTGTTGCTGAGTCCGCAGCACAAAGGTAAGCCAGAAGAGGATCCCAGCCCGCTAAACTGTGTAGAGTTACATAGAAGCTTCGCAACGTTTACCTAATAAAACCAACTGTCGCAACAGGTGGATTCCAAAGTTGAAATAAGCATATCATTATAATATAAAAAAATATTATAAAATAATACTTACTTTAGGAGCTGCACTATTTGTTATCACAATTATTATTCTCAATTTATTTTAATTCTTTTGAACTAAAGAGGTTTGTAACGCGTGAATATTTGTAAATATTTTTATAATAACAATAATTAATTCCCCTGACAAACATTCTAATTCATGCTGAAAGCCTCCTGGGGCTGTGTCAAGGCTTGAAGCGATATTGTCTGAACAAAGTAATTTACTTCTTAATTAAAGTTCAAAGCTATATAGACCTTTTAAGTCTCAGGATGATAGAAACCCTTGGTTGAATATGTTCATTTAAAACTATGCTTTAATACTGACAAATTCTAACTATATTCTAAAATCTACAAAGCGACATCGGAGTCATTCTCTCGTACTGACGGGACTTACTGTAAATGAAATAAAAAGATCATTTAGATTCATTAATTGATTTGATTCGTTTTTTTTACCTTGACTTGCAATTAAAAAGCGTACCGTGATTTTAGTATAAAACGTAGTCTTAAAAAAAATCTCTAGTCTAGAAAAATATAACCAATTAATTTAGAGATGCGGGTTTAATTATAAAAGTGGAGTAATAAAAGAGTGGTTGTGTAGTCTTCCATATTCATCTTACCGTAGCATTAATAATATTACAAAAAATTTTCCCTTGTTGAAATTCCTGTTTTTAATATTCCCATAACTTTTAACTTAAACACCCATTATATATTTATATCCGTTACAGAGCTCCAGAACTAAGTTCATTGTGAGGAAATGCGGGACCCATCGCACCAGTGACAGTTCACGACCCGCAGCAAATCTTCATCTGAAATCAGAACTTAAATGGAATTTATTAATTTTCATAAATGAACTTTTGAGTTCATTTATAATTTTGTGTAAATGGTTCCCACACTATAATATGGTTCTCCAACATATATTGTAAACAAATATACAACCATCTGTCACTGATCTCCACAAATAAACGCTAGTTGCAAGGAATGCAATTTCAGCAGAAGCAAACTAGTAAGAGAGCGACGGGGGAAGCTGTCCGCGATTTGCATTTATGCTATAACGTCTGGTCAAGTCAAGCGCCACCGTCGAAATAAGCGTATTTCAGTTGGAATACTTGATTTAAGTTTGCTTTTTAAAATCGGAGAAAGATTTAAAATAAATTTGTAGTGGATAGCATTTTAGGAATATATTTTAGTAAGAACTACATTTTCATAGTGTAAAAATTTGTGAGGATTGTGGTAACTTCTTTCACCAACTTGTCTTGTGATATATGATTATATAATATATATATAATATTAATGTATCTATTTTATTATACCAAGTACTTCTATGTATTCTGGGTGTGGTCTACGGCCAGTACGGGAATTACTGAAACTATACAAAGTTTCTATCGAACCATGTCTTCGATTTTAGAATTTGAAAAAAACATATTGTGTGGGTTAGCTCAAAATAAGAATGCTGCTCTTTACTAATTCACAGATACTCTCTGTTAATCACGGCTCAACCACTCACGGGCAAGACTATTTCATTAGAATTGTAATGTGCGGCGTTTGCCAGCTTAGCTAGTTGACAATGAGAAATGCTTGTCATTGGTTTATGACAGCCTTTTCAGTTCTTTATTGTACAGTTCAACGTGCTACAATCTAGATAACTCAGTTTGGGTTGGCGCTACGGAACTATATCAAAACACATATTATGAAGCTTCCGAACAAAGCCTATGCATTGCTGGATAATGCACCTTATTATACATTCGTTTCATAATTTATGGATTACGTATAAACAAAAAACAAACACACAAACAAATATTTTATTAACATATTTGAAGTATAGATAACGAGTACAAAGAAATACTATAGAATTGTTCTTGGAGCTGCTGATCTCCAGAACTCTAAAAACGGTCGCCACCCATGCCCTGTCAAGTGGACTTTATTGCGGAAGATGGTTACGATCATGCCACGTACCTTAAGTATGTACAGCATCGGCGCTCTCAGATATGGGCAGTTGCTCCTGCGCTCCTTGCTTTCTTCTGGCATATGTGGATCCAATATTTCCAAGACGCAGGTGGTGCAAGCTAAAAGAGTCCATTCACGTACAAATACAACAGTCTGATTTACGAGACACTATGAAGTAACTCGGAGTACGCGCGGATTAATCAATTCACACGTCATTCAAACGCAGGAGGCACTGAAGATCCATTTCTCCAGTAGATGGCGCGGCGGCGACAACCTAAGTACCGTGGAAGAAAAAAAAGCTTTTAAGAAGAAGCTAGAAGTTACGAAATTTACTAATAGGGCTAATGAATGATGCTAACAATTCTATTGAAGAACTTATCAAATTCTACCAATATCAAATAAATTTTTCACGACTAAAGAAAATCCAAACAGTTTCATTTTATGAATAAAAACTTAAGATTTGAAACGAGATACACATTTTACAGTTTGATGCCTCAGTATTGTAACAATGTCATAGCGGGAACGTTCAAGTTTGTTTCAAATGAATAGTAATAAACAGACAGCAGTAAACTGCGCTTGAACCGCGTTTTGCCCCGCCATGTATCTTGAATCGATGGAAAATTACTACAAACTTAAAGGTGAACTAAACATGCTTAGTTTTGTGACGATTTGAAATCATGGATGTAGTCTAGCACATTTAAAATAAACTATGCTTGAGAGTGCTTGAGAGATAATTCAATAGTTTAATAAGACAATGTTTAAACAAATAATTTCATTCACAAAGTTGCTTAAAGTACGGTAGCGAACTTTGCATGCTTTAAACTATCGGAAGTACAAAAGTCAGTGCGTTATGCTAGTACTCATAGAACAGTAAAACTGTGCCCGGAGACACAGGTTGTTTGACAGCAGCTTCGGGAGCCATGGGGGGATCTAATCGTTTTTTCATGTTTTCGTCTCATCATATAAATACCAAAAGTAATACGAGGGAATTCAGTTTGTTGAACGTGTCATGTGATTTGAAGTATGGCGACGGTATTGTGTATCATCAAACAATTTTGTTAAGAGTCACGAAATAATAATATATCAATCCTGGTAGGAGTAGATATTATATTATATTTGCTCTCTAGTCATGGATGTGTATGTATGTTTATTTAGGTTTATTTCTAATATTTATATATAAAAAAAATATATATATTTGTGTTTATATATTTCTTAAGTTTATTTATCCGTTATCTAGTATCCATAACACAAGTTCTTAATGATACTTAATTTGGGCTAGATAATGTGGTTGTCAGTTAGAAATATTTATTATTTATTATTATTATTATTAATAATGTTATTTTTCTGGCCTATAAAGACACATTTCTCCTTTTCACTACAAAGTAGTGTAAGTTGTTCACTTAGTGTGACTAATTTGAAACCCCTCAAGAAAAGACTTGAGCAGTTCTTTATCTCGTTTTCTGAAAAAAAAAAATGTCGACAGTATAAATAAAATTAAAGAAGAAACCTCTAGCAAGAAACATACCGCTATTTATTCCACCCGAATCCTCATGTGCCAAGAATCAGCAGAATTAGTTACTTCTTATCATTCATTGTGTGATATAATAAGAGAAGATTGAGAGTATATTTGTTTTTCAAAATATTTAAGTAAAAGGACATCGTTCTAGCTATTTTTATATTCATTATCTTAGTATTAAATTTTAGAAGCATTATTTTGTAGTAACCCCAAGTCAGTGGAACTTGAACCTGTTCAATTAGCGTATATTTTGTTCAAAATTTTTGCCACCTTGGAGCCATAGTCTCTTGAAATACTATTAAGGTAAAATATGGCGTTAAAATTTATTTTAATATGTTTTTATTGGAAATGTAATTATTACAAATAGACTATGTGCAAAAATTTAGAAAAAAAAGAAAAAATAAGAAAAAAGTAAAATAGTAAATTTAAAAAAAAAACTAAATAATAATACAAAAAGTACATCATAAAAATAATACCCTAATAATATCTTTGCTCATCGGTATTGAAGCAATAACGCTGGCAGAGTTACCTCGTTGTATGGCCGAGGTAAAGCGCTAAGTAACCGCCAGCCCTGTTGTCGCTAGAGACCTGGACTGATCTGGAAGAAGACTGAGTGATGAATTTTTTTGCATCTGATGACGACAGGCATAATGTCTCTACCGATCACCACAAACTAGTGATTTGCGTACTTGCGGCGCTTTACCTCCTGAGCCGACAATGCAGTAGCACCGGCCTTAACGCTGAAAACTCTCAAGTGGGACGAAGCGTCCTCATTGCGTCCCAAGCGACAGATCACCCCAACAGCTAGGTTACGAGCGCTCAATGAGCTACGGTGGAAGAAACGATCAGAATTTTGGGCAAGATAGCCCGTGGTATCCGAGTTGGTCTACATCTCTTCTACTGGAACATTTATATTCCTTGGTGCCTAATCTGAGCGTGATTGCAATTTGGAAGATGGAGTTTTCCAAAAATGTATCAAGACTTGGAGAAGGCAGCGCGTTTAACCGTGCCTCGATTCGGCTTCAGATATTGCCAGAAGACCTGCTTTGTCTTTTGCGTCGGTAAAAGAAACGAACAGTTTTAAATATTTTTCTAAAAAACTACAAATCTTTAAAAAATGCTTAGAAATATGAAGAACATATCTCTCTTACAATCGACCCAGCGACCACCTCCATTCTGTCTTGCAGCTGGCTGACATTAGTAAAGCATGAAACTTAAGCTAGGATTTAAAGGAAATCTTTTATCTTAGAGTTACGTACTGTGTGTGATGCGAGAACTTGGATCGATGTATTTCTTAGACTTACAACCATAGTTAAAATAATATACAATGCTTAGAGTACATATATGCAGTATACATTACCTTATATTTAACAGCATCGATTCCAATTTACTCGACTACACAGATTAAACTTTACAGCTCGGTACTATAAGCGCACTGATTAACAATCGGTCGAAGTCCTACCTTTTCATCACACATGTTGAAGTTAATGGTAATAAGCATTCGTAACAATAACGTAGGATCTTGAAATGGAAATTTATCCATCTCATTTGTATAATTCAAGTATTGTGATTAAACTTTACGACAACATACCGATGCATTTCGGAGTAAGTGCGGAAAGTTTCTCGGAAGCTAACGAACGAATATCTTTATATAGAATGCCAGAGATGAAGTTAGTTTTACAACTATCATCAAATAAAGTGGTAACAGATATCCTCAGTATTGAGAGGCCCCCACGTTAAATATACTTCTGAAGCATTCATGACAGTTATGTGGGAGTTTCTCAATAACAAATTAGAACTTTATCAGCAAACTTGAGTTTTGATTTACCACTTTATCAATTTCAATCCAGATGGGCCAGGTACTGATGCTGATCGTTGTGGATGCCGGCTCGTGACCGTCAGGAAAAGTCACAAACTGCTGGAGGCTTACTAATGGACCGGAGTAAAGATTCTTCAAAAATCTAATTATGCTTGTGTACAATATAAGTAATTTTATTTTAATTCTCAATAAATATTCAACTGATTCATTCATATTTTTTAACTACAAGTATTTTTTAACATAAGTTAACTACAGCGCGGCGCGCCCAAAATTGGACCTCGTACATTAAGCTTCGGTCTCCAAAAATAGCTGGGTAATTTTCTACCTACCAATTTATTAAGACTGCTTAGAACAATGCCATTGCAGCTTGTATAAATTAAATATAGGTGAAAAACAGATGGAATGAAATAAACGTGAGCAGTTTGTGTACGAAAGAAATAAACATATTATTAAATACAAGCAATAACTAAACCACGACTGAAGGCAACAAGTTGGCGTATATTTTTAAAGACACTCCTACACTCTTGGTTTACTCAACTTTCAAACAAAAAGAACTGTATAGAAATCTGTACATTTATTTTGGGACGAACAGATACATACATACACAGGTCGAACTTATATTAACCATGTTTTTTCATCGAGGGTTAAACAAAATCTTGGTTGAAATTAACCCTTTTTCCAATAAAGTTTGTTCTATTATTCGAACAGAATATAACAGAAAAATTTATACTAAAATATTTATTGTTGGCTGCATCCTCTACACAGGTGCAGGAAAACATCGGTTCAACAAATCGACTCACTTGAGTGTGTGAAAAACATTTCTGTTTTTCAGCAGCAGCAGAGGAGAGCTGCTGACATTGATAATATATTTAATCTGCAGAAAAGGGCCGTTCGCGCTATCTATCAGCTCGGTCCAAGGGGGTTAAATTTTGAAGTAAATTTAAGGAAATAAATATTCTTACTTTCCATTTGCAATATATTTTATAAAATTTAATGTTTGTTAAAAAAGAACATAACTTTGTTCAAAAGAAAAAAAGATGTCAAAACAAGAGGAAAAAATATACTGGCAGCTCATAATAGTAGACTTCATAAAGTCACCAACTCATTCATGGGTCAAGGTATACGCTTTTATAATAAGGTTCCTGAGGATATCCAAGGTCTCCCTATTGATAAATTCAAAGAAACTATAAAGCAAAAGTTGTGTGCTAAAGCATATTATAAACTATCCGATTATTTGTACGATAAAAGGCCTTGGGTATAATCCCTTCATTAACAGGTTTTTACTACTATTTGTAATAAAACATGATATAATGTGTCTGTTTGCTCGTTAAGTTCTTCGTTCTGCTGAATATCTAAAGCGTCATTGCCACTAAAGTACGTCTTCTTATGGTAGCATCGGGTGACGGGTCGCACGCTTCCTTCTAATATGGTTGGGGAGGGCAATGGCTGGATCCCGCGTTAACTCGTGAACGAATGCCGTTTGAGGGTGTTCGTCGTTTGAATTCTTGGGGGGAGGGAGACTTGCCGAGCTAACAGATGCAGATAAGAATATTTGTTTATAGACATAAAGAGACACTTAATTGATTTTTTTAAAAGTATACCCAGTAAGTTTCTTGCCGAAGGTTCCAAACTGGTGGTAGAATCATGTTTTATTTGACGTCAATAAGAACAAGTAATTGTCATTGTTGAGAAAGTAATATTTGAATTTGAATTTAATCTGCGGTATCCTAGGACTTCTGTTTTCTTTGGAATGCGCAGATTAAACATTTTCCCAAAACCAATTGGAGGTAAATTGGGCAAAGTAAATCTATTGATTCTACTGTTTATTTATATATGTAGCTGTTGTCAGAAAAATTAATAGATGCCTACATTTTATGACAAGTGGCAGATTCCAACTGTTAGGTTTTTTGTTTCTATAGAAGTTTAATTGAAGGCTGGAAAAACTGAATAGTTTAACGATTATGGATTTTGTTTCTTTTTTGTTTCAAAAAAGCATTAAAAAATTCATTATATTTTATTTTACCATAGGTAAAAATTGTTAACGCTTGATGAATGTTTTCTTGCACTTCACTTTTATCTTCGTCTTCCTCATCACAGCGTCAATACACCCTAACTTCGGCTTGAAAAGGTATGACAGGTAAACGGAGAGGGAAAATACCAGCAGAAACAAGCCTCGCAGCACTCTTGTCAAAATTGTTAAATAAATACATTAAATAGTACGTATACAATTCGATTACGACATGAAAGAAACAAACAGAAGAAGACTAGTGTTATGTGCTAATGTCGAGTCGCAGCCAAGCTGGTCGACCCATTCTCTGATGCTGTGTGCTTTACTTAAATAGGGTGTTATTATGCTTAATTGTTGTTATGTTTCTTGTTATTAAGTTATCGGAATTAGCAATAACATATAGCGGTATTAATTGGTTAGAGGACCGCATTCGAATATGTAAGATAATTTTTGGAAAACACGTTTTAATCCCAACTCAAAAATGCTTGAGCAATAAAATAGTAGCATTTATATAAGAACTTAGAAAAATCAGAAATACTTGCAGCAAAAAATTAATTTCAAAATTTGTAACAAACATTATAACAACACGTCAAGGATATCACTTAAACATTACAACATTCACTACGACAATATGTATCGTAAACGCTTGATCTGTTACGTTCTTCCATGCATTTAGAATCTAATTTCCATCTAACAATAAAAAATAATTGTTCAAATATTTATTTTTTTTTCAAAATCTTCATCTTATTATAAAAAGAAACCTATGTCATTCTCTGTCATTGAAACAAATCCGACAATCATTATTAATTGGAATTTGTTTAAGTTATATTTCTGACAATAATATAGGCATTGGAAAATTGTTATCAATTATCATATTATATGACCTTTAAACATGTTAATTAATTTCACTTTATGATATTTTTTATTAGAGTTATTATTTAGAATTATATTTAATTATATTCATGGACATTTATATTGAAATTGTAAAGATGTAATTTAAGATGTTATTTTTTGGGTTATTTAATGTACTAATTGCAGTAACATTTTAATTATGAATGCAGTATTTCACTTATTTTAAAACTCTTTTTAATTTTGAGATCGTACATTTAGAATTAAGAATGAAAAATAATGCTTTTTGATATTTATATGATGACGTCTTAATTTTTGTTGTCTATAATCTATTGTTTGCCAAATAAAGTGAAGTTTAACATTTGCACACCGTTACAACAGTTGAATATACTGTACACTATTATTGTAACATCAGACCTAGACCGTATTCTGCAATAAATTATTTCTTCTTTTCTTTCTTAACATCACTCAAATTATGTGTGACGTCACAACCCAGTACTGTTTCCTATGAAGCGTTGTCCGTAGATAGCAAAGTATCCTGTAAACTATCGATTGTAGAGCTATTGTTCTTTGGGCATATCTCAATATTTATAGTACCTACATTACAAATAAAAAATAATTGTATTTAATAAGGGTAAAAATAGGCGAACAAGCTTCAAGAATATTGTCTCGCGACTTCGTTTGCTTATATCTCCTGAGAACATTTTGGGACAGATTTATATATAGACCTTTACATACAGAGCCTGGATTACTCCAGGTTGTATTTTATATATAAATATAATAAATTGAATTCAAATGGCAAATGGACGTAACGAACATTCATATTCATCATGTTAGAGGGAAAAAGTGACAAGTTCACATTTACTTGCTCGATTCTTGTTGAGTCACAAAGGACTTGAGTCTCTAAAACAATCTCTATTTAAATCGACATAAACTTACACATATTTTGAACACTGAAACACTAATTTTTTTACAAAAACTTGTAACAAGTTTTTGTTTCAAAAACACGACTTTTGTTGTATTTCCATGCACAAGGTGATTCCACACTTCGATTAGGGAAGGGCTCACAAGTAAACACTTCTACTTAAAATCATTTAGGCTACTTTTTATTTTCTATTCCGGTGAGTAGAATGACATTTTGCAAACCAATAAATTGAATATTCTTTCAATAAAAAAATAGGCAATATTTATGTATTAATTTACATAAAATTAATATTCTATCAGATGAGATGGATAAAAACACCCAATTTACACAAAAAGATTAATAATAAAATAATTAGATTTTTTTAATCCCTTAAGAGATATTCAAGAGATATACAGTTTTAGTGGATAATTTGTATTCTACTATATAAATTTTTTTTTTGTATGGCCCAGAAAATTGTTGAAGGTGAATGTAGATTAATATTTTGTTTACGTAAATGACCTCATTCATAATATCAGCACGGTGGCTCTATGTCTAGTCGTTCTGGACTCTAGAGATCTGTCTTCTCATATTCACGATACTCTTGTGTGTAGCCGATACTCTTTCGACATATTCTGCGCGGTTCTTCCTGTCGCTAGGTGTGAGCGATGTGTATAAGTGAATATTTCCCGCCTTTATTCAAATTTTATTTACTTACTAGTCGTGTTCAAGAATTTTTGTAGATTGCCCAAACTTAGTCAATAAATTGTTAGTTAACTCGCAAAACAAATTTTATTTAAGGATCACATCATTCTTCAGCAATAAACTAAGTTGGAACTCTAGGCAATTAGGATATCAAAAGTTGTTCACAAATGCCCTTGAAACCCGCTAACTTAACTTTGGTTGAGTTCAAAACCTGTCGAAAACTTCTATAGTCACGTTTTTACGAAGGCTGAATAACCTACAAAATAGCGCCAATGCTCAGGGGTTGATAAAAGTGAAGGTACAGAACCCTCAATTATTGGCAATAGCCGTTGTTGTACTGGCCGTGCGTAGTTGGGCTGCGAGTTTCGACACTAGAGGGCAGCTGCGGGAGGCTACAAAATACAGTTTGCCCACTTATGGGCTATTAGCACAAGTTGTAACAGATACTATGATTTTCATGAAACTTGGACTTCAGGTGCGGGTAGTTTTAGATGTATTAATAAATGGTTTTTTCAGGTTGGAATCGGAAAACTTCTACATGAGGTTTATAAATATTGTAATTTCACTTATCATTATATTACTTTCAACCTCCTACTGATTAATTAGAACAATTGACCGCGGTATCAAATTAAATTTCCCTAATTAGATATTAAACAGAGGGGTTTAAAAGATTATTTCCGCTATCCTGTTGGTTGAGAAGCTCCAAGGGGATATTATTTAACTTTGTGGGAAAAGCAAAATATTTGAAACAAGTTAATAAGGTTCGGGTAAGGCCGGATATACTCGTAGGCGTAGGTTTGAGCGGACGCCGTTTGTAGCGGATGTAGTGAAATTGTGTCCGGAGGGAGTAACAGTATCTTATAATCGATAGCTTGTTGATCTGTTTAAGATAAAAGAATGCGCAATTCCAAAAATTAACTTTGAATGGAAAAGTTATGTTAAGAACACCTTTATATGGCTTTATTCATGCAGAGTAAAGGAAAATTGTGATTGATTTACTAATAAGTATGATTAAACTTACTTTTCAAGACACATAGATTGGATAACTTGATTTTTTGAACCCCAAAAACAGTTATTTATTAAACTGATATTTTTTTAAAGACGTCATTATCAAGCGTTGGGTTTTTGTCTGGGTCTATGTCGAGGCTAAAATAGGGTAAAAAATAGGGAGGAGACGGTAACAGGGTCCGTTCAAAACTAGTTTTCGGAAGCATTAGTACGTAGTAACTGTTTGAAACTATCGCGGTTATTTTCACTATAATTTAATGAATTTACGGGATTCTTACCACGATTTTCGATTTTTATTTCGCGCGTCCGATATTTCGATGATTGCAACAGAATCGAAATATCGGACGCGCGAAATAAAAATCGAAAATCGTGGTAAGATTCCCGTAAATTCATTAAAACATTAGTACGTAGCATAAATATGAATGAACTTGTATAAAATATAGTGTTACTAGTCAAACAGACTTCGTACAGAATAAGCAATAGAATGTGGAAACATTCTACTACATTTCGTTTGTGACTCCGTCAACTCGGATACCGTTCATTCGTTCACTTAAGTTAAAAGGAGTCTGCAATGGAACCGCTCCACTCGCAGTGTATGACGGACATTAGTTAAGTGTGCTAATAATGCCACGGCATGAACATGAAACTCACACAAGTAAGCGAGTAGTTTCAGGTAGTTTATAGTCCAACAATAATGCCTGTTGCGGGTTGGTGGCCTGTATTCATACCTTCGAAATAATTACTTAGGTGCGTGGGTATCCTCAAGAAAATTTCCTTCGCCGTTAGAGCAATCGGCTTAATGTCGGTACATTGTAAACATTTATTGATACCTTTGGCAGTCAACGGGATCGAACAGCGTAGAGGTCACGTTTACTTAATGTGCACAGACAAATTAATTTGTCGTGGTTTATCAAAAACAATGAATTGAATTTTTTATGCGATTTTAAATAAGTACGTTAAAAGTGTAGGGGTTTCTAAAATAAATTTATTTGAAATAGGTGTGAATAAACTTGCATTTTTATAAATAAACTTGATCTTTGATATTAAATGAATTCCTTTAGAATACTCTCTAAACAGTTTTTAACTAACTTAAAAATAGTACACGTGCTCATCATGGCATGTTTTATTTTCTAAGCAGATTTTGATATTCTTTGTTTTGGGTTCAGTTCAGTTTTAGGTTGGTCCCTGGACTTTGGAGGTAAATATACGATGGAACTCCTCAAAATTTAATAGGAAATTTATAGCTATTTTCGATCTGTAACATATTACAGTGCCATATATAAATAAATAAAATAAAAAAGGATAAAATACTTCATTCTAAATGAACCTATTGGAGAGTTTATTTAACCTATATTATTATTTTCTTCGTAAGTGTTTTAATGTTTTAGTGTTTTAATGTTTTTGTGTTTTAATGTAACGACCAATACATTGGTCGAGTTACTGTCAAGTTAAAAAAAAAAAGTAGCGTTCACCCTGATTTCATTCTGTTATAAATTGAAGTTAGATAACTTTTGATTGTCCGCAAACATTCCTTGGCGGTCATAAGAATGTTACAGTCAGTGAAATTGTAGGAAGAAAGGCGATGTGACTGCTGTGACTAAGCCGTGTAATTTTGTTTAACTACATTTAAAATTTGCCACAAATATTTTTTATAGTATGATTATAAATTGGCTGGCGTTTGTTTCCAACCGAAACAGGTGGAAAGTGACGACGAAATGAAGAGAAATGAAAAATGTATTTCTCAACATTGACAATTACTTGTTCTTATTGACGTCAAATAAAACATGACTCTACCACCAGTTCGGAAAAACATTCGTGAAAAAAACTGGCAAGAAACTTCACAGGTATATTTTTTTCAAAATAAATTTACAGAGTCTCGTTATGTCTGTACAAAATTATTCTTATCTGCAGCTGTTAGCTCGCCAAGTATCCAGACGACGGACACCAGTTAACGCGGGATCCAGCCATCGCCCTCCTCAACCATATTAGAGGGAAGCGAGCGACCCGTCACCCGATGCTACCATAAGAAGACGTACTTTAGTGACAATGATGCTTTAGATATTCATCGGGATGACGAACTCAACGAGCAAACAGACACCTTACACATGTTTTATTACAAATACTAGTAAAATCCTGTTAATGAGTGGATTACACCCAAGGGCTTTTATCTTCCAAATAATCGGATAGTTTATAATATGCTTTAGCACACAACTACTGCTTTATAGTTTCTTTGAATTTGTCAATAGGAAGACCTTGGATATCCTCAGGAACCTTATTATAAATGCGTATACATTGACCCATGAATGAAAAAACTTTATGAAGCCTACTATCATAATCTGCCATCATATGTTTTCCTCTTGTGTTAACATTGTTTAGATCTATTATTCTTTTGAACAAGGTTATGTTCTTTTTTACATACATTTCTAAAATATATTGCGAATGGAAAGTAAGTATATTTATTTCCTAAAATTTACTTCTAAGTGTCACCCTTGGACTAAGCTGATAGATTGCGCGAACAGCCTTTTTCTGCTGAATAAATATGGTATCGATGTCGGCTGCACTCCCCCACAACAGAATGCTATATGTCATGAGGCTGTGAAATTAACTGAAATAGAGAAACGAGCAGTTGTTTTATTTGAAATTTGTCTCATTTTTTTAACAGCATATGCGGCAAAGCCACGCCTTTTCGCCAAACCATCAACACGCGGTCTCCACTGGAGTTTGGCGTCTAAGGTTATGCCCGGAAATACAGTTGAGTTTACAGAAGTTAGTTGGCTCTAAAGTACAACGTTTGTGTTTACCTGTTTGAACTTTGGCAATGTAAACTTACACGTTTAGTTTTTTTTTCATTGAGGAGCAAATTATAAGCTGAGAGCCACTTCTCTGTGTTGGAGATGCATTGGTTTACTGCTCGATAGTCAGTTTCTTGTCTTTTGATTTTATATAAGAAGGAAGTATCGTCAGCAAAAAATATGACTTCGCATTGATTCTTAACGACCGATGGCAGATCATTGATGTATACTAAAAATAGGAAAGGACCAAGAATTGAGCCCTGGGGCACACTTATTGTCATTGCTGATCCTGATGATTTTTCTCCATTTATTGCATTTTTCTATTTTCTATTAGAAATATATGATTTAATCAAGGCAAGCGCTCGGTTTTTTATGCCGTAATGGTGCAGTTTCATGAGTAGAGTAGTATGATCCACATAGTCGAATGACTTGGACAAGTCACAAATGACACCAATAGTATCACACGACTCCTCCCAGGCGCTGAATACGTGTTTTATGAGCTCAACACCGGCATCGGTTATTGAGCGACCCCGCGTGAAACCAAATTGCTTAAAATTCATTAAATTATAACCATAAAATGAGAAAGTAATTGATTTAAATTAATCTTCAAAAATCTTACTGAGCGTTGGAAGTATAGCTATAGGTCTAAAATTATTTGTGTCAGACATACTACCTGCTTTGAATATTGGAATGGCTTTACTCAATTTAATTAAATCAGGAAATACACCATTATCAACACGTCATTAAATATACTGGCTAAGTGCGGGGTTATACCATCAATGACAGATTGAATAATTTTAACTGAAATTCCATCTAAATCGGCAGTATTTTTTACTTTTATGCTTTTAAATGTATTTAAAACTTGTGGAACAGTAACATATTTAAAGTTGAAAAGTATCGCATGAATTTACATTTTCCATTAGCAGTGACTGTGCAAGAATGGAACATGAATTAATACTCAAAGTAGTTGACACAGGGATGGCAGTATAAAAAAGGTTCAAATGCTTCAGCAACTTCTCTCTCAGTTGACAACAAGTTATCATAAATTTTTTAATTATATTTGGTGTGGGGGTCTTTTGCTTTTCCAGTTTCCTGATTAATTATATTCCATGCAGTTTTTGAAATGCTAGTATTATATTTAATTTTATAATTAATGTAATTGCATACTCTTTTAAATAATTTTGAATACCTTTTAACATATTAGTCAAATTTCTTTTCATAATTATAAGTTCTTTCACTGTACAATTCATAAAATCTATTTCTACTTCTGCATATTCCCACTGTTGCCCAGTCACTCAACCTAAATAAATTATTATTTACACATATTTTCTTTTTTGTAAAAACAGAGTCATATTCACTTTTGATTATATTATGAATAGAGTTATATTGAGTAATAGGATCGCCACAGTAATCTAATTTAAATGTTATTTCAAATACATCATTTCTAAATGTTTCAAGCCGTCTCTCATTCATGGGTATAAAGGTAATTTTTCTTTTTAGAGTCTTTTTAGCCCAATATCAAAAGTGGCCAACTGCCCACTATGATCTGATTGTAGTTTATTAATTACTGACTTTGTACATGGCATTAAATTTGTAAAAATGTTATCAAGACATGTGGCTGAGGTTGCTGTGATTTGCGTAGGCTCTAAGAAGAGATTTTTTAGGTGTTAACAATTAAAACGATTCAAGAATCGTTTGCTTTGTGACGTCTCTACTAATAAATCAATATGAAAATCGCCACAAATAATTATTTCTTTGTTTTTGTTATTTACTCTATGTAATACCTCATCCATAGTGCTCTCAAATACTTCAAATGGTGAGGATGGGGGTCTGTATACACTTATTATAACAATATTCCCTATTTTAATACAGGCTTTTTCAACAGATCGCTCAACAGACAGACTTACAATATCAGAACGTTCTTTAAATGCAAGGCTCTTATGAGCGAGATCTAGCCATCGCCCTCTTCAAACATATAAAGAGGTCCCGAATCAAGAAAGAATACCTATAGAGGTAGGCACTCACAATACGCTCTAAATCTCCAGGGTAATAGTTGTCTGGAAAAATAGACGCAGGCAGATCGTTTTGTGCAACACGAACCAAAAACGAACTTTCGCACCGTTTTGCCGATTTAGTGACACGCCAACCATAAAACGTTTTTCGCAGGTTGCCTGGAAGCTTCTTGAATGTTATAATAATCTTTATCAAGTGAATTTGAGGTTATTAGCAAACAATAATAGTGTTTTGTATTGTGGTTAATTGTATGCACATATATAAGTATAGTTTAAAAAAAATTAAGATGAAATTAAGAGAAAATATTTTTTTTCTTACTAATTGTTCTTTTCAATATTCATAGCAATATGCAGGTTATATCCACTGAGCAAGATATTTAAAACACAAAACACATAAAAGCAATACCAGCAGTGCGGCCAGACGACATGTTTTAAAATAAGAATGTGTGCATTTGCATGAAACACGCATCTGAACATCACCCAAAGAATTCAGCTACAATCTATTTGAAGCAGACTCCTGGTCCCTGACGCTGGGTTATCCGAGGGACGCCGTCGGGAATACCTGATTATGTTCATTTTGCCGTTACAGTAAATTTCGACATTATATCGCATTGCTAAATTAACATACCAGACGATTCTCGGTTTCGCATTAAATTGAAAATGTTTCGGGTATATTGTTTCTTTTATTTTTATATACATATACGACATTTGACGAGGGTATTTTTGGGCATAACTTGTTTATTTGCAGTTTTGTGTAATTAACTTATTTACAATAATTTTGATTAAAGTAATTTTGTATTTTCATACTCGTTTACTGAAATACCGACCGTAGGTCTGGTATACGCAACAGTGTTAATCGCAATTGTATTGTACCTAATATAAGTAATGTTACAGTAATTTTTAATTGTAAACATATACAGTATTAATTTAACTTACCAACTTGTCATTCATAAGAGGAGTTTTCTTGCTCTGCTCGATACAGGGAACAGTTTGATACAAGTAGGTGTGCTTCTATTGGTTTTCTAATAAAAATATAAAGACAAATAAAAAAATATTTACATTATATGGCCGAGTAGCGTAGTGGTTAGTAGTCCCGTCTCACACGCCGGAGGTCCCAGGTTCCAGTCCTGGTCGGGGCATTCTTTTGTGTGATGAACACAGATGTTTGTTCTCGGGTCATGGTTGTTTATATTAATATATGTATGTTTATTCTGGGATCCCCCCCAGTTCGCTGTATGGTCATCCAAAACACAAGCTCTGCTTTCTTTGCCGCCATATAATATAATAATAATATAATAACTTTATTTACTCTTTTCAATTTACAATAAGTATACTTAACCTAATAATAATCTAAGATACTTATCTATGATGTTAACAAAATACATATCCAAAATACTTTTATCCTAAATTAATATATTCTTTTCAAACATAAACTTAAGCTTTACATATAAATATTAAAGAAAGTGTTAACAAATCAACATGATAGCATGAATTGTCAATGCGGGTATACTTATTGACAAGAATTTCTTTACCTTCCGTGCTAGTCGAGACTGTGTTACGGCAAGGTAAGAATCTCACACAATGCAAAATCAACTTTATGCTCTTCACACAAGCAATGTATTACTCATTAGCAAAAAAAAATCGACGATGAATGACGAGTTCTGCGTCACATACGGACAGCGTAGTATATGCAAGTTATTCAGATGCAATTCGTATAGATATTCGTTCAAATAATTTAATTTGTAAAAAAAAATTAAATATAGTTACATCGTATTGAAATGCAGAATTACTATATTTTTTCTCACTAATTTTTAATGTTGCTTTATGTATTAAAGGTACCTATATATTTCTATTTTTATTTTTATTTTTCTTTTCTTTGCCTTATATTAGTTAGCCAGACATTAGAATAAATAACATTCATTTTATTATTTATAAATATTTTATCTTATATAAAGTATACTATAATATAGTTAATTTTACAAAGTACATAATTATGTTGTAGTTATAGATAGTATTAGTTAAAAGGCGTGTATAAAAATATAAAAATAGATATACATATTATGTAACTATGTATTTAAATTAAATAATAATAATAACAATAATGTACCCTATATTTTTGATATATAATCTTTATATTTAATATATAATCTTAATTAGGTCCTCAGTTTGCTCATAACTCAGATTGCTCAGAAACATAGCCAGCTGCCTTCTGCAACTAAAACTGGTCAAAGAATACATTTTTATATCTTTATTGATACGGTTGTACACCAAGGGTGCTAAAAAGAATGAGAAGCTCTGTGCAAATACGGTTTTGCATAGGGGAACATCAAAAACCTTGTATGGTCTTCTGGCTGACTCGTTATTTCTTTCTTTGTTTTTGTGTTGTCTCAGTAAAATAGTTTGGATAAAAAGTTGACGAATATTTAGAACTCCGAACTCCTTGTATATCTCAGACGTAGGATACCTGAAGTGTTTAAAGTTTATTACTTTGAGAATACACCTCAGTGCCTTTTCAGCAGATAAAATAATAGTTTTTTTAGCTCCGCCCCAGGCAGAGATGCCATAAGTAGCTATTGATTGACATAGAGTTAAGTAAACGATTTTGTTGGTTCTGTGGTCTTTTAAGTTTCTAATTCTTTTGAAAATTGGTATTAGTTTGCGTATTCGACTTTTAAGATTATTAATATGTTGTTTCCAATTCAAATTATTGTCTATTACAACACCAAGATATTTCAGACTAGTAGTTGCAGATAATACAAAACATTTACATTTATTTATTTTGGATTTTATATTAGAACAGTATTCGTCATGCACTTTTAATTCAAATCTCTTATCAGGTTGTTGATTACTTTTTATACTAAATGTAAGGTATTTAGTTTTTAAAAGATTTAAAGTAAGTAAATTGTTGTCAAGCCATTTTATTATAGTGCGCATCCCATTTTCAGCAGTAGATTCATATAGTTGGTGTGTTTATCTGGGGATTTATTATTATTATTATTATTTATTATTTTTAATTATGGAGGAAAATAAATCATTATTTATTAAATATTTTTCTCAATTTTCATGGATATTATTTGAACTTGCAGGCCTCGGACCAAACAAGAACAAAATAAATTATTTTTGTCGGCCAGCGATAATAATGCAGCAGCTGATTTCACCACAAAATGCCCTCTACACGGTCGTCAATGAATCGAGGCACCTTCTTGTTGCAACTTATACAATAAGCCGCTATTGTCCATAGATAATGTTTTAGGATCGGAGCAGGGTATGTCGATACGAGTGAGTACGGTGGTCGATGCTCTTGTCTCGATATATTTAATCCGTCACCTCTCCGTTTTCACTCTCTGCTTGTCTGTATAGTCAGGGCCATTACCTAACAATAATTTTTATAAAAGTGTAATAAGATATTTCCAAACTGTATGTAAACTATAGAGTAACCAAAATTTTACGTTAAGCCTTGTTTCTTTTACGTTTAGCTTCAATACCAACCTACCATATACTTTAACTAACTTTTTATTGCCGAAGTTGTCGTGTAAACACTTTTAGGATAGCAATTTGGATGATTGTAATCTTGATTGTTATCTGTTGTGTTTTCCAAATAAATAAATAAATATAAACTAAGAGCTTCGTATTTTATTTCACTTTTGAGAACTAAATACTTACCTAGATTCATTTAAAAAAAGGTTCTTTGGGAATTGTTGCCATTTATAACCCAAAAAAATTATGAGTAAAATTTGAATAACAATTTGTGTCCGGCCCTTGCTCATGCTCTACAAACTTAACGACATTTTGTATTATAACCTATTTTTTAATGAGCCGAACATTGGAGCCTTTGTGTATGTAATGTAAAGCGATATTGTTGCCGCTGAAAAAGTCTATTTTTTTATTTCTGTGAGACCAAAACTTTCATATTTACAATAATTTTTTATACGTGTAGTGAAGAAACTGAAAAGAGTGAGATTAAGATCTGACAGTAAGTTAATCCCACTCAATAATTATGACTTAAAGTACAACAGCAACTTAATAGCGGGCGGTTGAGTATAATTTGAAATTCAACCCTTGCTTCGAATTTTTATAGAAAAAATATAAAAAATTTGCAATCATTAAATAGCTTAAATAATATTATGATTCTAGTTAAAAATTCATGAAATGTTGAATTATATCAAGTTCTACACACGTTATATTACATTAGACTAAATTTTAAGATCAAAACGTAATCAATAACGAAATACGCTCTCACTGTTCCCATAACAGTTGTAACTAACAGTGACTAACCCAACAATAATTCTAAACACATACATTATTTACAGAGCCGTCTGCGACCGAAGTATTTACATATTTCTGTCTGAACACACATCTCTAGGGATCTCGCCCATGCAGCCAAAAGTCAAACATTGATTCATGATTCATGAAACGATCGTTCTAGCCGTGATTCGGCCAGAGACCCCTTGATATATCGCCTGGATGAACGACGAGCTTTGCGCCAACAAACCATCTAGCCACGTGGCACATGAATACGCACAACCTTTGTTTGAATGCATGAAGCTATAATATTTGCATAATTTTATGAAGGCCTTGTTCTGTATAAACAAAACTAGCGTGTTTAATAAAAAAAGTAAAAAGCGATTCATGCAACTCAGATTAAACAGATGTAATACAAGTTGTTTGGTATACATTTGTGATGTATATCAGCCTACGAACATTTAAACTTTTTTTATGGCTTGATATCTTATTTATCCGTCGAGTCTTATTCAATCACCTATTAACGTGAATAACTTAGCAATAAGCACAGTGATTTCTAACTGCACTGTGCATTTAGAAAATAAAAAATCAATTGTGATGTGCTACTGAACTACGGTCTACTAATCGGTGAAACACACGTGTTTCGAAGAACCTATCTTGTTAGCATGATAAGAGCTTCTTGACACTGAGGATGGCTAATAAATTGACTTAATGGGATGTATATTTCGTTTTTTACAAACAGAACATCGGAAGCTGGGTCTGCTTAAGTATTTTAATTGCATCCTATTCAAGCATTTGGGGTGAAACACTCTTCCTCTAACGTAACATATATTTTATGGAATTTAATGATCGTTTACAAAATGAAAATAAATGACAATTGTATGAGCTCAAATAAAAAGAAATCCATGAATTCCCTTGCCGCCATATTTTGAGGTATAGGCTGAGCCAGAATCAGGGTAATAAAGTATTGTTTGTCTCTGATGATGCGAGATAGAGTCAACGCTATCTTGATCGATTCTTGTTTGCAATTCCATTAAAAAAAATTTAATATATTTGGTCATTTCACAGTAAAAGTCAACTTATTTATGAAATAAAATTTATTTAAAGTAAAGTTAGTAAATTAAAGGAAAATAAATATTAATAACTGCTGAACAGTGTGTCAACGACATTCGTCTGAACAATTTACAAGGTATTTAATTATTAACGAGAATTGAACTTTGTCATGGCACAAAATGAAATTCCTTTTTGGATCTTTTGAAATGTAAATATCTGGATCTCAGTTTTTTAGGGAGCTTGCTTTTAAGCAGCAAGCTTTTGATTTAGTAAAATTTTTATTCAAATGGCGATTAGCAAAAATTATTTTGATGGCAACGAAATACTGAATATCAATACCTATGTACATATTATATATATTATATTATATATGACTATATTTTATATCGTTGCGCCATCTTGCATTATTATCGAGAATATTGTTACAATCAATCAAGTTTACTCTTACAGCAACAATAATTATTATTCCCCAAGACAGATGCTACGTACATCTACGTTGGACGTAGTTGGCTGTGGAGATGTCGCCTCGTAGTTCGATATGGACAACGAAATGGCACTAGAAGTAAGGCCTATTTTACTTATTTTTATAACTGAAGGAAAATCGAAAACCCATATCAAAGACGTGGCGGAGTGGCGTCGTAGTTAGTAGCCTTGCCTCATACGCCGCAGGTCCCAGGATCGAGCCCTGGTCGGAGCATTAAGTTGTGTGATAAACACAGATGTTTGTTCTAGGATCATGGATGTTAATATTTAAATAAGTTTGTTAATTCTGGGTTTCCTTCTAGTTCGCTGTATGGTCATCCATAACACAAGCTCTACTTACTTCGAGGACCCTACAGTTGGTTGTTTTTTGTCTGGGGATTTATTATTATAATCTGTTAAAAGAGGTGATCTTAAGTTTTTATCTTATATAGGTATTCTTTTTTATTACTTCATTCATGTTTGTCACTTGAAATAACTAACAACAAACCTTGTCCATTATCAGCTATTACATCACATTGCATTGCCATTGCAACAATGCCGTAGTAGGATCTATATCTAGAATATTCCAAATGTAGCAAGTATTGTTGTAATGTTTTATTGGTTTCTGATAGCCAATACAATATAGTAACAACTCAGCTTTTGTGTGGATGCAAATAAATGGATAATCTGACAATTTATTGTTGACATTTAAACTATATTTTATAGTTTTAGTGTATCATAAATATTGATTAAAGTAACCAATGGAAGCCGCAGCTACCAGTTGTCCTTTTGCCGGCAAATCGAAAATGATTAAGCAATTATTGTGTATAACTGAGAAAAAATGTAGCAATAATGTAGATAGTTTTCATTTTAAGATTGCTTCGAAGTAAAAAGTGCCCAATTTTTCTTGCTTTAAGAGATCGCCGGGTTGTAAATAAATTGATGCCGAACAGTATTACATATAATTAGGAATCAATAGTTTATATAAAGGTGCTAAACTCTATCTATGCGATGTCTTTATTCGCGGCTCATTTAGAAAGAGCAAAAAGTTTTTAAACGCTCTTTTTTTGTTTTGCCGCAGTTTTTTTTTTCGAGTGATATGTTATCGGACGCTAGGGAAACTAAATGTTTAAACTATTTACGAGTTTATTTCAAACTTTTAATGAAGAAACAAATAAAATGCTTGAATGGTTGTTTTCACTTAAATGTGGACTATTGAACGCCCTTTTAGTTTTCATTAGGATACTATCGATTTTGGCATGCCAGCAGCGTGTATAAATCAAACTGTTGTTATGAGGAGCTCTCAAGGCACGTAAGATCGCGTAGCGCAGATGCAACGAATTCCATTCCGATTTCTCTCTAAAGTCTTTAATAGAAGTGTAAAATTCTAATCGTACATTGAATGAAATAAGTTTGAACAAAGTCACAAACACATTTCTTTTAATACATAGACAAAGTAGGCCGGTTTAGAGGCACAAAAAGTGTCACGGTCCTGAGTTTCACCATATTTTGTGCTGCAAAACCTTGAAACCAACCTATACTGACCGCGTGGATCGAGGAGAACATTGAAATTCTCCGACTTTATCAGGTTTGTGCCGACACAGCAAACACAAAAATTCTACGTCGCAAAAATGAAATTGCGCTCATTTTAATGTAAAAAAAATTCACTGCTACGAGTACAGACTGTTTTGTTGTAGCATACTAAGCATTTACATGTAAAGCATAGGTACTTGAATCTCATTTTAAATATTCCAATAATAAAAATGTATTTAAGTTTACAATAGTTTATGTGATTAATCAGGCGAAATTAATAACAGATTTAGATTATTCTAGAAGTCGTCAGTAAGACGTCTCGCTGAATCAAAGTTTCTATATTCGCGTGTTCCATCATGTGGATCGCATTGCTGCGGGCGCGGTCTGCGTGTGACAGTTAATCTTCGGCAAACATAGATAGCTGCTGATCCACGTGGATGCCAAAATGGGACATATATACCAATACTGAGACTACTGAAAAACGGTTTTGAGTAAAATGTCAGAGGCCAATGGTAGATTGAACTCCTTTATATATTGTTTTAATTATAAAAGAACACAAAAAAATGTATCCAATTCAGTTTTAGATACCAAATAACAATTAACGCACAGGCTTTCGGAACGGGTATATGAGCGCTCTGAGCCATATATTCGGCAAAAGTTCTTATTTGATGTTACCAACAATTGCTAAGTAAGTCGATTTTTTACAAAAAATTTTTAAACTTTTGGTAAATAAATAATTTACAGTCCAATCCTTGTAGCAATTTTTTTTTTTTTTTTTTTTTTTTTTTTTTTTTTTTTTTTTGTTCCCCTCCGCGGGAAGGGCAGGAGGATAAAAATGCTCTGACGCATACTCCGGCGCGATTCCGAAGTTATGTGGGACTCGTCCCGACGCCTACCAGAACCATACCCACTAAAAACCCCCTGTCGGCTCGTGCATTTTTGCCACTCAGCCTTCATCGGAGCGACGGCCAATTGGAGAAAGAGGCCGCGCTAGCGGGGCCCTTAAGGGGTCACCCGCTGGGATTTACATAGCACTGAAGGTGCTCAAAAATTAAAAGTAAAATAAAACATTAAAAATGAAAAGTAAATAATGAAAACATTAAAAATGGAAAAATTAAATTTGCATTAATTAGAATTAGAATTTACGTTAGAATTAGAATTTGCGGCCAGAAGGGCCTCGAGATCGCGTGACAGTCTGGTGGATGAGTACGTTTGCGCATTTCTAGGCCTAGCGACTTTGAACTTCGAGTCTAACACAGGAGCAGCATATGAGACAGAATCACGAACTAGAGGATTGGGATGGGTTTCGGAGCGTTTGAAGAACGCTTCAGAGAGTGTTTTGAGATATTGTTGTACTGTAGGCAGTTCAAGATCTCTATGCAAGTCCGCGTTACGCACGTACCACGGTGCGCCTGTGGCCCGGCGGCAAAAGAGGTTTTGAACTACCTGCAGTTTGTGCAGGAGGGAGGGTTTGGCGTGGGCAAAGATTGGCGAGGCATACGTCATGACGGGTCTAACGCAGACCTTGTAAAGTGTACGTTTGTTTCTGAAGGACATTTTAATTTTTCTACCTAACATGCTATTTAGGCGGACTAAATAGTGACGAGCGAGTTTCGAAACTCTTTCAACGTGTGGCTTGAAAGAAAGCGTCGGATCTAATGTGACGCCTGAGTATTTAGTACTGCGCTTCCAGGGGATGGGAATGCCTAACATTCGAACGTGGGGATCGCTATCGGGACGACGGCGTTTGTGGTCGAAGCGCATCGCAGAACTCTTTTCAGGGTTCACATCGATGCGCCATTCTTGAAACCATGCACCAAGGGCGTTTACGGCCTTTTGGAGTCTGGTTACAAGGCGCCGAACACCGTGGCCTTTGGTATAGAGTGCGGTGTCGTCAGCGAAGAGGGCGAGTTCGACGCCTTTCGGCGGGATGGGAATGTCGTTGGTGTACACGGTGTACAGCAGAGGGGCGAGGACTGAGCCTTGAGGGACTCCAGCCTTTATGGGACGAGGTGCAGAAAGCGTGCCTTCGTGTTTAAATCGAAACGTACGGTCTTTGAGAAACGACGCTATTAACCTGACTAGGCGATCCGGTAAGCCTATCTTGTAGAGTTTATAAACGAGACCGCTGTGCCAGACTTTATCGAAAGCCTTGGCTACGTCAAAGAAAACCGCGACTGATTTATAACGACGCGGATAGAAACCGTCAAGTATATACTCGACGATTCGGTGGACTTGTTGAGGGCAGGAGTGTTTAGCGCGAAAGCCGAACTGATGGGGAATAATGAGAGGATCGCCATCCGTTGGAAACAGATGGTTCCGCATTCGAGAGAGTATGACTCTCTCGAGAAGTTTAGACATTGCCTTGAGGAGGCTGATGGGTCTGTGATTAGCCGGGACGTTCAGAGGTTTGCCCGGCTTGGGAATGCCTATGACTGTCGCTTCTTTCCAAGCTTTTGGAAAGTAGCTATGGTCGAAGCAGGCATTGAAAATGATAGCTAATAAGGTAAGCATCTGTTGAGGTAGGTGCTTAAGTGCGTGGTTGGAAATTCCATCCGCACCCGGAGCCTTTTTGGACTTTTGATTTCTAATGAGAAGCAAGATTTCATCATTAGAGACTGTGACAGGGTCGGCGGTGATGGGAAGAGAGTCTCTGCGAAGGACTTCGTCCTCCACCGCCTGGATGTGTGAGGGATCAGCAGGTTGCGTGCTGGGCGAGCATTGTGCGGCAATGCTGTCGGCGAAGCATTCGGCTTTCTCTTCGACTTCGAAGGCAGTAGTGCCGTCGGGACGAGTGAGAGGAGGAACGTGAGAAACGGTGTCTACGCGTAAGGCTCGGGCCATGCTATAGTACGCTTGGTGGGACGGAGAGATATTCGCCATGAGATCGTTCATCTGAGCGTCTCGGAGTTCCGCGAGGCAAGACCTAACTTTACGTTGAAGCTGATTCGCAGCTGCTCTATAGGCGGGCGTGGGATATTTCTTGGCTCTCCGGAGAGCCGCGTTTTTAGCTTTAATAAGATTGCTAACGGCTAAGGGAAGCGTGGGTTTGCCTTGCTTAGCAACCTTTTCGTTGTCACTGATGGCTGAGTTGATAGCATCAGTGAGAGAATTTACTAATGAATCGATTTTATCCGGGCTGTCTAATTGTTCGGGAGAGATCGCGAGTGGAGAGTTCGGAGCCTCTAAGGCTGAAACTAACGTATTTTTAAAACCTTTCCAGTTGGTAAAGGTCTTAGGAGATGAGGCGTTATCGTTCGGCGGTCCTAGCACGAGGGAAACGGGGCGATGGTCGGAGCCTAGGTCATCGAGCGGTTCGATAGACCTTAGGTCAAGATTGATTCGCTTGATAATTGCAAAGTCGAGGATGTCAGGAGAGTAGGACGGGTTGTTGGGATAGTGAGTGGGAGTGACGGGGGATATGACATCTAGGTCAAGGGAGTTAGTGATGTCGAGGAGAGCGATACCGCTGGTGTTAGTCGATAGGCACGTCCAGTCAGTATGTTTGGAGTTAAAGTCTCCGAACATAATGACTGAATGGCCGAGGGCGAGAATGGCCTCAAAGTCGCTGCGGATTGGTCTGGTACCACTAGGTATGTAGATTGAAGCTATGATGATGGTCGGATGACCAGTCATAGCCAATCTACACACAGTGGCTTCCATGTTGAGGAGAGGAGGGGTAGGGAGAGGACAGCAATGGAAACCTCTTTTGTAATATATAGCGGTGCCGCCGAAACCGTCGGAGTTGGGCCTATCGTTACGAATAAACGCGTACTTCGGTATAGCGAATCCCCTGGAGCGGTTTGGAGTAAGCCATGTCTCCTGGAGAAGGAATAAGTCAGGTTCTTTGTTCTGAAGGAACAGTTTAATCTCGGGAAGGTTGGTGTTCAGGCTACGAGCGTTAAAAGATATTAGGGATAAGCCCTTGGGTTTGATACGACAGGACGCGGGATTCGCGGGTCTAGACATTATAATTTATTATATACGAATTTATACAAATATAAAAGAATTTACAACGAACTTAGGAGCGAGTGATGCTCGGCTAAAGCAAATAAACGCTCTTGAGGAGAGCGGGCGGCTCGCAGTTTGCGTGCAAGCACGGAAATTTCGTTAATATCGACGTTTTGGATAACGTCGAACACGGTCTTCATGTCCTCAGCCAACGACGACTGAGGTGCGGATGACGGAGAAGGACGCGGCCCTACGGAAGCTACGGGAGCTGGGATGGGTCGGGAAGGTGCAGGCGGAACGGCCGGACGCTGCCTCCAAGACAGAGTCGGAGTAGGCGTCGGCTGAACGGGCTTTGCTTCCGGGGGACCCCGGTTGCGCAGCGGCGGGAAGTTAGCGTGAGTGAGCGGCGGCGCCGGTTTAGGCGCGACCCTCTTGGCGGTGGAACGCGGTGCACGCGGGCAGCCCCTGTAGTTAGCTGTGTGACCAGACTGGCCGCACAGCACACAGGCAGGGGGGGAAGTGGATTCGGGAGTGCGAGTGCACTCCTTTGTGAAATGTGGATCCAGGCACTTAACGCACCTGGGGGGAGCTGAGCAGTTAGCCGCTGCGTGGCCGTAGAGCTGGCAGCGGTGGCACTGCCCAGGGTGACCGCGGGGGTTGGGACGCTCGACGGAGATATTTGAGAGTCCGCAAATTGTGCGAGCCTCTCTAAAGATCTCCCTCGAGTTGGGAGTATTCGACAAGATTACCAACGCTAAGGGAAAACGCCTACCGCGGTTGGAGTGCATCTTGTGCACTGCTGTGACCGGGAAACCCTGAGACTTAAGGTCATCGAGAATGTCCTCGTTACTGAGTTCGAACGGGACGCCCCGTAGTACAGCGCGGATCTTACGCTCCTCCGGGAGGGCGTAGGTGTGATACGCGATTTGGTTTAATCCGAGTAACCTGGTAAACGCGCGGAAGTCGTCGACGGTCGCTATTTGAATCTTGATTGTATCGCCAGCGTTGGCGGCTTTTAAGTAATTAATTTTGTGCACTTTGCACAAGTTTGAAACCGCGGTCCAGCGCGCTTTTTCACGCAGGAAGACGGGTGGAGGGAGCTGAGGCTTCGGCGGGACGGGAGCGCAGCGCGTCGCTGGCTTCGATGTGACCGACGGAATCGCGGTCACTTCGAGTGACATGAGCGGCGCGGGGGCGGGTGTAGAAGACACCGGGGTTGGCTCGGGTGTTGAAGACACCCCGGCCTTTTTCGAACGCTTCTTAGAGCGTTTGGCAACTAATTGGAACTCGGGCTCTGGAGAGCCGGTTAGGGTGGCGGCGACCGACGAAGCTACGGACGCGGCGGAGTCTGAATCGCTCCCGGGAGCGGTACGCTTCCTACGAGAAGAGCGCGAGGATGAGACCGACGCGCAGTCCATATCGGATGGAACGGGAGACGCGGGAGAGCTATAGACCTGAGGGGTCTGGATGATGGAGGCCTGAGGGGCTGGGGTTGGGGCCTGAGGGGCCGGGGACGCGATTGATGCCTGCAAGGCCTGCGTTAGGATGTCTTTTGGGATGGAGACGCCTGCCGCAGCAAGCGCCTGGGTGAACGCGTTAATAATGATTAGCGGATCCATTAGGGAGGGTTGGGACAATAATATGTAAAAATATAAGTATAATAAAAGATGCCTAGTTCCTAAAAACCTAGCAAAATCAAAGCGGCAAACCTCCCTACCAGCGGTAGGGGGGCTGGGGAGAAAACTTAAAACTAACAATAGTACGCCGAAGGCCGCTACCTAGAAACCTAAAAAAGGGTACGCAGGTAAAGAGTTGACCGCGTTAGGGTCAACCTTTACCGACAGAAAGGACAAATACACACGAATACACACAAATTTGATAAAAATAAATATGAAAATAGGAGAAAAATAAATAAAATAGAGAAGAGAAATAAATAAAAATAAAAAGGACTGGTTCAGTACAAATTCGTTGTCACCGTTAAGTATCCTTTGCACTGAAACCAGACTACTTACGCCGGGCACAACACTGCACTCAGCACAAGCACAACACAACTTAGCACAGCACTTTGAAGACTAAGAGGCCTAGTCGCAAAGAAAAATCGCACTTCGAAAGCACTCAGACGGAGTAGAAAGACTTAGGAAACCGTAGCACGGAGCCAACACGCTAGACTGTGACGTCAGTAAACTGAGCGCCGCGGAATGGCGGGAAGGGACCGATCAACGGAGAGCTGGGTCTTGCACGTCCGCACCGCGTGGCGATCGGAGCGAGAATGATCCTTGTAGCAAATAAAACAAAACATTAAAATACCTTCACTGCACCGTAAACTCCGCGTAGTTCCTGGGTCGACTACGAACCACACCACGAGCACATTAACTACAAACACGCTCCTCGAGCAGGACTACGGTCGACGGCCACGAGATGATCGGACCCTCTCGAGTTTTATCACTAAGAATGCAAAAGAGGCTGAGAATTGAAACTGAAATATCTTTATTTAACATTTGCAATTGCTTGTTCTTGTTAATAAAGCATGTTTCTAACACCAGTTCGAAAATAATGGACAAGATTGTCAAATGTAGTGTCATATTTTGTATTATTATTGTAAAAAAATATTTTTTGAACTGGTTAACCGATTTTCATAAAACATTTCTAAGAACACTCTCGATTCATTCAACTTTTAATTAAAAAGCCATTCGCATGGGAGATACCATGCACCAGACACATTAAAATTATACAAACCTGTTTTTGCGTACCCACTGTGTAATCAGTTGAAAAGAACTTTGTGAATATTACAAAAGTAATTGGTTGTTAGAAAAAGTGTATCTCATTTATTTCGCAAAGTTAAATGAAATCCTGGAAGTCATGAAAATGTGAGTTACTTGATTAAACTCTTCTACGCATTGAAATAATTAAGGTTTAATGCTGTGTTAATAATTTCCATCAATAACTTGAACTTTTAAAATCATAATGGAAGCAAATTGCTGTCAGGAACATTCAGGTTAATTCTACAAGTAGTGTTGGCCAGGCTCATCCTATTTCCAGAAGCACACCCTCAACATGATTCAGACAATATTTGGGCAAAAATTAAAAGAAAGACAAGGAAATATACTTCACTTTTCTAATTTTTTCAAAATAAATTTACAATGTCTCTGTAAGTCTAAATAAATTTATTATTTTCTGCGTCTGTTAGCTCGGCAACTCTCCCAAGTATCCCAAGTATTTAACAACGAACATCCTCAAACGGCACCCGTTCACGAGTTAACGCGGGATCCAGCCATCGCCCTCCTCAACCATATTAGAGGGAAGTGAGCGATCCATCACCCGACGCTTAAAATACTAAGTGTGATTTTCAATATGCTTTAGCGCAAATCTATTGATACAATTTTCATAAACATGCTGTTTGATGTTGAGGAGTCCGGTGCATAAATTACATTCATGACCACAGATCACTTACTTAAAATACTAGAAGTGACTTCCCGGCGTACACTAGTCCAAATCGATCGAAACAATTCTTATGCACGTGCTGTTTGATGTTTAGGAGTTCCAATGTATCACTTGATGATGAAGTGTGACGTTTGATGGGACTATTCTAGTGACTACTGATAAAAATTTATGATTTTCTATAAAATAATAATGAAATATTTAAAATAAAATATTTATTTCTCAACATTGACAATTACTTGTTCTTATTGACGTCAAATAAAACATGATTCTACCACCAGTTCGAAAAAAACCTTCGTAAAGAAGAACTGGCAATAAATATACTACCCGGTAAGAATAATACCAAATCACAATAGGTTTACCTATATTTGAAAAGTTCCTTTGATTCCTCCAGGATCCCATCATTAGATCCTGATGTGGTCACAATAAGATCAATATTCCCTTTCTAACACAAATACATTTTTTCAAATCGGTTTATGAATGAAGGAGTTCTGAGGTAATAAACATTGAACAAAAATTACCAATGAATTGAGAACCTCCTACTTTTTTGGAGTCGGTAAATAAGTCCGTAAGTATTAGAAAAATGATAATTAAATCGAAGAAGTCATATTACTTTGTAGCGGCTATACATTGTTAGCAAAGTCAGCAAAACCCCAGACTGGACTGCCGCGTGTTCTAGGCAGTCAGTCGTCTGCGCAACACCACCTCGCTAGGTCAACTTGTATTACATAAGATAAGGACTTATTATACTGACTTATGTAACTACGTTTAAGTGTTTGAAAATAATAGACTGAGTGAATTTAAAAGGTTTTTGGTTTTATTGCGTCACCACCTCCAAATTGGTGACCCCGACGTGATCAAGAAGACGACTCACGGTGACGCGAACCTAGCGAGAGTGCATATTGTTTATTAATAAATAAAAAGTGAATATTAAAGCGTCGCGCCTGCAGCTACCGACATGGAGTCGGAAATGATCAAATTCCTGCGCAACATGTCCCTAGAGTTAAAGGAACTCCGCGGGGAGATAGAAGAGATCCGGTCGCGAGGCAGGAGCTACGGACGACCGCAGGACAGAAGCTATGACGGAGGTCGGTGGAGATCGCGACCCAGGAGCAGGACAGCGTCACGACATCGGGAAGAACTAGTTGCAGTACAGTCAGCGACGGTGAGCGACTGTGCTGCGGGCAATCACCGATTATGCGTCCGAGAACAGAAAACCGGCTTAGTGTACCTGGTCGATACCGGGGCTAACGTGTCAGTGATTCCAGTGAATAAAGTGCCGGACAAAAGAAAGGCAAGCGAATGCCCGTATAAATTTAATGCTGCGAACAATACGGAAATAAAAACTTATGGTGTAATATCGTTAGAAATTAATCTTGGTTTACGCCGTAGTTTTAGATGGAATTTTATTATAGCTGACGTAAAACAACCCATAATTGGGGCAGACTTTTTAAAGGCACACGAATTAGTAGTTGATTTATACAATAGACGGTTGTTGGACGGCCGCACTAAATTAGATACGCAAGGTATATTAGTTTTGTATAACGAGCCCGCGATAACGAGTATTCAAAATGACAACCCATATCGCGAGCTTCTAGAACAATACTCAGAAATAACGAAACCAATTTCTTTTAAGGAGCCCAGTAAACACGGTATCGTACATTATATAGAGACTACTGGCCCCCCGGTTTTTGCTAAAGTAAGACCATTACCGCCGCAAAGATATAAAATCGCTAGGGATGAGTTTAGGTTAATGCAAGAATTAGGTATTTGCAGGCCATCAAAGAGTCCATGGGCAAGCCCGTTGCATGTAGTACCAAAGAAGGACGGCCAGATCAGGCCTTGCGGAGACTATCGTGCACTCAACGCGATCACGAAGCCAGACCGCTACCCGATTCCGAGAATTCAGGACTTCACATATGGATTGGCAGGTAAGTGTGTTTTTTCCCGGTTAGATATTAACAGAGCGTTCCATAATATTAGCATTGCACCGGAAGACGTAGAGAAAACCGCCATTATAACGCCGTTTGGTCTTTTCGAATTTCCAAGAATGACATTCGGCTTGCGGAATGCGGCCCAAACGTTCCAGAGATTCATGAATAATAGCGTGCTGCAGGGAATCGAAACCTGCACCCTTGGGGATGAGGGTAAGAGTGCAAATAACAAAGTGCGTGAGAGCTCTAATTTATTTTCCTACATTGATGACGTCATCGTAGCTAGTACGAATCATGACGTACATAGAGAGCACCTTAAACAGGTCTTTGCCAGGTTTCAAGAGTTCGGCATAACCATTAATCTGGCGAAGTGTAGTCTCGGTAAGTATAATATAGAGTTTTTAGGTTACGAAGTGAGCGCGGAAGGTGTCAAACCCATGAAGAGCAAGGTGGAAGCTATCAAAGAATTCCCCAGACCTGAAACAATCGAGCAGCTCCGCCGTTTTTTAGGTATGGTTAACTTTTACAGGAATCACTTAGAGCGTGCGGCAGATCATCAGGCCGACTTGAACAACTTCCTGCATGGCGCCAAAAAGAAGGATAAATCAAAGATTAAATGGACGGATAAGTCGATAGCCGCCTTCGAGCAATGTAAGTTAGCTTTAGAAAACGCGGTGACTTTGTCACATCCGGGAGACGAAGGTGCGCTGTATTTAATGTGTGACGCGTCAAACTCGTGCGTCGGCGCAGTCCTCCAACATAAGGTTAAAGGAGTCTGGAAGCCGCTGGGGTATTTTTCCAAAAGATTGTCGGAGGCTCAAAAGAAATATAGCACGTACGACAGAGAGCTATTGGCAGTATACTTGGCCATAGTACATTTTCGCAGCATGGTAGAAGGCCGGCAGCTCACCATAATGACAGATCATAAGCCATTAACACACGTTTTTTCTAAAATAGGTTCAGATAATAAAGAGACGCCCAGGCGAGCACGACAACTATTGTATATAAGCGAATTTACGAGCGATATACAATACGTCAAAGGTAACGAAAATGCAGTTGCTGACGCATTGTCCCGAGTTATAGAGACCATTGTTTGTCCGACCGTTTTAGATTTCGACGAAGTCGCCCGGGCACAGGAAACAGACGATAAGCTTGCAGAAATGCTGACGGAATCTCAAGGTAATATAGTGCTTAAAAAACTACAATCACCACTGTGTAATAGTGCGATCTATTGCGAAACTTCAGAGAACCGTGTGAGACCCTACCTGCCTCAGCAGTTCAGAAATGTGGCTTTCAATGTCGTACATAGTAATAACCATCCCGGAATTAGAACAACGCGTAAAATGATTACGAATAAATATTACTGGCCGGGTATGAATAAAGATATCAGTGTATGGGCCCGAGCGTGCATACAATGTCAAAAGGTAAAAACGCATAGGCACACACATTCTAAATTAGGTACTTTTACACTAGCAGAACGGTTCGAGCACTTACACGTAGACATCGTGGGCCCCCTGCCGACCACGCAGGAAGGGCATAGGTACTTAGTTACGATGATAGATAGATTTACAAACTGGCCGGAAGCCGTTCCGGTCAGCGATATAACAGCCGAGACCGTCGCTAAAATAATATATGAAAACTGGATTTGCCGTTTTGGATGCCCAAGTAGGTTAACTAGCGATCAGGGGAGGCAATTTGAGAGTGAATTATTTAATAAACTTATGAAAGTATTAGGCATTAATAAATTCCGAACCACAGCGTACCATCCCCAAAGTAACGGCAAGGTAGAAAGATTACATCGTTCTCTGAAGGTCGCTTTGAAAGCACGTTTATTACAGAATAAAAATGGGTCATGGGTTGATGAACTGCCAACGGTCATGCTGGGGCTACGTGCAGCATGTCGTAGCGACAGCGGCGTCAGCGCAGCTGAAATGGTATTAGGGCACACGTTACGCTTGCCTGGCGATTTTTATGTCGATTGCGCGAACGCAGAAACGTCGCAAGAAAAATACGTAGGTAAATTACGCAATATTATACAAAGTCTCCGGCCCCAGACACGAGAAAATAGCGATTCTGGTACAATTTTCGTTCATAAAGATTTAAAATCATGTAGTCATGTTTTCGTACGAAATGATTTAGTGCAAAGGCCATTGATGCCTAGTTATAGTGGACCGTATCTTGTGATAAATAGATCACCAAAGAGTATGACCATTGAAATAGGGGGCCGTCGAACAACCGTTTCCATAGATAGAGTGAAACCCGCTTACTGCTTATATGAAACAGATCCCAATGATGGAAATAGAAATTCTATGTTCTCAAATAGTAAAAAATTTTTTAATGATGTTCCACAGGTGCAAAAATCGCTACCGCCTAAACCTTTAACCACGCGCAGTGGCCGCGCAGTTAAGCAGCCGGTGCGATTTGCTGATGTTGGATGAACTAAAATAGATGAGTTCACATAGTTATTAATCATACATTATTCTAATTGCAAAAGAATTTAACGTAGTAACTCGTATATAACATTTTGTTCAATCCAAAAATGGGTAAATCGTATAGTAAAGAACAAGAAATAATCATAGCACAAAATGGTGCAAATAACGCCAGTACTAATGAAATAATAACGCACGTTAAGCTTTTCGGAGCAATTGTATTTGCAGTATTCATAATGATGGTATTAATTTTCGTGTACTATTGCATTCAAAAATGTCGTAAAAACACTCGAAGCTGGATGGATAACAGAGTAAGAGCCATGTGGAAAGCAGCTAGTGACGCAAGCGGCACGGTATAAGCCGATACAAGTCGGCCCTTGAAAAATAGGTATCCGCAAAATGTTATTTTTTTGTTGTATAAGTGATCTTTTTAAATTACGTGTAATTAATTTTGTACCCATTTCAAACAACTTATAAATAATTATTGTTGCTAATTTCTTATTTCAAATTTTTGTAAAATAATTCAATTACAGGTACATTGTGTATGAAACATCGCCTTAACATATTTTGTTACGAAGCATCGCCTTAACGTATTTTGTTCTATAAATAGATTGTAAAGAAACAAAGAGCATTGAGCTTTGGAATGCGATATCAGACCTAGTAACCCGTAATGTAAACACAGATTCAGCAATCATGTCGAATCAACGTCATCTGGTACACTTCTGTAATAAGTTTAGTGTAAGGTAATATTATGGAATCATATTTTTTTAAAAAAACTGGTAAAAATTTTTGTTTGTTTTTGTTCTCTCCAAGGTATAATTAAAATGCAATAGCACTTACGAGATACAGGATGTTTGTTTGTTGAATTGTATAATTTTTTTTTGGTAAAGATAGTTTATAAAAATTTTTTTAAAAAAGAAGGGGTGTGATGTAGCGGCTATACATTGTTAGCAAAGTCAGCAAAACCCCAGACTGGACTGCCGCGTGTTCTAGGCAGTCAGTCGTCTGCGCAACACCACCTCGCTAGGTCAACTTGTATTACATAAGATAAGGACTTATTATACTGACTTATGTAACTACGTTTAAGTGTTTGAAAATAATAGACTGAGTGAATTTAAAAGGTTTTTGGTTTTATTGCGTCACCACCTCCAAAACTTAATCAATTTAAATTAAGGTTAAGTCTTTGTACATTAAGAAATTCTATCATAGAATAGAAAAGTTTGTCAATTAACCATTTCAGTATAACTTTTAAGCCTATTAATTGGTTGACGTTTTGACTGAGGAGGGTTAAGGGCCTTTTATCCTCATGCAGTAGGTATTTAGTGCCTAACAACACATCCCAAACGCCCCAAGAAACTAAACTCGCATGAAACCTTTTTTTTTTTTTTTTGTTCCCCTCCGCGGGAAGGGCAGGAGGATAAAAATGCCCTGACGCATACTCTGGCGCGATTCCAAAGTTATGTGGGACTCGTCCCGACGCCTACCAGGACCATACCCACTAAAAACCCCCTGTCGGCTCGTGCATTTTTGCCACTCAGCCTTCATCTGAGCGACGGCCAATTGGAGAAAGAGGCCGCGCTAGCGGGGCCCAGAAGGGGTCACCCGCTGGGATTACATAGCACTGAAGGTGCTCAAAGCACTGAAGGTTAATACATAGCACTGAAGGTGCTCAAAATGAAAATCAATAATTAAAACAAAAATTAAAAAATTGCAAAATAAAATTGAGTTAATTCGCATTTACGTTAGAATTAGGATTTACGTTAGAATTAGAATTTATGTTAGAATTAGAATTTGCGGCCAGAAGGGCCTCGAGATCGCGTGACAGTCTGGTGGATGAGTACGCTTGCGCATTTCTAGGCCTAGCAACTTTGAACTTCGAGTCTAACACAGGAGTAGTATATGAGACTGAATCACGAACTAGAGGATTGGGATGGGTTTCGCAGCGTTTGAAAAACGCTTCAGAGAGTGTTTTGAGATGTTGTTGCACTGTAGGCAGTTCAAGATCTCTATGCAAGTCCGCGTTACGCACGTACCACGGTGCGTTTGTGGCCCGGCGGCAAAAGAGGTTTTGAACTACCTGCAGTTTGTGCAGGAGGGAGGGTTTGGCGTGGGCAAAGATTGGCGAGGCATACGTCATGACGGGTCTAACGCAGACCTTGTAGAGTGTACGTTTGTTTCTGAAGGACATTTTACTTTTTCTACCTAACATGCTATTTAGGCGGACAAATAGTGACGAGCGAGTTTCGAGACTCTATCGACGTGTGGCTTGAAAGAAAGCGTCGGATCTAATGTGACGCCTAAGTATTTAGTACTGCGCTTCCAGGGGATGGGAATGCCTAACATTCGAACGTGGGGATCGCCATCGGGACGACGGCGTTTGTGGTCGAAGCGCATTGCAGAACTCTTTTCAGGGTTCACATCGATGCGCCATTTTTGAAACCATACACCAAGGGCGTTTACGGCCTTTTGGAGTCTGGTTACAAGGTGCCGAACACTGTGGCCTTTGGTATAGAGTGCGGTGTCGTCAGCAAAGAGGGCGAGTTCGACGCCTTTCGGCGGGATGGGAATGTCGTTGGTGTACACGGTGTACAGCAGAGGGGCGAGGACTGAGCCTTGAGTTTAAATCGAAACGTACGGTCTTTGAGAAACGACGCTATTAACCTGACTAGGCGATCCGGTAAGCCTATCTTGTAGAGTTTATAAACGAGACCGCTGTGCCAGACTTTATCGAAAGCCTTGGCTACGTCAAAGAAAACCGCGACTGTTTTATAACGACGCGGATAGAAACCGTCAAGTATATACTCGACGATTCGGTGGACTTGCTGAGGGCAGGAGTGTTTAGCGCGAAAGCCGAACTGATGGGGAATAATGAGAGGATCGCCATCCGTTGGAAACAGATGGTTCCGCATTCGAGAGAGTATGACTCTCTCGAGAAGTTTAGACATTGCCTTGAGGAGGCTGATGGGTCTGTGATTAGCCGGGACGTTCAGAGGTTTGCCCGGCTTGGGAATGCCTATGACTGTCGCTTCTTTCCAAGCTTTCGGAAAGTAGCTATGGTCGAAGCAGGCATTGAAAATGATAGCTAACAAGGTAAGCATCTGTTGAGGTAGGTGCTTAAGTGCGTGGTTGGAAATTCCATCCGCACCCGGAGCCTTTTTGGACTTTTGATTTCTAATGAGAAGCAAGATTTCGTCATTAGAGACTGTGACAGGGTCGGCGATGATGGGGAGAGAGTCTCTGCGAAGGACTTCGTCCTCCACCGCCTGGATGTGTGAGGGATCAGCAGGTTGCGTGCTGGGCGAGCATTGTGCGGCAATGCTGTCGGCGAAGCATTCGGCTTTCTCTTCGACTTCGAAGGCAGTAGTGCCATCGGGACGAGTGAGAGGAGGAACGTGAGAGACGGTGTCTACGCGTAAGGCTCGGGCCATGCTATAGTACGCTTGGTGGGACGGAGAGATATTCGCCATGAGATCGTTCATCTGAGCGTCTCGGAGTTCCGCGAGGCAAGACCTAACTTTACGTTGAAGCTGATTCGCAGCTGTTCTATAGGCGGGCGTGGGATATTTCTTGGCTCTCCGGAGAGCCGCGTTCTTAGCTTTAATAAGATTGCTAACGGCTAAGGGAAGCGTGGGTTTGCCTTGCTTAGCAACCTTTTCGTTGTCACTGATGGCTGAGTTGATAGCATCAGTGAGAGAATTTACTAATGAATCGATTTTATCCGGGCTATCTAATTGTTCGGGAGAGATCGCGAGTGGAGAGTTCGGAGCCTCTAAGGCTGAAACTAACGTATTTTTAAAACCTTTCCAGTTGGTAAAGGTCTTAGGAGATGAGACGTTATCGTTCGGCGGTCCTAGCACGAGGGAAACGGGGCGATGGTCGGAGCCTAGGTCATCGAGCGGTTCGATAGACCTTAGGTCAAGATTGATTCGCTTGATAATTGCAAAGTCGAGGATGTCAGGAGAGTAGGACGGGTTGTTGGGATAGTGAGTGGGAGTGATGGGGGATATGACGTCTAGGTCAAGGGAGTTAGTGATGTCGAGGAGAGCGATACCGCTGGCGTTAGTCGGTAGGCACGTCCAGTCAGTATGTTTGGAGTTAAAGTCTCCGAACATAATGACTGAATGGCCGAGGGCGAGAATGGCCTCAAAGTCGCTGCGGATTGGTCTGGTACCACTAGGTATGTAGATTGAAGCTATGATGATGGTCGGATGACCAGTCATAGCCAATCTACACACAGTGGCTTCCATGTTGAGGAGAGGAGGGGTAGGGAGAGGACAGCAGTGGAAGCCTCTTTTGTAATATATAGCGGTGCCGCCGAAACCGTCGTAGTTGGGCCTATCGTTACGAATAAACGCGTACTTAGGTATAGCGAATCCCCTGGAGCGGTTTAGAGTAAGCCATGTCTCCTGGAGAAGGAATAAGTCAGGTTCTTTGTTCTGAAGGAACAGTTTAATCTCGGGAAGGTTGGTGTTAAGGCTACGAGCGTTAAAAGATACTAGGGATAAGCCCTTGGGTTTAATACGACTGGACGCGGGATTCGCGGGTCTCGACATTATAATTTATTATTTACGAATTTATAAAATATAAAAGAATTTACAACGAACTTAAGAGGGAGTGATGCTCGGCTAAAGCAAATAAACGCTCTTGAGGAGAGCGGGCGGCTCGCAGTTTGCGTGCGAGCACGGAAATTTCGTTAATATCGACGTTTTGAATAATGTCGAACACGGTCTTCATGTCCTCAGCCAACGACGACTGAGGTGCGGATGACGGAGAAGGACGCGGCCCTACGGAAGCTACGGGAGCTGGGATGGGTCGGGAAGGTGCAGGCGGAACGGCCGGACGCTGCCTCCAAGACAGAGCCGGAGTAGGCGTCGGCTGAGCGGGCTTTGCTTCCGGGGGACCCCGGTTGCGCAGCGGCGGGAAGTTAGCGTGAGTGAGCGGCGGCGCCGGTTTAGGCGCGACCCTCTTGGCGGTGGAACGCGGAGCACGCGGGCAGCCCCTGTAGTTAGCTGTGTGACCAGACTGGCCGCACAGCACACAGGCAGGGGGGGAAGTGGATTCGGGAGTGCGAGTGCACTCCTTCGTAAAATGTGGATCCAGGCACTTAACGCACCTGGGGGGAGCTGAGCAGTTAGCCGCTGCGTGGCCGTAGAGCTGGCAGCGGTGGCACTGCCCAGGGTGACCGCGGGGGTTGGGACGCTCAACAGAGATATTTGAGAGTCCGCAAATTGTGCGAGCCTCTCTAAAGATCTCCCTCGAGTTGGGAGTATTCGACAAGATAACTAAAGCTAACGGAAAGCGCCTACCGCGGTTAGAGTGCATCTTGTGCACTGCTTCGGCCGGGAAACCCTGGGACTTAAGGTCCTCGAGGATTTCTTCATTCGCGAGCTCGAACGGGACGCCCCGTAGTACTGCGCGGATCTTACGCTCCTCCGGGAGGGCGTAGGTGTGGTACGCGATTTGATTTAACCCTAGTAACCTGGTAAACGCGCGGAAGTCGTCGACGGTCGCTACTTGAATTTTGATTGTATCGCCAGCGTTGGCGGCTTTTAAGTAATTAATTTTGTGCTCTTTGCACAAGTTAGAAACCGCGGTCCAGCGCGTTTTTTCACGCAGGAAGACGGGCGGAGGGAGCTGAGGTTTCGGCGGGACGGGAGCGCAGCGCGTCGCTGGCTTCGAAGGGACCGACGGAGACGCGGTTACTTCGAGCGATTTTAACGGCGCGGGGGCTGGTGTTGAAGACACCGGGGTTGGCTCAGGTGTTGAAGACACCGCGGCTTTTTTCGAACGCTTCTTAGAGCGTTTGGCAACTAACTGGAACGCCGGCTCATGAGAACCGGTTAGGGTGGCGGCGACCGACGAAGCTTCGGACGCGGCGGAGTCTGAATCGCTCCCAGGAGCGGTACGCTTCCTGCGAGATGAGCGCGAGGATGAGACCGACGCGCAGTCCATATCGGATGGAACGGGAGACGCGGGAGAGCTATAGACCTGAGGGGTCTGGATATTAGAGGCCTGAGGGGCCGGGGTTGAGGCCTGAGGGGCCAGGGACGCAATAGATGCCTGTAAGGCCTGCGTTAGTGCGTCAGCGGGTATGCTTACGCCGGACGCAGCGAGCGCCTGGGCGAACGACTTAAGAATATTAACAAGGTCCATTGGAAGACTTGGAATTACAATATGTAATATATAAATATATAATGTATGCCTATAATATATAACAAATGCCTAGGATTCCTAAATAAAAACCTAGCGAACCCTAGCGGCAAACCTCCCTACCAGCGGTAGGGGGGCTGGGGAGAATAACTTAAAACTAACCGTAGTACGCCAAAGGCCGCTACCTAGAAACCTAAAAAAAAGGGTACGCAGGTAAAGAGTTGACCGCGTTAGGGTCAACCTTTACCGACAGAAAGGACAAATACACACGAAAACACACAGATATGATAAAAATAAATATGAAAAATAGAAAAAAATAAATAAAATAGAGAAGAGAAATAAATAAAAATAAAAAGGACTGGTTCAGTACAAATTCGTTGTCATTGTTAAGTATCCTTTGCACTGAAACCAGACTACTTACGCTGGGCACAACACTGCACTCAGCACAAGCACAACACAACTTAGCACAGCACTTTGAAGACTAAGGGGCTTAGTCGCAAAGAAAAATACGCACTTCGATAGCACTCAGACGGAGTAGAAAACCTTGAAAACCGTAGCACGGAACCAACACGCTAGACTGTGACGTCAGTAGACTGAGCGCCACGGAATAGCGGGAAAGGACCGATCAACGGAGAACGGGGCTTGCACGTCCGCACCGCTAGGCGATCGGAGCGAGAATCGTTGATGAAACCTTTGTTGAACAACAGTTTAAAAATAATTTGCTGTAGGCCCACTGCACTACCTACCTACCTAGGTAGGAGTTTGGTATGAAGTAAGAATATCGCATTATTTTTATTTTAAATTGCCCTTAGGCCGGCCCTTAACGATCAATAAAATTGTACAAAATTACGAATTGTGCAATGTTTTTGACCGTTTAGGGTTAGTATTGAATATTGCGCAATTATTGAACAAAAGTTTGACCAAGTTTAATTTTTATTGCCCAGGTTTGTTGCGTGATAATATTGATCGATTGATCTAAAGGGGTAGTTCAATTATATTGTGTTATAAAAATAATGTGCAAAGTTATTGTTAGTCTAGGGCCGGCCTAAGAACAGATTGTAACATAAGCCAGTTAGGGCATTAGTAATGTATTATACCACTTACTTGCATGTTGCTTAATTTCTCTTTGATAAACTATGGCATGAATAAGGAAATGATTATTTTTTATAAGCTTTATAAGTTGTAGATGTATGCTTAGCTGGGATTATTTAAAAACGAAGTACGGCGGAAATGCATAATTTTAAATCTTACTCAAAATCAAAGTACTATCGAAGAAGAGTATGGATTTCCTCTTTTTAACCCCCTTTAAAAAAGGAAGATGCGGTATGTTCAAAGAAATTTTTTTTATTATGTTTACAAATTTATTCGTTAATTTGCTTTAAGGTGGGCTCGTTTGAACTGATTTCAAGAAGACAACTGTACAGTCGCGGCAACATAATCGAGAACACCAGGAGCCGTCGACGTAAACATCAATAACAGGGAACCATTCTTTATTCGGTGTTCCGCGATAGCTATTTCTTTTCTACTTTGCTTTTTCAGCAGCTACTGCCTTTTTTTACGTAAAATACATAAATCCTCAAAATGAGAATAGACGGAAAAATTTCATTGCGCGACTGTTCATTCTATCAATCGGCACAGAGCTACGAGTTTGTAAGATCCTTTTGGACCTTAGTAAAGAACTAAATGTCCCGATTGAACACGTCTATCCAAAGATCATAAATATCAGTTTTTTTTCATTTTACTGTAAACTGCAAATCATTATGTATAAAGACAACTCGCAAAAATAAGTGTTTTGGACTGGAAAAGAGCCGAAAATTTTCATATTTGACGACATTTGAATATCTTGGAATAACTTTGAATAATGGACTAGTCATAAATATTCTTGTTAATTGTAATTACCAAATTAAAATTTTGGGTCAAGGGATACTAACGTTTTAAAGCACTGTAGTTCTTATTTCCTCAGTTAGACTCTGTACCTTTAAATTTATAAAACAATATCTATCGTCTTCTTTTCAAAATAGCAATATCTCAGAATTTTAGTTTCTAAACAAAAAGTACAGGAACATAATTTGAGTACAATTTTATGATTAGCAACTTTGTTCAACCCATTCTTTTAAAGTCTGTTAGGAAAGTTGATGCTTTTGAAATTTAAATAACTTTTTTGGAACATGTGAGATCGATTGGGAATTTTTATATTATATTTGTAATAATGCCTAAAGGTCTGTACCATAATTTAGCTATATGGAAATTAATACAAGTTGAAAGTTTGACCGCACCACCAGTGGTTGCGATAATATTTTTTTAAGTAAATTTTTCAATGCAATTTAACATAATATTTTAACACCTTGTACACAGTATTAACGTCTACGATGAATAATAAACTTATAATCTATTCGAACAAAATCTTTCGCTGCGTGAACTATAAGTTTGTAGATAAAAAAAAAAGTTTAATGACTTGGAATAGGAGGTCTAATCAATTAAAGTAATTGAGTTTTTTGTGAATCTATATTAACATCTTTTTCACTAATTGAGCATACATTACTCCTGTAGCATTATTTGTTTGAATGAAGAATGAATAATTTATTGACAGAAACACACAACAAAAAAATAGAAATTTACAAAATAGATTTACAAAGAAGAGATATTATATACAAGTAATAGTAACAAAATTAATTGTTTCTTAAGTAATTTTTTTTTACATATGATTAATGTTAATAAGCCACCCGGACAGAATCCATACTAAATGTTTTGCATTTTTTCGACTTAATGAAGGTAGGAATTGCCCTTTTCTTTGCCAGTCTGGAAGAAGGAATACATTGTTTACACTATTTTATGAAATCGAAACAATGCTTTAATTTCGAAGTTTTTAAGACTTTATTATTAAGTGTTTTTATTTTCAGTAACTTCAGTAGCTCTTCACATACAGTAGTAATATTTTGTTAAACAGATTCAAATTCAGAAATACTAATACAACAATAGTCGTTCTGAATATATCAATAGTTCTCAAGAGTTTGATTTCGATGTGTACAATCCTTTTGCACGCAGTTAAGTTGTGCATAAATATATATATTACGATCAGGAAAAGGCTTGTAAATTAAGACACGATTACATGATTGACCAGTAAATTAAATGAGTGACCATTTATTTGTTAAAATAATGACCTTATATACTAAATATAAACGTGTGAAATACAGAAATATTAAATCAAATCATGATCTTACTTTTATCACGTATGTTCCTAAATAGGTAAACTGATTCTCTGTAACTCACGTCTGGGGACGCCACAGATAATCCTCCCTTTAAAAAAAATGTAAACATAAAAAATTCTTTTTCTACCTTCTTATTTCATTCTTACTCTAAAATTAAATACTAAATAACAATTAAGGCCATATTATGCTAGCGCAAGCAAACCTGACTGGTTGTTTACATAGTCTACGTGATGGTGACAAGTCACATTTTCTCTCGCTGCGTGCTTTCAAATTATTTAAGCTGTCGTTAGTATCTGCAAAAAATGCTGATTTAGCACGGTCACTGGAAATATACGATTGCTTTCTCATCAGTTGGAGTGATTCCTTGGCTCGTTATATGATAACCTAAGAAATCGAGTCCGGTCTTGAGAAATTCCCATTTTACTTAGTTAATCGTAATTGCCCATGCTCATGCAGGCGTTTTAAAATTAAGTCAGCTAACGATAAGGCAGTCGTAGGGGTGAACAGCACAACGTTCCGCCCTGGATCGTGCTAATTGTAGCTTCCCTGATACTCCCGCTGCTTGATCTGGTTTTCCCAGGCACATGGTGATTGCTATTTATATGCCTTTTCTTTGAATCGCCTATGATACTGACACAGACCTTGATTACGATACTTGATGCACTTCTTGACCTTGATCTTGAAACGGACCTTACTGCGTCGATACTTTTCGTTTTCGTCGCGTAGTGCAGCGATTTCAATTTTCATCGGTGTCAGCTGGCTTGTAGGGCTAGTGGCCTCGTTAACTTAATTACTTGCAGAATTCGTCTTTGAGTTGTTCTCTTCTGGAGGGTTAACAATGACGTCACTGACTTCGCGTATTTATGCTTCGATAAATTTGCGATTACAAGATTATTTTGTAGTCATCTCCTTGTTTCTGAGCGGCGACTATAGCTTCAAACTGGTTGCCAGAAGCGTGGTGTACGTTGCAATATGCTTATGGCGGCAACTTCAGGTTCCGATGTAACAGCTTTAACTGGAGCACGTAGAGCCATTTTCCTGTATTTCGGTTGGGTCCTCAAAACTTCTTGCTTCCGATGCGTGACTAGCGTTCGGGTCACCAGTTATTATGAAAAGGCAGAAAAGGCTTGTAAATTAAGACACGATTACATGTTGAGTGACCATTTATTTGTTAAAATAATGAGCTTATATACTAAATATAAACGTGTGAAATACAGAAATATTAAATCAAATCATGATCTTACTTTTATCACGTATGTTCCTAAATAGATAAACTGATTCTCTGTAAGTCACGTCCGTCAAGTCTATTGCAAGCGGTCATACTATTATGAGTCTATAATATAAACAAGTTTGACTATGTTTGTCAACGTTGCCATGGTTATGGCTTGCGCAAAAAACAACGCGAGTCCTATTTAAAATAATACTTTATCAACATTGAACTACTATTACTAGCGTATAGAACGGACACCGCGAACCAGCTTTTTGTCCCACTGTTTTGTTGCCGACCGGCAACAACTCATTCAGTCACTCGCTACCGCTCTTAGTGACCGGGTGACGACTTAATGTCAAAACAAATATTTAAATTGCCGATTTGCGTGTTAAAAACTTATAAAAACCAATCTACTGTGAACAAAAAAGATAGTGGAGTAAGTTATTATCGGAAAGTAAACAAAATGTTTAGTTAAAACCAATAAAAACCATTTTTGTACATTGTTTTATATTGAACCGGGCATTTTGTATGAAAATCATAGATCAACGGTCATAGATTAAGAAAAGTTAACTGCACAGAATGAATACGTAGTGTTGGTGAACTATAATATAGGGATGACTTAGATGTAACTGATCATTACCCCACTGCTTCAGAAGGAGGGTTATGTAATTCGAGCGTTTGTATGTATGTATGTGAACCAAAAAAAGTAGTTCATGAATAAAACACTTTTTACCGGATATTATCGCGTATATTTTAGTTAATTTTAAAATTATTTCGACGTTTCGGCATCTTTGCAGTTGCCGTGGTCACGATAGACTAAGGTGTCTTTCATCTATTGCCAGTAATAAAAACTACATGATTGTCAATACATATTAACGCCATCTGTTTCTCAGTCTTCTCGCATAACGTCCCGGATTGACACAAAAGGCACTGACTGTGTCCTGAGTTTGCAGTCTAACAGTTTGCTGGTTTTTCATTTTGATGTTTTTAAGTATTGGATCCCATGTTGATGAAAGTTTCCAACCATCTTCTCTATTGAAGTTTGGATGTTTTTTAATTTCAATAGTTTCTCTGACCATCCTAGGTATAAAATGTTTCTCTTTTGCTAGGATCTTCACGGTATCAAATCTTAAATAATGGTTGGGCTTGTCTATGGAATGTTCACAAACTGCAGATTTTGAGGTTCGTTTATTTTTAACATCAGAGATGTGTTCTTTAATGCGAGTTGACACATTTCGTTTGGTTTGACCGATATAAGAGAGCCCGCAGTCACAGTCGATTTTATAAACGCCTGGATCTTGTAAAGGGATGCTTGATTTTATTGGACGAAGATGCTGGCTTATCTTTGAGTGCGGCTTGTAGATAGTTTTGATTGAAGCTCGCCGAAGAATGCCTCCTATCTTGTCAGTAACACCCTTTATATAAGGCAGGAATGCTGGTCTTCGTTCAACTGTGAGTGGCTTTACGCGGTTTCTGCGACGGCGACGCGGTGTTTTTAAATCGTTATCCCGCGTTATTATTCGAGCTTCAATCAAAACTATCTACAAGCCGCACTCAAAGATAAGCCAGCATCTTCGTCCAATAAAATCAAGCATCCCTTTACAAGATCCAGGCGTTTATAAAATCGACTGTGACTGCGGGCTCTCTTATATCGGTCAAACCAAACGAAATGTGTCAACTCGCATTAAAGAACACATCTCTGATGTTAAAAATAAACGAACCTCAAAATCTGCAGTTTGTGAACATTCCATAGACAAGTCCAACCATTATTTAAGATTTGATACCGTGAAGATCCTAGCAAAAGAGAAACATTTTATACCTAGGATGGTCAGAGAAACTATTGAAATTAAAAAACATCCAAACTTCAATAGAGAAGATGGTTGGAAACTTTCATCAACATGGGATCCAATACTTAAAAACATCAAAATGAAAAACCAGCAAACTGTTAGACTGCAAACTCAGGACACAGTCAGTGCCTTTTGTGTCAATCCGGGACGTTATGCGAGAAGACTGAGAAACAGATGGCGTTAATATGTATTGACAATCATGTAGTTTTTATTACTGGCAATAGATGAACAACACCTTAGTCTATCGTGACCACGGCAACTGCAAAGATGCCGAAACGTCGAAATAATTTTAAAATTAACTAAAATATACGCGATAATATCCGGTAAAAAGTGTTTTATTTAAAGTATGTATCGTGAAAACTTAAGAAAAAGTAGTTCATGAGTTACAGTCACAGAACTTATAACAATAGTATAGAAATAGCTTTGTTTCAATTCACTAGCAGTTCCACTGACACTTGCAAGTAATGCTCACACGCAAATAACTAGAATTGTTCTCTACATCACCGGCCCCGTACGTTTACAAGCTCATTTTATAACCAGAGATAATGAACATTATTACCGTGACATCATCGTAAGAACCGCTGGCCCTAAAATGCACTTAATTTATACCATATTAGTAGTACACAAAATAAAAAAAATTCTCATGTAGGTTAACGCTCGACAAAAACAGTAAGAACATTTGCCTCAGCAAATCTAACAATGCCTTGATCATAAAAATTCACCCAGCCGAGTCTCAAATACGAGGTAAGAAAGAATATTACATACATAGGCGTGAAAAACCCTCTTTGCAGTCGGGTAAAAATAGTAAGTACAAAGAGTGACGGAGGCCTGCTTTTATCTCAGAAAATCTAATGTATGGGCAAAAGCTAACTGCATATAATACCAATTTATATATAAATGAGGTAAATAAAGTTAAAATAATATTTTTACTTAATTACGCCTAAGCTATCGTATATATATCCACTTTAATGTTCATTTACGTATATTACAAAATATATATTCATTTTCTATGCAGTTAGGTAAAATTTTAATATTTTGTCCATTCTGTACCACTCGTATAATCTATTGGTATGACAAATTGCAATTCGTTGATTGGTCGAGAGATATTAAACATTATTGTAGCAATCTAAGCGCTGCATGTTTGAATCATTTGACTAGACAACTTAAATTTTTTGTAGCGCTGCATCTAATAATAAATTATTGAATAGGTAAAAATGGAATATGACACAAAATTTGTTTTGAATAGCTTCTCTAGTACGTAGTACATAGTAACTCAATGTTTATCAATAATTTTTATTGGAATCTATGCATTTTGGTCAAAATAAAACTGAAAAAAATAATCTAAAAAGACCTACATTTAGATAATTTCTCTATCGAGGAAAGTTTCATCCATCATGTTTTCAACTGCAGTTTCGTTTAGATAGTATCCTTGACTTTGTTATATAATTATTTGGACCCAAAAAATATCATTTGAGTTTGCAAATATGATTTAAATCGAGTATAACCAAGCCTTATCAGATCCGTCTAACTAACTTCCTTATCACAACATTATACGTGACCATTTTCTAAAACATTTAAATAGGTGTAGGAAGTTATCCCTTAAAGACAGCACTTTTTCACACATATGTTAGTATTAATCTATCTATGGCTTGAGCCGAAATTTTTGAGTAAAGCGTGTTCACACAGACAAACAGATAGATCGCCATAAAGGGGACTTTGTGTTATAATAATGCAAGTGTGCAGTGATGTGGTTTATAGAACACAACCTTGGGAACTCTAGAAACAAGGTTGAAATATTTTTTTGAAATAATCTACAGTAATAAATGTTGCAGATAAAAAGATCAAAGAAAATCATTAAATTGCATCTAGGTTTTCTTCTACGAGGAAGAAATCGAACATTTTGGTTAGTAATTTATGAGAAAAATATTTATAATTGATGGAAATTAAATGTTTCTTTTTTATCTCACGGCAGAGTAATATTTTGCCTTCTTCACTCAATGTGTGATGGATACAGAGATGTTGGATTACAAAACATTATTGTTTGTCTGTATGATTGGATGTTTACTACTCAATCACGTTAAACGGCTAAAGGGATTTGGATTATTTTTGTAGATCTACATATATTTTCATTCTAATTAAAAACTTAATTCAAAGTGTAAAATTCAAGTATTTTCAAGGACAAATATTTAAAATTAGGTAATATTTTTTATTGGTACACAAAGAACTCTAAAATCAAGTTTTAAAATAAAGCTTGATTTGAAGACCAAAATTAGATGCCACAAATGCCTAATTAATTAACATGAAAGGAAGGTTATGATACACCAAAATAAGTTTCAATATGATAAAAATAACTAGCTTACATGATATTTTGAATAAATACAGTTTTAGATTCTTCTTAAGATTTAGTGGCACAGCAATAAATGGCATCGACAGACTGTAATTTACAGAGTGTGCAAGCACCAGGCGGGACACCACCCTCTGGTTGGACATTGCTTCACTATCGCAACTAAACATTCTACATTACCTACCGTTTGAATGGCTCTCAAATATTCTCGGAAAAAATAATTTATGTGCTATTTTAGGATATATGCTAATAACACGTCGATCCAGGATAACGTTCTTCCGACATCTCATTAATACACATCAAGCGCAGCAAAGGATCAGCAAACAGTGACGCGGCGATTCGTCGAGGGATTAATCTCCATCAGCTTATTTCATAAGACTCGGTAATTAAGCAACAAGAGCGCGTGAACTTTGTGTGCAAATAAATGGTAAAATACACAAAATTACAGCTTACGTTGGATTTATCCGACCAGAGCTTCAGATCTTGGAGCCCGTTAACCGAATTGGTTGATCGTTGGAGTTATACTTGGTGTTTATTTACAAGATTAATCGTAATTTTAGAGTAATAAATAAATAGTATTCATATCAATGTCTTATCTTGTACACTAAAAACATTCAATATTTCTTTTACAGGTTTATTTTACATTATTTATAATATTCAAATATTTTGCTACTTCATCTTATTTTATCCCACACGTGAACGTGAACAGCGCAGTGTTGAAGCTTGTAGTCGCACGCTGAGACATAACGCGGGTTGGAGTGTCTGCAGCCCTGATAGCGTGATGTGTTGCGAACGCGGGCGGCATGGGTTCAAAACATGTCACAGTGTAGTGAGGGTTATCTGTGACCAGCGCAGTGTTGAAGCTTGTACGTCGCGCGCTGAGATATAACGCGGGTTGGAGTGTCTGCAGCCCTGATAGCGTGATGTGTTGCGAGCGCGGGCGGCATGGGTTCAAAACATGTAACAGTGCACTGAGGGCTATCCGTGAACAGCGCAGTGTTGAAGCTTGTACGTCGCAGGCTGAAACATAACGCGGGTTGGAGTGTCTGCAGCCCTGATAGCGTGATGTATTGCGAACGCGGGCGGCATGGGTTCAAAACATGTAACAGTGCACTGAGGGCTATCCGTGAACAGCGCAGTGTTGAAGCTTGTACGTCGCAGGCTGAAACATAACGCGGGTTGGAGTGTCTGCAGCCCTGATAGCGTGATGTGTTGCGAGCGCGGGCGGCATGGGTTCAAAACATGTAACAGTGCACTGAGGGCTATCCGTGAACAGCGCAGTGTTGAAGCTTGTACGTCGCACGCTGAGACATAACGCGGGTTGGAGTGTCTGCAGCCCTGATAGCGTGATGTGTTGCGAGCGCGGGCGGCATGGGTTCAAAACATGTAACAGTGCACTGAGGGCTATCCGTGAACAGCGCAGTGTTGAAGCTTGTACGTCGCAGGCTGAAACATAACGCGGGTTGGAGTGTCTGCAGCCCTGATAGCGTGATGTATTGCGAACGCGGGCGGCATGGGTTCAAAACATGTCACAGTGTAGTGAGGGTTATCTGTGACCAGCGCAGTGTTGAAGCTTGTACGTCGCGCGCTGAGATATAACGCGGGTTGGAGTGTCTGCAGCCCTGATAGCGTGATGTGTTGCGAACGCGGGCGGCATGGGTTCAAAACATGTCACAGTGCAGTGAGGGTTATCCGTGAACAGCGCAGTGTTGAAGCTTGTACGTCGCGCGCTGAGATATAACGCGGGTTGGAGTGTCTGCAGCCCTGATAGCGTGATGTGTTACGAGCGCGGGCGGCATGGGTTCAAAACATGTCACAGTGCACTGAGGGCTATCCGTGAACAGCGCAGTGTTGAAGCTTGTAGTCGCACGCTGAGATATAACGCGGGTTGGAGTGGCGCAGCCCTGATAGCGCGATGTGTTGCGGGCGGCCTTATTGCTTCTTTTGGGTCGAATGTGAGTGTGGCGTAATGTATATATACAGGGTGTCCCGAAATTAAACGTCGTCATTCTCGCTCCGATCGCCACGCGGTGCGGACGTGCAAGACCCAGCTCTCCGTTGATCGGTCCCTTCCCGCCATTCCGTGGCGCTCAGTTTACTGACGTCACAGTCTAGCGTGTTGGCTCCGTGCTACGGGTTTCTAAGTCTTTCTACTCCGTCTGAGTGCTTTCGAAGTGCGATTTTTCTTTGCGACTAAGCCTCTTAGTCTTCAAAGTGCTGTGCTAAGTTGTGTTGTGCTTGTGCTGAGTGCAGTGTTGTGCCCGGCGTAAGTAGTCTGGTTTCAGTGCAAAGGATACTTAACGGTGACAACGAATTTGTACTGAACCAGTCCTTTTTATTTTTATTTATTTCTCTTCTCTATTTTATTTATTTTCTCCTATTTTCATATTTATTTTTATCATATTTGTGTGTTTTCGTGTGTATCTGTCCTTTCTGTCGGTAAAGGTTGACCCTAACGCGGTCAACTCTTTACCTGCGTACCCTTTTTTAGGTTTCTAGGTAGCGGCCTTCAGCATACTACGGTTAGTTTTAAGTTATTCTCCCCAGCCCCCCTACCGCTGGTAGGGAGGTTTACCGCTAGGGTTGCTAGGTTTTTATTTAGGAACTCTAGGCATTTGTTATTTAAATAGGTGCTAGGTTCGCTAGGGAACCTAGGCATACTTTATATATTTATATATTACATATTCAAGGCCTCCAATGGACCTTGTAAGCGTTCTTAGGTCGTTCGCCCAGGCGCTCGCGGCGTCCGGTTGCCCCATCCCAGATGACGTACTAACGCAGGCCTTACAGGCTACTATCGCGTCCCCGGCCCCTCAGGCCTCAACCCCGGCCCCTCAGGCCTCAACCCCGGCCCCTCAGGCCTCCGACGTCCAGACCCCTCAGGTCTTAAGCTCTCCCGCGTCCCCCGCCTCGTCCGAGATGGACTGCGAATCGGTCGCATCCTCTCACGCGTCGCGTCGTAAGCGTACCGCTCCCGGGAGCGATTCCGAACCCGCGTCTGACACGTCGTCAGATGCCGTCACCTTAACCGGCTCTCCTGAGCCCGCGTTTCAACTCGTCGCCAAGCGCTCCAAGAAGCGCTCTAAGAAAGCTTCGGTATCTACAATACCCGAGCCCTCCCCGGTGTCTTCAACACCAGCCCCCGCGCCGTTAAAATCGCTCGTAGTAACCGCGTTTCCGTCGGTCACATCGAAGCCAGCGACGCGCTGCGCTCCCGTCCCGCCGAAACCTCAGCTCCCTCCGCCCGTCTTCCTGCGTGAAAAAGCGCGCTGGACCGCGGTTTCAAACTTGTGCAAAGTGCACAAAATTAATTACTTAAAAGCCGCCAACGCTGGCGATACAATCAAGATTCAAGTAGCGACCGTCGACGACTTCCGCGCGTTTACCAGGCTACTATCATTAAATCATATCGCGTATCACACCTACGCCCTCCCGGAGGAGCGTAAGATCCGCGCTGTACTACGGGGCGTCCCGTTCGAACTCAGTAACGAAGATATTTTCGATGACCTTAAGTCTCAGGGTTTCCCGGTCACAGCAGTGCACAAGATGCACTCCAACCGCGGTAGGCGTTTTCCCTTAGCTTTGGTAATCCTGTCGAATACTCCCAACTCGAGGGAGATCTTTAGGGAGGCTCGCACAATTTGCGGACTCTCAAATATCTCCGTCGAGCGTCCCAACCCCCGTGGTCACCCTGGGCAGTGCCACCGCTGCCAGCTATATGGCCACGCAGCGGCTAACTGCTCAGCTTCCCCCAGGTGCGTTAAGTGCCTGGATCCACATTTTACGAAGGAGTGCACTCGCACTCCCGAATCCACTTCCCCCCCTGCCTGTGTGCTGTGCGGCCAGTCTGGTCACACAGCTAACTACAGGGGCTGCCCGCGTGCTCCGCGTTCCACCGCCAAGAGGGTCGCGCCTAAACCGGCGCCGCCGCTCACTCACGCTAACTTCCCGCCGCTGCGCAACCGGGGTCCCCCGGAAGCAAAGCCCGCTCAGCCGACGCCTACTCCGGCTCTGTCTTGGAGGCAGCGTCCGGCCGTTCCGCCTGCACCTTCCCGACCCATCCCAGCTCCCGTAGCTTCCGTAGGGCCGCGTCCTTCTCCGTCATCCGCACCTCAGTCGTCGTTGGCTGAGGACATGAAGACCGTGTTCGACATTATTCAAAACGTCGATATTAACGAAATTTCCGTGCTCGCACGCAAACTGCGAGCCGCCCGCTCTCCTCAAGAGCGTTTATTTGCTTAAGCCGAGCATCACTCGCTCCTAAGTTCGTTGTAAATTCTTTTATATTTGTATAAATTCGTAAATAATAAATTATAATGTCTAGACCCGCGAATCCCGCGTCTAGTCGTATTAAACCCAAGGGCTTATCCCTAGTATCTTTTAACGCTCGTAGCCTTAATACCAACCTTCCCGAGATTAAACTGTTCCTTCAGAACAAAGAACCTGACTTATTCCTTCTCCAGGAGACATGGCTTACTCCAAACCGCTCCAGGGGATTCGCTATACCTAAGTACGCGTTTATTCGTAACGATAGGCCCAACTCTGACGGTTTCGGCGGCACCGCTATATATTACAAAAGAGGCTTCCACTGCTGTCCTCTCCCTACCCCTCCTCTCCTCAACATGGAAGCCACTGTGTGTGGATTGGCTATGACTGGTCATCCGACCATCATCATAGCTTCAATCTACATACCTAGTGGTACCAGACCAATCCGAAGCGACTTTGAGGCCATTCTCGCCCTCGGCCATTCAGTCATTATGTTCGGAGACTTTAACTCCAAACATACTGACTGGACGTGCCTATCGACTAACACCAGCGGTATCGCTCTCCTCGACATCACTAACTCCCTTGACCTAGATGTCATATCCCCCATCACTCCCACTCACTATCCCAACAACCCGTCCTACTCTCCTGACATCCTCGACTTTGCAATTATCAAGCGAATCAATCTTGACCTAAGGTCTATCGAACCGCTCGAAGACCTAGGCTCCGACCATCGCCCCGTTTCCCTCGTGCTAGGACCCTCGAACGATAACGTCTCATCTCCTAAGACCTTTACCAACTGGAAAGGTTTTAAAAATACGTTACTTTCAGCCTTAGAGGCTCCGAACTCTCCACTCGCGATCTCTCCCGAACAATTAGATAGCCCGAATAAAATCGATTCATTAGTAAATTCTCTCACTGATGCTATCAACTCAGCCATCAGTGACAACGAAAAGGTTGCTAAGCAAGGCAAATCCACGCTTCCCTTAGCCGTTAGCAATCTTATAAAGCTAAAAACGCGGCTCTCCGGAGAGCCAAGAAATATCCCACGCCCGCCTATAGAACAGCTGCGAATCAGCTTCAACGTAAAGTTAGGTCTTGCCTCGCGGAACTCCGAGACGCTCAGATGAACGATCTCATGGCGAATATCTCTCCGTCCCACCAAGCGTACTATAGCATGGCCCGAGCCTTACGCGTAGACACCGTCTCTCACGTTCCTCCTCTCACTCGTCCCGATGGCACTACTGCCTTCGAAGTCGAAGAGAAAGCCGAATGCTTCGCCGACAGCATTGCCGCACAATGCTCGCCCAGCACGCAACCTGCTGATCCCTCACACATCCAGGCGGTGGAGGACGAAGTCCTTCGCAGAGACTCTCTCCCCATCACCGCCGACCCTGTCACAGTCTCTAATGACGAAATCTTGCTTCTCATTAGAAATAAAAAGTCCAAAAAGGCTCCGGGTGCGGATGGAATTTCCAACCACGCACTTAAGCACCTACCTCAACAGATGCTTACCTTGTTAGCTATCATTTTCAATGCCTGCTTCGACCATAGCTACTTTCCAAAAGCTTGGAAAGAAGCAACAGTCATAGGCATTCCCAAGCCGGGCAAACCTCTGAACGTCCCGGCTAATCACAGACCCATCAGCCTCCTCAAGGCAATGTCTAAACTTCTCGAGAGAGTCATACTCTCTCGAATGCGGAACCATCTGTTTCCAACGGATGGCGATCCTCTCATTATTCCCCATCAGTTCGGCTTTCGCGCTAAACACTCCTGCCCTCAGCAAGTCCACCGAATCGTCGAGTATATACTTGACGGTTTCTATCCGCGTCGTTATAAAACAGTCGCGGTTTTCTTTGACGTAGCCAAGGCTTTCGATAAAGTCTGGCACAGCGGTCTCGTTTATAAACTCTACAAAATAGGCTTACCGGATCGCCTAGTCAGGTTAATAGCGTCGTTTCTCAAAGACCGTACGTTTCGATTTAAACACGAAGGCACGCTTTCTGCACCTCGTCCCATAAAGGCTGGAGTCCCTCAAGGCTCAGTCCTCGCCCCTCTGCTGTACACCGTGTACACCAACGACATTCCCATCCCGCCGAAAGGCGTCGAACTCGCCCTCTTTGCTGACGACACCGCACTCTATACCAAAGGCCACGGTGTTCGGCGCCTTGTAACCAGACTCCAAAAGGCCGTAAACGCCCTTTGTGTATGGTTTCAAAAATGGCGCATCGATGTGAACCCTGAAAAGAGTTCTGCGATGCGCTTCGACCACAAACGCCGTCGTCCCGATGGTGATCCCCACGTTCGAATGTTAGGCATTCCCATCCCCTGGAAGCGCAGTACTAAATACTTAGGCGTCACATTAGATCCGACGCTTTCTTTCAAGCCACACGTCGAAAGAGTTTCAAAACTCGCTCGTCACTATTTAGTCCGCCTAAATAGCATGTTAGGTAGAAAAAGTAAAATGTCCTTCAGAAACAAACGTACACTTTACAAGGTCTGCGTTAGACCCGTCATGACGTATGCCTCGCCAATCTTTGCCCACGCCAAACCCTCCCTCCTGCACAAACTGCAGGTAGTTCAAAACCTCTTTTGCCGCCGGGCCACAGGCGCACCGTGGTACGTGCGTAACGCGGACTTGCATAGAGATCTTGAACTGCCTACAGTGCAACAACATCTCAAAACACTCTCTGAAGCGTTTTTCAAACGCTCCGAAACCCATCCCAATCCTCTAGTTCGTGATTCGGTCTCATATGCTGCTCCTGTGTTAGACTCGAAGTTCAAAGTCGCTAGGCCTAGAAATGCGCAAGCGTACTCATCCACCAGACTGTCACGCGATCTCGAGGCCCTTCTGGCCGCAAATTCTAATTCTAACGTAAATTCTAATTCTAACGTAAATCCTAATTCTAACGTAAATGCGAGTTAATTCAATTTTATTTTGCAATTTTTTTAAATTTTTGGTTTAATTTTTGATTTCATTTTGAGCACCTTCAGTGCTATGTATTCACCTTCAGTGCTTTGAGCACCTTCAGTGCTATGTAATCCCAGCGGGTGACCCCTTCTGGGCCCCGCTAGCGCGGCCTCTTTCTCCAATTGGCCGTCGCTCAGATGAAGGCTGAGTGGCAAAAATGCACGAGCCGACAGGGGGTTTTTAGTGGGTATGGTCCTGGTAGGCGTCGGGACGAGTCCCACATAACTTTGGAATCGCGCCAGAGTATGCGTCAGGGCATTTTTATCCTCCTGCCCTTCCCGCGGAGGGGAACAAAAAAAAAAAAAAAAAAATTAAACGTCAAGCCGAAATAGGACAATAGATGGTAACCATGATCAGAAAAATCTGAAAAAAAAATCCATCCCATGTTCTTCAAAAAGCAGATACTCTCCATTTTTCGGTTATTGGTTCACATCTTCAAAATTCGTAATATGCGTAGAATAACTAATTGTATTGCATGCTTTTACACTTAAGTAATTAATAAAAATTTTGAAGAAAACATTTTGCATGCTAATAACGCTTCCTATCAAATCAATTTAAATTATCGATCTAAATTCACAGATAGTTAACAGTTTCTTTTGGTACCCTCCTTGGGAAAGGAGATGGATAAAACTCTCACGCAAGCCACGCAGCCGGCTGCGTCACTCACTCAAGACTCACTGTCAACGGGTAGAGGCTTCTACCAACTAAAAAGCACCTGTACGGCAGCCGTAGGAGCCGCTCTGGCAATCTTTGCCTCACAGCCTTCGCGGACGCGACAGCCAGTTTGGGAAAAGGCTGGGGACCCGCTAAAACGGGTCATCCGCTAAGAATTAGCAAAAACTTAAGGTGCTTGGGGATTATTGGAGCTAGGTTCGACCTGGGAAGATAGATTTAATAAACCATTAATACATTTATTCACAAAAATTTTGAAAATATTTATTGTCTCACTTTCTATACCTCGAACTCTTTTCAAAAATATTGTGTGATTTGTTTTGTTATGCGGTACGAGTATATTAAACTAAAGAACCAAAGTCGGTTCTTAAAATAAAGTCTTTAAGAATTCCACAAGTCGTATCTGTCCAAAACTCCCAATACAAAGATCCGCCTTCTAAATACAAAATGCTACAAGGCGTCTCCTCGAGTGACTTCCTAGTTCAGCGACTCGTGCCACGGAAACCCCTCCGCCCTGTCTGCACTAGCACCTGGGCAAGCGCTGCAATTCCTAAACAAATCGTTTACGTAAAGTATCGGCGAGACGGACTCGCACACGTAGGAATAGACAAATAACCTTTAAACCGCAGCCGAACAAGGCTCAACGAATTGTTTAGCTCCTATTTGGACCTTCTTTGAGAGTAGGTTAGAAATAAAAACTTTGCAAAATAAAAGAGAAATTAGAAACATATTCTTAACTAAGTACTACTTTTTATTATCTAAGATGCACTACTCACGGTTTCACTTTTCTGAAATAAAGAGAGTACATATTTATTATAGGTTATACATTATACATTATATTCGATTTTTTCAGAGTACTTTGTAAAATTTTTAGGTATGGCAGAAAAGAGTTTTTTTTCAAGATTGTTGTTTTCCAATTTTTTAACATTATAGCAAGGTTTCCACCTTCAAGCTTGTTAACGCTTTATTTAAACAATTTTGTAATTTCCAAAAAAAAGAAACATATAATTTAAGTTACAGTTTTTGGTCAAAAGCAGAAAAAACTTGAAAAACTGCCTTTGTTTACACACCGCAGACGGCGCGCGATTCGTAAATTTGAGATTTGCGGATACCCCGACATTTCGGCAGCACTTTAGTGCTCCGGCCAGACGACACAACCCTTTAATTATACCAAACACAATGTGAAAACTTATCCTTCGGTGATTGTAAGGTTTTGTTGTAGTAGCCAAGATTGAGAGCAATGTTTGTCGTCAGTTACACACTCAAGTACAAAAGTAACGCGACGAGTACCTTATTAAATTCATAGCCACTGACACACAAACAATGTCTGCCTCAAAATGAATCGGCTGAATATTTGGGTAACCTATTATTTTGGCAATCTAAGTATTACTCCAAAAAATGTGTGAGCTTCCTTTTATTATATTAAAAGGAATTTTTTTTAAATTTTATTCTCTAATATTTACTAATACTTAACGAATAATTACGAAACAAATTAATAAAAAAGACTTATAAAAGTGTTTTATTTAAAGTATGAATCGTGAAAATTTAAGAAAATATATAAAAAAGACTTATACCAATATACTGAGCGTACATATGTCTTCTTTCAAGCAAGTTACAGTGATAAGGACCCTCTTTTAACTATTTAAACAGTGATATCAAACAATTTAAACGCAATCAAGACATCTTTCATGGCATCTGTGAGCACAAGTCTAACAGCAAGATGACTTAGATAACATTGATGGCGCTATTGCAGATTGCTGGCGCTTATCGGAACGGGCACTCGGCCCTTTGACTGTTATTGCTGGTCAAGTGTGAGGAAATCGTATTATTGTCAATCTTTTTCCCAATGGTTTCATATTTACTGAATTAATTTAGTAGTCAGCTACTAGTTTGTCTCCACTTGTATCTTTCTATGTTCCCTACATTGTCGTAGCCTATTTTGAGGCCTTGACCCTTGTTGGGCTCCAAATCTGTTTTAACGCAGGTAGAGTTAATTGAGATATTACAAGTATATTGTAGTGAAACTGAAAACCAACGCTTTGTTTGATTAATCAGTTTTATTTTTACATATTAAAGCGTAATTACAGGCATATAAACAAAACTTACTTTTAATAGTTTTCATAAGAAATACTTCAATCGATTAAGTAATTAGATTTAACGTCTTTTATAATAAACCAGTTAAATTCCCGTTGACAAACAGCTCCGTTGGCGCTCGAGGACATATTTTACTACAGTCTTGAACGTCTCGCAAAGTCGCAAGTCTATGGGTTTTTTACAGATTACACTTTGGAGAGAGTCGTAAAGATATTTTTGTGTTGATGGTTCACCATCCTCTTTTCTCCCCCGTGCCACAAGCGCAGAAAAAAAAGAGAAGATGTGTCGAAAAGCAGCATTTAGCACTTAAACAGCTCGTTTTTTGTCAGTCTCGCCAAAGAGTGAAACGATCTGCCAGCGTCTGTTTTTCCAGACAAATTCAATTCTGGAACTCACTAGCATAGATTAAGTAGGCAATCATACGCCTGGACAGGCGTATACCATCCTAGTCTTTATCATCCCTTATCATCAGATTAGATGAAAATAAACGCCTGCCAATTTATAATTAAAAAAAACAAATACTGAACTCTGAAGACAAACAATTATGATTTACAGGGCAGGAAGTCCACGAGACTGACGTTATTTTTTATAATTTCATTACGTAATCAAGTTACAGGGTTTAAATCAATATTGTTTAAATTTCGCTGTTGCAAAATTTCGCCAACCGTTTTTTTTTTTTTGGTTCCCCTCCACGGGAAGGGCAGGAGGACATAAAAAATGCTCTGACGCATACTCCGCGCGCGCGATCGGAGTTATGTGGGACTCGTCCCGACGCCTACCAGAACCATACCCACTAAAAAACCCCCTGTCGGCTCGTGCATTTTTGCCACTCAGCCTTCATCTGAGCGACGGCCAATCGGAGAAAGAGGCCGCGCTAGCGGGGCCCTTAAGGGGTCACCCGCTGGGATTTACATAGCACTGAAGGTGCTCAAAAAAGAAAAGTAAATAAATAAAAAACATTAAAAATTGACAAATAAAATTGCATTAATTCGGATTTACGTTAGAATTAGAATTTACGTTAGAATTAGAAATTGCGGCCTGAAGGGCCTCTAGATCTAAAGTTAACTGCGTGCGTTCGCTCGTGTGCGCGTTTCTCGGTCTAGCGATTTTGTAAATCGAATCTAACACAGGAACAGTATATGAGACTGAATCTCGAACAAGATGATTGGGATGGGATTCGGCGCGTTTGAAAAACGATTCTGAGAGTGTTTTGAGGTGCTGTTGCACTGTAGGCAGTTCAAGATCTCTGTGCAGGTCCGCGTTACGCACGTACCAAGGTGCGTTTGTGGCCCTGCGGCAGAAGAGATTTTGAACTACCTGCAGCTTATACAGGACGGAGGGTTTGGCGTGGGCAAAGACTGGCGAAGCATATGACATGACGGGTCTCACGCAGACCTTATAAAGCGTACGTTTATTTCTAAAAGACATTTTACTTTTTCTTCCTATCATACTATATAGACGGCTTAAGTAAAAACGCGCGAGTTTCGTTACTCTATCGACGTGTGGCTTGAAAGAAAGCGTCTGATCTAAGGTGACGCCTAAGTATTTGACAGTGCGCTTCCAGGGGATGGGAATACCTAACATACGAATGTGCGGATCGTTGTGGCGATTACGACGTTTGTGGTCGAATTGAATAGCAGAACTCTTTTCTGGGTTCACATCGATACGCCATTTTTGAAACCAAACACCGAGGGCGTTTACGGCCTTTTGGAGTCTGGTGATGTTATACGGGATCGCTTGACTTTTAGTGCAAAGGGCGGTAGAGCGAGTGATGCTCGGCTAACGCAAATAAACGCTCTTGAGGAGAGCGGGCGGCTCGCAGTTTGCGTGCGAGAACAGAAATTTCCGTAATGTCGACCTTTTGAATGACGTCGAACACGGTCTTCATGTCCTCAGCCAGTGACGACTGAGGTGAAGATGACAAAGCAGGACGCGGCCCTACGGAAGCTACGGGAGCTGGGATGGGTCGGGAAGGTGCAGGCGGGACAGCCGGACGCTGCCTCCAAGACAGAGCCGGAGTAGGCGTCGGCTGAACGGGCTTTGCTTCCGGGGGACCCCGGTTGCGCAGCGGCGGGAAGTTGGAGGGTGTGAGTGGCGGCGCTGGTTTAGGCGTGGTCCTCTTGACGGTGGAGCGCGACGCTGGCTTCGAAGGGACCGACGGAGACGCGGTTACTTCAAGTGATTTTAATGGCGCGGGGGCTGGTGTAGAAGACACCGGGGAGGGCTCGGGTATTGATGATACCGAAGCTTTCTTTGAGCGCTTCTTGGAGCGCTTGGTGACTAATTGAAACGCGGGCTCAGGAGAGCCGGTTAAGGTGACGGCATCTGACGACGTATCAGACGCGGGTTCGGAGTCGCTCCCGGGAGCGGTACGCTTGCGACGCGACGCGTGAGAGGATGCGACCGATTCGCAGTCCATCTCGGACGAGGCGGGAGACGCGGGAGAGCTGTAGACCTGAGGGGTCTCGACGTTGGAGGCCTGAGGGGCCGGGTTTGAGGCCTGAAAGGCCGGGGTTGAGGCCTGAGGGGCCGGGGTTGAGGCCTGAGGGGCCGGGGTTGAGGCCTGAGGAGCCGGGGACGCGATTGATGCCTGCAAGGCCTGCGTTATGATGTCATTCGGGATGTGGCGCCTACCGCAGCAAGTGCCTGGGTGAACGCGTTAATAACGCTTAGCGGATCCATAAGGGAGAGTTGGAACAGTAATATTAATAAATATAAGTATAATAAAATATGCCTAGTTCCTAAAAACCTAGCAAAATCCTAGCGGCTAACCTCCCTACCAGCGGTAGGGGGGCTGGGGAGAATAACTTAAAACTAACCGTAGTATGCGGAAGGCCACTACCTAGAAACCTAAAAAGGGTGCGCAGGTAAAGAGTTGACCGCGTTAGGGTCAACCTATACCGACAGAAAGGACAAATACACACGAAAACACACAGATATGATAAAAATAAATATGAAAAATAGAAAAAAATAAATAAAATAGAGAAGAGAAATAAATAAAAATAAAAAGGACTGGTTCAGTACAAATTCGTTGTCACCGTTAAGTATCCTTTGCACTGAAACCAGACTACTTACGCTGGGCACAACACTGCACTCAGCACAAGCACAACACAACTTAGCACAGCACTTTGAAGACTAAGGGGCTTAGTCGCAAAGAAAAATACGCACTTCGATAGCACTCAGAGGGAGTAGAAAACCTTGAAAACCGTAGCACGGAACCAACACGCTAGACTGTGACGTCAGTGGACTGAGCGCCACGGAATAGCGGGAAAGGACCGATCAACGGAGAACGGGGCTTGCACGTCCGCACCGCGTGGCGATCGGAGCGAGAATGTGTTCGCCAACCGGAGTCAATATGACAGAAATTATTAAATCTTATCATAATTTGTACTTGAATCACGGTAGTGTTTGAATTCACCCGTCTCTACTCTCGAGCCCACCTCACTCTGCGGTCGTTCCCAGTGGTTGCGGCGTCACTCCTTAATTGAATATGACTTCCATGAAAACCGAGAGTTGAGTAATTAGAGTATGGACATTTATTGGAGTTAGGACTATTATTTACAATTAAGTATGATTGAAGCCTTTCGCGTTATGAAGCATATGATTTGGTTTGATTTGGGGTGTTATTGTATAATATTATTGCCTTTAATTTAATAAAAACTACCACAGCCCTTATGATAGTTTATTTTACAAACCCTTAGGATCTTAATCAAGCCAATGCCGAGGCACTGGATAGCGGGCTGGGGGCGGCATTGCTAAGTCGCCCGCGGTTTGATCTCAGCTGGAGCCGGCACTCCCACTGCGCTCAACCGGGGCGGCTAATGTGAAGGTTGGCAGTAATAATTAGGAGACAAGGAGGAATTTGGATTCAGGTTCAATGAAATATATTAAAAGAACAAAAGTCAAAATTTTATTGCATTATAGGTGGCTACAAAAGGTGTTATCAATATGCACAATGTTAAATGGTATAAAAGTCCATTGCACTAAAACTGTACAACGGCGTGAAATATTACATACACGCAAATTAAAATCTAACAAATTCGTTACAAAATTAAAAAAAAATTAAGAGGATTACAGGTTTGTCCGACAAAGTCTTAGTTAATCCAGACATTGAATCCTATTGCTTATATTTGCTGCACATCGTAAATAATTGCTCCATATAATAATATGCTCTTAGGAATTTGTTTTTTTTTTGTGACCAGTCATATAAAGTCTCGAAACAATTCAAGCCAGTAATCCTGGTTTGCCTTGTACACCTCGGCGTTGTAAAATGGTATTTAGCTATTATAATTGTGATCGGTGCAAAATATGTACTCATTTTATAAAGAAACTCAAAAGTCTGTCAGAAAATATTAATACAATCAGATAACGTAAATGACTGTTCCAATAAGTCAGGTAAGTGTATACAATGGAACAAACATTAATTAATAAGTAGGCAACTTACTCGTTGGTCACTTTAGCACGAATAGACATCGGAAAAATGTTGTTATGAAGAATATTTCACATAACGTTCGTTGTGTATTTACGAACATAACCTTTGTCAATAAGAACACTTCTAATAAATCACTGAATAATAATTTTTACTAACGTTTCAAGCCCAAAAACGTATTTTAATAAAGTTATTTCAGCACAATTTTATCTATGACAAATATTTTAGGTAAATAGGTTTTGGTAACACGAAAACGGCTCCGTAAAAATGTCACTTGTCTCTAGACTGTCCCGTGAAAGAGTCGTGTCTGTTTAAAGGAAGACTCGAGCCAACGAGTCACTCGCAGTAGGGTAGAAACACACTGAATATAGTAAAAAAACGTATTATACATTGAAGCTGTAGATTTTGAGCAATTTCCACGGTTATCAAATCGTTTTAAACGTCAGCACTGCCTTTTTAGATATTGAATCATTCTTTTAATATAACGTTAAACTATTTCTGTAATTTTTTATTCAAAATCAAATATTTTTTTCTGAACATTAACAATTACTTGTTCTTATGGTCGTCAAATAAAATATGACTCTACTAACAGTTTGGAAAAACCTTCGTGAAGAAGAAATGAGAAGAAACTTCACGGGTATATTTTTTTCAAAACCAATTTACAGTGTCTCTTTATGTCTATACAAAATTATTCTTATCTGCATCTGTTAAGTCGGCAAGTGGGCAAGTCTACCTCCCCCAAGTATCCAAACGACGAACACCCTCAAACGGCACCCGTTCACGAGTTAACGCGAGATCCAGCCATCGCCCTCCTCAACTATATTAGAGGGAAGTGAGTGACAAATCACCCAACGCTACCATAAGAAGACGTACTTTACTATTGATTGATTGATCTTTCGTGAATTATATTTGGCTTAGTGACGAATAATGTGGTGAAACACGGCATGCGCCAGTTATATATCTACAGACGATGAGTGAGTTTAGTTAATTAAAATGTTCTTACTTTAAAAAATACCAAAAGTGCGTAACTTGAATTTTCGAAAGGATATCTCTTCAAGAACGTTTTGTATTTCAGATTAACCATTTAAAGCCGCATACGCCTGTTACAAACATTACATTTTCACACATAATGTTTTTTTACTAATACAATATTACTACTCTGTGCACTGCTCTCTCGTGGGCTGCTTCATGTGATGTCGAAGCTCAGCGGTCGATGGACTGGACCGCCATTGATTCTACCAGACGACGAGAACACGAGATAGACAGATGCCACAATTGCTACTTCAGACCCCGATGGAGACAAATATCTATTTTAAAACACACAGTCTGAAACAGTTTACTATTATAAAAAAAATATTTTTAGCTGCAAAGAAGTTGAAGAATTCTTTGCTCGATTTCGAAACTCCGTTGACACGATCAAACGCAATTTAGTTAACTAAAAGTATTTCTGAAAAAAAGATAATGGTACATAAAGTAGAAATAGTTCCAATTTTAGTAATATCGTAAATGTTCACATGACAGTTTGTTACCTGAGACTTAAAGCTACGAAGCAGCTATCAGTTTTTAGCGGGAATATTCAAACAAAGAAGTCTTTTTACACCTAATAAAGCAGTGAAAATCTTGTTGTATCGCGACTTTACCATGTCATATATCGCAAATCGGTTAGAAATGATAACAGTCATAAAGATTACTTGGATTTTCTAAATTTGAAGGTTTCGTCCGAACGAAAAATGAAGGTATTTAGTATGTTTACTAAATACCTTCTTATTATTAGTCCTTCAGAACTTACCTCTCAAAATTTAATATCAAGGAAGATGATACTGATACTCATACGGACTACACGGGTAAACAGATATAATAAGAATGAGTAACGAGAGGTCCCAGCGGTGGGTATTACCCACGACCCACCATTTCTAATATTTGAATATTACTATTTCTAATATTTTGAATACAATACAAATTGGTTCAGCAGTTTCCAAGTCTGTCGATCACATATGAACAAACTGACTCCTTTTTCTAATACTATATAGAACAGTCGATAATGTAAGACGTATCTATAACACGGATTTGTTCAAAACGTAGCTGTAATTTTCTCTCGGATTTTTTATTGCAAGATTTCAGATTCAGATTTATTTATTAAATAAGTATTTTGCATTGATTCCTCCATTGAAATAACGAAAAATATTAACATCTTATAATTTGTTGAATAGTTAAATAATAGCAATCAGCGCCGGGGAAGGATAGGAAGTATACAGTATACAATAGGAAGCCGGAACAACCCCGGCCTGGAACTCTATTGAGAGATATCTAGCCAGGGAATTAATATTGCAGAAGCGCAGAAAAATACAACCGATTGCAGCGATACCATTTATTGGACGAACATAAAACTACCCCCCCAACGTACAACAAAAAAGTATTTCACAAATACCTTACGCACATACATCACAACTATTATTGCATCATGAAGTCACGCAGCGAGAAAATGAATTATTGATATTACATTGGGCGCCCTCCAGCATACTGCATCCAGCATTCTGCATCTAAACACCCATAAACGTGCCATTTCATTGTAATCTATTTTCCGAAAAGGTTCCCTTGTCTCTAACTTTTTTCTCAATGATGCCTTCGATATGTTCGATGCATTGTTCGATACTCATGACCAATTGTTATGTTCGTTGACTTGATAGAGCGAATGGGCCCACACTCAAGGGCCAGAAGCCAGAAGCCATTGAAGAGTCCTAGTCCCATCGTCAGATAAGTTCGGTCTTGTCAGTCCAGTCGTTATTGTGACCACCATGATGACCATGTTTGTGTTTTGGTAACAGGGAAGGTGCAGTCACTAAAATTACAGAAACAAAGATAATTCCAACTGAGGCCTAGGGTCCGCATTAGTCGACGTAATAAACACAATCATAAATAAAGTTACGAATCAAGATGTCCTTGGGCGCGGATAACACCATGAGTTTTACATTTGCAAAGTATCAAATTGATATGTCAGTTAGATATCAACACCAATTCAAAAAGTGTTTTATCAGCACGTGTCATATACAATTCTTTTAGGGCATACTTTGGGTACGCAGCCGTAATTTTACACTCAATGTCACGAAATGTATAAATATCCTCCAAGTCAATTCAAAACTTTATAACGGGTATTGCGGCAATATCTCCTGAACTCTGTCAGCGTTCAACGAACTCAAAGAGATTAAAAAGTTGTCTCAACAATGAAAAGAAAATCCTTTGTCTTCTCTGAACTTCAGATAAGTATAATAAAAAAAACTTTAAGTGCTTTCAAAAGGCACCCGAATTTTTGTGATAGTTTTTATTTTCAAAAGCATAATCAATTTTAGCCGAGTCATTCAGACCCGGAGTCCAAGACTCCGTACAGTATCCTCCATTTCATAAAAACAATATTTCACCTCGAGAATTTGAGTAAAAGTAGATTTATTGTTTAATATCATGTTATTGGAACATTGTGTTTTTACAATTTATAACAATATCACGCAAAAACTGAGCTTTCCAGGACAGTGGAAAAACAAAGCTTGAGTTAAGGTCGTTCACATAAATACTATTGCTTTTTTGTAATGTTTACTAGTTTAATTTTGTTTTAGCCAAATGTCAGAGAAAGAAAGGCAATTGATTTATTTTTATGCTGCCACAAGGAAACCATACTATGAGAAATAAATATTTTATTTCATTTCATTTCATAATATCATTTCATAATGGTTGGTGAAAAAGTACTATAGACAAAGCACAATATATAAAACATAAAAATTTCAACACTTTTGGTTAAAGTTCTATTAAATTGTTTACCGTAAATATCATAATCTTGAATCAAATACGTTGTTCTCAATCAACGTATTTGACTCAAGATTATCAATTGAGATTATCAATCAAAATCATTGTTGTTGTTCTCATAGTAAAAAATTACAAACTCTTCAAAACCTTCAGAAAATTTTTTTGAAATAATAACGATTTGAAATAACATAAATGAGAAATCCGGTATTTTATTTTGAGTTCATTTTTGAACAAAATTTTTACAACTTTATTCCAGTGGTATTTTTTACGCCCTCGTAACCTTTACAGCCTCTGGCTAAAATAACAACTCTAAAAAACATACTTTCTATTTGCGCTCCTCGATTTAATTCATGAAATAACGAAATATAATTGATCACCTAGGGCTATCTATCCCTGAAATACACCTGATTTAATTCTCAATAATGTTTTTAGATTGCATTCCAGAATAATATATTAGATGTGATATTATGATGTATGTGTAATTATGTTGCATAAAAATTTTCATTATAGTGCAGTAAAATACTTTACAAAAAGACATTTATATTGTTGCCACATACTTTGCATTCAAAATTTTTTTTTTGTTCCCCTCCGCGGGAAGGGCAGGAGGATAAAAATGCCCTGACGCATACTCTGGCGCGATTCCAAAGTTATGTGGGACTCGTCCCGACGCCTACCAGGACCATACCCACTAAAAACCCCCTGTCGGCTCGTGCATTTTTGCCACTCAGCCTTCATCTGAGCGACGGCCAATTGGAGAAAGAGGCCGCGCTAGCGGGGCCCAGAAGGGGTCACCCGCTGGGATTACATAGCACTGAAGGTGCTCAAAGCACTGAAGGTGAATACATAGCACTGAAGGTGCTCAAAATGAAAATCAATAATTAAAATAAAAATTAAAAAAAAAAATTGCAAAATAAAATTGAGTTAATTCGCATTTACGTTAGAATTAGGATTTACGTTAGAATTAGAATTTACGTTAGAATTAGAATTTGCGGCCAGAAGGGCCTCGAGATCGCGTGACAGTCTGGTGGATGAGTACGCTTGCGCATTTCTAGGCCTAGCGACTTTGAACTTCGAGTCTAACACAGGAGCAGCATATGAGACCGAATCACGAACTAGAGGATTGGGATGGGTTTCGGAGCGTTTGAAAAACGCTTCAGAGAGTGTTTTGAGATGTTGTTGTACTGTAGGCAGTTCAAGATCTCTGTGCAAGTCCGCGTTACGCACGTACCACGGTGCGCCTGTGGCCCGGCGGCAAAAGAGGTTTTGAACTACCTGCAGTTTGTGCAGGAGGGAGGGTTTGGCGTGGGCAAAGATTGGCGAGGCATACGTCATGACGGGTCTAACGCAGACCTTGTAAAGTGTACGTTTGTTTCAGAAGGACATTTTACTTTTTCTACCTAACATGCTATTTAGGCGGACTAAATAGTGACGAGCGAGTTTCGAAACTCTTTCAACGTGTGGCTTGAAAGAAAGCGTCGGATCTAATGTGACGCCTAAGTATTTAGTACTGCGCTTCCAGGGGATGGGAATGTCTAACATTCGAACGTGGGGATCGCCATCGGGACGACGGCGTTTGTGGTCGAAGCGCATCGCAGAACTCTTTTCAGGGTTCACATCGATGCGCCATTCTTGAAACCATGCACCAAGGGCGTTTACGGCCCTTTGGAGTCTGGTTACAAGGTGCCGAACACTGTGGCCCCTGGTATAGAGTGCGGTGTCGTCAGCAAAGAGGGCGAGTTCGACGCCTTTCGGCGGGATGGGAATGTCGTTGGTGTACACGGTGTACAGCAGAGGGGCGAGGACTGAGCCTTGAGGGACTCCAGCCTTTATGGGACGAGGTGCAGAAAGCGTGCCTTCGTGTTTAAATCGAAACGTACGGTCTTTGAGAAACGACGCTATTAACCTGACTAGGCGATCCGGTAAGCCTATCTTGTAGAGTTTATAAACGAGACCGCTGTGCCAGACTTTATCGAAAGCCTTGGCTACGTCAAAGAAAACCGCGACTGTTTTATAACGACGCGGATAGAAACCGTCAAGTATATACTCGACGATTCGGTGGACTTGCTGAGGGCAGGAGTGTTTAGCGCGAAAGCCGAACTGATGGGAAATAATGAGAGGATCGCCATCCGTTGGAAACAGATGGTTCCGCATTCGAGAGAGTATGACTCTCTCGAGAAGTTTAGACATTGCCTTGAGGAGGCTGATGGGTCTGTGATTAGCCGGGACGTTCAGAGGTTTGCCCGGCTTGGGAATGCCTATGACTGTCGCTTCTTTCCAAGCTTTTGGAAAGTAGCTATGGTCGAAGCAGGCATTGAAAATGATAGCTAACAAGGTAAGCATCTGTTGAGGTAGGTGCTTAAGTGCGTGGTTGGAAATTCCATCCGCACCCGGAGCCTTTTTGGACTTTTGATTTCTAATGAGAAGCAAGATTTCGTCATTAGAGACTGTGACAGGGCCGGCGATGATGGGGAGAGAGTCTCTGCGAAGGACTTCGTCCTCCACCGCCTGGATGTGTGAGGGATAAGCAGGTTGCGTGCTGGGCGAGCATTGTGCGGCAATGCTGTCGGCGAAGCATTCGGCTTTCTCTTCGACTTCGAAGGCAGTAGTGCCATCGGGACGAGTGAGAGGAGGAACGTGAGAGACGGTGTCTACGCGTAAGGCTCGGGCCATGCTATAGTACGCTTGGTGGGACGGAGAGATATTCGCCATGAGATCGTTCATCTGAGCGTCTCGGAGTTCCGCGAGGCAAGACCTAACTTTACGTTGAAGCTGATTCGCAGCTGCTCTATAGGCGGGCGTGGGATATTTCTTGGCTCTCCGGAGAGCCGCGTTTTTAGCTTTAATAAGATTGCTAACGGCTAAGGGAAGCGTGGGTTTGCCTTGCTTAGCAACCTTTTCGTTGTCACTGATGGCTGAGTTGATAGCATCAGTGAGAGAATTTACTAATGAATCGATTTTATCCGGGCTGTCTAATTGTTCGGGAGAGATCGCGAGTGGAGAGTTCGGAGCCTCTAAGGCTGAAACTAACGTATTTTTAAAACCTTTCCAGTTGGTAAAGGTCTTAGGAGATGAGGCGTTATCGTTCGGCGGTCCTAGCACGAGGGAAACGGGGCGATGGTCGGAGCCTAGGTCATCGAGCGGTTCGATAGACCTTAGATCAAGATTGATTCGCTTGATAATTACAAAGTCGAGGATGTCAGGAGAGTAGGACGGGTTGTTGGGATAGTGAGTGGGAGTGATGGGGGATATGACGTCTAGGTCAAGGGAGTTAGTGATGTCGAGGAGAGCGATACCGCTGTTGTTAGTCGATAGGCACGTCCAGTCAGTATGTTTGGAGTTAAAGTCTCCGAACATAATGACTGAATGGCCGAGGGCGAGAATGGCCTCAAAGTCGCTGCGGATTGGTCTGGTACCACTAGGTATGTAGATTGAAGCTATGATGATGGTCGGATGACCAGTCATAGCCAATCTACACACAGTGGCTTCCATGTTCAGGAGAGGAGGAGTAGGGAGAGGACAGCAGTGGAAGCCTCTTTTGAAATATATAGCGGTGCCGCCGAAACCGTCGGAGTTGGGCCTATCGTTACGAATAAACGCGTACTTAGGTATAGCGAATCCCCTGGAGCGGTTTGGAGTAAGCCATGTCTCCTGGAGAAGGAATAAGTCAGGTTCTTTGTTCTGAATAAACAGTTTGATTTCGGGAAGGTTGGTGTTAAGGCTACGAGCGTTAAAAGATACTAGGGATAAGCCCTTGGGTTTAATACGACTGTACGCGGGATTCGCGGGTCTAGACATTATAATTTATTATTTACGAATTTATAAATTATAAAAGAATTTACAACGAACTTAGGAGCGAGTGATGCTCGGCTAAAGCAAATAAACGCTCTTGAGGAGAGCGGGCGGCTCGCAGTTTGCGTGCGAGCACGGAAATTTTGTTAATATCGACGTTTTGAATAACGTCGAATACGGTCTTCATGTCCTCAGCCAACGACGACTGAGGTGCGGATGACGGAGAAGGACGCGGCCCTACGGGAGCTACGGGAGCTGGGATGGGTCGGGAAGGTGCAGGCGGGACGGCCGGACGCTGCCTCCAAGACAGAGCCGGAGTAGGTGTCGGCTGAACGGGCTTTGCTTCCGGGGGACCCCGGTTGCGCAGCGGCGGGAAGTTGGCAGGAGTGAGCGGCGGCGCCGGTTTAGGCGCGACCCTCTTGGTGGTGGAGCGCGGAGCGCGCGGGCAACCCCTGTAGTTAGCTGTGTGGCCGGACTGGCCGCACAGCACACAGGCAGGGGGGGAAGTGGATTCGGGAGTGCGAGTGCACTCCTTAGTGAAGTGAGGATCCAGGCACTTTACGCACCTGGGGGGAGCTGAACAGTTAGCCGCTGCGTTGCCATAGAGCTGGCAGCGGTGGCACTGCCCAGGGTGACCACGGGGGTTGGGACGCTCGACGGAGATATTTGAGAGTCCGCAAATTGTGCGAGCCTCTCTAAAGATCTCCCTCGAGTTGGGAGTATTCGACAGGATTACTAACGCTAAGGGAAAACGCCTACCGCGGTTGGAGTGCATCTTGTGCACTGCTGTGACCGGGAAACCCTGAGACTTAAGGTCATCGAGAATGTCTTCGTTACTGAGTTCGAACGGGACGCCCCGTAGTACAGCGCGGATCTTACGCTCCTCCGGGAGGGCGTAGGTGTGATACGCGATTGCACTCATAATATTATTGTGTTCTATTTAAGTATACGTGGATCACTACTTTTTGAATTTGCATGCCGCCTTTTAATAGAAAAGTCGAGACGCAGACAGCCAATCGGCTTCAACCTAGATTTAATCTTATTAAAATTAATTAATAAAGATCTCACTGTGATAAAAACTATCCAAGTTCTATTCAAATGAAATGTAGTCTTGTTGGCTTTGCTGACAAAATAATTCAAATCTATATGGGTGTCTTTGACGACCGAGTGGTGTAGTGGTCAGTAGCCCTGCCTCATTCGCCGAAGGTCCCAGGTTCGAGTCCTGGCCGGGGCATTCATTTGTGTGATGAACACAGATGTTTGTTCTCGGGTAATGGTTGTTTGTATTTTGTGTTTTATTGAAAAAGGATTAGACGTTTGTCTTCTATCTCACCTGATGGAAAGTGATGATGAAGACGAAGGTGTTACACGTCTATCCACGAGATACCTATCCACTTGACGCTTGAAAGAACTAGGACTATAGTTTTCTGAAAAAACAGACGCAGGCAGTTCATTCCACACCTCGGTCTGGTGGGACATACATGGAGTAATATATTGGGAAATTCTTCCTTCTAATACCACGATGACGGCAATAGTATACTGTAATCAACTTGATAATCTAAAGCTTGAACTCCGTCGTAAACGTCTACAACATGACAAAATATTTTTCCTTCACGACATGGCCCGGCCGCACATCGCTAAGAGTACCCGACTAAAGCTACTGGAGCTCAACTGGGAAATAGTGCCACACCCTCCACATTCGCCGGACTTGGCCTCGGCGGATTCCAGTTTATTCCGGTCTCTCAGTTTTACAAGGAAAAAGCTTCGATGATGAACATCAGGTGCAACAATACACAGATGAAGGCCTCAGAGCAAAACCGAGTCGTTTGCCGAATCGTTGGTCGATGGTAGTAGATAACGACGGTGATTATATTGTTAACGATTAATAGTAAATTATTAAATAAATAAATACAAACGTAAAGTCATGTATGTCGCTCATTATTTATTAGCCAACCCGATGATAAAAATACAGAAGCTTTTAAAAAACAATATTATGAATATTGTAGAAGCTGAAGCACTTATTTTTCTATCTTAGGAAAACCCAACCGTGCCCTTCATATTTTTTGCAAAAAGAAACACTATAATAGCAGTTTAATTCCGGCTTTTGAAGTTATTTTTTGTTGTCTACGAAAATAGGATCGACGACTTAATTTAAACTGTAAGTGTCTCGTACAAAAACATCATTGTTTGAATGACTACATTAAGTTTGTAATGTATATGTTCATAATGTACATAATACATATATGTAAGGTGGGCAATACATCTACAAATTATCTCGAATCGTTACCACTTAAATAGAACAATTAAAAAAATAAACATCTTACACATGTTTTATAGACAAATAAAATTAACACTACATAACTTTCCAAAATGTACCTATCCAAAAAAATACAGATGAGAACTTCTCACAGTATGTTCGAATGTTTTTCATTTAATAATATTTCTTATTTTACAAAATCAAATTCAAATTCACTAATAATATGGCAATAC